>CM066036.1:808912816-809518153 GCA_033557465.1 Ichthyophis bannanicus
CTTTATCTTTACCACCTCCACTGGGAGACTGTTCCACGTATCCTATGCCCCCTCATTCTCAGAGCCAGTCCAAAGGTTTCTGCTGCAATAGACGGCCCCTTTTTAAAAATTGGCCTTACATTGTCCACTCTCCAGTCCTCAGATACTACAGATGGATTTTAATGATAACTAAAGCTTGCTATTTATTTAACAGGTTTTTTTTATATTGCTTTATCATTTTAGTCAAAGCAGTTAACATTGTAATTTAAACTTGGTAATGTACATTAAACGGGGACATTGATAACTTGGATTCTTTCTGAGGCAATGGAGAGTTAAGTGACCCCAAGGCCACAAGGCATGCTAGGCCACTAGGCTATTCCTCTACTCCAAAGCAGGTCTACAATCTCATATTTCAGTTCTTTCAGAAATCTGGGATGTATGCCATCTGGTCCAGGTGATTTGCTGCTCTTTAGTTTATCAAATAACTATATTACATCTTCCTGATTTATGGAGATTTGTTTCAGTTCTTCTGATGCATCACCTTTAAATATCATTTCTGGCATGGGTAAGTTTCCTATATCTTCTTTAGTAAAGACTGAAGCAAAGAATTAATTCAGTCTCTCCACTATGGCCTTGTCCTCTCTTAGTGCTCTTTTTACCCCTCTATCATCTTAAAGGTCCAATTGGCTCTCTCACAGATGTTTAGCTACAAATATACCTGGAGAAGTTTTTATTATGCTCTTTTGCTTCCATGGCAAGCTTTTTTTCATATTCTTTCTTTGTCTATCTAATCAATGCTTTGCTTTTAATTTGCTAGTACTTATGTTGTTACCTGTTTTTGTCATTTTGCTCCTTTTTCCATTTTCTGAAGGATACTCTCTTAGTTGCAACAGTCTCTTTGAATTCACCTTTACGCCATGCTGGCTGTCATTTGACCTTCTTTCCACCTTTCTTAAGGTGAGGGATGTATCTGGTATGGGCTTCCAAGATAGTATTTATAAATAATATCTAGGCCTGTAACCTCTGCATTTGCTCCTTTTAGTTTTTCTTAACCATTTTCCTAATTTTATCATATTCTCCTTTTTGAAAGTTAAATGCTAGTGTAGTAGATTTCCTTGTTATCCTCCCTCAAATTTATTAAATCAAATGTGATCATGTTATGATCGCTATTGCCAAGCAGACACAACACCATTACCTCTCGCACTAGATCCTGCATTCACTAAGTACTAGGTCGAAAATAGCTTCCCCTCATGTTGGTTCCTAAATCAACTGCTCCATATAGCAGTTATTATTTTATCTAGAAACTTTATTTCCCAAGCATGGCCTGACATAACATTGACCCAGTCAATACAGTACTGAGGCAATTGAAATTTCCCATTTTCACTGTGTTGTAAACTTTGCAAGCTTCCCTAATTTCTGTTTGCATTGCATCATCTATCTCAGGGGTCTCAAACTCCAGTCCTGGAGGACCGCAAACCAGTCAGGTTTTCAGGTTATCCCTAATGAATATGCATGAGATATATTGGCATGCACTGCCCCATCGTATGCAAATATATCTCATGCATATTCATTAGGGATACCCTGAAAACCAGACTGGTTTGCGGCCCTCCAGGACTGGCGTTTGAGACCCTTGATTCTATCTGATCATTCTGGCCAGGCGGATAGTATACCCCCACTATCATTTCCTTCCTCTTTTTACATGGAATTTCTATCTATAAAGATTCTACAGTGTATTTTCTTTCTTGCAAAACTTTTATCCTGTTTGTCTCAATGCCATTTTTAACATATAGCGCCACCCCTCCACCAATGTGATCCACCCAATCATTGTGATATAATTTGTAGCCTGGTATCACAGTGTCCCATTGGTTTCACTTGGTCTCTGAGATACCAATAATATCTAACCTTTCATTCAGTGCTATATATTCTAATTATCTCATCTTATTTTTTAGACTTCTAGAATTTGCATACAGGCATTTCAAAGTTTGTTTTTTTTGCTCATATTAACAGTCTGGCTATCGGATGACAGGGGCCATTTGGAATCTTACAACACTGTCTGATTTTTACTAAAAGACACCTGGATTACTTTTACCTTTTTTGGAACCTCTCTATCGGGATGCCCAGCTTCCCTGTTTTGTTAGTATCCTTCAAAGATACATCGTTCTAAATCATGCGCTCTTGGACGACTGTCAGCTTTCCCCTATTATCTAGTTTAAAAGCTGCTCTATCTCCTTTTTAATGACTAATGCCAGCAGCCTAGTTCCATCCCGGTTAAGGTACAGCACATTCCTTTGGAAAGGTCCCTCCCTTCCCCAGAATGTTGGCCAGTTCCTAACAAATCCAAAACCCTCTTCCTCGCACCATTGTCCCATCCACACATTGAGATTCTGCAATTCTGACTGTCTCTTGGGTCCTGTGCATTGAAGGGGAAGCATCTTTGAGAATGCTACCTTGGAAGTTTTGGAGTTTAACTTTCTACCTAAAAGCCTAGATTTAGCTTCTAGAACTTCCATCCCACACTTCCATATGTCACTAGTATCAACGTGTACCAGGACAGCAGACTCCTCCCCAGCACTATTTAAAATCTTATCTAGGTGGCACGTGAGGTCCGCTACCCTCTCACCAGTCAGGCTTCTCACCACACACCAAACTATCCACATGCCTAATGTCCTAGCCACAGGATCACTTCCTGCCACACCAAGGTGATGCTCTCCTGCCACGTGGCCTCTGTCCTCCATAGCAACAGAGAGGCTGCCAGACTGGAGGTGGAACTTCAGAACTACGTCCCTGTAGGTCTCGTCTATACACCTCTCTGTATGCCTCAACTTCTCCACGTGACTACTCAGGTCGGACTCGTTCCCTAAGAGCAAAGAGCTCTTTGCACCTAGTGCACACATAAGACCTCTCACCAACTGAGAGAAAAACATACATGTAACACACCGTGCAAAAGAAACACTGAAACATGATGGCAGAAAAAGACCACATGGCCTATCTAGTCTGTCCTTCCATATCAACAACTACAACAGTCCCCTTTTTACCTTTAGAGATCCTCTGTATTTGTCCCATGCTTCTTTGAATTCCGATACTGTCCTCATCTCTACCACCTCCAATGGGAGACTATTCCATGGATCCACCACTCTTTCTGTAAAGAAATATTTCTGCAATTGAAAGAGGCTCTCCCCCTGTGCATTTATGCCACAAAGGTATTTAAATGTCTCTATCATATCGACCTTATCCGCCTTTCCTCTAAAGGATACATATTAAGATCTTTGTCCTCGTATGCTTCATAATGAAGACTAGTAACCATTTTAGTAGCCACCCTCTGTACAGACTCCAACCTGCTTATATCCTTCTGAAGGTGCGGTCTCCAGAATTGCACACAATACTCCAAATGAGGTCACACCAGAGACTTATACAGAGACATTATCACCTCCTTTTTCCTACTGACCATTCCTGTCCCTATACACCCAAGCATTCTTCTAGCTTACACAGTCACCTTTTCTATTTGTTTAGTTACTTTAAGATCCTCAGACACAATTATGCCTAGGTCCAGCTCTTCTTCACGGGGCAGCAGGTGCACCTGCTCTTGCCATCTTGCTGGGCAGACTGGATGGACCATGCTGGTCTTTATCTGCCGTCATTTACTATGTTACTATGTTCTTTTGTGGAGAGATGTACCTCACCTCCTAAAATGTACAGCTCCTTTGGATTTTTGCAGCCCAAATGCATGACCCTGCATTTTTTAGCAT
The DNA here is from genome assembly GCA_033557465.1 of Ichthyophis bannanicus. Taxonomy (NCBI): domain Eukaryota; kingdom Metazoa; phylum Chordata; class Amphibia; order Gymnophiona; family Ichthyophiidae; genus Ichthyophis; species Ichthyophis bannanicus. Next base: position 808,916,542 of record CM066036.1, read on the forward strand.
TAAATTTCAGCTGCCAAATTCTAGACCAGTTTACAAGCTTAGCTAGATCCCTCCTCATGTTATCTGTACCTTCCTGGATGTCTACTTTATTGCAGATTTTGGTATCATCCACAAATAAGCAAACCTTACCTGACAGTCCTTCTACAATTTCACTAACAAAGATGTTAAACAGAATCAAACCAAAGACAGATCCCTGTGGCACACCACCGGTAACCTCCTTCTCCTCAGAGTGAGCTCCATTTACCTGTACCCTTTGTTGCCTCCCACTCAACCAATTTCTGACCCAATCAGTCACTTTAGAGTCCATCCCTAGGATGCTCAGTTTGTTTATAAGTCACCTGTGTGGAATGGTGTAAAAGCTTTACTGAAATATAAATATGCCACATCTAGGGTTCTCCCTCGGTTCAATTTCCTGGTCACCCAGTCAAAGTAATCTATTAGATTCGTAACAAGACCTGCCTCTGGTGAATCCATGCTGCCTCAGATCCTGCAATCCACTGGACTCCAGAAACCTCACTATTTTCTCCTTTAATAGCTTTCCAAAGTTAGGTGTCCTAAAGTCTAAGGGCCAGATTTTCGAAGGCCTATGCATGGGTAGCTTCCCTAGTTACCCATGTAAAGACCTTATCCGGGATTTTTGAAGGGCACCTACACGGGTAGGGCCCTTCAAAAATCCCCGATATGTCCCTAACGTGCCCAGATGGTATCCGCGGAGCTAACCCTTGCATATCTTTAATGCGCTGGGGCTAACCGTGTAGCATCGAAAATTGGTGCTATGCTGGTAGCTACTGCAGTTACCTGGTTGTGCGGCGACAACCAAATTTTCAATGCCGGGGCCGCATATGACCCCAACATGGAAAATCTGGGTTAGGCGGGAGGTGGGCGGGCTATGCGCCGACACAGCACATAGCTCCACCCAACTGAAATTCGGGCCCTAAGACCCTCGCTTTTGAATGGATTTATTAGCTATGTAAGTGAGTATGTACTTGTTCCCGCACTACTCAGATTGTTGTTAATTGTAAACCGCAATTGATCCTTCCATCCCGTTTATCATTTTGGTGACCCTTCTCTCTGTCTTTTCTAAGTCTGCTATATCTTTCTTAGATGAGGTGATGAGAGCTGCACACAGTATACAAGGTATGATTGCACCATGAAGCAAAAGAGAGGTATTATGATATCCTTTGTTTTATTCTCTGTTATTTTCATTATAATCCATAGTATTCTATTTGCTTTCTTGGCTGTCACGGCATACTGAACAGAGGATTTCAATGTATTATCCACAAAGATACTACGATCCTTTTCCTTGATAATGACTCCTAATTTGTAACTTTGTTCTTCCCTGAGGGGGATGTCCATCCCCGCTATTTGTGCGTTCCCCCACCGGCGTTTAACCTCCCCGCCAGTTCTGCAGGGAAACTTGATGGTGCGGCTCGGGGACGGAGTCTGAGTGGTTGCCGGTCCTGGACGTACAGGGCCAGCGACATGTGCAGGGAAGTTATTCCACCTCCGAGGTGGAATAACTTCCCTGGATGTGGTTTTTTTTAATGCTGGGGCGCGGATTGGGCAGGGGGGCTGGAGGACACTCCCCACAGACCGACCCTGGCCTTAGGAGGCCAGATTGGGGGTTGGGCTGTGGGGAATAAGCCTTTTTTTTTCCAGCGGCTGGCATTGCAGTTTTTAAATGGAGACATGGTGCCAAGGCAACTGGACGTCATGGCACCATGGTTCCATTTAAAAGCCCTGACTGAGTTAGTCGGGTTTGTCATGTATGTGCAGGCTGGACTGAATCACAGTCCCAGCCTGCACGTGTATGACTCATCACAATTCTGATCCTGCGGAGCTAGACGTGCCCCGCGGGATCAGAATCAAGAGCCCCTCTGTACGTCCAGCTCAGACCGGATGTACAGAGGAGCTGGACATCCAGGATGGAATGAGCCCTTAAGTGTATATAACATTTCATAGGATGCTACCATTTCTCTACTTATCCTATGTTTTGCCTTCCAGTCTCTTGGAAGCAGAGCCAGCGCTACCCAGTAAGCCGGGTAAGTGCAGCAGGAGAGCGCTGATGATGGGGGCAGGGGGGCAACATTGATAACTGAAGAGTAGCAAATCACCTGGGCCGGATGGTATACATCCAAAGGTGGTGAAAGAACTGAAATATGAGATTGCAGACCTGCTATTAGTAATCTGTGAACTATCATTAAAATCATCTTTAATACCTGAAGATTGGCGGATCGCCAATGTAACACCAATTTCTAAAAAGGGTTCCAGGGGTGATCCGGGAAACTACAGACCGGTGAGCCTCATGTCAGTACTGGGAAAAATGGTAGAAACCATCATAAAGAATAAAATTACTCACCATGTAGATAGTCATGGCCTAATGGGAGACAGCCAACATGGTTTTAGACAAGGAAGATCTTGTCTTACTAATCTGTTATGTTTTTTTGAAAGTGTGAATAAACAGGTGGACAAAGGTGAGTCAGTTGATATAGTGTATCTGGACTTTCAGAAAGCCTTTGAGACTTTTGGCAAAACTAAAGAGTCATGGGATAGGAGACAGTGTACTACTGTGGATCAGGAACTGGTTAAAAGATAGAAAGCAGAGGGTTGGGCTAAATGGCCAATTTTCCCAATGGAGAAAGGTGAATAGTGGTGTACCCCAGGGATCTGTGCTGGGTCCACTGCTTTTTGACATATTCATAAATGACCTGGAAAGTGGAATAACGAGTGAGGTTATCAAATTTGCAGATGACACAAAACTATTTAAAGTTGTTAAAACCCAAGAGGATTGTGGAAAATTGCAAGAGGATCTTGATAAATTGGAAGACTGGGCATCAAAATGGCAGATGAAATTTAATGTGGACAAGTACAAAGTTATGCACCTAGGGAAGAACAACCCAAACTATGGTTACACAATGCAAGGTTTCACATTAGGAACTACCACCCAGGAAAAAGATTTAGGCGTCATTGTGGATAACATGTTAAAACCCTCGATTCAGTGTGCAGCGGCAGCCAAGAGAGCAAATAGAATGCTAGGTATCATAAGGAAAGGAATGGAAAATAAAACAAAAGATATTATAATGTCTCTATACCATTCAATGGTGAGACCGCACCTTGAATATTGTGTGCAATTCTGGTCGCCGTATCTTAAAAAGGATATAGCGTTATTAGAAAAGGTTCAGAGAAGAGCCACCAAAATGATAAAGGGGATGGAAGGATACTCCTATGAAGAAAGGCTAAAAAGGTTAGGACTCTTTAACCTGGAAAGGAGATGGCTGAGGGGAGATATGATAGAAGTCTATAAATTAATGAACGGAGTGGAAAGGGTAAACGTAGATCGATTGTTTACGTTATCAGAATATAGAAAGACTAGGGGACATGCAATTAAGCTACAGGGTAAACTATTTAAGACTAATAAAAGAAAATATTTTTTCACTCAACGTGTAATCAAACTCTGGAATTTGTTACCGGAGGATGTAGTAAAGGCTGTTAGTCTTGCTGGTTTTAAAAAAGGTTTGGACAAGTTCCTGGAGGAAAGGTCCATAAACCATTATTAAGAAGGGACCCAGGATATCAATGCTTGACCCAGTACAAGCATTGCGGAACTGTGTCTTTTGGGGAAACTGCTAGGTACGTATGACCTAGATTGGCCACTGTTGGAAACAGGATACTGGGCTTGATGGACCTTGGTCTGACCCAGTATGGCATATCTTATGTTATGTTCTTATGTTCTTATGCCCACCACACATCACTTCAAAAAAGAAAGCAGCTGTGGGAACCTTTCTCCTTCCCGCAGCTCTACTCTCTTTTAAACTGCTGGACCGCGGCATTTGCAGCAGTAACAAGCATTTCCCATTTCTCATAAGAAACGGGAAATGCTTATTACTGCCTTTAGAAACTCCACGACCCAGCAGTGTGAAAGATAGCAGAGCCGCGGGAACATTTCTCTGTTCCCGCAGCTGCTTTCTTTTGTGAAGGACGAATCAGTGAGAAGAGAGGAAAAAAGGGAAGGGAAGGAAAGTGGTCAGAAGGGAGTAAATACGGGTGGGGGGGGGGCTGGAAGGGAGCAGATGGGGGACTGGAAGGGAGCAGACATGGGGGGTTACAAGAGAGCTGACACTGGGGGTAGCTGGAAGGGAGCAGACATGGGGGGCTACAAGGGAGCAGACATGGCGGGAGCTGGAAGGGAGCAGAGACGGGGGAGCTGGAAGGGAGCAGACACTGGGGGGCTGGAAAGGAGCACACAAGGGGGGCTATAAGGGAGCACACATGGGGGAGCTGGAAGAGAGCAGACAGAGGGGGGAACTGGAAGGGAGCAGACACTGGGGGGCTGGAAGGGAGCAGACATGGGGGGCTACAAGGGAACAAACTCTTGGGGATGGGGCTGGAAGGTGGCTGGGAAATAGGAGGGGAGTTGGAAGAGAACTGATGGGGGGAAGCTGGGGGCTGGAAGGTAGCTCACATGGGGGATTGCAAGGGAGGAGAAAAAAGGGAAGGAGGGGGCTGGAGAGAAGATGGGAGCTGGAAGGGAGCTGACACTTGGGGATGGGATTGGAAGGGGGATAGACAAAGGAGAGATGATCGGATGGGAACTGACATGGGAGGGGGCACTGGGACTGGAAGTTTGCTGATATCTGGGATGGTATTTGGACTAGAAGGGGCTGGACGATAGAGATGGAGGGGGACTGGAAGGGAATAGAAACCATTGGCAGTGCTGGGAATGCAAGGGGGTAGACACTGGGAGGGGAGGTTTTAAAGGGGGCTGATACTGGGGAGGGTTACTGGGACTGGAAAAAGGTTGATGGAAGAAAATGAAGAAATCAAAAGGAGAGAGAAGAAATTGCAGATGGACTATAGACCATAAAAAATGAGAAGAGAAGACAAAGGAAAACAGAAACCTCAGATCAGGACCAGCATGATAAAAATAATCAGAAAACAAAAGTAGAAAGAATAATTTTATTTTCAATTTAGTGTTGGACTTTGCGCTATCATTATATTTCACACAGTATGGGGAACTGTGGAGTCTGACTTCTTGGGGTTTCATTTTAATTTTTGTCTACATATTTTTATTTTTACTTTATATTGTGGTCACTTACTCTGTACTTGGTGAGTGTCTGTGTTCTGAATGTGTGACCAAGGCCAGGTGTTCTGTTAACATGGAGTTTGTACGTAGGTATCTGTACTGTAGTAATTTAACTTATACGGCTTTTCAAATAGGTGTATGGATGTTTTTGGGGCCCATTGCAGTGTTTTGTTTGAGTTTTGGACGTGTATGCTGGTATGGTATGGTAGATTTGGCCTTGTAGATATTCAGTGATTTTTGCAGTGTTTTATATTAGTTCACAATAAGCTTGGCACTGGAGAATGTTTATGTTGTTGTTAGTGAGATGACCAGAATCAGATTTTATTTTGGACTATCACAGCCTGTTTGTATGATGCTAAGTACTTACTGCTGATTATTTTTATTTTGGCTATGCAATTGCTCTTTCGCTGCAATTTTTTTACAACACTGGATTTGAAGGAGAAATACTAATATCGTTTGAAGAGTTCACAGAGCGGTTTTAGGAAAAGGGAGGGTAAGGTGCAGCCAACGTTAATAATAATGAGGGAGGGGGCGCCGATTTATAGCTTGCAGAGGGGCGCTAGAAACCCTCGCATCAGCCCTGCTTGGTAGATAGGGTAGATATTGACATTCATCCTGTTTAGAGGTTATTTGCTATTCTCTGAAAGGTGACTTGACTTGATCAACAGTCTGTAGTTGGAATACAGAGTTCTAGGTACTTGTACTGGTCCTGGAGAAAATAAAAGTCTTATTCAGCTGATGAAGAGAACCATGTGGTTTTGGGCAGTTCATATAATCACGTGTTTGGAGTTGGAGAGCATATAAACTGCAATAATGCATTACTGGGGCCGTAATGTGGCTGTGCAGCTCAGCAGCAGTGCAGACAATGGAGGATCTGCATCTCAGAACGCTGTGCCTTTCCGTGGAGATGCGGATCGTCGCCATAGCGCCATGATCTCTAATATTGGTTTTTGTCCTTGAGAGATTAGAGTTATGACAATCAGTGCAGCAACAGGAACAGAAAACAAACCACCGGTTGTCAGCTGTGCTGGCAACGCTCCCTGGAGTCTGGACAAAGATTAATGGAACTAATTCACTTAAGGAGAGTCCTTCGTTGCAAGCAGTCTCTTTGAGTGAGCAAGAGACCTGCCGTAGAGTGTTTTCTGTCAGACTCCACTTCCAGAGCTAATTATGACCAAGCAAAAGGGAATCCAGCTCAAAATGCAAGCTCTCCAGATCGCAGCTTGCAAATGCTTTTATTTCACTGGTTATTCTTGGCAGAGGTTGCTACAGCCAGAGAAAACAAAAAAAAATTGCTTAAAGAACAGAAGTCATGCAAGAATGCCATCCCAGACATTATTAAAATGGTCTTTCCTCAGTTTACATTCTTTGCTTTTAACTTTTGGAAATGTTTAGAGTGGGTTTCCTTTCTCTGGTCCGTTCTGCAAGGAGCTGGAACTTCCACAGGCGACTCTCATCAGGAGAAGTTTGAACTGGATGCGGAAACGGATAGGAAGCCAATGAAGTGACTTGAAAAGAGGGCTAATATGGGCATGACGAGGCTGGCCAAAGATTAGCCACGCAGCGGAGTGTTGAATAGATTGAAGCGGAGAGAGATGATTCAAAGAGAGACCAGCAAGGAGTAGGTTACAGTAGTCAAGATAGGAGGTGATTAAGGAGTGGATAAGCCTCTGAGTAGTGTGTTCAGAAAGGAATGGGTGGATTTTCTTGATGTTATAGAGAAAGAAACGGCTTAGCTATCAGATGGATGTGTGTGGAGAAAGAGAGAGGAGTCAAAGGCAACCCCAAGGTTGTGAGCAGAGGAAACAGGGAGGAGTAGAGAGTTAGAAACAAAGAAACATAGAAATATGATGACAGAAAAAGACCACATGGCCTATCTAGTCTGTCCTTCCATATCAACAACTACAACAGTCCCCTTTTTACCTTTAGAGATCCTCTGTGTTTGTCCCATGCTTTTTTGAATTCAGTTACTGTCCTCATCTCTACCACCTCCACTGGGAGACTATTCCATGGAGCCACCACTCTTTCCGTAAAGAAATATTTCCGCATATCACTCCTGAATCTATCTCCCTTCACCCTCATCCCATGTCCCCTCGTAGCAGAACTTGCTTTCAATTGAAAGAGGCTCTCTCCCTGAACATTTATGCCGCAGAGGTATTTGAACATCTCAATCATGTCACCTCTATCCCGCCTTTCCTCTAAGGTGTACATATTAAGATCCTTAGGTCTGTCCTCATATGCTTTATAATGAAGAACACTAACCATTTTAGTAGCCACCCTCTGCACTGACTCCATCCTGTTTATATCCTTTTGAAGGTGCGGTCTCCAGAATTGCACACCATACTCTAAATGAGGTCGCACCTTATACAGATTTATACAGAGGCATTATCACCTCCTTTTTTTCTGCTAGCCATTCCTCTCCATATACACCCAAGCATCCTTCTAGCTTTTGCCGTTGCCTTTTCTACCTGTTTAGCTACTTTAAGATCATCAGACACAACCACGCCTAGGTCCTGCTCTTCTTTAGTAGACAAAAGTACTTCACCCCTATACTATATTGCTCCCTTGGATTGCTGCAGCCCAAATGCATGACCTTACATTTTTAACATTAAATCCCAGCTGCCAAATTCTAGACCATTCTTTAAGCTTTGCTAGATCCCTCCTCATGTTATCTACACCTTCCTGAGTGTCTATTGCAGATTTTGGTATCATCCGCAAAGAGGCAAACCTTACCCGACAGCCCTTCCGCTATATCACTAACAAAGATGTTAAAAATAATTGGACCAAGGACAGATGCCTGGGGCACACCACTGGTAACATCCTTCTCCTCAGAGTGAGCTCCATTTACTTGTACTCTTTGTCGCCTCCACCCAACCAATTTCTACCCAAGCAGTAACTTTAGGGTCCATCCCTAGGGTCCTCGGTTTGTTTATAAGTCGCCTGTGAGGACTGGTGTAAAAGGTTTTACTGATTAATCCACAGAGACTGCAATATGAAGGATTTGGACCAGTATGATGTTACTGAGTATAGAGGAACCAGGTGCTGGCTGAATATTGCGACTGACCTGTTCTCCCTGGGTACCGTCCCCGGAATGCCCTGATGGTAGTCATCTAGTATCGGGGCATATAGCGGCGGTATCCGGGAATACCCAGCAGCACTAACCGTAATATCCCGCTTAGAGGCAGTTACATAGTTTACGGGTCTGTAAATCGTACAACTGCTTTGGAATATCGGGCCCGATGAGCTTTCACAAACGACAGAACAAATGATACAATGAAATTTTGTATTAAAATGTACAACGCCTTAGATTCTCATAGGTACAAAATGTAAATGGATTTCATTAATAATTTAAAATTGTACTAAACGCTCCGCCTCACTGACTTTGGATCATAAAAACTTGAAGTTAGATCAAAATACCATGTCATGAAAGACCACTATTACTTTAAATAGCCACCTAACCAGAACGGCTAAAAACTTTTAATTCAGTCTGATGCCTCTCGTTTCCTTCTTTCCAGAAATCAGGTTTTTTTTAACAACGGTAAGTATTTTCTGTTTATGAGTCCCACATAACTTCCTCATTCCTTTTCAGAAAGAAACTCCTTTTTAAAGAAGTTCCTATTCAGACTTTAGAACCTCCAAATAAGCAGAGGTTACAGGATTTGTAGCTATATTTTAGTTCAAATATATCTAAATTCCCTGTGTCCTGTATGTAGCACTAGTTATCATTCCAGGGGCCCAGGGCAGCTTCTTTCTGGTCACAGGACTGCTTCTTCCTTTCATCTTCTGGAAAGTTTATCCTTTATTAATTACCTTTATTCACCCTGCTTTCCAATTCCAGTTTAACCCTAATTCCCCATTCCTCACTTTAGTAAAGCTTTCAAAAATGGATTAATTTGCAAGCTTGCTAGTTTCAAAAATCTTTCCTTAAAAATTTCCTCCTTCTCATTCAGTTCCTTTCAGTCTTCAGTCACAACCCATCATCACTCACAATCAAAACAAAACAGAACAAAACAAAACAAAACAAAAAACCCTAATTAAGAATAAGCTGCAGCACTGGAACTAAAGCATAAACTTTGGCACTGAGCCCAAAGCCCAAAATATTGCAGGTTTTCTCCACTCCCAGAGTTCCTTCACCAACCACAAACACACCAATTCTGACATAAGATAATTTCTTTCCCAGAGATCGACTACAAGAACCTCATACAAATGTTCCAAAAAAAAAAAAAATACTAGAGTTTTTTAAACTCAACCCTCAATAATCACAGCCTTTAAGCTCTGAGTCCCTAAACACTAAGCTTCACTCTTTAAAGAGGAAAATGTGGAAATAAAACAAAATCTGTTTCCTTAGAAACTATTTTTAGTCAAGCAATTAAATTCCCTTATATCTCCAGCAAGCCTTAACTGTCATAAATATTCCCTTTCTCTCAGTCTCAACAACCAGACACAGAAGCCTGTTAAAATTACAAGTAACAGAGAAAGGGGAAAAACTCCAAATTCCCCACTTTTACAGCTTTCCCTTTAGTCAAGGAATATTCTTTCAAGGAAGCAGAGTTCCTCCCGGCCCCTTGTAATAAGGAGAACCAGTCACAGCTGCACGTACAGCCCAACTAAAGAAAAGGGAAGGAAAAACTTCAACTCACACACATCCAATCAAAACCTTTTCTCCTTCATGCAAAAGCATTCAGAGCATCCTGACTTCCAGCCACGCACCCTTCCAGAGGCCTCTGTCAGACAGGGGCAACTCAAGGGTGTTGCGGGGCAATGTGTGGAGACTTATTGCGGGGCCTCGTTTGCATTAATATTTGCATATCCACTGGGCCTTATTTGTATAAATCTAATTTTATTTTTAAATGTATATGCTGCCCATCTAAAATTTTAAGTGGCTTTCAAAGGAACCCTTCACAAGCCTCTTCTTTGTCCTAACAATGACTTAGCATCATGTTCATGCAGTCTGCTTTTGCACTGAGCAAGCAAAGGAACTATGTCCTTCTGATGTGGTTTTAAATGTGTAATTGTATTGTTATTTTCTTGTAAACTGCTTAGATATTTTGAATATTTAGTGGTATATCAAAGGCACAGACTTACCGAGGATGCAGGGTCTGTTCGGAAAAGCCCTCCCTATCCTTACAGCCCCCTGGGAACGTTCTCAGTCACTTCACAGGCTGAATCTACCTCTGGTCAACTGGATACCTCAGTCCCTCACATCTCCTCATTTAACTCATTGGCTATTTTTATTCTCCCCAGAACAGCTGATTTTGTGCTTGTCCTTTTTTCCCCCCTGTCATCATGATCGTACTTTTCTCCAGAGTGGAAAGAGAAGTGAGCTTGTTCTTTTAAGAGTGCGCTTTCCTAGCTAAAGAGAGATGAGTCAGGGGTAGGGATGAATGCTCTGACCCACAACGGAAAAAAGGAAGTGGTGGCTGTAGGAAGCATTTTCTGTTCTGAGTGTCCATGAGAAATGCAGCTCCGAGAGACTCTGGAGAGAAACTAAAGGCCAGTCCTGGGTTTTTTGCTCACAGTCCAGTGTATTCTAGCATTTGTAGTCCTTCAGTTTCCAAAATGCATCCAGAAAGGATGGAAAAATAACAGACAGGGCCGGTGAAATGGTCATGGGCACCCTGCCAGGCACAGCCTTCCTTCTGTTATTGTCCCACTATTTTCCCAACCTCCCTCTCGCACTTTCCTGCTCAGCAGCATAACCCCTCCCCTTTCACTCTGTCAACCATGGAGTGCAAGAGTAGCCTAATGGTGGTAACGGTCAGAGCACTGGCTTGAGAACCAAGCAACCAGAGTTTGATTCCCACTAGCCCTCCTTGTGACCTGTGTCAAGTCATTTAACTCTCCCTTGCCTCAGAAGAATCCAAGTTATCAATGTCCCTATTTAATGTACATTACCAAGTTTCAGTTAGAATGTAAACCGCTTTGACTATATAATAAACCATCTCCCTAATCTCACTGTTCCCATTCCAGCAGCATGGATGTGTCTAAAAGCAACTGTCTCTACCGCTCCTCCTCTATCCATCACGATCTGCCTGTGCCTCTCCCTCTACCCACCCCACCCCCCATCTCCAGTATCCATCATCACCCGCCTCTCCTTCTCCATGCCCACTACCAGTACCAGCCCCCTACTCTTGCTCTTGGTGTAAGCGAGCAGCAGGAGTCTGCGCTGCGGTTCCTGACCCTGGTCTTCACTGCTGTACTGCAGAACATTCTAAAGGCGTGCTCGCAGACCGGCACATCTTGACGCTGATGTTGTGCATCATGAGATTATTATCAAGATGTGCCGGCCTGCGAGCATGCATTGAGAGCTACTACTATTATAACTAATCATTTATTGGGCACTACAAGCGTACACAGCGCTGTGTAGAGACATGTAAGAGACAGTCCCTGCTCATCAGAGTGTAATCAAGACAGACAGCACAACAACTCGGGAGAAGGATATATCTAGGGGAATGGCAAAGATACACATAGGAGGCAAACAGGAGTCTAAGGGGGTCAGGATCCAAAAGCAGCCTCGAAGAGGTGAGCTTTTAATCTGGATTTGAATAGGGGCAGGGCCTGACGTACTGACTCAGGTAGTCAGATAGAAGGGGTTTGCCAGAAGAGCGGAGTTCCCGAGAAGGGGTGTAGGGAGAGATAAGAGAGGAAAGTTGGTGAGGAACTACAGAATGAATACACTTAAAAGTCAATAGGAGAAGTGTGAACTGGATGGGGAATTAGGGAGCCAGCGACGTGACTTGAGAAGAGGGGTTATGTGAGCATAGCGACATTGATGGAAGATAAGCCACGCAGCTGAGTTTTGAACAGATTGAAGTGTGGAGAGGTGAATCAGAGGGAGACCAGCGAGGAGCAGGTTGTAATAGTCTGGATGGGAGGTGACCAGAGAGCTGTAAAGGGTCTTAGTAGTGTGTTCAGAAAGGAGGGGACAAATTTGGCATTATTAAAGAGGACCAGGAAAATCCACTGCTTACCCTGGGATAAGCATTGTGGAATCTGTATACCTTTTTGGGAACCTGATAGGTACTTGTGATCTAGACTGGCTACTTTTGGAAACAGGATGCTTGGAACGCCCTCCCAATGGAAGTGGTAGGGGCAAATACAGTGACAGAATTCAAAATGGCATGGGACAGGCACAGTGGATCCCTTTATAGCAACAGGATAAAATCAAAATAAACTTAACTATCTAATTTCTCAACAAACAGGGGTGCCCTACACGGAGCGGTGGGTTCACCCCTAAACAAAGACACGGGGAGGGGTAACCTGCACGGAGTGGCAGGTGCACCTACGCTTGCCACCTTTCTGGGCAGACTAAATGGACCATACTGGTCTTTATCTGCCATCATTTACTATGCTACTGTGTTAGGATACTGGGCTTGATGGACCTTGGTCTGACCCAGTATGGCATTTCTTATGTTCATATGTACGCGTCCCAGCTGTGGAAACATGTAAATTGTGGCTTTTCTGAAATCGCATTTCAGATGTCAATGTGGCATGCCTGTTTTTCTGCCGCCACATCAACATTCAAAAGCGTGAATGGGGCTTGTAAAATAACCCCCTTAATGTCTCAGTATTTTAAGAAAAGAAGAAATGCCCTGCTGAGTCAGAGTAAAGATATATCAAACCCATGCCTTGTCTCTGACAGTGGCCAATCCAGGTTACAGCTACCAAGCAAAAGTTAGAGTAGATTCTTCCTTGTTGCCCACTTCTAGGGATAAACCTTGGCCAATAATGACTGATGGACCAAACCACTTTCTAAACCCAGCTATGCCTATGTCTGCTGGTAACATATGTCACAGTTTAACAGTCTAGCTGAATGAAAACGTATTTGTTCTGATTTGTTTTAAAAGTGCTACCTATTAACTTCATGGAGGGTCCACTAGTCCCAATACTATTTGAAAGGTCAAACATCTAATTAATATTTACCAAGTCCACCCCACTCAACCATCTCTTCTGCAGGCTCAGCAGCCCTAATCCTTTAGCCTTTCATCATAAGGAAGTCATTCCATCTCATTTATTATTTTTTGTTTGCCCTTCTCTGAACCTTTTCTAGTTCTGCAATGCCCTTCTTTGTGTTCTCTTAGGCTTCCACGACTAGTATTATTATCTTTGTAGTTTTCCAAGTCATGCCTCATCTTAGTAAGTGGAACCAATGTTTCAGCCATCGTGCTTCAGGGTGCAGAAAGCCACAGCACAACAGCTGAACACAGCATGACTTGGAAAACTGCAAAGATCATAACCCCCTCCCCGATCGTCTCCACAAGGCCAATCTGGCCCACCGCACCCCAGCAATGTTAAAAAGTAGCACCGACATGTGGCTCAGTAAGGGCCTTTGGCGAGGTCCATTCAACCCCAAAGAAAGAAGATAGATGTGCCACGAAATATAAATCTCAACTAAAAGATTCACAATTTCAAATCTGTATAGCCCAATGGACACTAAATCCCTAGACCAGAAAGCGCAAACACCAAACTAACATCAAAATGACTGATGTGAGCCACTGCAAACAAGCAATGCTTCGGAGCCTAATGAAAGCCCTGGGAGCGCTGTTTGTCACAGCCCTGTAAGGACCTGGAGACACTTCTGGAGGCAGCAGATCTTCCTAAGAGTGGCTACTCCACAGAAAGGAGGTGACTTTTCCAAATGAAATGAAGGCAGTTCTTGTTCCAGGTATAGTTGTAGCGTCTGCTGAATGATCTTGAGTAGCCATCCGGTGCCATCTGCATCTGGCCAAGGACACAGGAAGTAGGAAACCACCACAAAGGCAGCACCTTTAGGCACTATGTGCAAAGCAATACAAAAGGAATCGCCACCAACAAAGCAATCAGGCTCCGTCAACTTAGCCTGAGTAAACCGCCACCTTGTATGCACCACAATACACAGCGGACCGTGCTAGATTACGAAGGCTAGAAATGGCCCAGATAGGGGCAGGTCTTTCATAAGGCGGAGTGAGGCAGTCGCCTCAGGCAGCAAAGTTTTGGGAGCGGCAACAAATGCCCCCAAAACAGCCGCCTCACTATGCCTTTAAACTAAAAAAAAAAAAGGGGCGGAAAAGCTACTGCCGCTCAGCAGCAGCAGTTTCAACCCCTGCTGCCACCCCCCCTCGCCCCCACAGGAGGTCCTGCATGCCTGGCAGTTGGCGGCCCAGCAGCAGATTCAACCCCCTGCCACCGCCCCCCCTCGCCCCCACGGAGGCCCTCCAGCCTGGTGGTCAGCGGCCCCGGTTCTGCAGAGACACGGGAAAGAACTGCCTTTCCTTTCTTTTCTGCAGCTCTGTTAAAGTTGAGTCCAGTGTTGGGTCAACTTTACCAGAGCAGCGGGAAAGAAAGGAAAGGAAGTTCTTTCCCATGGCTCTGCAGAGACGGGGCCGCTGACCGGCAGGCATGTAGGGCCTCCCGTGGGGGCAAGTGGGGATGGCTAGGACCTGAAATGATCAGATTGGGGGGGGGGGACTAGCACTGGATATGGGCAGATTTGGAGGTGGCTGGCACTGGAAATGGGCAGATTTGGAGGGGGGCTATCACTGGAAATGGGCAGATTGGGGGGCTGGCACTGGAAATGGGCAGATTGGGAGGGGGGCTGGCACTGGAAATGGGCAAATTGGGAGGGAGGCTGGCACTGGAAATGGATAGATTGGGGGGAGACTAGCACTGGAAATGGGCAGATTGGGGGGGCTAGGACTGGTAATGGGCTGATTTTAGGGGGACTAACACTGGTAATGGGTTGATTAGGGAAAGTTAGACCTGGGAATGGGCTGATCGAATGGGGGCTGGGACTGGTAATGGGATGATTAGGAGGGGAACAAGCTGAAGGGGGACAAGCACTGGAAATAGCCGATCGGGGGGGGGGGGTCTAGGACTGGTAATGACTTGATTAGGGATGGCTAGGACTGAGAATGGGCTGATGGATTAGAACTGGTAATGTACTGATGGCGGCTAGCATTGGAAATGGGCTGATCGGGGGAGCTAGGACTGGAAATGGGCAGATTGGGGGGGGGCTAGCACTGGAAACGAGCAGATTGGGACCGGGAATGGGCTGATCAAGTGGGGGCTGGGATTGGTAATGGGCTGAGGAGGGACTAGCACTGAAAATGGGCCAATTGGGGGAGAGCTAGGACTGGTAATGCCCTGATTAGGGGAGGCTAGCACTGGTAATGGGGTTGAGGGGGGACTAGCACTGGAAGTGAGCTGATTGGAGGGCTTTGACTGGGAATGGGCTGATGATGGGGAGGGAAGGATAGAGCTGCTGGCCCTGGAAGAAAACTGGGGGCTAGGGCTACAAATGGGCTGATGCGAGGGGATGGGAGAATGGGACTGGAAGGGAGTGGATGCTGAGAGGGGCTGCCATAGTATTTGGACTAGAAGGGACTAGACTGGGGAAGGCGGGGGACTGGAAAGGAATGGACACCAGTGGCAGTAATGGGAATGCAAGTTAACATTGGAAGGTACCTGGAGGGAGGACTGGAAAGGGGCTGATACTGGGAAGGGTTGCTGGGACTGGAAATAGGCTGATGGAAAGAAGTGAAGAAAACAAAAGAAGAGATAAGAAATGGCAGATGAACCATAGACCACAGAAAGAGAGCTAAGAGAAGACAGGAAAGCAGAAGCCTCAGATCGGGACCAGAACGATCAGAGAATAAAATGGTCAGACAACAAAGGTAGAAAAAATAATTTTATTTCATTTTAGTGATTGGACTTTGTGTTATCTTTATATTTTACACTGTATGGGGGAACTGCATCTCTTATTTATCTGATGTTGCACTGCTTGAGGAGTCTGGCTTCTTGGGGTTTCAGTTTAAATTAGGTCTACATATTTTTATTTTTACTTTAGATTGTGGTTACTTATTCTGTACTTGGTGAGGGTCTGTGTTCTGAGTGTGTGTGACTGAGGCCAGGTGTTCTATTAACATGGAGTTTGTACATAAAGATCTATATTGTACTGTAGTAATTTGACATGTTCAGCTTTTCAAATAGGTCTATGGATGTTCCGGGGCCCACTGTAGTATTTACAGTGATGTTTTTTTGGGGGGGCTCCTTATGTGAGTTTTGGAAGTTGGTGCTGATATGGTATGGTAGATTTGCTCTATAGATACTCAGTGACTTTGTTGAAGGGTTTTCTATTATGCCTGGTACTGGAGAATGTTTGTTGTTGTTGTTAATGAGATGATCAGAATCAGATTTTTTTTAAAGATATTGAGTTCTGTGGGTGAATGTCCTGGTTGCTCTGTACCCACTGTTGAAGGGGGTTCTGTGGATGCAAAATATATGTTGAAAAACAAAAAGCAATAACCATAACGCGGTTTATAACAACAAAATAGAAATGAGTTATAATTTAGTTTTATAAACTGTGCTGTGGTTCTCGCTCTCTTTTAGTTCCTTGGTGTGCAAACATCTTGCATTTCCTCCATATAATCTAATTGGCTTTTTGGTTTGGTTCAGTCTCTAATTGGAGTTTTGAAAAAGCCCCGCACCCTCTACAGGGGCGGGGGCGCCATCTCATCCTTCGCCTCAGGCAGCAGATTGCCTTGAACCGCCCCTGGGCCCAGATAACCCCTAAGATGCTTATACTACTGATGATTACGCTCCTTCTGATAGGAGTAACAAATGGGACCACAACTCTGACCTTTATTCCAATCGTATACAGCCAGAGAAACCTCACCTGGTTCCAACAATTCCTGTATATACTCAAATGGCATCCAAGACTAATCCAGATTGCTAGATCATAGAAACATAGAAACATAGAAACATGATGACAGAAAAAGACCACAAGGCCCATCTAGTCTGTCCTTCCATAACAACAACTACAACAGTCCACTTTTTACCTTTAGAGATCCTCTGTGTTGGTCCCATGCTTTTTTGAATTCAGTTACTGTCCTCATCTCTACCACCTCCACTGGGAGACTATTCCACGGATCCACTACTCTTTCCGTAAAGAAATATTTCCGCATATCACTCCTGAATCTATCTCCCTTCACCCTCATCCCATGTCCCCTCGTCGCAGAACTTGCTTTCAATTGAAAGAGGCTCTCTCCCTGAACATTTATGCCACGGAGGTATTTAAACATCTCAATCATATCACCTCTATCCTGCCTTTCCTCTAAGGTGTACATATTAAGATCCTTAAGTCTGTCCTCATATGCTTTATAATGAAGACTACTAATCATCTTAGTAGCAACCCTCTGCACTGACTCCATCCTGTTCACATCCTTTTGAAGGTGCGGTCTCCAGAATTGCACACCATACTCCAAATGAGGTCGCACCAAAGACTTATACAGAGGCATTATCACCTCCTTTTTTGTGCTAGCCATTCCTCTCCGTATGCACCCAAGCATCCTTCTAGCTTTTGCCGTCGCCTTTTCTACCTGTTTAGCTACTTTAAGATCATCGGACACAACTACGCCTAGGTCCCGCTCTTCTTTAGTGGACAAAAGTACTTCACCTCCTATGCTGTATTGCTCCCTTGGATTGCTGCAGCCAAAATGCATGACCTTACATTTTTTAACATTAAATCCCAGCTGCCAAATTCTAGACCATTCTTCAAGCTTAGCTAGATCCCTCCTCATGTTATCTACACCTTCCTGGGTGTCTACTTTATTGCAGATTTTGGTATCATCCGCAAAGAGGCAAACCTTACCCGACAGCCCTTCCGCTATATCACTAACAAAGATGTTAAAAAGATCATCCTTCTCTATGGACCAACAAAACCACAATCATCCGCCTAAATATATGAAATGTGCGCTAGCAAACGACGCTCTGCACGCGAAAAGATCCCCCTTATTAATTATTACATAAATGACGGCAAGCTAGATATTATGTTCGTGACAGAGACATGGTTCACCAATACCGACCAGGTTCTCACAAACCTACTCATCACACCAGACATGGATTTACATAACTACCCACGGATAAATAAGAGAGGAGAAGAAATATTCATTCTCACCTGGAAAGACCTCAAATTCCAAGCATTCACATCTTTAACAAATGCCACCTTAAACGTTCTACAGATCAAAAGCAACCATTTATCCATATGCTTAGTTTACAGATTGCCAACATCAACAGCAGATGATCTCTCTTCGCTAAATGAACTAGCAAGCTCCCAATCAGCAGAGAAACCATTCATCTTGTTAGGAGATCTAAACCTACACTCAGCACCAACAAACCAAGTCACATCTTCCTGGAAGCAATAGATACAATGGACCTTTCACAAATCATAAATCCCCCCTCCCCCACACAAGGGAGGAAACACCCTGGACTTAAGAACATAAGAACATAAGATATGCCATACTGGGTCAGACCAAGGTCCATCAAGCCCAGTATCCTGTTTCCAACAGTAGCCAATCGAGGACATAAGTACCTAGCAGTTTCCCCAAAAGACACAGGTTCCTCAATGCTTGTATTGGGTCAGTGATATCACGGATCCCTTTTAATAATGGTTTATGGACCTTTCCTCCAGGAACTTGTCCAAACCTTTTTTAAACCCAGCTACAGCTTGATATTCATACCTAAAATGATGATGGCACAGAGCATTTAAACCACACCATTACCTTGGTCTGACCACCACATGGTATCCTTCGACCTGCCACTTCTCAAGACTGCCCCAAAGTGGAAACCACAATCTCATGGAATGTGCAGATTCCAAGACTTCGACAAAGAAGCCCTCCTTGAACACCTCACCCCTCTAACGGAATCATCCTTGACAGATGCCACAAAACTAATTGATGACTGGAACAACCAAATAACTTCATTTGCAGTACTCCCCCCAAAGTGAGTATCGAGGCAAGGTTCCTCAGCACCCTGGTATTCAAAAGATATAAATGAAGCGAAACTTAAACGACAATTTGAGCACAGATGGCGAAGAACATGACCCCAAACATCACAAAGAATATGCCTCCAAGCAAGATGATTACAATAACCTGATAAACCAAAGAAAATGAGAGTATCACAGTAATATCATTTGCAAACCACTCAACCGGCCTAGAGAATTGTTCAAAATCGCCAAGTCACTCATACGAACCCCTACTGCTCCAAAAGACCCCAGCTTGAACCCGCAAGACTACGCCTCCTACCTCCAGAACAAATTCCTCTGTACTGAAGGAATAATAGAAGTGGATCAACTACCTAAAAGCACAACAGCAACTCACCAAACTGGTCTGTGTTCACTTCAATATCAAGCACGTAACTAGATAATCTTCTCTCCATGATGAACACTACACTTCACCATTAGACCCATGCCCAATCTCATGGATCAAAGCAGACAGTAAAGAGCTAACCTCACCACTGCTCAAAATAATAAACTCTTCCCTCACCCTAGGACTGATGCCAACTAACCTAAAGGTCTCTTCTGTCAGGCTCACCCTGAAGAATGCTACAGCTGACCCTGCCTTACCCACATCTTACAGACCCATCTCCAGTATCCCTCTCCTAGCAAAACTAATAGAGAAAGCCATCCAGCTCCAGCTGCAGGAATTTATAGACTCAAATGCACCTCTGGATGACCAGCAACACGGGTTCTAACAGCATTACAGTACCGAAACACTTCTGACTTCCCTACTTGACACTCTGCTTAAGGGAATCGAAAGATCCAAACAGGCATTCATCCTTATATTCATAAACATCTCAGCGGCCTTTGATTCCGTAAACCACAGAAGACTCACCTGGCAGAAATTGGAGTAAATGGGATTCCCTTAAGATGGCTTCACTCATACTTATCCGACCGCAAGCAACATGTTAAAATACAAAACAGGACCTAGTGTGACGAGGAGAGCTGCCAGGAGCAGATGGAAATAGAAGAAAACAATGTTTGTACCTTTAAAATGAGTGACAGACCAGCTTTGCACAGTTTGCAAGGCAAGCATGAAAAAAAATCCTGTCTCTGCTGAGGCTAAGCCACACCCAAGCTCTGACGTGGGGGCAGGCTTGGACAGTGATTGTAAACACCTGTGCAGAGGCAAGGGAGTGGCAGGCAAGAAACGGTTTTTAAAACCTGAATCAGACCAGAAAGAGAGATCCTGGGGAGAGGAGGAGAAAGCGTTCAAGGAGAAAGGATTCCAGGAGAGATTCCAGGAAGGAAGGAGTGGAGAAAGGCATAGGAAGGCTGACTTCCAGCTGCTGAATGAGGCCAGTAAGAAAGGAAGCAGTCTGTGTCTGAAAAATGCTCCTAAACTTGAAGCTAGCAGACGGTTAGCTGGAAAGCTTACAGACGGGGTGGAACAGGTTGCAGTTCCTAGTGTTCAAGAGCCACTGCCAAGGACTTCAACTGCTAGAAGGTGGGTGGATACGCTTGTCTGGGGAAAGAGCCAGATCTCACCTGAGAGCAGAGAAGCTGAACCAAAAACACTAGAGACGTTAAGGCAAGTGTTCCCAGGGAAGAAAGCTCACTCTCCCAATATAATTGATCCTTATCAGAAAGAATAGCTATGGAACGACTTTCAGAAGTTCTTACAGGACAGGAAGCCTGAAGAAGTTTTTGAAACTGTAGAAAGGATAAGCATTCTGTTGCCCAAGAGGATATGCAGATCGATTCCTTTGAGCCAGAGTCTAACCTGGGGGAATCCCCAATGGATTGCTCTTTTTGTTTGAAAGAAAACTAGACGCTGGTAAACAGGGCTCAGAAAGAAAAGCAAAATGTGGTGAGAAGCAATGTTTGCATAACTCTGTAACTGATACGAGTTTCTTCTGAAGTAAAGAAGGTTTTGTTGTTTAACCAAGAGTTTTGAAAAGTAAAGCAGCAGTTGTTAGAAGACGTTTACCTTTTGTTTGAATGAACACAAAAGACTACGAAGTGCATGTTAACTTGTTTGATGAGAACAGCTGCCAGTGTTAGAAAGACTTTTGTTCAGCTTTCTTTAGTTTCAGTTGTACATGTTTTCCTCTTATGTTTGGAGTAGTATCCTAATGCCTGCGTTCTGAATTTAATGCTTATGGAAATCCCACAAAAATAAATATTCTTGTTTGCCTTAACCCACGGTTTCACACTACTTTTGTCCTTGGATAAGAAAGCCAAACTACAAGTCCCAGAATTCCTTACTGGAGACAGACACAGTAAAGCTTTATATAAGGACATAACAAGGCGGCCCTATGCCTGTAAGCCCTAGGGCCCAGGCTAGGATATCACACTAGACACCATTTCAAATTCACCAAGGACTGCCTCAAGGATCAGCTAGCTCTCTCAGCCCTCCTATGTAACCTATACATCCAGCCCATATGTAGCATCCTCCAGAAACACAGGATAATGTTTCATATCTATGCAGATGGAATTATGCTATACACCCCATTTGCAACAAGGAACCCAAACTTCTCCACCATCCTCTCATGACTCAAGGAAGTGATGCAGTGGCTGCACGAACACTCATTCACACTGAATTTAAGCAAAATGGAGGCACTAGTGGTGAACAGAGACCCCACCTACATTCCAATAGAGAAACTTACCTTTAACAACCACGATATCCCCATCAAATCAAAAATCAAATACCTAGGTGTGACACTAGGCCAGAAACTCAATCTCCAAGCACACATTAAGAAAACAACAGCAGCGACATATCAAAGACTAAGGACTCTATATAGCCTCCGCCTGTTGCTGGACCATAGCCTATTCCACACGGTCTGCCAAGCAATCATTACTCCAATATGGGATTACTGTAACTCAATACTCCAAGGCCTACCAAAAGGTACACCCCTCCCACTTCAGATAGCCCAAAACTCTGCAGCCCGCTTGATATCATGGACACCTAGACAAGAGCACATTACTCCAGTACTAAAGGAGCTACATTGGCTGCCCATCCAAGCACAAATACAATACAAATTAATCATGACCACCTTCAAGAGTATACACAATCTAACTGCAGGCTGCCTACAATCCCTCATACACACATCTACAGACAAGAGACCAAGAAGAGATCAAACCACGAATCTCCTTAAAGTCCCCAGACTGAAAACAACCAGTACACAAGAAACATGCCACAGCACCTTTTCCATATACGGACCTACCCTATGGAACTCCCTTCCGGCTAATCTCAGAGCAACTGCCGACCTAAAGACTTCAGGAAGATGCTAAAAACGCATATATTCCAGAAATATATGGGACAGACTGCTAATCTCCCTCACATCCAAAACCCTGAAACAAACCTAAATGACTGTAATACAAAGTATGGACGCTATACCATTCAAAATTTAAATAGCTAACGGCCCAAAGATCAAACAGTAAATAATTAACTGTCTAATGATTAATTGCACTAGGATTCAAATTGGATGTAATCTGTTAATTGTACCATGTTCTATGTAACTTTTAATCTTTAATCTTTAACATTACATTTGATATACTGCTCAGGCCAAAGCATCAGAGTGGTTTACAATAATGTATTAATGTTACAGAAAATATGAAAAGAACGCCATTTATACGATAGGACAGAATAAAAGATACAGTGATAGTCAAAGAAATAAGAAGAAACAGGAAGTGAGGAAATAGCAGGTTTCATCCACAGATACCGGCAAGACAATTATGCTCAAGGCTTTTAGCTTTTGATCATTTGCCATGGACTCACTCCTAAGGGCCATGCCAAAGGGCCCTCAGGTGCGGGCCCGCAAGGCGCAGGCGTGCCTCAGAAGTGGTGGTTTTAAAGCCGTTGTGAAGGGCTGGTAATTGGCAGATTGTGGAAATGAGGAGGAGCTCCCGCCCACACCCTCCGATCGTAGCTGCTGCTCTCCCCGTTCTGATATGTGCGGTTTTTGTTGTTTAGGTTCAATGTAAACTGCTGTGATACCACTGAAAGGCGGTATATAAGAAATGTTAAATAAATAAAAGATCCTTCTTTAGATGGAACAGCCAGAACTGCAGACGGTTCTCAAGGAATGATCAGACAATGGTTCAGGACAGAAGCATTATGACATTCCCTGTTTTATTTCTTTTCCTGGCACCATTCCTCTGTTCCTTCTCTAAGCTTGTGATCATGTTTGTTCAAGTTGTCTTATCATGAGGCATCATGTAGAGACTGAAAATAAATTAGTTCTTGACACCAAAACAATTGTGAAGGGAGACCATGTTGTGCCTCGGCTTAAAAGGAAGTTTTAAATACACTCTCATCAAAAATCCAAGACAAATTATTCCACTCTAGCTTTTCAAAAGACAGAGCTATTTGTACAGGAGTAAAGAGCATTTATCTAAATGAAAGAGAAGACCTTAGAAGTTATTAGAGCAATGTTTTCCCACTTCGCTTCAATTCAGAACACATTATTGGTCTAAAAAAGGCGCCATGTTTTTTCTATTCCTAATATTATCTTCCATACGTTGTTAGATTTGAATAAACTGTGAAATCAAATGATGGATTATGTATAAATTACATAAAGTAATAAAATGGGATATATTAGTTATTTAAAAAAAAAATATAACATTGAGGGTTTTTCAGCCCAATGATGGATTCTGAAGTCAAGCGAAGCGGGGTAAGATTGCTCTAATAACATCTGAGGTCTTCTCTTTCATTTAGATAAATACTCTTGGGTCCTGTACAAATAATGCTGTCTCTTGAAAGTCTCGAGTGTAATAGTTTGTCTTACATTTTTCATGAAAGTGATTTATTCCACTGCCATCTTATCCGGATTTTTATTTTTAAGTACACACCAGACCCTTAGGTAAGAGGACGAGGTATAATACCCATTAGATTAGAGCGAAGAAAGTAAAGTTTGACTCCATTAGCCTGTACAGATGTGGGAAACCTGAACCTTTGTTGCCTAATTGACTCAAAAGCATTGCCTCCTCTTACAGGTGTGTCCTGTACTCTGCTGCGCTAGAGAGGTCCCGAGGGCTCATTTGTCAGTGGTTGTAGAAGTCCCCTTCAAGGGGCAGGGAGAGTGCCTCCTGCTGGCTGGGTAGAAGGTGAACAGCAGTGCAAAGAGCATTTCTCCAATCCCACCTTTCCCTCTTACAGATATGCGGTGCCTACATTTCACCAGTTGCAAATCTTTTTGAAAAGAATTTGCTCCTTTTCATGAAAGAAAAAATACCACTTTGCTGCAAGACACAAGAAGTCCGATTTCAGATACTTATGGAGAGGGGAATTCCCACATCTGGGATTCTGATTTTTTGGGAGTTATATTATTTATTGTATTTTTGGCTTTATTGGGTTTTAGCGATTTTTGGGGGTGGAGTGGGTGAGGACTTGACATATTGTGTATGTTTGCTTTTGTACACTGATTGAATCGTATATGTGTCTAGTGGTTTATAAGTGTACATAGGTAAATAAATCGATCAAAGACATGGAGAATTCCCACAGTATTTTACAAGAGGCTCTGCCAAATGTAGTTCCTTTTACGAAATGGGTGCAGGACTGCACGTGTCATTTGTAAGACGTTCTCTTACATACACCTGTTGTAGCACTACCAATCCCCCCCAATTACCCTAATCATGATCTTCTCCCCAGTAATCCCCCAACTCCACCCCTACCACAGCCTCCCAAAACATCCAATCCTCCTACCCCCCTAAAGCATCTGATCCCCTCACAAGCAACTCCCCCCAGCATGAACAGCTTCCACCCAATACCCATGGCAACAACACCCCCTCCCCAGCAGCTCTGCCATTCCCCATCATCTGATCCCTCTCCTCAGCCTTACTGGGGTCCCTGGTGTCTAGTGGAAGCAGGAGTGATGCCTACTCGCTCCTGCTCTGTGTTGGGTTCCAACATGGTACTAATGACCCCTAGTGGTAATCTCATGGTACTGCCACAGCACTTTGTCTTGATTACATGGTAACCTCTGATGAGCAGGGACTATCTTTTACATGTGTATGTACAGCACTGTGTATACTTTGTAACACTATACAAATGATGAGTAGTAGTGAGATTACCACTAGGGGAACCCAGCCCAGTAAGAGCGGGAGCGTTTGGGCATTACTTTTGTTCCTCCCACTACACCTCAGTGACCCCTGGTAAAGTCAGGGAGGGGGTTGGGGTGGGAAGCTGCTGGAGGGTGTTTGTGCTGGGTTGCTTGTGAGGGGTATGGATTGTTTGAGGAGGGTAGGGGGATCGGATGTTTTGGGGGGGGGGGGTCAGGGAAGAGATCTGATGTGGTGGAGAGTCAGGGGGGAAAGTGAGGTCAGGGAGGATGATTGCGGAGGTGGCAGACCTCCAGATTGACAGCTGCCCCTGCCAGCGGGCTCTCTGCATGCCTTGGGATAGCTGTAAATGCCGACATCTATCATTTTTGGCATAGATATGGACTTCCCTCGTGAAATGTGGAATCCACACCTATAGTGTAGGCCCACTAAAACCACTCCCTCTCCCCTTCTCCAGGAAATTTACAGTAAACATGATAAGCATCTTCATGTTTAAAAAGTCCCTCTTCTAAACTAGCCTTTGCATGCATAGCTCAATCTACATATGGGGTGTGCTTCTTAAATAGCCCCCAAAGGCAAGAGCTTTAGGGAATAGATGACAAAGTCCAGAGGTCTAAAACTAAAAACTTGGAGAGGTAGTTACTGACATGTGTTAAATGAATAATGCCAGATTTTTGCCAAATAACGTACATTAAACACCAAGATCATGTGTTATAATACCCCAACGCACATTAGTTAATGATGAAAAGAGGGGAAGGTGCCTGCCTCAGAGAGAGAGAGAGAGAGAGAAGGGATTGCTGCCATGCTTCTAGTGAGATCTGTTGGAACAAGAAGGTAGACTGTGTTCTCAGCAGCTCCGTGGCCTGCAGAAGCACTTCAAGCTGATATCATCATCACCGGAGAGAAGCATTTATAATCTAGAGCTTACTGCGGTAATTTGAGGGAAGGTGCCTGTCGCTGATAGAGTAAGAAGGGGTTGCCGCTGTGCTCCTAGTAAGATCTGTTGGAGTGAGAAGACAGACTGTGGTCTCAGCAGCTCCATGGCTTACAGAGGTACCTCAAACTAACGTCACCATCACAGATGGAAGCACATACAATCTACAGCATACCACAGAGCACAAGAGGAACGCCCCTTTGGTGCACTGAGGAGCAGAGAAGCAGGGAACTGTCCCCTAGGTATTGGTGATGGGATAAAGGAAAGCAAAGGTAAAACTAGAAATCTAGAGCAGGATTGACTCGAGGTCCCATGGACCAGCATGTCATTCCAGTGTATGGCATCTCTGCTTGAAGTCTCCTTAGCTTTAGGGGAATGAACTCCACCACTCCACCTACTGCTGATTTTGATGATGCTCTTGGTTTGTCTCTCCCGAGTGATAAACAGACAAATGCACCTCTACAGTCTCCTGTAGTCAGCCAGTCTGTGGAAGTCAACATTAAAGCTGATAATGGGAGTTGGTTGCACTCTCTCTGAATCTGGGAGCTTCCCCTGAAGTGTTGCCAACTTCAGCTAATCAAGGTATTACCTTGAAGGACATTTGGACAGGGATGCCATAGTAACATAGTAACATAGTAGTTGACGGCAGATAAAGACCAGCATGGTCCATCCAGTCTGCCCAGCGAGATGGCAAGAGTAGGTGCACCTGTCGCTCCGCGCAGGCCACCCCTCTCCATATCCTTGTTCAGGGGTAAACCCACCACTCCATATAGGACACCCCTAAGACGTTATATGGTTCGGAAGTTAGATGGTACCGTTTATTTTGTTTTTTTTCCTATTTCTGTAAAGGGATCCTCTGTGTTTGTCCCATGCCTTTTTGAATTCCGTCACCGTGTTCGCCCCTACCACTTCCATCGGGAGGGCATTCCAAGCATCCACCACCCTTTCAGTGAAAAAATATTTCCTGACATTGCCTTTCAATTTACCCCCTTGCAGTTTCATGTTATGCCCTCTAGTTTTACAGGTTCCCCGTCTTTGGAAGAGGTTTGTTTGTTCATCATTTCTCTTTAAGTATTTAAAGGTCTGAATCATATCTCCCCTGTGCCTCCTTTCCTCCAAGGTATACATATTTAGGTCTTCAAGTCTCTTCTCATAAGGCTTCTGACGCAGGCTCCAAATCATTTTGGTCGCCTTCCTCTGAACAGTCTCCAGTCTTTTTACATCCTTTGCAAGATATGGTCTCCAAAACTGAACGCAGTATTCCAAGTGAGGCCTCACCAGTGACCTATACAGTGGCATAAGTACCTCTTCTTTTCTGCTGGTAATCCCTCTTTGTATGCAGCCCAACATCCTCCTGGCTTTTGCCACCGCCTTGTCGCACTGTTTTGCCACCTTGAGATCAGCAGAGATAATCACACCAAGGTCTTTTTCCTGAACTGTGCATACCAACCTTTCTCCCCCTATCTTGTACATTTCTCTTGGATTTCTGCTACCCAAGTGCATGACACTGCACTTTTTTGCATTAAATCGTAGTTGCCAAGCTTTAGACCAGTCTTCCAGCTTTTGTAGATCTTTCTTCATGTTAACCACTCCCTCAGGGGAGTCCACTCTGTTGCATGGATAAAGCTGTTCTATGTGGGACTTTAACACTATTACATGATTTCACTAAGGAGTCGGTATTAAAACTGGGAGTACAAGAAGAAAGGGTGATGAGCTAGATGAACAGTGTCTTAAAGTCGGAAGGACAAATGTCATCAGTTCAGTCCTTGGGGCTTCTAATGTGAAGGAAGGTTTGTTACGCAATGAGTTAGAATGTATGGACAATCGAGCTAGGCCTAGAATCCTAAGGTTTCTACATTTCCCCTGAACAGATATGCTGTCTTCATTTCAGCTTTTGAAGACATACCAAAGGAAGGACTTATGCTTCCCTCAGGTTGATACCGTCACTGTTTCTAATATATTTGCCTAGGAGCTCTAAGAAAGAAGAGGAAAAAGAAGGGGAATGTGATCAGCTAGCATTGGTGGATAGATTAGAGCTATTGCGTTCTTGCATCCTCTCCTTGATGCGATACCGACAAATGCTGCATTATTAGTCATTCTGAGTTGGTAAAGATATGCCTATTGAAACTTATTTTCTCAAAACAAAAAGTGCTGCCTTATATAGCCAGAAAATAAGCAAATTCCCTGATGTAGCCCAAACTATTCAATTGCGTTTTAGAGATAGGAGTCTCCTTTTATAAAAAAATTCCATCTAAATGCTTTGCTACTTTTGAGGGGATCTTCATGTCTATGTCTTCATGGGCCCACTGCAGATAGAGAATTTTTTGCAGGGGAAATTCTTGTTAGATTTACCTATCGTAAGATCATAAGATACGCCACACTGGGTCAGAAAAAGAGCCCATCGAGCGCAGTATCCTGTTTCCAACAGTGGCCAATCCAGGTCACAAGTACCTGGCAGGTTCCCAGTAGGCAAGTTCCACAACGCTTATCCCAGGGGTGAGCAGTGGAATTCCCTGGTCCTCTTTAATAATGGCTTATGGACTTTTCCTCCAGGAACTTATCAAAATAGTTTTTAAACCCAGCTATGCTAACAGCTTTTCCGACATCCTCTGGCAATGAATTCCAGAGCTTAAATATGGAATGAGTAAAGAAATGTTTTCTTCAATTAGCCTTAAATGTACTATTCTGTAGCTTCATTGCATATCCGCTGGTCTTTGTACTTTCTGAAAGAAAAAAGAGCGATTCATCTTTACTTGTTTCACTCCACTCATCATTGTATAGACCTCTATCAGATCTCTCCTCCACTGTCTCTTCTCCAAGCTGAAGTGCCATAACCTTTTAAGTCTACCTTCCGTCCTCTTTAGCATTCTGTATGTTTTCTAATTCCATTATATATCGTTTTAGATGCGGTGATCAGAACTGCATGCAGTACTTAAGATGCGGTCGCAACATGAAGCAATACAGAGGCATTAGGATATCCTTTATTTTATTCACCATGACCTTCTTTATAACAATTAGCATTTTATTAGCTTTCCTGGCCGCTGCTGCATGCTGAGCCAACGATTTCAACATATTATCCACGATGATACTTAGATCCTATTACTGGGTGGTGACTTCTAATGTGGGACCTTGCATTAAGCTATATTTTAGGTTGCTCTTCCCTAAGGGGACTAAATTGTATATAGTTATCATGTTCTCCCTGTTAAGAAACTTGTTTATTGTATACCCGTTATTTTTACCTGTTTATTGTAAGCACAAATCACTAAACTGAGATGTGTAGATTTAATGTTTATTGTAAACCGCACTGATCTTAAATAGCGCGGTATAAAAGAAAATGTAACAAATAAAATAAATAAATAAATAAATTGGAAGCCCTAATTGTGCTTTGGATGTCTGAAAAGAGGCACAGAGACCTTTCCAGAGACATTTAAGAAGCCGTCTCTGGGAACGTCCAAGTCTGAACGGGCTGTGGTGAAGGCTTGGCCTGGGTATATTTAGGAACTTGTAGATACCCACCCAATCTCAGAAACATCATGGACGTCCGGCCTCATGTCTAAGTTTAGACCTGCTCCAGGAAGGAACAACATATTCAGTAATTTTGTTCTTTACAATGGTTTCCACCACTTTGCCCTGCATTGAAGTCAGACTCACTGGTCTGTGGTTTTCTGGATCACCCCCGGAACCCTTCTTAAAATTGGGTGGGTGGAATGTTTCAGTGGGGTATGATTTGAAGTAAGATCTTTAGTCACCCATCTTAGTTTGTCTGCTCTCTCTCTCCTTAGTACTTCTTATATTAACCGGATGTTGGAAGAGTAGATGTGGACTAGGTGCATGTATTTTTCATACTAACACTGTTTCTTTTTTTCCCGTTTGTACACTGTATATTTTGTTTCTGTATATTCATAAAATGCATATAAAAAGAGATGCAAAGCATGCAAGCCACCTCTTTATTATGCAAATTGAAGAACAAAACTTGTGTTGAATGTATTTTTGCTCCCTGGCACCATTGGGCAACTAAAAAATAGCCCAGTGCTCCCAAGGACCATCTTAAAGGGACCGGAGATAAAGTAGGGGCCATGCAGACCCCCAGCCCTCCTCTACCAGCAAAGACCGCCCACTCCCCTGAATAAATCCCCTGGACCTACTGAATCAACCCCTGATGTCTGACGGTTGGGTACAGAAGTGAAACCCAGTTGCACCTGCCCCGTAGGCTGCCAGGTTCAAAATGGCGCTGGTCATCTCTTAACAATAGTCTCACAACCTCTAGGGGTCAAGGGTAGTACTGATAGACTACTGCTAGGAGACGACCAGCACCACTTTGAATCTGATAACCTAGGGGACAGGAGCAGCTGGAATTCGCTTAACCTAGTGGGGATAATTCTGAATACCCTTCATTATTTGCAATGTAAATGGGCACTTTTAGGCCATCAGTTTTCAAAGGAAGACAAAGTTTATTCTGTCCACATTGCAGAACTGTGCAGATAGCTAACTCTCATTCAGCTTTCTACATGATTGAAATATTTGTTGAAAAACAAACAAACTGGAAAATAGTAATACTACTTCTACTACGAATCATTTCTATAGTGGCACTAGGTGTTCACAGTGCTGGACAAGTACACATAAGAGACAGAGCCTACTATAGAGATCGCCCACCGCACCAGGTGATCAACTCTCAACCATTCTCCAGTACACTTGTGATATATCTTTAAACAACAAATATGCCATAGTTCTAGGCGACCTTAACCTCATCTTTGTCAATAATTGCTATATTCAACATAATCATATTCTACTACACTTAAAGTCTCTCAGTCTGACCATAAAATCATCATTTTCCAGATACAAACTGATAGGATACCATCTAGATACTAAACCCTGCCACCACCACCAAGGAGGTTCAAAAAATGGGACAAAGAAGAATTTCTTAATACAATTCTGCCTCAACAAAAATCAATTCCCACTGATCTCACCATCTTAGTTCATAACTGGCATGACACACCGTCCTGTACTGTATTGGCATCACAGACCAATAGAACTATATCGAAACATCATTCATTGACCTGGTACACCAAGGAACTCAGACTCATAAAGTACAAACTTCGGAAAATGGAAAGAAAATGGAGGCACTCCAAGTCACAATCTGATCGTGAATTGTACATG
Organism: Ichthyophis bannanicus; assembly: GCA_033557465.1. Lineage (NCBI taxonomy): Eukaryota > Metazoa > Chordata > Amphibia > Gymnophiona > Ichthyophiidae > Ichthyophis > Ichthyophis bannanicus. The sequence continues at coordinate 808,947,532 of CM066036.1, forward strand.
AAGATGCTACAAGAGTACCAAGCTACAGTTAACAAAACCAAAAGAGAATATCATACTAAACTCATTTTAAGCTCAATCAACCATTCCCGAGAGCTTTTCAGCAAAGTAAAATCAGCCTTACTGAATTCCACTCAAAGACCAGAACCTAACACTCCAGCACCACAAGTACTAGCCACACATTTCCAAAAGAGAGCTTTCAAAGTGAGCAACACACAGCACACATCGCTACAGCAAAATGAGATGAGCCACATCGATCACACTTGGAATGAATTTCACCCAATATCACAAGACCAACTAGAAAATATAATATCTAGCCTAAACACCAGAACTTCCCCCTTAGACCCTTGCCCAGTGAGCTGGATTAAGATAGCATGCACAGATCTTACTCCCAAAATCATGGAAATCACAAACTTATCCCTCACCCAAGACTACCTGCCACCTCAACTAAAGTTTGGTTCTATACGGCCAATGCTTAAGAACCTGAAATGAGATTCAACTTCAGCAAGCTCATACTGCCCCATTTCTAGTCTACCATTTTTTGCCAAGATCATAGAAAAAACTGTACAGCTTCAACTCCAGAAACATATAAATTCCCATGCCCTCTTGATCAACAACGATATGGCTTTAGGGTCTATCATAGTGTGGAATCTCTTATCACCGCTCTCGTAAATAAGCTGTTTTGGGGTATACAAAGCCCACACCAAGGTTTTGTACTATTATTTTTGGACATAACTGCAGCTTTTGACTCGGTACCCCATAGAGCACTCCTACACCGACTCACAGTGATTGGTCTGGGCAACACAATTCTTAAATTGTTCACTACATACATATCCCAGTGACAACAGCAAGTAAGAGCAAATGGGATGACAACTACCCATTGAAGATCACTCAAGACATTCCACGAGGATTTGTACTATCGGCTCCACTATTTATGTTCAAATCTCTTTTATTAATTTCACACATTATACACACTACACACAAACCAACTCTTACAGTAACATAAACAAGGCGATGTACAGTCAGGATAGGAACCCTCTCACACCCATAGTAGAAAATCTCCCTCTTCCTAAAGCACACAAATACTATGGCCAGGTTTCCTCACAACAGGATGCCTGAGTTGGCCTACCTTTCACAAGCCTTTTTAAACATTACACACGTTGCAAACATCCTAGCTTTCTTAACCTGATAAACCGTCACATCCACTTTCCCCCATCCCTACCCACCCCTCCCCCCCACAGCCCTCCCTCCCGACCCTCCCGTCCATGTTTTGCTCTGTTCCCCGGGGAAGAAGTAAAGGAAGCACCCTCCCATTAAGCTTTACACATTCAACAAGGCACTTCGCTCCTGTGGAGTCAAGGTATCCATGAGAGGCATCCACAGCTCCATGAACCTATCCCAGTGCTTTCCCCCAAGCTGCTTTGCTGTTAGTCATTCCATCTTCATCAGCTCCAGGATGGCCTGCTCCCAGCTGTCAACTACCGGGTCGACTCCACTATTTAACATATTTATACAACCCATCTGTGACATTATCAAGAACTACAATGTGCTATACCATGTCTATCCTGATGATATTTTGCTGTACATCCCATTCTCAACCTTGCAACCTGTACAAGTAGACACTCCTTTGATTGAATACTTCACAGCACTCTCACAATAGCTAAGTGCACACAACCTTGTCATAAATTATCAGAAAACAGAATACAAATCTCCACCACATATAAACGGACTAGGAGAGCAGCTCCAAGAAAAATCCCAAGTCCGCTACTTAGAAATCATCCTAGATCAAGACTTCACACTAAAACAGCACATTAATAAGGCTATAAAACTCACCTACCAGAAAATGAAGATGGTTTGAGAGCTTCAACCACTCTTTGATAATCATGACATCAGAAGAGTTTTCCAGGCTATTGTACTGCCACATCTGGACTTTCGCAACATTGCTCTTCAGGGACTATCAGCTTCTTCAATCCACCCATTACAGATGGCGCAGAATACTGCAGCTGGAGTTCTAACTGGCACATCAAAACACGATCATATATCACCAATACTTAAGAACCTCCACTGGCTGCCCTTCAAAACCCACATCAAATGCAAAGCATCAATCATCTTCAAACCTTTACACCAGCAATTCCTTATACAAAGAACAACAGATGATAGACCCAGAAGAACCACCACCCGATCCACACTGGCCATTCCTTTAGTCTTCAGGAAGTGCACTCAAACAACATCAAATAGAGCATTCTCCCTCTTCTCGCCAAAGCTCTGGAACACATTACCTGATGATGTCCGATCAATGGATGACCTGGTAGACTTCCAAAAGCAAATAAAAACATACCTGCTCATTCAACACTTTGGCAATTCACTTGACTAAAATGTCTCACAACTAGAATCTATTACTGAATAGTTTTCCCTTTCCTGTTCTTCTCCTCCTCTCTCTCTTCCTTGGAGTACCCGCCCACTCCCATGTTAATGCCCAGTACAACTATGTACCTACTCATAATGATTCATGTATATAGTTCTGCTAGTGATGCTTTTGTTCAGTTATTGTGCAAATCACTACATCTTACTCCATGCACCTTATGCTCAATTGTTTGACTCTTTGTTAAGTCTTACTTGTTCAACGTGCTTTATGTTCCATTGTTCTATGTAAACTGCCTTGACACTTTGAAAGGCGGTATATAAAACCAGCAAAATAAATAAATCTATTCAACAGGGACAAAGAGAATTAATATGAGGTTAGGAAATGTCATTTATGACAGGGCATTATTAAAAACAACGGGTATAAACAAGAAAATAAGAGGTTAGGATTTAAAAGCAGACAACATAGAACTTACCGAAGGATGAAATGAATGTAAATTTAACTAGAAACAGAGTCTACGAACTGAATCACAACTGATTTGAAGTGCAAAAAACAAAGCTTCTGTAGACCTTGAGGGGCAGGTTTAAAAGGAGCCACAACCAATGTTCCCTCTAATTTTCTGTAGGCTGTGTGCGCATAAAATATCAGCTGTGCAGCTTTTGAAGGAAGGTTACATTTTTGTGCGCCACATAACGACACTCGGAGTTATATACTTTAAAATTTGACTACACGTCAGAATACAGTATATACACCACATTGATTGTACTAGAAAATATTGTAGAACTTGTAAAATCCGTAAATACACAACAACTTTAAAATTTTAAGACGTCTGTGTTGTTTTCTATCAGAATCAGAACCGTAATTTTTGTGCGCTCTGTTGTAAAGTTTGTGCGCTCGCTTGGCAAGGTGTGTGCGCGCGCACACGCGCACAGCTTAGAGGGAACAGTGGCCACAACCTTCTCTGAGAGCAACCAAGAAAATGGAGGATCCTTAGACAATGAACGAAATTTCCCCGCACACACTGCTTCCTGCTCTAGACCTACTAAATCAGAACAGAGGTTGTGCATTCCTCTGCCAACTAATATATAACAAGCTAATGCAGTTTTTCTCTAAAACCATTGGATGGCACATAAAATCAAAGGGCTGCGCCTACCAAAGGGTTGCCAATTTCCCCGGTTCCAGGACGGAGATTTTTTGCCAGTTATGGTTTTAAATTTCCATTGCAATGCAGTATGGTATTTGTAGTTCCAGAATTTTCTCCTTGGAATCAGTGCTGAAGGTCTCATAATGCAACAGAAAGAGATGGTCAGAAAGCCAGGACTGGCTTAAAATCTCACTCCTGGAACACGGCAATTCTGCAATCCATCATGTTCGTGTTTATTAAAACCTCGTTACCTGCTCTAAACCAGAAGGTAACTACAAAGAATAATATTAAAACAGTCAATGAAAATAACAACATATATAACATCAATAATAAAACAGCACATTTAACATAAACTAATAAATAAAACAGGGACCATTCAGCAACTTAAAAACGTATCTTTTTAATCTCTCCCCTAGAAAATGCCTGCACACATGGACGAGAGCTGTGCACACATTACTTCCCTCTGAAAATTAGCAGGTGCAGAGTCTGTGTGTTAAAAGGACCTGCAATACTGATGTATTGATGTTTTGAAATATAAGGGATATGCCCCTTTTTTGTATGATGTAAAGGAGGGAAACGGAGCTATTGATATCTCCCCTTGTTCGGCTTTGTATTATAGCCAGTGCAGTTCGTCTTAGGGGAGGTAGTTTTTGTTATTTTTGGATATTATTTCTCCCCTGCTTGGGTTCTTTTTTGGGAGTCAGTTCTTTGTAGCTAAAAGCATCTCCATGGAAATCAGATCTACTTGCCAGTCCAAATTTGGACTAAAGGTGAGTTATAATCAGTTCTAGTAGGTATGGCTCGTGTTTATGTTTTTATGTTGTAGTGGTCATAGTCCCCTGATGAAGGTGACCGAAACACGTGTTGGGCTGACCAATCAGTAAGGTATAGTTCTGTTCCATGGTATACTTTTGTTGTTCTTAAGGTACGTTTTTTACGACATGAGTTTCCAGCTTTTATGCTTTTATGCCCTTTTTTTAGATCCATGGTACACTTTGTTGTGTTTATGATATGCTGTTTTTACAAGATACGCTACTGTTTTTATGTTTGTTTATGGATCCTCTTATACTATTCAGTTTTTTACACCTTCTCCCCTTTTTTAAAGTTTTTTTATAGTTCTTTTAAAAAGAATTGGTACTTCTATAATTTCATACCCTTTCACACTCTTTTCATATGATTTTTATATTGCATTTTTGGCTTTATTGGCACAATTTTATGGTGTTTATATGCAATGTTTCTATTTTATTTTTTTCACCCCATCTTCCTCCCCCCCTTCCTCCTCCCTTCCCCCTTCTCCCCTCTCCTTCTTCCCCCACCTGTCCCCACTCTCCTCTTCCCCCTTGACCAGTTCCCTCCTTCTGCCTTCCCCACCATCCCCCTCCCCCTCCCTCCTCCCCTCCCTTTACTTCCAGCCCTCTTAACTGCATCTAGTTTTTGTTTTGTCAAATTAGAGAATATGATTTTGCTCTCCAATGTTTTCTTTGGTAGCTATATCTTCCAAATCTTAGCTGATCCCTCACCCTGACCTGCACCTCTTAGATTTTTTGATGTTTAATTTTATTATTTTTTTCAACTTTTTCTAATTGTTTTTAATTATTCTGCATATTTTTAAAGTATTTTTAATATATTCTTTTTGATGGATTTTGATTACTATACTTATACATAGAGCTGCCTTTTAATTGATTACATTATTTTTCTTTTATTTTTGGCCACCTAGAGTGCTTTCCTTTCATGCAATTTTAGGCTTGGTCTTTTTTAATCCTTTTCACTTTCAATTCTATTTTATACTTCAGAATTATTTTAGTCAATAGCTTTATATAATTTATACTTTTATTCCCATCAGGTAACGGCCACAGGATCCCCATTTGTGTATGAGTTTTAGTGTTATGTCCTCAACATTATATTTTAGGGTATCTTTTCATCTCAGGTTTTATTTTCTCTTTTATTTCTGTTTGTTTTTTTTAGCACAATATTGCTATAGTGTGGAAGTTTTTAATTGATTATGAGACCTGTGATAACAGCTGTATCAACAACACACAAGTAATGTTTACTGGTTTGAATACGTGAGACGGGATTGTGCTGACCCTCCGTTCTTTCACCTACAGGAGGCTTCAACCTTTTAACTATTCTTCCCTATTTATTCCATTTCCCCCTCCTTCTTTCCTCCCTTTTTCCCCTTCCCCTCCTTCCCCCTCTTCCCCTCTCTAGTCATTTTTTAAAGTTTAATATTTCCTTTTTAATTATGTATCCTATATATTAATATACTAGATATTCTTTATATGAAATACCAAACAATATATTTATTTTTACATACAACCCTCCATATTCACATTTTTTGGCGCCAACCGAGACCTTTAAAAAATGGCGCCCATATCCGCAGCTCTTTCTTCACTTGCTGCTGAACCACACAGCGTCTCTAACATTGACAAACTAGAACAGCGCAGGTATGATGGTGATCCTTGATTAGACTGTTTAAAAATAAAATGAGAGCTCTTTGCATTGCACATCTTTTCTACCGTGGTTTATAGAGATGCACCTTTTATACACATAGGACAGAATAGTAACTTTAAAGTCTTAATTGCTATAAAAGCCACTCACCATCTCTCTCTTCCTCTCTTTTAAAACTTTATAATCGTATCTCTTTTCCATTCATAGTTGCAATATTGTTTCCTGCACCACAGTGACAGATACAGTTACCAGATGCTAGAACAGTGAGGTTTTTTCTCTCAGATGGGCCGCTCTTCTTTTTCCTCTTTTCTCTCAGATATGATGAATTACATATAGAGTTGCCAACTGGCTCCAGATGCGCCTGACATGCTTGATCCAGTCCTAGGTTCACCCCATTGCATGCAGGGACATGTAGTTCTGATTTTTCCATTGCATTCCATAAGAAAAGCAAGACTACATGTCCCTGCATGCAATGGGGTAAACCCAGGACTGGATCAAGCCTGTCGGGCGCATCTGGAGTGAGTTGGCAACCCTAATTACATATTATAAAACCGTCTCTTTCTCCCGTTTACACACATGACAACAGATTAGTTGGCTTATATATATGTTTTAATTTCACCTTTTTGTCCTCCCTGTTTGGTTTCATTTAAGAAATATACAATATTTATTTGCAATGCAGGCTTTTATAATTAACTTTATATATGTTCATTTATTATTATTCATTCATTATTTTTATAGAACTAGATAATCCATATTTTGTCCCGTTGTCTAATGAATGACTAATCAAAAATTAGTAACATGTAACTCTACATTCCTCACGCACATGAGTCCTCTGGGAAGTCTTTAGTCCTTTCATATAAATTCCTATTCTAAACATAAGGGGTCCGATATTTAATTGGGAAGGCTATGTGCCGCTACGGCGTATAGCCATGGCCAGCAACCTCTAACCCTGGATAGTCAATGTCAGGGTCATATGCAGCCCCGACATTGACCATCCGGGGTCACTGCACAGCCTCTGACGCTACAAAAGCTAACCGGGTAGTAGCAATATTGCGCCGCTACCTGGTTAGCTCCCGCAGGTAAAACTAGGCCAGCTTTTGCTTCACCTAATTTTACCCACAGGTTGCTAACTAGGTAGCGGTGCAATATCGCTACTACCCGGTTAGCAACTGTCGCCATCCAAGATATGTCCAGGACACCCCTGACATGCTCCAGTGATAAGCGGTTTGCGTTGGAGTATATAACGGCGTTAGTTGGGGATATTTAGCATCACTAACCGTGTTAGTGCTGTTGAATATCCATGTAAATGCCCTTACAATATCGGGCCCAAGATGTTTTAATATATGGTTTCATTGTATGTCTTGGATTTCCCTGACATTCCAGTTTTGATTGCTTTAACGTTTTATTTGACTACTTTAATTTGTTTTCAATTCTTTTTTATTGACTGTCATTTTGAATATGTTTTGAAGTAGGCATTTTATGATTTTATAGTTTATCAATGGTTACAATGTTTTATTCATATGGAGTCCGATTCTGCCAGAGGGACATCCGGCCCATCTGGACGGCTAAAATACGTATGCGGCCAAGCTGGACCTAATTCTGCAACTGTGGGAGCTAGACATTCCTGTGGTTGCAGTATCAGGGCACCTAGATGGGCCAGCATGCCCCCAATTCTGCTTCTGGAGATGTCCCGTGATCTGACCAGCGAGGCCCCCCCTCAGGCTCCTGCTGGTGTGCCGTTGCAGCGGCAACCTGTTGCCATGGTATTTGCACATCCTGCAGGGGCAACATATAGCACAGCACTGGAAAAGCCCCCTCTCACCACTACCCAGCCTCTGGGGAGGTACCCCAAGCCCTGGATCAGGCTCCAGAGGCACCCCCGCCACAGCGCGCTGAGGTAGGGGAGGCTGGGGACCAAGATCGCTGCGACGCCTGGAGCTTATTCCTCCTTTGGGGTGGAATAAACTGAGCATGCAGCAGGCAGCTGGAGGACATACAGGGCTCTGACCTGAATAGGCCCTATACGTCCAGCCACAATGCACCACCCTCGCTCTGCCTCCGGCCTGCCCCCTCCTGCCGCCGTCCTACACTCCATGCACAACAGCCCTGTACATGCAGGGAGTAGGAGAGGCATCATACGGTCCCGTCTTTGTTCGGGGGTTGTGTATCCTAGCTGAACGTACAACCCCACTAAACCTCTCTCAGAATGCCGGCTTTATTATCTTTTTATTTGTTCTTAATATATGATTGTGTTTCTTAACAAGGGTTCAAATACCCCTGATAAAGCCCCATTACTGAAACATGGCCCATGAAGAGTCAAACTGATTGAAAAACCATTGAAGACACTAATAAAGGTTGGATTTAACAATTCACTCCATACCTGATCTCTACATTTTTGCAAATATATGTTGCCTTTTCCTTGTTGGACTTTCTACTGCACGGGCTCCCAAAATGTACACAGATTCCAAGCTGCTTGTTGAATGGGTAAGCAGTAGATTTCCCCAGTCCTCTTTAATAATGGTTTAAGGACCTTTCCTCCAGAAATCTGTCCAAACCTCTTTTTAAAACCAGCTGCACTAAGGTGACATTTTATTTACCAGATAATGTCCTTTCCTTGAGTCCTGCTAGACCAGGTCAGACAAGTGGGCTGTGCTCCCCCACCAGTAGACCGGCAGAGACATTTCTCTCCCTTTGCACCCAAGCATCCTTCTGGCTTTTGCTGTCATCTTTTCTACCTGTTTAGCCATCTTAAGATCATCAGAAGCAATTATGTCCAGGTCCTGCTCTTCTTTTGTGGACAGAAGTACTTCATCTCCTATACTGTACTGCTCCCTTGGATTTTTCCAACCTAAATACATGACCATGCATTTTTTTGCACTAAATCTCAGCTGCCAAAATTCTCATCATTGCTAGATCCCTTCTCATGTTATCTACTCCTTCCTAGGTGTGTACTCTATTGCCGATTTTGGTATCATCCACAATGAGGCAAACCTTACCCAACAGCCCTCTGCAATATCACTTGCAAAAATGTTTATTTATTTAGCTCATACCTGTCCAGAAGAAGATTATAGTGAGTTACATTCAGGTACAGTATGTATTTCCCTGTTCCTGGAGAGTTTATAATCTAAGTTTGTACCTGAGGCAATGGAGGATTAAATGGCTTCCCAAGGCCATGAGGGGATTTAAACCCTGGTCTTTCTGGTTCCAGGCTGCTGCCCTAATCACTAGACTATTCCTCCCCTGGATGATCTGGCTTTGATTGACTCCAGTGGGAGAAGCCCCTTGCACCGCTCGAGTGTAGAAATAGCTAACTTTGTTTTCCAGCTGTAAAGGAGTCAAGTTAGATCCAGGGTATCCGGCTCCAGACACTAGATGTGCCACATTGCAAATTTCATCTGCCATCTGGACATCTAGTCTTCCAATTTATCAAGTTCCTCTTGCAATTTTTCATGATCCTCTTGAGTTTTAACAATGTTGAATAATTTTGTGTCATCTGCAGATGAAATTTAATGTGGACAAATACAAAGTTATGCACCTAGGAAAGAACAACCCAAACTATGGTTACACGATGCAAGGTTCCACCACCCAGGAAAAGGATTTAGGCGTCATTGTGGATAATACGTTGAAGTCCTCTGCCCAATGTGCAGCGACGGCCAAGAAGGCAAATAGAATACTAGATATCATAAGGAAAGGAATGGAAAATAAAACAAAGGATATTATAATGCCTCTGTATCGTTCCATGGTGCGACAGCATTTTGAGTATTGTGTGCAATTCTGGTCACCGTATCTTAAAAAGGATATAGCGTTACTAGAAAAGGTACAGAGAAAAGCCACCAAAATGGTAAAGGGGGTAGAAGGATACCCCTATGAAGAGAGGCTAAAAAGGTTAGAGCTCTTCAACCTGGAAAAGAGACGGCTGAGGGGAGATATGATAGAGGTCTATGAATTAATGAATGGAATGAAAAGAATAAATGTAGATCAGTTGTTTACTCCATCAAAAAGTATAAAGACTAGAGGACATGCAATGAAACTACAGTGCAACCCATTTAAGACTAATAAGAGAAAATATTTTTCCACTCAACGCGTAATCAAACTCTAGAATTCATTACCAGAGGATATAGTTAAAGCTATTAGTGTAGCTGGATTTAAAAAAGGTTTGGACAAGTTCCTGAAGGAATGGTCCATAAACCATTATTAAAAGGGACCCAGGAAATCCACAGCTTGTCCCGTGACAAGCATTGTGGAACCTGTGGATCTTTTTGGGAACCTTGCAGAAAACAGTACAAGGACATGGACAGTAAATAAAACTCACAATTCTTTATTGGCCCATAAAATGAGAGGGGGGCCAAACCCAACACAGGCTGTGTTTCGTAAAGAACTTCTTCAGGGGTGAGGCACACCATAAAACTATAAAAACATATAAAACAATTTATGACTCCTCAAAAAAAAAAAGCATATGTTAAACAAAATTAAAAACATAATAATAAAAACATGATTAAAAAATATAAGCAGAAACATGGATATAAAAAATAATAAATATAAAAATATCTTGCATATGAAATGGACCAATAAAGAATTGTGAGTTTTATTTACTGTCCACGTCCTTGTACTGTTTTCTGCACAGTTCACGTGGCAGTGTGCTGTTCGCTTCCTGGTGAATCTTTTTGGGAACCTGCCAGGTACTTATGACCTGGATTGGCCACTGTTGGAAACAGGATACTGGGCTTGATGGACCTTGGTCTGACCCAGTATGGCATTCTTATGTTCTTGTGTTCACGGAAAATCTGTTTAGCCTCTTGCATGTGAATGGTATGGTTACTGGGACATGCACCTATTGGGCAGCTGAAGCAAGTGAGGTGCCAGCTGCTATCCGCACACGTCTCATGTGGCGCTTACTAAGCCGTGTCATGCGGTTTGGGCTGGAACCTCTTCCGGTCTTAAACATCCATGTGTTTCACTTTACCTTGGGAGACTATATGGGGTTTGGCTTCCTTCCTCCTATTTTTATACAGCCCCTTTTCTGAGCCCCAGTCATCGCAAAGGCCACACCACAAATCCATTCTGAATGTGGGATGTGGGTCCTGGATGCCTGGCAGTAGTTGTGGTGGTTGTGGGACAGCTGAGTCCATTTCCCTTTGAAGAGCTGTGAGCACTGTTTGTGAAGCAACCCTCAGCCCTGGATGATCAGAGGAACCGAAAGAGGTTCCAGGGAATGTTAATGCAATGGTGTGCTTTGATGTCACATATCCAGGCTGACTGAATTATCCTTTGTCCAGCTACAGCCTTCTGCTGCCCCCTAGTGCTATGAAGAGAAGGAGCCGTCTTACCCTCAGGGGGATCCATGTGACACTAGAGCCGAGCTTTAGTGAACCAAGCTGCCACCCAGCACCTGACTTCAGAGCTTCCCTCTTTGTACTACTGTGTCCCATGTCTCTCTTCTCATGAGGCTTCGTATTCTTATTTCTATAGCGCTACGAGATGCGCCTAGCACGCTACAGGCACATAACAGTCCCTGCGTCTGAAGCTTACCATCAGTCAGACAAGAAACACAGACAACAGGCGTGCGGCCTGTAAACTAAAAACAGTGGCAGCTGCACTATCCAGAAGCAAGGACGGCAGACGGTTCCTTATTTGTGGCGTCCCTCTCTTCCCGCCCTGCCCCATTTGTTGCCAGCTGACGATTCTGCCCCCATGCAAACAGGAAGTCTACATCAGAGGAGGTGGAAGAAGAAACAGCACTGCAGTGCTGAAGGATTAGGTAAGCGCTGCAGTACTGTTTATAATCACTGCCGCTCCTAGCAACTGCCTAATTTGCCTCATGGTAATGCCAGCCCTGTACATATTTATTCTAGCATTGTCATGTTTTGCTCGTTCTATCATGACTAGAGGAAGAGGGTTTTAGTCAATAAAAATGTATTACCTTTCCTTTTTTTTATCTTTTGATTTATTTATGTAAACCGTTGGAAAAAGAAACATTTTTTTAACCTGGAGGGTAGTGGCAGGTGCTTTGGAGTAGCCCCAGCCCAGCAAGCGCTTGTCCACAGCAGCTGAAAGGAAGGGCCAATTATGGCATGAAGGAAAGACCACGACCACGGCGGTAGCAAGACCACCAAGTTACAAGCCGTGGATGGCAGTGGCCACCGTGGGAAGAGGAGAGCCGCCACGGCGGGAGGAGTTACTTTACATTTCTTTCCACTCCTGGGAAAGCTGAGAAGGGTTTTTCTGAAAGAAATAAAGGTGAACGGTGAAATTTACTTTAAAGAATCCAGATCTTTGGTTATTTTGTTCGGATAGAAGAGACCTGCTTGCTGGGAAATCCTGCTCTGGAAGGGGAGACCTTGACGGCAAAGAGAAGAGCACATTTATGTTCGAGCAAATTTGGTAACATAACCTCTAAGAATGTGGATTATGCTGGATATAAGTGCAATAAATAAATAAATACAAATAGTTTGTTGAACTTGTTGACTGTTGTTATCAGTATTTACCTTTCTTTATCATCGTGCTAGACCAGTCCAGACATGTGGATTGTGCTCCTTTGCCAGCAGGTGGAGACAGACAAGAAAACTTTCAGTGATGTCAGCACTAGTACCGCGGCTACTAATCATTTGTATAACACTACAAGGTGCACACAGCGCGGTACATATAGATGTAAGACACAGTCGCTGTACATCAGAACTTACAATCTAATCAACATAAAAACATCACAAAACTGAAGATTAGAGTATGATAAGACATACACAAGTAGGAAACAAGAGAGTGAGGAGCATCAAGATCCAAAAGTGGCCTCAAAGAGATGCATTTTAAGCCTGGATTTGAATAGGGCTAGAGAAGGGACCCGATGCACTGACTCAGGTAGTTTGTTCCAGGCATATGGAGCAGCGAGGTGGAATGAATGGAGTTGGCAGTGGCAGAGAAGGGCACAGATAAAAGGGATCTGCCAGAGGAGCAGAGTTCCCGAGGAGGAGTGTAGAGTGAGATAAGAAAGGAAAGGTAGTGAGGAGTCACAGAATGAATGCACTTGTAAAAGTAGAAGTCTGAACTAGATGCAGAAATGGAGAGGGAGCCAGTGAAGTGACTTGAGAAGAGGGGTTACAGGAGCATAGCCACACTGGTGGAAAATAAGCCGTGCAGCTAAGTTTTGAACAGATTACAGTTATAGTTGATTGATTTTGATATCTCACTGATTAAACAATGTTTCAGTGGTTACAATAATAAAAATGGCATTAAACACAAAGGGAAAAGGAGGCCAAGGTTACAACAAGAGTAGCAGCTAAGACCACGGAGGGGAGGAGCAAACAAACATTTGCACCTTCAAGGTAGGTAGAGCTGAACAGCGGGAGATAGCAGCCAGAATAAGGAGAATCGCAGCGGGAAAGGCCTCTAGGAAAAGGTGGCATTTAAGGTGAGCCTTAAAGCGCGCTAGAGAAAACAAGCTAAATTCCTTCTCCTTTGCCCGTTCTTTCTACTGGGCTGCATTTGGCTCTTTGTGCTGCTGGATAAAGCAGCTTTCAATTAAATAAAATAAGTTAGGCCTGGTTTCCTCAGCAGCGGGTCCTCCTAGGCCCATGTAGGAGACTGGGAATGCCCTGCTAGGAGTTTCCCCCACCAGTCTTTCAGGTGCTGGGATTCCCTTTTTGGGTCATCGTTTGCCACGGCCTGTGCCATGGTTTTTCAGCAGTGCTTTTTTTTCACGGCCTGGTTGTTTTCTGGCTTTTTTCTTCATGATTCTTTTATTTCTGCTGCATTGGCCTTTCGAAGCATACCAGGAGTCTGATGTGTCTTTTGTGACTCTCAGCCGAGTAGCTCCGTGGGGGGCTCCTTTTGCGCCCTGTGCAATGGGAATGACCACAGCCCAGATTTTTCAGCATCTTCAGGACCTGCCAAGGGGGCTCAGGGCCCAGTGTATTGCTGAGACCTCCTCTGAGCCCTCCATGCCTTTCCTGCCCACTGGGCAGGTGTCTCTCGGGGGCATGCAAGGTCTCTGATCTTAGGGATGAAGAGGCCTCAGGCTTGGAGCAGCAGCCCCTCTCAGGTCGGGTCCCCAGTGCTCCCTCTGCTGATTTCAAGCGGCAGCTATTCAGATATCTCACAGGCTGTTTTCAGTCCTTTCTTGCCGGTAAGAGAGTTAAGCCCTCCTGCTTTGCTCCTTTACCCAGGAGTCCAGTCTTATCCCCTACAGGAGTTGGTTGGGGACACGAAGAGGATTCTTTTCCTCAAAAGGTGAGTCTAAGGAAGAAGGGGAGCTTGCCCTTAGAGACAGTGAGGATCTGTTGGTGATCCGCCTTTTCCACAAAGATGACCTTTCTGTTTTGATTCAGGATGTTAAGGTGTCCTTACATATTGTGCAGCCTGACCTTGTGTCAGTGTCACAGGTGAACCCCACCCTGGAGGGTATTAGACTTTTTTCCTTTACCTGAGCCAATGAAGTAGCTCCTAGGCTCAGTGGGTGAATCCAGAGCTGGGCCTTAGGGGTCCTAAGGTTCTCTTTCAATTAAATCCCCTGTCCCAGGGCCAGGTGAATCAGTTTTTTGGGCTTCTTCGGGTGGATGCCCTCATCACGGTAGTAACCAAGCACATGACTGTTCCAGTGGAAGGAGGAATTGCTCTTAAGGAGTCACACGATAGGAGGGTGAATACTCTCCTTAACAATGTCTTTGTGACTTTAGCCTTGGTCTCCCAAGTAGCCTTGTGTGCAGCCCTGGCTAGAGCATTCTTACAATGCATTCATCAGCTGCCAGACAGTCCAGAGATGGCCAAATTGAAGTCTGGGACTATGTACATGGTAGATGCCCTCTATGATCTGATCATGATTTCCTCCAAATCCATGGCAGTTGTAGTTGTGGCTAGGATGTGGCTCTGGCTTTGAGATTGGTCAGCAGATGCAGCCTCTAAGTTGTGCTTGAGCAAGCTCCCCTCCAAGGACGGATTGCTCTTTGGGGAAGATCTTGAGAAGTTAGTAAACGACTTTAGGAAAACTCAAAGGCTTCTGGAAGACAGGACCAGGGGCTCGAAGTCTACCTCTCAAAGAGCCTCTCATGGGGCCTGGAGATGCCCTTGGTCTGTGAGGAGATCAGGTGGGGCCTTTTCCTCCTATGGACCTTGACCCAAGAAGGGCAGTCCTTTTGGAGCTCACCATGACCTTGAGGCTCAGCAGCAGCCCTTGCTGGAGTCAGTAAGCCCCCGCAATGAGATCCAGCAGGTCCCTTCAAAGGTGCAGTCAGTTAGGAGGCGGCTCCAGTTGGTTCTTTTGGAATAAACCCATATCACGTCAGACCAGTTGGCATTAGAGGTTCTGGATCAGGGTTATGTGCTGGAGTTGGCAGAATCTCTAATGGATGCCTTTGTAGAGTCTCCCTGCAACTCCCTGCTCAAGCAAAAGGTGATCAAAAAGACTCTACCATACCTCCTGCTGTTGTGGGCTATTTTACTCATGCCTTCTACAGAGTAAGGTCAGGGGCAGTATTACATGTACTTCGTGGTGCCCAAGAAGGGAGGTTCTTCTGGCTTATTTTGGACCTGTAAACCAATCACTGCCAAACTCTGAGTTCCCCATTTCCACATGGAGACCATCAGATTGATCATTGCCTCGGTTTGGGGAGGAGAGTTCCTGGCTTCTCTAGATCTTGCCAAGGCATATTTTCATATTACCATTCAGGAGCAAACCAGCATTTTCTATGCTTCTGCATACTGGGCTCTCACTTCCAGTTCAAGACTCTGCCCTTTGGCCTGGCCATGGCTACTCACACCTTCTTGAAGACCATGGTGGTAGTAGAGGCATTCCTGCACAAACAAGGGATCTGTTTCTATGTTTCTATGATGAAAGTGAAAGGGGATAGACTCAGGAGTAATATACAGAAATATCTCTTTACAGAAAGAGTGGTGGATGCGTGGAATAGTCTCCCTGTGGAGGTGGTGAACATGAGGACAGTATCTGAATTTAGAAATGCATGGGACAAGCACAGAGGATCTCTAAAAGAAAAAGAGGACAATTGTAGTTGATATGGAAGGGCAGACTAGATAGGTCATGTGGTATTTTTCTGCTGTCATGTTTCTATATTTCTATATCTGGACAACTGGGACTGATTCAATCTGGCTCTCTGGCAACATCCAGAGAGGACATATTTAGGGTGATTCAGTGCCTAGAATGACTAGGATTGGTGATCAAATCCCTCCCAGGATCTACAGTATCTTGAAGCTCAATTTAATATTCTCCTGGGTCGGGTCTTCCTCACATCAGAGAGATCTCTCAAGCTTCAGAACCAACTCAGGGAGTTTTGTGCACAGCCTGCTCCTTGAGTCTAGGACTACCTTCAATTCCTAGAGTCTATGGTGTCCTCTACAGAGCCAGCTGTTGTCTCTCTGGTCTTCTTGCCCTTAACTGTTTGACCAGACCATTTCTCTCCCTCTAAAGATCAAGGATCAGCTGGCATGGGGGTCTCGCTCTTTTCATCTGATGTGCAGGATGTCTCTGGAAGCACCAAATTGGTGGTAGTCAATGCAGATACCAACCTGAAGGGTTGAGGGACTCATTGTTTGTAAGAGATAGTTGAGGGCCTATGGTCTTCTTAGGGAGCCTCCTCGCTCATCATCCAGTTGCAGGCTAGAGAGATTTACTTGGCTGTGCTGAGATTTCAGTACTTGATAGCAGACAGGCAAGGTAGTCCACATGTTTTTGGACCATGCTACGGCAGTGGCATATTGTATGTCGATAAGCATGGCAGAACCTGAAGTGCTGGGGTGTCTCTTGGGTTGCAGAACTGTGTTGTTGGGCAGAGGAACACCTGATTGGCCTGTCGACAGCCCACATAGCAGGGGGTCGACAATGCACAGGCCAACTTCTTGAGTCAGAACACCGTGTATCCTGGATAGTGAGAGTTAAGCCCCCATGCATTTTAGCCTCATATTGTAAAGATGAGGCCTTCCAGTATTTGATCTGATGGCCACTCAGGAGAATGCCAAAATGGAGAATTTCTTCAGACACAAGATCCATGGGCAGTGGTCTTGGATGATGTCCTCCAAAGGTGGACCCAAGAAGAGCTTCTGTATGTCTTCTTTAGCCCTTGGTGAGCCACCTCCTATGCAGGATTCAGTCTCATCCAGGTGTGATGATCTAGTGGCCCAGGACTGGCAGCACAGCCCATGATACATGGATCTCTTGAGTCTGCTGCTGGGTCCCCACTCTTGATACCCCAAGCGAAGGGCCATCTTCAAGAAAGGGCTCTGGTGATGGAGGATCCCACTCCCTTCCTGCTTACTGCCTGGCTCTTTAGAGATGTAGGCTGTCCAGGAAAAGCTACTTTGAGTATTAGTGGATACTCTTCTCAGGGCTTGCGGAATTTCTATTTCCATGACTTGAGAGTTTGGAGGGTTTTTGAGAGATGGTGTTCCTCTCAGACCATGAAGGCTGGGAACACAGACATTGTCATGATTCTGTCCTTTCTACAGACTAGCCTAGACCAGAGTTTGGCTATGAACTCTCTTAAGGTTCAGGTAGGGGCCCTGGCTTGCTACCAGGGGTGTATTTAATGTGTGTCCTTGGTAGTGCACCCAGATGTCTCTCACTTCCTCAAAGGCATAAAGCAGATTCGCCCACCAGTGCATCCAAGGTTGATCAGTGGAGTCTTATTCTGGTGTTGAAGGCAATGAAAGGGTTTCCTTTTGAACCCATTCATAAGTCCTCTCTCAAGGATCTGATCCTTAAGATGGTCTTTCTGGTGACTATTTCATCTGTTCAATGGGTGTCAGAGTTGCAGGCCTTGTCCTGTGAGGAACCCTTTTTGGTCATCTCAGCCTCCATTTCTTTGTGGATTGTGCCGTCCTTTCTCCCAAAGGTGCTCTCTCCTTTTCACCTCAATCAGACTGTTGTCCTGCCCTCCTTCCCCAAGGATGAGCTTTAGAAAGTTCCCTGTATGCATCTGGTGGACATGAGGAGGAAACTACTAACTCTTTTCACTTGTTGGACCATATTTTTGTTGTATCTGGTGGACTATGAAAAGGACAGGCAGCAGCCAAATCCTCAATTTCCCATTGGATTAAGACCATTAGTTCTACATATCTGTTGGCTGGGAAGCAAGTCCCAAAGGTGGTCAGAGCTCACTCTACTAGGGTACAATCCTCTTCTTGGGTGGAGTCTGCCTGAGTGGTGTCCTCAGAGGATTTCTCCAGGGCATCTCTGAGCACCTCTGGGAAGCACTACAGGTTGCACTTGGGAGCGAGAGCTGAAGGCACCTTTGGCAGGGCAGTACTGTCCAGAGAGTCATCTTCCTCCCATCCTAGGTTCTGACTGCTTGAGTACATCCCACTCATCTGGACTGATCTAACAGGATGATACGAAAGGAGGCATTTTACATATCTGATAATTTTATGTCCTTGAATCCTGCTAGACCAGTCCAGGACCTGCCCTGGAAGACTCTTCCTAGAGGTTTGTTTGGCTGTTGCTTGATTGCCATTTAGTTTCCATTCTGTTGGCATGGTTAGTAGCACTGCTTGGTAAGAGAGCCAAATATTTGTTTGTTTATTTATTTGCATTGTTTTGACTGCATCATCAAATCCCATTCAGTGTAGTGCACAACAAAATAAAAATAAATACAATAAAATTATAAGTACAATATTCATAGACACCCCCTCTCCTGGGCAGCTGCCCACTCTAACCCAAGCAGGCTACCAAAACAATTAAAAATAAATAAGCTACAAACTCAGACCCCCCCCCCTCCTGACAATAAACCAATCCCGACCTGCAAGCACTCTATGAAATGACTGAAGTTGGTCGTCAAGGAATCTTAACTGTTGTGTACGGGAATTCCATAACATGAGCACTTCTTTGTTTCTGATACTAACTGGGCCGTAGCTGTGTAGCCCTGCCCGCAACCCCTTAACCCCGGATTTTCACTAAGGTTTCATCTAGGGTTTGCCGCACAGCCGGAAAGCCACCAAGCCTAACTGGGCAGCAGCGATTTTGGATGCTGCCCGGTTAGGCCTGGAGCCTTAAAGATAGGGTTTTCCTCACCTATCTTTAAGGCGCAGAGCACTAACCGGACAGCATCCAAAATCGCTGCTATCTGCCTCCTCTCCACCCTGGAATGTCACCAACACGCCCCGATGCTAACCGGATAGTTTCGGGGTGCTTAGGGGACTTAATCGGGGATTTTCAAAGGCACTAGCCGTGTAGGTGCCTTTGAAAATCTCCGATTAAGGCATTTACATGGTTAACATGGACTGTTAACCATGTAAATGCCTTTGAAAATCAGGCCCACTGTATGTAAATATTTTGCCTAAGTGCCCCATATATGCTTCCAAGTTGTACGATCCCTGTTCAATGTATAATGCATGTTGGCTATATGTTAAATCGCCGTGAATTTTATAAGAAGGAAATATAGAAAATTCGTTAAATAAATAAAATAAATAAATCACTGAAAGCTGCTCTAGTCTGCCTTCACCTGCTGGCAAGAGAGCATAATCCACGCATCTGGACTGGTCTAGCAGAATTCAAGAAAAGAAAGTTATCAGGTATGGAAAATGTCTCTATTTTATTCGTACGTATTTTGATCAACTCGGTTCTGTCATCCTGTCCACCATCTACTTACCTAGCCCCAAGAGAGGAAATAAAGCTTTGATTAAGTCCCACCTTTTGTTTGATATTTAATCTATTACTCTCCCCCCCCTTTTCTTTTACTGAAATAATGTTTGCTATTTATTTTAGCACTAGCATCTAGCCCCTATCTGCAGTAACATCACAGAGGGGTGGTGTCTTGGTTGTGCCTTACCCAACAGGAGGGGTTGGTTTCCCAAAACAAAGCTCAACTGCTAGTACCACAGAGGGGAGCCTGGACCACTGGCTATGCTCTAGTTGGCAAGAGGGCCACATCATTAACCTTTATTTCTAAAACTTCCTGGAGCCTCAATGTTAAATTATTTCTGAAGCTCTTCAATGTCCTATTTTCATGCTGAGGTACCATTTGCCCTAGCGTAGATGTTGAAGTATGAGGTGTGATTTTTCTAGCTGGCTTTTCCAAAAGGGAACGGTCAAGGGAGGAGTTAAGGATGTCACAGAGTTTATAAATTAAGAAGTTTGGGTGGGAAATTCTCTTTGCCTCATTTCTTCCAAAATGTCCAAGAAAGGACACAGGCCTAGACCAAAAGAAAAGTGAAGGGTTTTGCTGGTTTGCCTCTTTGTGCCTAAAGAAAGCGGAGGGGTGACTGGAAGCCTATGAGCAGTGCTGGAGTACAGTAGGGAAGATGGCGTATATTTATATTATTCTGGGAGAGAAGAAATTGCAGACTGGAGAGAAAGCACGATCCCTCCGAGGATGGAAGTGTGATGAATCAAGGAACCCACTGAGTAGAGGTGCATAGAGTGTGGTATGAAGAAGAATAGGGAGTGGGGGCCAGAGGTTCTCACAGAAGGAAGAGAAGGGGAGCACCAAAGCCTGAGGAGAATATTAAAGAAGACATAACCCAGTGTCTGTTTTCAGTTTCCTCTGTGAAGTTCAACAGATGAATTCTTTTTATCTATGACCATCCAGTAAATGTATATGTTTAGATATATAATCATCTACCCCTGGATGAGTGTGGACAGACAGAGGAGTGAGATACAAGGAGCCTAGAGTGAACATCCACTAAAATAGGGCCTTAAAGAAAAACAGAGCCACCCACCTAAAAGGAGAGGTCTCAACCTTCATAACTGTAACTCTTAAAACTGCTGATCCCATCGTCTGCCATTACCTATTCTGCTCATCCGAGCTCTGTGCAGGTGTCCCATGGGTCCAGTACACGTACCATGAGTAGTGCATGGACTGTTGGCGAGCGGATCTTCCTCAGAGCCCCATTCAGACATCATACAGACATATGTAAAGCATGAATACAGCACGGACAGCTGACGAGCAATTCCTTATGAGGCCATGTGTCGTACCCGACTTTGTACTGAATGCTCTTTCTGTAAAGGCGAGTTGTAAGCATTAAATTGCATTATACCGCGCAGTGCACATACATGAACAGCTGTGAAGAAGAGATTCAGGGGACATTCTTAAATACAAGGTGCACATATGCTTGTTACCTTACATTATATATAATTTGTTCCTGGCAATTCCATAATCAAACAGTACAGAAAATTTAGCAATATGAATGTATTAATATATATATTTACAAAACAGAATACCAGGCTAGGAGAAATATAATATCTAGAAGCCTTTGATCCTTCTCACCCCTCCCTGTTGGTCCCCAAATGCCTCCAGGCAGAATCAGTCCTGGCTTTACCTTGCTGCTTGTGCGGATTTGTTTGCTTGCTTTCTCTAGGGTAGTGTTCCCAAACTGGAGGATGGGGTCACAGAAGCAGGGTTGCTCCTCTCAAGCCTCTGGGCTTCTACTGTGATCCCTGCTCAGCTTGTAGCCCGTGATTCAGTAAACGTTCACAAGCCCTACTCCGTCCTCCGGTTAGACTGCAAACCTGTGAAGAGCAGTGAGGTCCGTGAATGCACGCTGACACACAGGGTCCTGCACCCATTGCTGATGCTGCGTTCATGCTATGGGGGAAGAGTAAGCGGATTAGAGAGAAGAGAGGGCGGAGATTTTCTAGTTTGTTTTCATCATCTGGGGTCACATGAATTTTTAAGTATTAAAATGGGGTCATATGAGATAAAGGTTTAGAAAGCACTGCTCTAGGAAAATCTGAGCCATGGACCCTTGGTTACTCTGCCACGCTGTTACTAACTCTGGGCCGGCTCAGCCTAATGCCCTGAAACGTGTGCCCTCTGTCTCTGTTCTTAGTTTCTGTTCAGAGGGGAGCAGCGTGGCTCTTGGCCTTTGCAAACACCGACACAATCTTCTGCCTGTATGTGCCTTTATCCACTGTCACAGCGATGCTGTCTCCCTCCTTCTGTACCACTTATACGCATGAGAAACGAGCATGCATGCTCCATGACTGTACTGCACGCACTAAAACTGCATCGTCTGATCTAGCCCTGCAGAATGCAACGGATCCATTTTCATGCAGAGGTGCCATGTGCTTGTGCTCCAGGCAATGATTAAGGTGGTATTTGTTAGTGTAGTGCCACCAAGTGGTGGAAAAAAGGAGTTCAGTCTTAGGGGGGAGCTTCCTCTTCAGTTCCTGGGCAGCAGGGGAACCAGTAATAACCCAGGCCTAGCAACTAAACTGAGGGTTGTGAAGAGAAAGAACATTGTCACTGGGCATTGCCAGACTCTGGGTTAAGAAGACTTGCATGTGGAGCCCAGATACTACCCTCTTGTGCCCACTCAAACAGGAAGAGTAAAAACGTGTGGAATGAAAGCAATCCGAAGACTATTTCACAGCCTCCACAGCTCACTGTTGGCATTATTGCTGTGAATCACTGGCGCAGCTCGGTTGGATTTTTTGAGGAATATTTTTCATTTTCTGAGGTGGATCTTACACAAGTCTGAATGAAATCTGCACATTTTGCTTCATAAATGATTCTGCAAAAATAAATCACCACTTTTTGCCTTTTGCAAAAACCTAAATATGACCCCTTTGTAGTCACAATATTTTTGCATCTGTTTTTTCATACCTTGAAATTAAAATTGTTTTTTTCACAATCAGGCACAGGGAGACAGTGAGAAATAGATTCCACCAGGTACGGCTAATCTTTCAATACTCACCTTTGAAAAGCGACTTGAGCGAGATGTGTTATTTGAACAGAGCTTCCGTTCGCTGTTCATGAATCTGTCTTAGGATGAAGGGCGGGATATTACACAGTTGTGGCCAGATAACTTTCAGACCACATAATAATTGTGGTCTGAAAGTTATTTTCATTATCTAACCTGTTCCTGACCAGAACACTATCTCGCTTATCAGCTAAAACCTGTTGTTGTGGTAAGAAATAGGATTATGAAAATGAATCGTTTAGATAACTTTCAGACCGCAATTATTATGTGGAAAAGGATCCCATGGTTGAATTCTCTCATTTCCAAGTTTGTTCTGAGAAGGAAACTGATGTTTTAATTCAAAAAAGCTTGTCTTCCTGTTTTTTAATATTTTACCAAATGTTCTTGTCACTAATCAAATTCCCCTGGAAGCCTAGATTTTTGAGGACTGGCACTGTTCTTGAGGACGTTTTGAAATTTGTTGATACTTTTTCATTACTGTTTCTGCCTTTTAGCTTTTTTTCTACTAATTGAAATATAGGATCGGGTGAGTTACCGGATGACGATTAGGGGAGTGTAGGTCAAAAATGTTGGGTTTCCTTTCCCGTGTCATTTAAGAGATTTGGGGGCAGTAAAAGCGCCCCATTAGTGCATTCAAGCCACAAAACTAGCCCAGAGACACACACTAACCTTTAGGGGCACGTGCACCTGTCCTCCTGCCCTTAGGGGCATTGCTAATGTGCTGGCTAGCAGGTACGAGGGTGCACTTATTGATACTCCTTGAAGTGGCTCTATACACAGCCATGCCCAAAACACCATCAATGCCCATGTTCCACCCTAAACCCGCCCAGCCCCTGTCCTTATGGGATAATGTGGGATTTTTAGCGTGGGTCTCCACTCTAACAGCAAGGTGAGCTTAGCACCTGGCAAATCTTGTGCTAGTGGCTAGTGCAGTTTAGGAAACTGGCCCCTTTCTGTTACATTTGGGTTTTTAAAGTTGTTTTTGTTTTTAATTAATTTTATTTATTTATATTCTCTTATATACCATGCTATTTGGCATCAGTGCAGTTTACATTGAACAAACTGAAATTACATTGAACAGGGCATTATAACTTGGAGATAACTATTTTACAGGGAACATGGGCAATGGAGGGTTAAGTGGCTTGCCCAAGACCACAAGGAGCACCTGTGGGACTAGAAACCCCAGTCCTTCCAGCCCAAGGTTGCTGTCCTCTAGTGGGATTTGAACCCCCGACCTTCCAGCCTGAAGTACCTTGACCCAACCACTAGGCCACTCCTCCACTCCAGTCATTAGTAGTGCTCTCTAGTGCACCATGTTCTTCAATAGTCTGAATGTTTTGATTTATTTCTGTGTTTTGCCTCGTCCCTTTGAAGGTTTCTTCTGGGTCTCGCCCTTCAATTTCATGGGCTTGGTAAAAGATGATTGCACCAATAGCATATTTCTAATGTTTAACTGCTGGATTTATGTTTTGTTTTTTTGGGTTTTTTTTGCTTCGTTTGCATCTTATTTTCTTGCAAAGATCTTTTATGTCTTTGTTATATTTTGAAATTAATAAACTGCAAATAAAAAAATAATTGATAGTAGACACTACTGAACAGTGGTGCGACCTATTGATGACATAGGAAGGAGTGGTCTAGTGGTTAGGACAAGGTACTTCAGGCCAGAGGGACTGGGATTTCTAGTCCTATAGGTGCTCCTTGTGGTCTTGGGCAAGCCACTTAACCCTCCATTGCCCATGTTCCCTGTAAGTATTAGCATATGTGCCTCGTATCCCCCAATTGACCACTTTGACCCAGTGAAAAGCAGGATATAAATACAGCTAAATAAATCTGAAATTTTTAGTTTTTTTCTGTCATCTCAGGTTAAAAACGACATGAAACAACATGAGAAATGTCAACAACATTTCCTATGCCATTTCAAATGAATATACGTCCCTAATAAGGGTGTCTTATATGTTGATTACTCTGGTCATCAAGGGTGGAGGGATATTCCAAGAAGTTTACATGGTTTGCAGACCCGTAGACCATGTAAATGCCGCTCGGCAGGATATCCACGGGTGCTGTTGCAATACACCCTGATGCTAAGCAGTTATCATTGGGGTCTGTCAAGGATGCTCTGGGGCGGAGCGGAGTTGACACTCATCACTAACTAGGCAGCGGCGATACTGAGCTGCTGCCCGATTAGTGACACGTGGGTAAAGTAAGTCGCAGCAAAGACTGGCCTAACTTTACAGTACCTGCAGAAGCAAACCGGTCAGCGGCTCAGTATCACAGCATTGAATATCTGGGGTTAGATTTCAGTGGTGATGGCTAGGCACTTTACAAGCACTAGACGCTGAATATCACCATCCTCCCTCCCCCCCGAAGTTCTTACATTTTTATATCCCTCCATCTGAAGCTAACAATGTGACCAAAAAGGACTGAATTCTCACCCTAAAACTCCCCAGGTACCTACTTCTTTTTTAGCTAAATTGGCTTCTATTGTTCTAACGAGAAAATGTTTCAATTTTGGGGCAGATTTCTTACAGAAAATAAAAGGAACGGCAACGGCATCCACAATGGCCTCCAGTTTTGCCTGTCTGTCGCTTTTTTTGTACAACAATGGATATACTCTTCTCTTTTTTTCTGGGATATTATATTGGAAGGGTTCTACCAAAGAGTCTGGCCTGTTTTTTAAATATTTTAAATATCTCGATGAATATCTGATGGACCTTGGTCTGATCCAGTATGGCATATCTTATGTTCTTATGTTCTTATGAATTCAATACTAATTTAAGGTTTACATGTTCCATGTTTTTAGACATGATGATTAAGATTCGGTCAAACTGATTTATTACCACAATTTTTCGCAAATCTATTAAAAGGTTTAGAGCTGTCTTTCTCACCATACTGTATTAAGGAAAATATTCTGGTAAGTCCATTATTCTGTGATCTTGAATAATAGCCATTGGTATGTTCAATCATTTTTTACGACAAAGAAATCCTTGTTCTCTTGGGCTTCTGCAGCCCCCCCTATCTTGCAAAATGGCAGGAACTGGCACCTAGTGGTACGTTGGCAAGTCAAAATGTACAACTAGGGGTCAGGAACTGTCACTTTATCAGATGACTGGCGCGAGAGACAACAGAAAGTGGGCATCGTTGTTTTCTGCCAAGCCAAAGGTACGTGGTGGGCTTGAGGAAGATGTTCAGGGGCTCCAGGATCACTTGGGCCACCAAAGGTTTTCTTAACGGGTTTTGTTTTTTGTCTCCCTTCTTGTCAGTGTGTGAAGCAGTCTCCCAGTGACAGGAAGGGAGACACCTTCCACCCACTGCCCTGGGAATTTACATGCCATTAGTTTACTGCAGGTTTTGGTATTGCATAGATTAGAACATTTTGCACTGAAGCTCAGTTCTAATACATGGTCTATCATATAGCCACTGTGCTATTTCCCCATCCTGGTATCTCTTGCACTGTTGCTGTCCCTGGGGTAGTGGTCCTCCAACTGGTGGGAAAAAGGGTTAATATTCACTTTGTTCTATTACAGGATAGGTCCTCCTGACTTCTCCTTCCAGTCTCAGGAATAGTAGCAGTGGAATGTACTGTAGTTCTTTAGGGGGCTTTGCTTTACCACTCGCTGCGGGTCTCCCCCCCCCCCTTTCTCCTCCTCCTCTTCCTCGCTCTGTGTCCTAACATCATTCTCCCTTTTTTATACTCACTATCCTCTCATCTATTGGCAGAAACAGGAAATTTCTCCTTCACATACTGTAAATATCTCCTTACTAGCTGTAACCCTACGACCGGGGCACAATACACTATGCGGCTTTGTTCTCCTCACATCACATTACTTGGTGAATTCCTTTATTGGAACACAAGCTGCTTTTTCTGGGTTATTCATTCCTTACATATAATTAAGAGTGTGGAGTTCTAAAGGGTTTGGTGTTCTCTCATTCCACCCCCTCCTCCCAGCTTTTTTACATTTTTTTTGAATTCTTTGGGATAGATGAGACGTTTTATAAATCTTTTTTTTTTATCTGTTTATTCAGAAAACAGTGAATAAACACAGCGTGTAGTAACTCTTACACAGCACCGGTCGTACAAAATTGCTCCATGCACAGCAGAGCAAATACAGAAGCAGAAACGCACCAGAAGTGAACAGCTCCCAGTGCTGGCCCGCCCTGAGAAACTATTTTATGTGTCTATCTATATATATCTACAGGGTGGCCCAAAAAATGAGAACATCTCGTAAATTAAAAGCTTAAATTGTTTACTTATTTGCCTTTTTTAGCTATATAACATCTTTATTTTGACAATTTCTGGTCGCCATCTTTGTTTTTTAAATTTGTCAATCGTTTACATCTGTCTTTTTGAATTTTTAAATAACTTTATATGCTACGAGATGTTCTCACTTTTTTTGGGCCACCCTGTATATATATATATATATATATATATATATATATATATATATATATATATAAAACACCCCCAACAGTGCAAATGGTATATACCATGAGTGTAAAACAGTAAAACTAGGACAGTCATAGGAAGAACTGTAAAGCCCCGCTCCCCACAATCCCACCCCCCTCACCCCACCCCAGTCAGAGGAACCATGTCCATGATAAGGTGCATGAGCAAATCCCCTTTATCCTGCGCCCCCCTCCCCCCAGGCAGGACCGGATCCCAAGGCACCAGGGAGCTGCTCTGCAATCCATCCAAACAGGCACACACATCGCTTCTGAGCACACCAATCAGACACAACAGGAATTAGTTCTCCTATATGGGTGACGTTGGCACCAACGAAGCCCGTACAGAGCATTTCCCCAGCTTTTAAAGAAAGCCTTTGGGAATACTACTACGCATGCGTGGTCCCCTTCCCGCCCAAGGGTGCCATCTTACTCAGTCAGGTGCCATAGCTAAAGCCCCACCAAGAAGATGGCAAAAAGGAACAGCAACTCCAAGGGGAGGAGGGAGGGTTGTGAGGACTGATTCCTGCTGTCCCTGGAGAACACCTGCTACAGGTGAGTAACTATGCTTTCTCCAGGAAGAAGCAGGACATCAGTCCTCACATATGGGACTCCCTAGCTGCAGGCTACTGAGGACCTGTTGGAAAAAGCATGGCAGAGCCGTGAGCAGTTGCCAGTGAAACTGAAGACAGCCTGAGGACCCCGTGTCCCTGGATGCCATACTCCCGGTAGACAGAACAAAAAGGGTCGGAGGGCAGGAGTTGCTTAAACCCCAAACAGATTACGGAGAACGGCCTGGCCAAAGGCGCTGTCCCAAAGGGACTCCCTTTCCAGGCAGTAATGCTCCAAGAAGGTGTAAGCAGAGGACCAGGTAGCGGCCCAGCAGATGTCTGCCAGCTAGCAACTGATGTCGCCATCACTCGGACATTGTCTGCTGTGATTCGGCGGTCCAGTGGGCCTGGGCAAAGGCGATGCAGTCCGCCACCCAGATCAACAAGGCCCATTTGGTGACCACCAGCCCCAGGAAGCTGGGGTCAAAGGAGACTCTGCCCGGACCTGCGGTGGTCCCGATTCCACTACAGATAGGAGAGAGCCCTCTTATAGTCCAGTGTGTGGAGAATCGCCGACACCCAGTCGGCATGGGCCTTTGGGAAGAAGGTGGCAGTACTATCTTCTGGATGAGATGAAAATCCGAGACAACCTTCGGGAGGAACTTGGAGTGAGTATGCAGAACGACCCTGTTCCTGTGGAACCTCGTATACGGTGCCTCGGCCATCAGTGCCTGGAGTTCGTAGACTCTCCGTACAGAGGTGAGAGCCACCAGAAAGGCCACCTTCCACCACAGGTGCCACAGAGAGCAGGTAGCCATGGGTTCGAAGGACAGCTTGGTGAGTTGTGTGAGGACCACAGTGAGGTTTCATTGCACAGGCAGAGGGTGGGTGGTGGGCTTGGAGAGGTTCAGGCCCCGCATGAAGCAGGAGATGAACGGTTGCCCCAAGAGGGGTTTTCCCATGATGGGATGGTAGTTCGCTGAGATGGTACTCAGGTGAACCCTGACCGAGTTTGACTTTAGCCCAGTCTGTGAAAGGTGGAGGAGGTACTGCAGGACGAAGCGGGTAGGGCAGGAAAAGGGGTCCGCTCGGATCTGCAAGCACCACACTGAGATCCGACGCCACTTGAAGGTGTACGCCACCTGGTTGAGTCCTTTCGTGAGACCAAAAGAATGTCCTCGATCTCCATAGGGAGATGGAAGAAAGCTAGGGTGACCCACTCAATCGTCAAGCTCTGAGGGATAGTGATCTCACATTGGGGTGAAGTAGCAGACCCTCATCCTGCGTCAGCAGCTCCGGTGAGCTCCCTAGAGGAACCAGGGACTCCGTTGAGAGACGGAGCAGCAAAGGAAACCACAATTGCCTGGGCCACTTCAGGGCCACGAGGATCACCAAGGCCCTGTCCGCTGGACCATGAGAAGGATCCGAGCATTGAGTGGTGTGGGGGGGAAGGCATAGAGCAGTCCGGTGGTCCATGACAGGAGGAAGGCATCCGGAGCCACCCTGCCTGGGTGAGGGAGGGAGGGAGCCACAGAACTAAAGGAGCTGCGAGGCTGGTGAAGAGGCTGGTGAAGAGGTCCAGGTCTGGAGTCCACCAACACTAGAAGAGTCGCTGCACTGTCCAGGGACAGAGATGCCACTCGTGTGGCTGAAGGATCCTACTCAGCCGGTCCGCCAAGGCGTTGTCATGGTCCGGGAGATAGGTGGCTCGGAGGGTGATGCCCTAGCTCAATGCAAAAATATCTGGCCCTGGCTCAATGCAAAAATATCTGCCCTGGCTCAATGCATAATATCTGGCACCACAAGACAAGCACACATCACACCCACTCTAAAAGAGCTACACTGGCTACCAATCGGATCCCGCATCAAATACAAGACAGTCATACACATATTCAAAATCAAACAACAATCATCAGCTTTCAGCCTACACCCAATCACACAACCCAACAGCAGCACAAGACCGAGGAGAAGAGGCACATTCAACCGTGTCAACACTCCAAGAGACCTGTATGGACACCGAAAAACGAGCTTTATCAAAGGCAGCTCCAACAATTTGGAATGCCCTCCCCGATGAACTACGTTCAACAACGGACATTAAGGACTTTAGGAAGCTGCTAAAAACAACCCTCTTCATAGAGCACTACGGTGACATCACTTAAACTGTGCAACCAACAATCCCCCAGATCAACCACTCTCCCCTCACGACTCGATTATGGTACTGAATTAAAGTACTGATGTACATAATATTGTAAATAGCACACACTGTAAATAGCTCACCAAGAATCAACAACCATATACACACACACGCACTCAATGCTCACTGCATGCACACACTAGACACAGTAATTGGTTGATTGTTTGCCGTGTAGACCGCCTTGATTGTAGGAAAAGGTGGTATAGAAATCCGTTTAAATAAAATAAATAAAAATAAAATAAAAAAGCACAGGGCCATCGCCTCCAGGCAGAGGCTGTAAGAGCCGGTGCCCCCTTGCTTGTTCACGTATAACATCTTGACCTGGTTGTCCGTCTGGACCAGCACTGCTTGGTGTTGTAGGCTGTGCCAGAAGGCCTTGAGTGCAAGGAGGACGGCCCGGAGCTCCAGCAGATTGACCCCTTCTGTGCGCAGTTTCTTGCACTGGGCCCCTCCAGCCCAACAGGCAGGCATCCGTCGTCAAGACCACCTGATGCGTTGGGGTCTGGAAGGGCATGCCTCGGAGCAGGTTCCATGCATCCCACCACCAGGTCAGCGACTCCTCCAGGCCAGGTGTGACTGAGATGGGATCCCGAAGTCGGCCTGTTGCTTGGGTCCACTGTACGTGGAGGCACCACTGCGCCGCCCGCATGTTGAGGCGGGTACGACATGGACCATGGAGGCCATGTGGCCCAAAAGGCAAAGCATCAATCGAGCAAAGACTGCACTGCGGCATTGCATGCCAGACACCAGGGACACGAGGCAGTCTGCTCTGTCCTTGGGGGAGGAAGGCCATGGCCCCCAGTGTGTCCAAGAGGGCCCCGATGAACTCCAAGAATTGTACTGGAGTGAGGTGGGATTTTAGGGAAGTTGACAAGAAATCCCAGGTGCTCCAGAAGGTGAATGATGTGGTCCATGGCCCATCGAGCCTTGGAGGCCATACTCCCTAGCACGAGCCAGTTGTCTAGATACGGATAGATGAAGATGCCCTGCAATGAGAGGTGGGCCACTGCCATGGCCAGGCATTTTGTGAAGACTCGCGGGGCAGACGCGAGACCAAAGGGAATCACCCTGTACTGGTAGTGGTTCCCTTGTACCATGAAATGGAGGTACCTTCTGTGTCTGGGATGGACAAGGATGTGAGTATAGGCATCCTTTACGTCCAATGAGCATAGCCAATCGCTCTGCTGGAGGTAGGCCAGCAGTGTTCCAAGGGAGAGCATCTTGAACTTCTCCTGCACTAGGAATTTGTTTAGGTTCCGCATGTCGAGGATGGGCCGGAGATCCCCTGTTCTCTTCGGGACGAGGAAGTATTGGGAGTAAAACCCATGTCATCTGAGGTGCGGTGGAACTGGTTCCACTACCTGGTCTTCGAGGAGGCCTGCGAGCTCCTGAGTCTGAAGGGTCTGGTGCAGGGACCAAAAAATGAGTCTTCAGTCTCTTCTGCTTCTGCATGGCTGATTCAACCACCATAGAGGTGTGGGGAAGCTGGGCTTTCCGAAACCCTGATCCCCACTGGACCCTATACCTAGCATCTAGGCACTTGCTAACAATAGGGACGGAAGACGGGATCTCCCACATGCGGAGGAGCAGCCAGTTGAGGATGGAGGGAACTGGGACCATGAGAGTTTCCTTCAGAGGAGCCTCATATGGAAGGATATCGAGCTCCTCTGTATGGGGCTTTTCCTCCGACTCGGTGGCGAGCAGCAGGGCTCTTGCCATATCCTGGACAAACTCAAAAAAGGAGGTGTCCTTGGGAGGGGACTGCCACCTCTGGGTCAGCGGAGAGGGATCCGATGGGAGGTTTTCCCGTTGGATTCCCAGTCCAAGTAGTCCGTGGAGTACTCGGGGTTGAGCGGTTCAAGAAGGGTAAGTGACCCACGCCAGGCCCCCCCGAGGCCAAAACATGCCCAGAGCCCGAGGCGCTCACCCACGAAGATCTCGCGCCCGAGGACCGGGACAGAGATCGAGACCCTTGCTGAGGACCCTCACAAGGCCTCTGGCTCTCAGGGGTCACTGCGACAGCCCAGGGAGTCTTCGAAGTTGAGGTCCCTGCGGTCTTGAAGTGCGTGCCGAGGGGCCTGGCACCAGCTCCTGCTGAGCAGTAAGGAACGCAGAAACGCTGCATTCCAAGGCCAGCATTTGGGCCTCCCACTCAGGAGTGGGGGACCTGCAAAACCGACGCTGGGGTGACCGGTTTGGGTGTTGAGGAAGAGAGGGGGGTCCTCGCCAGGACGACCTTTGGGAGACTGGGTACCCTCCCTGGAGGACTCCGTATCGTTTTGAGGTACCTTTCTGGACCTCTCCCTCTCCGACTCTTGGATCTGCTGTGGGGGACTGAGATACCGGGCACGTGACCGCTCACGCTTGTCTGGCACCACCGACAGTGTCCTCACGGCCTTCTTTTTCTTCCGTTTGTGCTCAGGCAACCCTTGCTTGGAGTGCTGCCGGGCCCGAGGATGAGCCTTAAGGGACTCCAAGGGCTGTGGGACCGCAGAGTGGGAGGCTACCGGGGATACCGGGGCTGCCTTGTGGAAGAGATCATCCAGCTTCTGCTTATGACTCTGGATGGCCTTGGAGGACATCTTCTTGCAGAGGAATCATTCCTCCAGGTCATGGTCAGCTCCCAGGCACCTGAGACAACAGTCATGGTTGTCCGTGAGCAACATGTTCTTAGAACACCTACATTCTCCGGTAACGAATTCCAGAGTTTTATTATGTGTTGAGTAAAAAAAAACAAATTTCTCTTATTAGTCTTAAATGGGTTGCACTGTAGCTTCATTGCGTGTCCTCTAGTCTTTCTACTTTTTGATGGCATAAACAACTGATCTACATTTACCCGTTCCATTCCATTCATTAATTTAAGAACATAGCATAAGAACATACTGGGTCAGACCTAGGTCCATCAAGTTCAGTATCCTGTTTCCAACAATGGCCAATCTAGGTCTAGCAGTTTCCTCAAAAGACATAGGTTCCACAATGCTTGTATTGGGTCAAGTAGTGGATATTCTGGGTCCACTTTAATAATGGTTTATGGACCTTTTCTCCAGAAATTTGTCCAAACCTTTTTTAAACTCAGCTACACTAACAGATTTTATTACATCCTCTGGTAGCAAATTCCAGAGTTTCATTACACGTTGAGTAAAAAAATATTCTCTCTTATTAGTCTTAAATAGGTTACCCTGTAGCTTCATTGCATGCCCCTTAGTCTTTCTATATTTTGATGTTGTAGACAATCAATCTACGTTTACCCGTTCCACTCCATTCATTAATTTATAGACCTCTATCACATCTCCCCTCAGCCGTCTCTTTTCCAGGTTGAAGAGTCCTAACCTTTCTAGCCTCTCCTCATAGGAGTATCCTTCCATCCCCTTTACCATTTTGGTGGCTCTTCACTGTACCTTTTCTAATAACGCTATATCCTTTTTAAAATATGGTGACCACAATTGCACACAATATATACTCACTATTGCAGATCTCTCTCCAGAAGTAGCAATCCCCTTTTGTAGTCCTTTTAAGCTTTTATTCATAGCAGTATCCCCATTCCCTTTATCATTTTGGTCACCATTTTCTGTACCTTTTCTAATTCTGCTGTATCTGTTTTTAGACGCGGCAACCAGAACTGAGCACAGTATTCAAGGTGCAGTCACACCATAGAGCGATACAGAGGCATTATAATATCCTTTGTTTTCTTATCCATTCCTTTCCTTATGATACCTAGCATTCCATTTGCTCTCTTGGCTGCCGCTGCACACTGGGCAGAGAGTTTCAATATGTTATCCACGATGATGCCTAAATCTTTTTCCTGGATGGTGGTTCCTAATGTGGAACCTTGCATTATGTAACCATAGTTTGGGTTGTTCTTTCCTAAGTACAAAACTTTGCACTTGTCCACATTAAATTTCATCTGCCATATTGATGCCCAGTCTTCCAATTTATCACGGTCCTCTTGCAATTTTTCAAAATCCTCTTGGGTTTTAACAGCTTTGAATAATTTTGTGTCATCTTCAAATTTGATAACCTCACTCGTTATTCTCTTTTCCAGGTCATTTATGAATATGTCAAAAAGCAGTGGACCCAGCACAGATCCCTGGGGTACACCACTATTCACCTTTCTCCATTGAGAAAATTGGCCATTTAGCCCTACCCTCTGCTTTCTATCTTTTAACCAGTTCCTGATCCACAATAGTACACTGCCTCCTATCCCATTACTTTTTAGTTTTGCCAAAAGTCTCTGATGAGGGACCTTGTCAAAGGCTTTCTGAAAGTTCAGATACACTATATCAACCGACTTACCTTTGTCCATCTGCAAATTTGATAACCTCACTTGTTATTCCCATTTCCAGGAATATGTTAAAAAGCAGCAGACCCAGCACAGATCCCTGGGGTACTTCACTAGTCACCTTTCTCCATTAGGAAAATTGGCCATTTAGCCCTACCCCCTGCTTTCTTTCATTTAACCAGTTCCTGATCCACAGTAGTATACTGCCACCTATCCCATGACTTTTTAATTTTGCCAAGAGTCTCTCATAAGGGACCTTGTCAAAGGCTTTCTGAAAATCCAGATACATTATATCAACCAACTCACCTTTGTCTACCTGTTTATTCACACCTTCAAAAAAACATAACAGTTAGTAAGACAAGACCTACCTTGGCTAAAGCCATCTCTCATTAAGCCATGACTATCTACATGTTCAGTAATTTTGTTCTTTATAACGGTTTCTACCATTTTTCCCGATACTGATGTCTGGCTCACCGGTCTGTAGTTTCTTGGATCACCCCTGGAACCCTTTTTAAAAATTGGCATTACATTGGCCATCCTCTAATTTTAATGATAGTTCACAGATTACTAATAGTAGGTCTGCAATCTCATATTTCAGCTCTTTCAACATCCTTGGATGTATACCTTCAGGTCCAGGTGATTTGCTACTCTTTGGTTTATCAAATAGTTGTAATATATCTTCCCGGTGTATCAATATTTCTTTCAATTCTTCTGCAGCATCACATTTAAATAGCATTCCAGTCATGGATAACATCCCTACATCTTCCTCAGTAAATACCGAAGCAAAGAATTCATTCAGTCTCTCTGCTATGTCCTTGTCTCCTCTTAGTGCCCCTTTTACTCCTCTATCATCTAATGGTCCAATTGACTCTCTCACAGGTTTTTTGGCTACGAATGTAATTGAAAATGTTTTTATTATGTGTTTTTACCTCCACAGCAAGCTTTTTCTCAAATTCTCTCTTTGCCTGCCTTATCAATGCCTTGCAGCTAACTTGCCAGTGCTTATGTTGTTTCCAGTTTTCGCCATTTGGCTCTTTTTTCCATTTCCTGAAAGATGCTTCTTTGGCAACAACAGCCTCTCTGACCTCACCTTTAAACTATGCTGGCAGTTTTTTGGACTTCCTTGCACTTTTCTTAAAGCATGGCATACAGCTGGCCTGGGCTTCCAAGATAGTATTTAAAAAAAACCCCAATGCTTGATGTAAATCTTTAACCTTTGCAACTGCTCCTTTTATGTTTTTCTTAACTATTTTCCACATTTTATCATAGTCTCCCTTTTGAAAGTTAAAAGGTAGTACTGTGGATTTTCTTACCATCCCTCCTCCACTTATTAAATCAAACGCGATCATGCTATAAGAACATAAGAACATAAGATATGCTATACTGGGTCAGACCAAGGTCCATCAAGCCCAGTATCCCGTTTCCAACAGTGGCCAATCTAGGTCATACTTATCTAGCAGTTTCCCCAAAAGACACAGGTTCCACAATGCTTGTACTGGGTCAAGCATTGAGATCCTGGGTCCCTTCTTAATAATGGTTTATGGACCTTTCCTCCAGGAACTTGTTGAAACCTTTTTTAAACCCAGCTACACTAACAGCCTTTACTACATCCTCCGGTAACAAATTCCAGAGTTTGATTACACATTGAGTGAAAAAATATTTTCTTTTATTAGTCTTAAATAGTTTACCTTGTAGCTTCATTGTATGTCCCCTAGTCTTTCTATATTCTGATAACGTAAACAATTGATCTACATTTACCCATTCCACTCCGTTCATTACTTTATAGACTTCTATCATATCTCCCCTCAGCCGTCTCTTTTCCAGGTTAAAGAGCCCTAACCTTTTTAGCCTTTCTTCATAGGAGTATCCTTCCATCCCCTTTACCATTTTGGTGGCTTTTCTCTGAACCTTTTCTAATAACGCTATATCCTTTTTACGATACAGCGACTAGAATTGCACACAATATTCAAGGTGCGGTCTCACCATGGAACGATATCGAGGCATTATAATATCTTTTGTTTTATTTTCCAAATTCTTTCCTTATGATACCTAGCATTCTATTTGCTCTCTTGGCCGCCGCTGCACACTGGGCGGAGGGTTTTTTTTTTTTTTTAAATCTGTTTATTGAAAGCACAAGGTAACAGAAAAAACAATACACACAAAAACCATTTAGTTTCCATTATACAGTCATTAGATATCCCGCATCCCCAGGGCGGGGCTGTGTCTTGTCCACCGCCCTGAGGCATACACTGACCTGAAAAATAGAAAGCAGAACCTTGCTCATGGCATATGACCCCAAAAAAAAAAAAAAAAAAAAAAAAAAAAAAAACCCCTCCCCCCCCCACCTGGGACCACTGCTCCGCCCATTACACTAAGGAAGCCGCGGCTGAACCGAGCGACACCCCAGCTCCCCGCTATCCCAGGGCCAGTAATTCGCTGCGGACTTTAGGGCCCAAGGATTGAAGATAAGGCATCCAAATCAAGAGAAAAGTAGCCCAACTCCGAGGGTGTCGCATCGCACCCCGCCGTTCTAACAGCATGAACTGGTGAAAACCATTCCTCCACTCCCAAAAAGAGGGGGCCGACGGTTCCCGCCAGCGTCGGAGTATGGGGCCCTTACCCACCAGGCACGCCTTTCTCACCAAAAGTCGCTGCCATCTGCCCTTCGGGTGGAGTGGTCCTAAATGATCCAGCGCCACTAGCAATCCCGTCCAGGAAACTTGCTGCTGCAACAAGCCACCGATATAGCTCCCAATCCGCACCCAATATCTACGGATGGAAGAACAACTCCACCACATATGTCCCAAATCAGCCAGGGCACAGTCACATTTCGGACACCCACCATACTGAGTAAGGCGACTACGCAGTGCACGCCGAGGAGAGAAATGAGCACGGAGGATACATTTAAGTTGGATCTCCCGCCATCTCGCCCCGTCCGCCAGCTGCACAATCCGGCCTAACGCGGCTCGAACCAAACCTGGGGCAACCCTACAACCTAAGTCCTGTGCCCATGAAGCTTCCTCGGCAGAATAATCAGGGGGCCTATCGCACGCATCCAGAGCCTTCTTCAACAATGCTATGGTGGGGGGAGACTCCATCCCTAGCCGAAAGAATTCCAAAATCCGCGTGGAGTGGTCGACCTGGAGTTCCCTTCCAGAAAGAGATCCCACATAATGGGTAAGTTGTAGGTATGCAAACGAAGATGTTTTGGGGTGTAAGCCATATTCCTTACACAGCACTCCCAACGCCTTGCACCGCCCCTCCAAGTCGACAACATGACCCAAACTCTGTATCCCCACCTGTTCCCACCGACGAAAGGGAACAGAGTCCGACCCCGGCGGAAACCGGGGATTGCCCCGTAGGGGGAGCCAGCTCGATATCTCTGGTGAACTACCCCACAGTTTATTCAGATGCTGCCACGTACGTCGAGCCACTTGAACCAGTACATTTTGCAGCACCCGCTCTGGCAAGGCCTCCCGTCGCAAATGTAATACAGCCATCAAAGACTGTGGAGCCACCAAAGCCGCCTCGAACTCTCTCGGGGTATAAACATCAGTACCTCCCAGCCAGTCCCCCAGGTGTCTGGCCTGACAGGCCAAAGCATATTTCCAGAGGTCCGGAACGCCAATACCACCAGATCTCCATCCCCCTCGCAGGCGACCCAGCGGTATCCGTGCTCTGGCACCCCTCCAGAGAAACCCACGCATTTCACGGTCAATGCGCAACAGATCACGGCGAAGCAACCATACTGGCAAGGTTTGCAGCCAATAGAGCACCCGGGGCAAGATCACCATTCCCAACGCTGCAGCCCGGCCCAGTAAGGATAGCGGAAGGGGAGCCCAAGCCTGTAATTGCGAGTGGAGCTTCCGAAACATTCGCTCGAAGTTTCTCCTATAGAGCACGGTCGGGTCTCTGGTTAACTCAATACCCAAGTAGATAAACGAGTCCCCTGCCCACCGCAAGGGGAAACACCCTCTCCAGGCCCCCTTAAGCCGACCCCCAACGTCCAAGGCCTCTGACTTGTCCCTGTTAATACGTAAGCCCGCAAAGGCTCCGTATCGCGAAAATTCGTCAAGTAAACAAGGCAGCGACTGCTGCGGGGCCCGTAGATGGACTAATATGTCGTCCGCAAACGCGGCGACTTTAAAGACAGAGGACCCAATACAAATTCCCCGTATATCCACAGACTCCGCTATCCTCCGCAGTAGGGGGTCTAAGGTCAGCACAAATAGCAACGGGGAAAGCGGACAGCCCTGACGTGTACCTTTCTCGAGGTTGAAGCTCTCAGAGAGGACCCCGTTACACAAAATACTAGCCGTGGGACAGGCATAGAGCAGCTCTACCATACGACAGAAGGAGTCACCCAGCCCATAGCACGGCAAAAGAAATTTCATATAGTCCCAATTAACCCGATCAAATGCTTTTTCTGCATCGAAACTGATCAACAAGGATTGTAAATCGCACTCGCGCGCCCATTCCATAGATGCCAAGATTTTCCGCAAATTCCGGACGGCATACCGTCCCCGAACAAAACCTACCTGTGAGTCATGAACCAGCTCCCCCAGGACAGACGCAAGCCGGTCTGCCATCACCTTGGCCATCACTTTCAGGTCAAAATTCAATAGGGAAATGGGGCGATACGAAGCCGCCTGCATAGGATCCTTGCCCGGCTTGGGTATTAAAGTAATGAATGCATGGTTCGATCCTGGGCGGAGGGTTTTAACATGTTATCCACAATGATGCCTAAATCTTTTTTCTGGGTGGTGGTTCCTAATGTGGAACCTTGCATCGTGTAACCATAGTTTGGGTTGTTCTTCCCTAGGTGCATAACTTTGCACTTGTCTACATTAAATTTCATCTGCCATTTTGATGCCCAGTCTTCCAATTTATCAAGATCCTCTTGCAATTTTCCACAATCCTCTTAGGTTTTAACTACTTTAAATAGTTTTGTGTCATCTTCAAATTTGCTAACCTCACTCGTTACTCTCTTTTCCAGGTCATTTATGAATATGTCAAAAAGCAGCGGACCCAGCACAGATCCCTGGGGTACACCACTATTCACCTTTCTCCATTGGGAAAATTGGCCATTTAGCCCTACCCTCTGCTTTCTATCTTTTAACCAATTCCTGATCCACAATAGTACACTGCCTCTTATCCCATTACTTTTTAGTTTTGCCAAAAGTCTCTGATGAGGGACCTTGTTAAAGGCTTTCTGAAAGTCCAGATACACTATATCAACCGACTCACCTTTGTCCACCTGTCTATTCACACCTTCAAAAAAACATAACAGATTAGTAAGACAAGATCTTCCTTGTCTAAAGCCATGTTGGCTGCCTCCCATTAGGCCATGACTATCTACATGCTGAGTAATTTTGTTCTTTATGATGGTTTCTACCATTTTTCCCGGTACTGACGTCAGGCTCACCGGTCTGTAGTTTCCCGGATCACCCCGGAACCCTTTTTAAAAATTGGTGTTACATTGGCAATCCTCCAATCTTCAGGTATTACAGATGATTTTAATGAAAATTCACAGATTACTAATAGCAGGTCTGCAATCTCATATTTCAGTTCTTTCAACGCCCTTGGATTTATATCATCCAGCCCAGGTGATTTGCTACTATTCAGTTTATCTAATAGTTGTAAATAATCTTCCTGATGTATCGATATTTCCTTCAATTCTTCCGCACCTTTAAATACCACTTCAGTCATGGGTAACATCCCTACATCTTCCTCAGTAAAAACCGAAGCAAAGAATTCATTCAGTCTCTCCGCTATCGCTTTGTCGCCTCTTAGTGCCCCTTTAACCCCTCTGTCATCTAATGGACCAACTGACTCTCTCACAGGTTTTTTGCTATGAATGTACTTGAAAAAGTCTTTATTTTGTGTTTTTGCTTCCGCAGCAAGCTTCTTCTCAAATTCTCCCTTTGCCTGCCTTATCAGTGCCTTGCATTTGACATGCCAGTGGTTGTGCTGTTTCCAGGTTTCGTCGTTTGGCTCTTTTTTCCATTTCCTTAAAGATGCTTTTTTGGCAATAACAGCCTCTCTGACCTCACCTTTAAACCATGCTGGCAGTTTTTTGGACTTCCTTCCACTTTTATTAAAGCGTGGAATACAACTGGTCTGGGCTTCCAAGATAGTAGTTTTCAACAACACCCAAGCTTGATGTAAGTCTGTGCAACTGCTCCTTTTAGTTTTTTCTTAACTATTTTCCTCATTTTATCATAGTCTCCCTTTTGAAAGATAAAAGGTAGTACTGTGGATTTCCTTACTATCCCTCCTCCACTAATTAAATCAAACGCGATCATGCTATGATCACTATTGCCAAGTGGCCCCCAACACCCTTATCTCTTGCACATGATCTGGTGTTCCACTAAGGACTAGGTTTTATATGGCTTCCCCCCTGGTTGGTTCATGAACCAGCTGTTCCAAGAAGCAGTCATTTATTTCATCTAGGAACTTTATCTCCCTAGCATGTCCTGCCGTGACACTGACCCAGTCGATACCAGGGTAATTGAAATCACCCATTATTATTACTGCGCTGTAACGTTTGTTAGCTTCCTTGATTTCTTTGAGCATTTCATCATCCATTTATTCATTCTGGCCAGGCGGTCGATAGTACACCCCCACTGCCATCGCCTTCCCCTTTTTACATGGAATTTCAATCCATAGAGATTCTACAGCAAATTTTGTTTCCTGCAAAACTTTAATCCTTTCTGACTTAATGCCCTCTCTAACATAGAGCGCAACCCCTCCACCAATTTGATCAGCTCTATCATTACGATATAGTTTGTACCCAGGTATCACAGTGTCCCACTGGTTGTCCTCCTTCCACCATGTCTCTGATACTCCAATCATATCTTTATTTATTTAATGGCATTTATATACCGCCTTATCATTCAATCAAAGCGGTTTCCACGGCAAACAATCAAGGGGGCAAATGCTTTCATGCAGTGTACAGAGTGGTGTGTATGTGTTGGTGGGGATGTGATTAGATTTGGTTTATCTACATAGTGCGCTATTATACATCATGAGCTATTATACAGTCTTATATACAGTCTTGGGGTGGTGGGGGGGGGGTTGATGATCTGACTTGTATGCTGGTTCAGGGGGTATGTCCATATCTAACCTCTCATTTAGTGCTATATATTCTAACTCTCCCATTTTATTTTTTAGACTTCTAGCATTTGCATACAAGCATTTTAGAGACTGTATTTTATTCATATTAATCTGGCTCTTGGTAGACATGGGTAATTTGGGATCTTTAAACTCTGTCTGCACCATACTCGAGGGCATTTGGGCTACTTTACTCTTTTTTGAAACCTC
Source organism: Ichthyophis bannanicus (assembly GCA_033557465.1). Lineage (NCBI taxonomy): Eukaryota > Metazoa > Chordata > Amphibia > Gymnophiona > Ichthyophiidae > Ichthyophis > Ichthyophis bannanicus. The sequence continues at coordinate 808,988,905 of CM066036.1, forward strand.
TCTGCTTTTGGTAGTATCCTTCAAGGATACATTTTTCCGAACCATGCGCTCTTGGGCGACTGTTGGCTTTCCCCTATTATCTAGTTTAAAAGCTGCTCTTTCTCCTTTTTAAAGGTTAATGCCAGCAGCCTGGTTCCATCCCAGTTAAGGTGAAGCCCATCCCTTCGGAAGAGCCCCTCCTTTCCTCAGAATGTTCCCCAGTTCCTAACAAATCCAAAACCCTCATCTCTGCACCATTGTCTCATCCACCCATTGAGACTCTGGAGCTCTGCCTGCCTTTTGGGTCCTGCGCGTGGAACAGGAAACATTTCGGAGAACGCTACTCTGGAAGTTCTGGATTTCAACTTCCTACCTAAAAGCCTAAATTTAGCCTCCAGAACCTTCCTACCACATTTTCCTATGTCATTGGTACCGACATGTACCAAGACAGCAGACTCCTCCCCAGCACTATTTAAGACCTTATCTAGGTGGCACGTGAGGTCCGCTATCTTCGCACCAGGCAGGCATGTTACCAGATGATCCTCACGTCCACCAGCCACCCAGCTATCTACATGCCTAATGATCGAATCACCAACTATAACAGCTGTCCTAACCCTTCCTTCATGGGCACATGGCCCTGGAGAAACTTCCTCGGTGCGAGAGGGTTTACATCACCTGGAGGACAGGTGCTAGTTACAGGATCACTTCCTGCCACACCATGGTGATGCTCTCCTGTCACATGCCCTCTCTCCTCCATGGCAACAGGGATGCTGCCAGACTGGAGGTGGGACTTCAGGACTATATCCCTGTAGGTCTCGTCTATGTACCTCTCTGTCTTTCTTGTTTTCCAAGTCTGCTACTCTAGCCTCTAGAGAACGGACTCATTCCCTGAGAGCAAAGAGCTCTATGATCACTATTTCCAATTGGCCCCAACACCCTTATCTCTTGCACCAGATCTTGTGTTCCATTAAGGACGAGGTCCAAAATGGTTTCCCTTCTGGTTGGTTCATGAACCAGCTGTTCCAAGAAGCAGTCATTTATTTCATCTAGAAACTTTATTTCCCTAGCATGTCCTGTTGTGACATTGACCCAGTTGATTCTGGGGTAATTGAAATCACCCATTATTATTACTGTGCTGTAACTTTTGTTAGCTTCCCTGATTTCTTTGAGCATTTCATCATCCATTTGTTCATTATGGCCAGGCAGTCGATAGTACAACCCCACTGTCATCGCCTTCCTCTTCCCCTTTTTACATGGAATTTCAATCCATAGAGATTCTATAGTGAATTTTGTTTTCTGCAAAACTTTAATCCTTTGTGACTCAATGCCCTCTCTAACATAGAGTGCAACTCCTCCACCAATTTGATCTGTTCTATCATTACAATATAGTTTGCACCCAGGTATCACAGTGTCCTCTGGCTGTCCTCGTTCCACCAGGTCTCTGAGATACCAATCATATATAACCTCTCATTTAGTGCTATATATTCTAACTCTTCCATTTTATTTTTTAGACTTCTAGCATTTGCATACAAGCATTTTAGAGGCTGTATTTTATTCATATTAATCTAGTTATTGGTAGGCAGGGGTAATTTGGAGTCTTTAAGCTCTGTGTGCTCTGTACTCAAGGGCATTTGGGTTACTTTTGTCTTTACTGGAACCTCTCTGTCAATATGCACTAACTTCAGTCTTTTGCTAGTATCCTTCAAGGATACATTATTCTGAATCATGCGCTCTTGGGTGACTGTTGGCTTTCCCCAATTATCTAGTTTAAAAGCTGCTCTATCTCCTTTTTAAAGGTTAATACCAGTATCCTGGTTCCATCCCAGTTAAGGTGGAGCCCATCTCTTCAGAAAAGCCCCTCCTTTCCCCAGAATGTTCCCCAGTTCCAAACAAATCTTCCTTGCACCATTGTCTCATCCACACATTGAGACTACAGAGCTCTGCCTGCCATTTGGGTCCTGCGTGTGGAACGGGAAGAATGCTACTTTGGAAGTTCTGGATTTCAACTTCCTACCTAAAAGCCTAAATTTGGCTTCCAGAACCTCCCTACCACACTTTCCTATGTCATTGGTACCAACATATACCAAGACAGCAGACTCCTTCCTAGTGCTATCTAAAACCTTGTCTAGGTGGCATGTGAGGTCTGCTACCTTCGCACCAGGCAGGCATGTTACCAGATGATCCTCACATCCACCAGCCACCCAGCTATCTACATGCCTAATGATTGAATCACCAACTATAATGGCTGTCCTAACCCTTCCCTAATGGGCACATGGCCCTGGAGAAACCTTCTTGATGTGAGAGGGTTTTAGATCACCTGGAGGACAGGTCCTAGCTATAGGATCACTTCCTGCCACACCAGGGTGATGCTCTCCTGTCACATGACCTCTCTCCTCCATGGCAACAGGGATGCTGCCAGACTGGAGGTGGGACTTCAGTACTACATCCTTGTAGGTCTCATCTATGTACCTCTCTGTCTTCCTTATGTCCTCCAAATCTGCTGCTCTAGCCTTCAGAGATCGGACTTGTTCCCTGAGAGCAAAGAGCTCCTTGTACCTAGTGCACATATTTATTTATTTAATTTATTTAAGATTTATTTTATACCGCGCTATTTGTCATCAGTGTGGTTTACAGTGAAACAATATAACACTGGTCAGATATATCAGACCTATTTTACAAATAACAGGAGTATTAACATGGAAGTAATCAGGGAAATATATACATTTCTAGCAAAATACATATAGGTAATGTTATAATCTGTGAAATTAGTTTGGGTAGGAATGAGGTTGAGAGGGTGGGGGAGGGGAAGGGGTGTTTAGGTGTATAAAGTGTGTGATAAAAAGGTGGTGTTTAAGGGCTTTTTTGAACTGTTTTTATATAAGACCCCTTACCAACTGGGAGAAAATCATACATGTGACAGGCAATGCAAAAGACTGGAAAGCCCCAATCTCGCTGCTGGGCTGCTGCCTGCATCTTAGTTTTAAGGTTATGTTTAGGCATCTAAATTGTTTACTTACATAGGTTTGCTGGGGATACTTATACTAATAAAACTATACCTAATATGTTTAATGGACTTTGTTTACCTCAAGATTAATTAATCTCAGATCCTTAATGTATGCCTTATGAGGATAAACAGCTGCACCTGAGGGTGAATATGGCACCTCCTTCCCTTTAAGAGGTTTAAGCACCTCTAAAGTTACAATTATTCCAGGGTTGGGTGTGAGTCAGGGAGGGAGGGAGGGAGGGAAAAGACTTATCAAAAGCTGACTGCTACACAGTACCCTGTCCTGTGCTTTTGAGGTAATCTGTGACCAATTTCCTGGGTGATTCACAGAGCTCTTTCTTGGATAGAGGAAGTCTTTCAAAATGCCCCTTTGATCTGTCCCTTGGCTTTAACACCTATTTAGTAGAATTTCACAGGTCTCTTGCCCCCTATCTCGAAGGCCTCTTTGTAAAGGTCTCTAGAAACAATTTATTGCTGAAAAATACTAATCATGTTTTTCCTTTTATGCTAAGTTATACTCTGATTTCATTTAAATTAAAGCTCTTTGCTGATACTAGGCCCTGACTGAGTATTAAATTTAAACTAGCAGCTCTCTGCTGGGTTTTAAATTTAACCAGAAAGCTCCCTGCTGGGTTCTAGATATGATAGGCCTCTATCATATCCTCCTTCAGGCATCTCTTTTCCAAGTTGAAGAGCCCCAACCTTTTAATCCTGTCCTCGTAGGGGTATCCTTCCATCCCTTCTACCATTTTTGTCACTCTTCTCTGTACCTTTTCTAATTCCGCTATATCCTTTTTAAGATATGGTGACCAGAGACTTCCGGTGATGCGGTGAGAGCGAGTGGTCGTGTTCGGCTCGCGCTCCGAATGCCCCCCAGCCTAAACCGGCTTTTTAGAGCCTTGCATAAGCCCTAAACCGACCGACCGCGACCGCCCCAGACTCCGGTCCCCTACCTGCAACTTTGGAGGTGAGCGGGCAGCAAACGGGGATGGCAGCCGCACTTCGAGCGGGGAAGAAAGAGTGGGACCGTGGAACTGCTACTAATAAAATGGTGGATAGTGGGGGAGGGCCCGGCTCTCCGGCTTCCCCGGCACGGGTGGAAGAGATCTCAGCAGCTGTGGCAGCGGCCCTGGAGGTGCAATTTACAGCACTGCGAGAGAAGCTCGATGCCGTGCAGGCTTCTGTCGAGACTTTTGGTAATCGACTGCAGGAGGCAGAGGAGCGTGTGGGACGCGTGGAGGATGAAGCCGCAGCGCTGCACCACGAGGTAACAGGCCTAAAGACCCGATTACAGCTGCAGGAGGAAAAACTTGACGATTTGGAGAATCGGTCCCGCCGCAATAACCTGCGGGTGATGGGCATCCCTGAGACAGTGCTGGACAAAGATCTTAACTCCTATTTGGGGGCGCTCTTCTCATCATTGCTCAAGGAGTCGGAGGTTGGGGGAACTCTTCAGATCGAGCGGGCACATAGAGTGGGCGGTAATGCAGCGGGAGCCCGACAACCACGGGTGGTCCTAGCTAAACTGCTCCAGTTCCCACAGAAGGAGGCAATTCTTCGCTCGGCCCGCCTAAAAGGCACAGTGGTAGTGGACAATGTATGATTACGGATTGCACAGGACTATTCTATTTTACTGAGCCAACGGCGCTGAGCTTATGCACCCGTATGCCAAAAGTTAATTGACCACAAGATCAAATTCTCTGTCCAGTATCCAGCTCGTCTGCATGTATACCACGCAGGCTCCCACAAAATGTTTGAGTCTGCAGATACAGCCCTGCTCTATGTGGACAGTATCCTCCCGGGAGAAGGAGCGGGTTGAGTGTTCCTGGATGTCAACATGGGACTTTCATTGAACATGGACTGTGTAATGGTCCCTGTGTGTGAGAAGAGGGGACAGAGTCATTAGCTTTGGGGCCCACCATCTTTCTCCCTGAATAGGGGAATCAGAACTCTGTCAGAGGGCTTTAATGGCCTTGGCTGGCAGATTCTTGGCTGGCCCATATTCAAAACTGTTGGGTGAGCGGGCTCTCTCTGTATGGGGAGGAGGGGGGATAGAGATGGATAGGCCCCTGTTTGTATGGCTGTATTTTGGTTAGGGGTGTAGTTGATATAGGATGGGGGTGAGGGGTAAGTCGGGTTTTGCTGGGAATTGAGGGGTGGGGGGCGGTGGGGCACATCACTAGGGATGTCTATAGGAGTGGGAGTAGAAAGGTCATTAGAGGGAGACCATCTAACGGAGATGGGGGGGTGGGGATGGGGGGAGGGAGAGGGGGGGTGGGGATGGGGGGGGAGGGAGGGGGAGGGTAGGGGGGGAGTTGCACTCTAATCAAGCCCCATTGGTTACCCTGTCGAGAGGGGTTGAGAGAGGGGAGAGGGTTCCAGGCTGGGAGAGCCCTGTCCCTGCCATTGTGGTATGCCATGAGATGGAGACTTGACACTGCCCCGCCACTCTGAAAACCGTTACATGGAATGTGTGCGGTTTGGGGAACCCTATCAAGCGGTATAAAATTTTACAGGCCCTCGCCAGACAAAAATGTGATATCGCCCTATTACAAGAGACCCACCAGACGGCTGCAGAGCATGCCAAGTTGCGCAGAGATTGGGTAGGGCAGGTGTGGGGTTCCCCTGCATTGGGGAAAAGAGGGGGGTAGCCATTTTGATTCATAAAAGGGTGCGTTGTACTGTGGATGCCAAATTTCGAGATCCGAACGGGCGTTTCTTGCTATTACAGTGCATTCTTGAAGGCCGGCCGGTAATCTTGGGGACGGTGTATGGCCCGAATACATTAGATTCGCATTTCTATGCGCACTTGGCTTCCAGAGTAGAGCGGCTTCCGGAACTCCCCCTGCTTTTAGGGGGCGATTTTAATGGTGTTCTAGATATTGACCTGGATACGTCCCGGGGTGGAGAGGCACAAGAGCGTGGGCCAGTAACACAGGTGTTGAAGCGTTTTCAGACCCGCTTGGGGCTGGTAGACCCGTGGAGGGTGTTACACCCCTTAGAGAAAGACTTTACGCACCAATCCCGAGCACACGGTTCCAGTTCCCGTATTGACTTTCTATTGCTATCTAATGGGGCGTTTGCTAATGTGGGGGACGCACAGATTGGGCCGCTGGAAATTTCAGACCACGCATTGGTGTGGCTGGAACTGTGTTGGGGGGGGAGGCGGATAGATCGCGGATATGGCGGTTTCCGCCAGACTTGTATAAAGATGCCCAGTTTCATAAGTTTTTGGAAAAACGTTGGAAGGAGTTTGAGGAAGATCACCGATGTCACCGGGAGGACCCGGAATTGGTGTGGGAAACGGCCAAAGTAGTCCTCCGCGGGGATATTATTGGGTTCGCGGCGCGCAAACGTCGAATGCTGGCGGACCGGATACTCAGACTGGAGAAACGCGTGTCCCTGCTGAGGAGACAGCTTGCTCGGGCCCCGTCCGCCGGGATTACGAAGGAGTTGTGGGAAGCTCATGTAGATCTTAACGAGCTGTTACATCAGCGGGCCAAGAAGTCTATTCTGTATTACTGATTTCGGTTGCAATGTTATGGGGACAAACCGGGGCGGTAGCTGGCCCGTTGTTTGCGAGGTCCCCGTGGATCACAAGCCGTGGCAGCATTGCGGAATGGTCAGGGGAGGTTACATAGGAATAGTACGGACATTGTCCGAGAGTTCCGGACATTCTTTTCTAGACTTTATTCGGCAGAAAGTGGCTCCCCGTCGGAGATACAGGAATACCTACAGCGGTTGAATTTGCCGAAGCTCACAGAAGAGCAGAGCATTCAACTAGGGCGCCCGGTGACATTGGACGAGGTGCAGAGGGCCATTACATCAGCTAGCTGTTTTAAATCTCCAGGACCAGACGGCCTAGGGGCCGAGTTTTATAAACTGCTCAGTGATTATATTAGTCCGGCCCTAGCGGCGGTGTATGCGCAGCGGGTTGCACAGGGGGTTTTTCGGTGGGGTGTCAACCAAGCTCATATCACCCTGATTCCGAAGCCGGGTAAGGATCCGGTCCTGCCCTCTTCCTATCGCCCCATTTCGTTATTGAACTTTGATATCAAGCTATTTGCCAAGATTGTGGCGGACCGCCTGGCGGGACACCTTGACTACTTGGTACATGATTCCCAGGTTGGCTTCGTGCGGGGTCGACATATAGTGCGGAACCTTCGCAAAATTTTAACCTCGCTGGAATGGGTGCATGACCAGCAATTGTCATCTCTGCTTGTTAGCTTCGATGCGGAGAAAGCTTTTGACAGAGTGGATTGGTGCTATCTCAGAAAGTTGTTGCCTTGGTATGGCTTAGGTGCATCTTTTTGTGCCATGGTGGACAGCTTATATGCGAACCCCACGGCCCGCATACTTTGTAACGGCGTCGTGTCGGAAGCCTTCCCGCTGGAGCGAGGTACGAGGCAGGGTTGTCCTCTTTCCCCTCTCTTATTTGTGCTGTCCTTAGATCCGTTGATTCGTGCAGTGGAGCAGTCCCCAGAGATACGAGGGGTGAAGATAGGCTCTCAAACCTTTAAAGTATCGGCCTTTGCCGATGATCTTTTGGTCCACTTTGTATCTCCAGAGGACTCGCTATCCAATTTGCTATGTGAATTTGCGACATTCGGCCGGTTTGCTGGTTTGTGTATTAATGGGGATAAATCTGAGGCCTTAGATGTTTCTGGGAAGCTGAAACGGGACTGGGTGGGGGCCTTCCCACTTCGTTGGGCAGATAACTACTTTACATATCTGGGCATACGTCTGACTTGTCACCCCCGCGACCTCTATAGATGTAATTTAGAATGGATGTTAGACCGAGTGCGCACGCAATTACAGGCGTGGGGGCCTTTACCGCTTTCCCTTTTGGGGCGGGGGGCGGTGATTAAGCTGGTGGTTCTACCCCGTCTGTTATATTGGCTGCAGACTTTGCCAGTGTGGCTGCTGTACCGAGATTTGCAATGCCTTGAGGTTATACTTCGGACCTTTTTGTGGCGGGGGGCACGAGCCCGCATACCCATGATACGGTTAATGGGGAAGTGGAGGGAGGGGGGATGGGCTTTCCGGATGTGGGCGCATATGCCTTGGCATGCCAGGCCCGTCATCTTGGTGACTGGCTCGGTGGGACTGCGGTTTATGCTCCTACGCTCCTGGAGGAGGATTATGCGGCTCCTCTGTCGTTGTTGGGGGCTTTACATATGGAGTCTAAAGATCTGCCGCCGCGCCTTATGCGCAGTGTCTTGTTTCGTTCGGCTCAGCGGACCTGGCGATACTTGAATGGCCTCTGGAAGACATCTTGGACCGTATCTAGCTGGCTCCCTTTGCAGGGCAATGTGCATTTTATTCCCGGCTCCGGCTCCCGGGATTTTCGGGACTGGAGGAGGAGGGGTATTCAGAATGTAGGCCATCTTGTTGACCCCGAGGGGAGATGCAAATCCTTCCCCTCTCTTAGTCGAGAATATGAGTTGCCTTCCAGGCACTTCTTTGCATTTCTGCAGGTCTCCTATTATGTTTCTTCCCTTCCCCGAGAGGCGTTGATGTCTGAGCGTTCGATGCAGCTAGTGGGATTTTTTGCGTTGGCGGAGGAAACCCCTCCGACTATTGCGGATTACAAACGTCGACTGGATAGTGTCCGGCCTCTCGCAGAATACGGGGGTGTGGAGGCGGCGTGGGGAGCTGAATTGGGATGGGAAGTATATCCCGATACTATTTGTACAGCCTTGAGGCGGATTGCTGACATAGCGGAAGGGGCGCGATGGCGGGAGGTACAATTCCGCTAACTAGAGCCCATTTTTCGCCTCGGAGAGCCCTACGAAGCCATCTGACCGATGACGGTAGTTGCCCGCGTTGCCGGGCGCCTCTCGCACACTTATTGCATATGTGGTGGTCCTGTCCGTACGTACAATCATATTGGGGCAAGATTAGTGCCTTTGTCGGTGGTTTGGTTCAGTAGAGATTGAGGTGGACTGGAGCGTTCGTGGTTTTGGATCGGATGGATCCCCCCTGCCCTACACAGAAATGGACGCGCTTGCTCATACGTAAGGCCTGTCTGGTGGGTAAGGGCCCAATCCTGCGTCTGTGGCGAGAGCAGACTTCCCCTACATTCGGAGAATGGCGTAATTGCTTCCACCAGCTCATGTTGACGGAACGGTGGAGTGCGCGGGGCAGTGTCAAACGCTGGACATCTTTTCTCTTGGTATGGGGCCCCTATATTGATACTCTAGGGACTCGCTGTCGTAACGAAATTCTACATATTGGTAGTTGAGAGTGGTGGGGGGGCAAGTAGTAGAGGGGTTGCCAATGGGGTATAGGCTGGGGTGGTAGAGTGCCTGGGCTGTATTGGGGTGAGGGGGGGGGGGAGTTGGGGGGGTGGGGATAGGGGGGAAGAGGGAAAGTATCTGTAAAAACTGTAATCATCATTTGTGTGTGTTTACTCCAGTTGGGGATGAGAGTCCACCCCTCTGGAGGTTTGTTGCCTGTTGGTTTCTGTTTTTGGTTGGTGATTATTAAATAAAGTTTATAAAAAAAAAGATATGGTGACCAGAATAGCACATTCCTCAGGGTTAATGAAGAACTGAATTGGCCTTGGAGTTCTGTTCTCAGTCGAACTGCAAAAAGCATTTTACCTTCGGGTTATGCAGGTGCTTTAGAGCTTCCTCTAACTTAAATCTCTTCTTTGTTCTTCGACTTCCACCGAAAGATCTGACAGGCAAGCTGCTTTAGGCAAGTTATAGTAAAGCTGACCTTTATTCCTGACCGCAGTCATTAATTACACTCCTGGGAGTTGGACCTTTCTGCTCTTTTGCTCACCACAGATTTGATAGATATGCGATCTTCAGACACCTTAGATAACCAGGATTCCACAGAGTTTCCTACATTTTAACCTTCTGCTCCAGCAATTCACTATCCTCACATAATTTCTTCTCAGTGCTTCTGAAACTAAAAATTCATCTGCCAAAAGGAGAGTAAAGGGGAATAGCTGTCAGGGCCGGTGCAAGTGTATTGGATGCCCTCGATGAACTTTCAGCCTACGCCCCCACTCCTGGAATAAGGCATAACTGGATATAATATTTGCCTTCCATGTGACTGAGTGCCCAATCTCCCTGCAGATCCTTCTATGAGTCTGGGTGACTCTCAGGACCTATTGCTTTACTATGACTGCTGCTGTCTTTGCCTAATGGTTGAACCAGCTCTGATACCCTCCGTGTGGCAGTGAGAGAATCCATGCCAGCAGGACTCCTCATTCCTGACTCATGACAGCAACCAGACTCAGTGCTAATGGAGGGTCTCAACCATCCCCCCTGCATCCCTTTATCACGCACTTTTCAACTTATTTTATTAGAGCTCTCCAGCCCCCTCATTTTATCCCCTAGACCACTTCTAGTCTCAGCCTCTCCCCTACCTGCTTGAGCCCATCTATGTGTATATTTGCTTATGTGTAACATCTCTCTCTCTCCCCTTAGGTACGCACACATGAGTGTCTGTGCACATACGCACCACACACCCTTACTGAAGCAGCCACACATGCAACATGTCAGACAGAGGATGAGCTGAAACAAGCATGGGAGAAGCTGGGGGGGGGGGGGGGAAGGCGGCAAAGAGCAGGGCATTCAAAGTTGAACAATAGATTTTGACAGCCAAGGAGGGTATAAAACCTGCCAAGGTCACCACAACCTTGAACCAACTCTAGGGCCAGCCTTAGAGCTCATGCCACCTACTGCCTCGAATGTCTGATGATGTCATTCATATTTTGTCGAGCTGATGGGAAACATGAGTTAAGAGAAATGCACCTCTTTGCAATACCTGTGATGCACACATATCATCATCATTGTTTAGTATGCTTTCCAACATATGGATGGAAAGAATTATGTAGAAGGTCTGTCCATTCATTCATCCATCAGTCCTTCTGTAGGCACAATAATTCTAACAAAAAAAGATGGAAATATCAGCTAACTATTTTCAGAAAACTGTTAAACGCTGGGAGCTGCTGACCATGTTCTGTTCCAAAAGCACCCCCTGCAACACAGGCAGAAACAGAAAAATAACTCGAGCAGCTGGCAAATGATGGTGCCAAAATGCAACTTTAAAGCCACTTCCCCATATTTACACAGCCCCACACATATGCATCTCAGATTCCATCCCCCCCCCCAATATATATCCCCCTAAACCACCACATATGCAACCTGTAGAAAGGGACCCAACGTGGGGCTGGAGTCTAATGGGGAAACGTTTAGAGTATAACAACAGTTCTGAATATGCTGAGAGTTTCACAGGGAGTGTTTATGAATAAGTGAGACAGTCAAGGATACATCTTGCAAACTAAGGAGCTTCTGTTTGCGGGAAGCTTATCCTGATTAAGCATGACCATTATGTTTGTGCTTGGCATGACCTGTAACATGTAGCTATAGATAAACAAAAAGTAAAGCAAAAAGCATGACATAGAGTGATAAGGCAAAAGAATGTATAATGTGGCAGTTTTTCCTAAATAAAAGTAGATGATGCGACCAAGTAAATTAAGGAGTTACAGGTAATTGCACTTGTCTGTAGCTCTGTGACTTTCTTCCTAAAGCTTTAGCAGAACTTGTTATTGTTAAGATATAATTCTGTATCTGTTGTGTTTTCATTTCTTCTCACTTGCTTATGGGAGCAGAGATAGGAAACAAAGGGCCGAGGAAGGATTCCTGTGTTTGTTGGCCCCAGCCAGGCAGTCAGGAACAGAGAACACAACCACAACCTATATCTACACCCACAGACTCCACCCCAATGCACACATACTCACATGCAGCTCACAACCACAATCCTGATATCCTATCACGCATGCCAACCCACATTCTCTACCCTACACGCTGTCTCACAAACACACACTCCACACTCCAGCACCTCCACCCCATACATGTTGTTGTTGTTAAATGATATCAAGTTGGTGTCGATTCATGGTGACCCTCTGGATAGTTCACTAAACTGTGCTTGGTCTTCATTCAGGCCGCTCATTGTTGATAGAGAGGCATCCATAATTGCTATTATTGTATCAATCCATCTCATTGCTGGTCTTCCTCTTTTGCGTTGACCTTCAACCTCACCAAGCATGATGTCTTTCTCTAATGATCTTTCTGTTCACATGATGTGTCAAAAGTATGAACCTCAAAGTCTTGTCATCTGAGCTTCTCAAGAAAGCTTAGGTTTGATGTTTTTTAGTACTGACTGGTTTGTTATTCAGGCAGTCCATGGTGTACACAGTATTCTTCTTCAGCATCACAATTCAAAGGCATCAGTTTTCTTCCAGTCTATCCCCATACATACATCTCCACAAACGTCCACACATATTTGAATATACCCTCTATCAAAATCCCAATACCACAAGCCCACCACTCAAACACCCATAGACTATCCTCACATATAAATCCTGAACTCTCAAACTCCCACACACATACCATACACACCCAAAAAGCCCCATCCCCTCCCCCACACACCTACACCAACACACACACCATTTTCCCTCCACACACTTCCAAAAATATACACCGATACACCCACAGGGCCCGATTCTGTCCCAGACGTAGATCCCCTCTGTGCGTCCGGTCTGAACCGGACGCACAGAGGGGATCGTGATTCTGATCTTGCAGGGCATATATTGCACCACGGAATCAGAATTGCGAACAGTCCTGCATGTGCAGGCCAGGACAGTGATTCTGTTTAGTCTGCATGTGCAGGACTGCACCCGATTAACTCAGTCAGGGATTTTATGTTTAAATTTGTTTATTGAACACAGCCAGAGCAACATCATTAAGACTGTAACAGCACAATGCAATAACATACCACCTATAATCCACAGCCGTGTACAGGTTTTGACAGTATTTTTCCCCCCATTCCACCCCCCACCTCCCCTACCCCCCCATTCCACATACAGCAATTCCACTATGAGAACGACATCTTACACATTATACCGCAAACTAACACATCTTCCACACAACTTCTCCATATTTTACTATGCACATAGAATACCAATATAGATTATAAAAACAGTACATCCCAAAGTAACACTGCAAAACAAACAGAGTGCTGCTACAATCATACACCACCTCCCTAACCCAACAACCCCGAACATCAACTAGGCAGCTAGGCTATCCCCAGGTATCTCCTATCCCATCCCTCCCCTCAAACTTCCTATGATGCAGGGACCTCGTCCCGAACATACAAAATTAACTTCTCCCCACCCCCCTCCAACATCTTCAGACCACACTCTTGAAGGACCTAATTCCCTCCCCTCCCCCCCTCAAAGTCCAAAACCCCATCCATGCAAGACCCCAATCCTGATCTTCAGCCGAGCACATTAAGGATTCGGCTCCTCTCTCGCAGAGACAATGTATGTAAATAGGGACCCCATTCCTCCAAAAATTTGTCAGTGTCTACTTCCCCATGCTTAGCCCCTTGTTGTTCAAGCAGTAGCAACCGATACACTTCCCTCCTCCACAGACCGATGGTCGGGCCACTGGGCATTAGCCAATTTAACAGTATCACTCTCCGCGCTACTAGCAGAACCTTGCCTAACCAAAGTCTCTGGCCACCCCCCAATCCCTCCACCCACCTAGTCATACCTAACACCAGGATTCTGGGGTCCCGTTTAAGTGGACGCCCCAAAACTTTGGCAAGACACCCCACAATTTTCCTCCAGAATCTAACCACCTCCAAGCATTGCCACCACATGTGCCCCAGGTCCGCTCGAGCTATCCCACACCGGGGACAGCTCGCAGTAGCACTGCTACCCGCTCGAAACACTCGACAAGGAGCAAAGTGGCAGCGTCACAGAATACGGTATTGCAGATCCCTAAACTCTGCCGTCTTAATCCTCCTAGGGATATCGGCTAACAATTGTACCATATCCACCCCTCCGATCTCTGCCCCCAGATCATGTGTCCATGCCGCGGCCAATACGTTCTCATCAGGAAACCCCTTAATGCTAAGATATTCCCTATGCAAGATTGCCACCCGCGCCCTCTGCTCTCCCCCCGCATACATCAGTTCCTCAAATTTAGAACAAATGTCCGTATGCAGGTTCTGTCTATCCAAACTCCGGATGTAGCTTCGCATTTGCATATAGGAGAACCAATCTCTGCTTACCAGGCCATATCTACCTTGTAAATCTCTAAATTCCAGGACCTGCCCCCTTTCATCTACTACCTGTTCTAATGCCACAATTCCTTTAGCCTCCCACCCCCGAAATACCCCCCCTTGCAACCCCGGACAAAAAGCCCCATTCCCATAAAGGGGTAGAAAAGGGGTGACCCCAGGGTTCCATGAATACTCCTTACATAACATACGCCACACCCTTCTCATTACCTTGAAAATAGGGTGTCCCCTCACCATCTGAGGTAAATCGGCAGCTGTCACATGCAATATAAATCTCAAGGCCAGCGGCTTCGCTACTTCCTGTTCATACGCCAAGGGCGTATAATCCGCCATGGTACCCAACCAATCCCGCAGGTTCCTCAGCAGGCAAGCCATATTATAACTCCTCATATCTGGGGCTCCCATGCCTCCACCCCCCCATGGTCTCTGCAACGTCCTAAGATTTATCTGGGGTCTTTTCCCCCTCCAATAAAAAAGATTTTAACATTTCTCCACTTTCGCTATCTCCTTTTTCGTCAGCAGGATAGGCAGACTTTGCAACATGTGCAACCATTTGGGAAAAATGGTCATCTTATACAGGGCTATTCGGCCTCCCAGAGAAAGCGGGAAGTCCCGCCAACCATTCAAGCGCTCTTTTGTCTGTGACAACAACGTAGCTACATTAACATTCTGCATCTGGGCTACATCGGCCGTCAGATAAATCCCCAAATAATGAAGTTCCGTCCCCGCCCACTTCAACGGAAAGGCTTCCCAATCCCCGTGCAACGTCTTTTGCAGATCCAGGGCCTCAGACTTATCTAAATTTAGTTTCAAACCTGAAAATTTCCCAAAGTCCGCAACAATTCTCAACAAGATTGGTAGAGTCTTCCTTATAAACCAAAAAAAAATTAAAAAATTGTTCTGGATAATTAAAATTTAATTGGAATCTCATTGTAGAATAAGGAAATTTTAAATTGATATATCGAATCCTAAAAAAGTACTTTTTTAGTAATAGCGTTCTAAATAATTGCATTTGATTAAATTATAGAGGGAAGGCCGGTGATGTGCGAAAATTTTGAAGCTCTACCCTATGGTGACACTGTTCGCCAAATGAATGGTGTGAGCATTGACTGAGGCCTGTATATATTTACCCCAAGGAATACTTTTGAATTGTACTGTTTATACTTTGATTGGATTGAGTTAAGTAAGGGTGGTGAGAGGAAGTGGTGTTGGTATTGTATAGTTATTATTCCTTTCGGCAGTGATTTCTAGTAAAACACGTATAAAACCACTTATATCACACCTACGCGTGTATCAACGCCAGCATGAAAATTCCATAAAATTATAAATGTATCTAAATAAAAACTAAGGGGACAGCTAAAAAGGTCCCTTTGGTTAGACATGAATGCAACATAAGCTAGGCAAAGGAGGAGCTCAAAATGTGATGTGTACCTAATCATTAAAAAATTATGAAAATTGGGATCTCTTTGATTATCCGTAAAAACCTTACAAAACTTCTAAATTACTGTTACTATAAATATTTATGAGAAAGTGGGAACTCTTTTTCAATATAACAAGATAAAAAAATAAATAAAACTAATTCGCTAAGTGAGGCACGTTCAAAAGGTTGTCCATCATCGAGACCACTGAGTCAAAAAAATTAATAAGTTAAAAAATATACTTTGTTGTATCTTTCAATAAAAAATATAATATAAAGATGGGGATTTATTTTGTCACAATGGCGGAAAACATTTTGTGCAACAGTACTGGTTTAGAAAAAATGCTGGTTTAGAAAAATGGTTTAGAAAAAATTGTGATGAACCTCTCTGCCGACGTTATTCTGCCAAATTGACATAAAACGGCAGAAGCCATTTTGTATACAAGTAGTGTTAATCAAATAGACATTAAATCTATCTACTGTCATTTTACTACCAAATCCAAAATAAAACCGAATAATATTACCACTGACAGTGCAAGGATTTTGCATCGCATCGGCACAGAACCAGCCTGTGCAGGTAGTATTAGATGAAAGGAAAAAAGGGGAAGATGCCATAAATTTTTCGGCATTTGTACGGATCTTTTATATTATATATATGTAACCATTTGCTCATCTTTCAATCCATTCAAATATAGTCCTATATCTACACCCACAGACTGAAACTATGGCATAATACGCTAACAAATCCTGTTTGGACTAAAAAATCAAAAGAAAGATTTTCTTATTCCTTCAACGTGACACTTATTCTTATTACTTTAGCGTGGCACTGTTCTTACTATTTCAGCGTGACACTGTGCTTGTTACTTCAGTGTAATATTTCAAAGATTTCACACCGCACCTGAAACAAAGGGGCTTGTTTACAAAGCCGCGGTAGTGGTTCGCGATCGCGATCGCAGCCGCGGCCCCATTGAAATCAATGGGGCCGCGGCTCCGATTACGATCGCAAACCGCTACCGCGGCTTTGTAAACAAGCCCCAAAGTGATCCTATGCGAGCGGTATAACAATCAACCAGTAAGTTATACCAAAACTGACATTTTAAAAATATAAAATCGCGGCGGCACAAAGTGAACCTGTATAAGCAGTATTAAATAAAGGGAAAACCACATGAATCTCTTTATCGCCGTTTGTGTGTGTCTGTTACATTGTGTATATATAACTGCTTGCCTGTCGTGAATTGCATTAAGGTGTAATTTAAAAAGAAAAGATTAACTTACCGCTTCTGCATGACAAACCTTGTATGAGAATGGGAACGAAAAATGACTACCGTGACCCTTTTGACGGCATTTTCCCGCCGAATCAGGGTGAACGTTCATTGGGCACAGTTCATGAAAACAAAATGTTAAAAACAAATTAAGCACTTGTTTTAAAAATTGGATACAAGTAAACTATTAATACAATCATATATATTTACTTTTTGGCTCTTGTTATGTCGTGTCAGAAGACAAGTATATCGCTGTAGTCACTACTACCGGTATAATAAATTGAATTCAAAGTGAATTGTGAATGTGAAAAAAATGGGGGGGAAGGGAGAGGGAAGGGAGGGGGAAGGGGAGGAGGAAGGGGAAGGGGGAGAGGGGAGGGGAGAGAGGGGGAGGGGGAGGGGGGAAGAGGGAGGGGGAAGAAGGGGGAGGGGGAAGAAGGGGGAGGGGAAGGGGGAAGAGTTAGGGGAGGGGAGAAAGGAGAGGGGGGAGAGAGGGGAGAGGGGGGACGGGGGAGAGAGAGAGAAGGGGAAGGGGGAGGAGGGGGAAGGGGGGAGGGGGAGAGGGATGGGGGGAAAGGGGGAAAGTGGGGAGAGAGAGATAGAGGGGAGGAGGTGGAGGGGGGAACTACAAGAAAACAGATAAGTCAATATCTTGATTTAAGCCTTGTGGGTGTAATGTCCGCAACTCATATATCAAACATTGCTCTATCCTTAAAATAATTTTACTGATATTACCTCCTCGCCAAAGAGGTCTTAGTACTTTCAAAACAAGAAAGCGTAAGTCTTAAACGGAATGTTGGGCTTCAATCCAATGTTGTACCAATGGTTTCGTTTAAAATGTCAGTTTCGGTATAACTTACTGGTTGATTTTTATACCGCTCGCATAGGATCACTTTGTTTCAGGTGCGGTGTGAAATCTTTGAAATATTACACTGAAGTAACAAGCACAGTGTCACGCTGAAATAGTAAGAATAAATATCACATTGAAAGAACAAGAAAATCTTTCTTTTGATTTTTTAGTCCAAACAGGATTTGTTAGCATATTATGCCATAGTTTCAGTCTGTGAGTGTAGATATAGGACTATATTTGAATGGAATGAAAGATGAGCAAATGGTTACATTTATATAATATAAAAGATCCGCACAAACGCCGAAAGATTTATGGCATCTTCCCCCTTTTTCCTTTCATCTAATACTACCTGCAAAGGCTGGTTCTGTGCCGATGTGATGCAAAATCCTTGCACTGTCAGTGGTAATATTATAATATTAATAATAATAATATAATAATATAATTTATTTATTTACTTATTTATTTATTTATTTTTTTGACAGAGTCATTATTTATTCAGTGGATTTGTTTTAATATTATATTTATTTTCTCAAGGTTTGTTTCCTCATTTGATATCCCCCTGAAGAAGGCCGATGGCCGAAACGCGTAGGGGTCAATAAAAGGGGTTTGTTTAAACCTGAATTCCTGCCAGTCTTGGTATCTCTTCCTTTGTGCCCATCCCGTCGGGCCATCCATCTCTGCTATTCATAACTCAGAATAACCCCCACATTGTCCACATAATAGTGGTGTCGGTTCCAAGCGATTATTCAATGAATCGCGTGGAGAGGGAGAAGATCCTGATGTATCAAGAAATGCAGTCAGAAACCAAGAATATGTGGCAGAAAGATACTGAAATATTTCCCATTGTATTGGGAGCCACAGGCCTGATTAAGCAGAATTTCCAATCACACCTTGATAAATTACCCATAAATGTCACATCTTATGAACTCCAGAAGGAGGCGCTCTTTGGCATGATGCAAGAACTACGCCAAGCATTAGCAGTAAATTAGATGCAGGTCATACTCCACATACCCTGGCTTAGGAGTGAGGTTCATGACTGTCACAGTATGCGTAAAACTAACCTATTTGGAGAAATTGTCCCTGAGAGAAATCCACATACATCCCATCCACATCTTTCCCACACATATACAACTACTTACATTCCTACACATAGACACAAACACATCCCAATACACCCTTCCTTCACTTCCCACACACACAAAAACATCCACACCCAAACACTCCACTGCACAGATCTGCACACACCCCTTACCCAACACCCATACCACTACCAAACACACATATATACCCACATCCATGCACCCACATCCCACCTCCCCACCTAATCTCAACCACACTGTCTCATACACCCTATATACTCCCTCACTTAAGTGCACACCTACAACCCTCACACACCTTCCACACATCTACGTACATACACCCCACCCACACACACTCACCACACATACACAAACATACATACACCAAAGCTCCTCTCCACACCCTCACACCCCCAGCACACTACTACACACATTTCCATATACTGCAAATCCAACCTCACACTCCAACTCATATCACCCACTCCCCTTATATTCCTACACCCTTACCACCTCTTTCACACTTCCAAAAGCCTACTACATATACATCTTTACACATCCCCAGCCCACATTCACATCCCTCCACCCATCGCAAACTTATTTATTTTGTTTATTTAACGTTTCTTTTATACCACTATTTGTAGTATCATAGCAGTTTACATAGAACTCAGCTGTAAAGTCCCTTCTCAATAGAGCTTACAGTCTATGCAAGATAGAAACATAGAGAGGAGACTAGAGATGGTTTTGCCACTACTACTACTGAGCATTTGTATAACGTACGCAGCGCTGCACAGACACATGTAAAAGATGGTCCCTGCTCATCAGAGCTTACAATCTAGTCAAGACAGACAACACAGTAGGTGTAGACACGGGATACATCTAGGGGGAATGGTAAGGAAACACAAAGAAGATCAGGTGAGTCAAGATCCAAAAGTGGCAGCAAAGTGGTGAGTTTTCAGTCTGGATTTCAAAAAGGGTCAGAGAAGGCACCTGACGTACAGACTCAAGTAGTTTGTTCCAGGTGCAAGGTGCAGCAAGGTGAAAGGAGGGAAGTCTGGAGTTAGCAGTAGAAGAGGGGGGCACAGATAGAAGCAATTTGCCAGAAGAACGGAGTTCCCGAGGAGGGGTGTAGGGAGAGATAAGAGAGGAAAGATAGTGAGAAGTTGCAGAGCGAATGGAGGAGAAGTTTAAATTGGATGTGGAAACGGATAGGAAGCCAATGAAGTGACTTGAGAAGAGGGGTAATATGAGCATGGCGAGGCTGGCAGAAGATTAGCTGCGCAGCAGAGTGTTGAACAAATTGAAAGAGAGAGATGATTCAGAGGGAGACCAGCGAGGAGTAGGTTACAATAGTGTCACATTCACCCACAACCTCCACATTCCTTAACTCCTACACACAACCACAATCAGGCATAGCACATATTCCTAAAGTTATAATACTAATGTGAGAAAGCCCATGACGCCCTTTTACAAATCTATGTTGGAAGGCATTCCTGAGCCCATGTCTCTGCATGCTTTGCCTACTTTCAAGTGAATGACTGCTCAATGCAACTCATTTCACCTAAAGCAGGTTAATGCAAGAACTGTCTCAAGGTCGCTTACTGCATCCCTAGAGTGTTTTCCCACTGCTATGGTTTCCTTCTCAACTGTGGATGGTAGAAATGGAGACCACAAATCCTCTGCACTAGATTCCTCCACTCTGCAAAAGTACTTATGTTTTTGAACATTTTGCAGCATGGATTTATGAGGATACATTTGGGAACTCTCCAGACCCTTCCTAGCTGCAGAAAAGATGCTTAAATCAGCAAAGGAGGCAGAGTTTTATTGGAGCTCAGTCAATTATTCCACTACCCTATAGAGTAACCTACTAGTTAGAACAATGGGTTCAGAACTAGGGAAACCAGTGTTCAAGTCCCACCATTCTCCTCGTTACCTTGGATGGGTCACTTTATCTCTCGTTGGCTCTTGAGTTTAAAGTTCTAAAGATGGGAAATTTTTGTGCATTTATTTATTTCTTTTAAATGGTTTCTATTCCGCTGGTCACTAGCCATCCTAAGCAGATTCACAAATGAACATAATAGGAGCATTCAATCAGAAAGAGTACAGGAACATAGAAATATGATGACAGAAAAAGACCACAAGGCCTATCTAGTCTGTCCTTCCATATCAAGCACTACAACAGTCCCCTTTTTACCTTTAGAGATCCTCTGTGTTTGTCCCATGCCTTTTTGAATTCAGTTACTGTTCTCATCTCTACCACCTCCACTGGGAGACTATTCCATGGATCCACCACTCTTTCCATAAAGAAATATTTCCGCATATCACTCCTGAATCTATCTCCCTTCACCCTCATCCCATGTCCCCTCATAGCAGAACTTGCTTTCAATTGAAAGAGGCTCTCTCCCTGAACATTTATGCCATGGAGGTATTTAAACATCTCAATCATATCACCTCTATCCCGCCTTTCCTCTAAGGTGTACATATTAAGATCCTTCAGTCTGTCCTCATATGCTTTATAATGAAGCCCATTAATCATTTTAGTAGCCACCCTCTGCACCGACTCCATCCTGTTTATAACAAAATAACTGAATAAACCATTGATCACATCAGCAGCCCTGTAAACTCAATTATCGATTTATGCATTCAATAATCATAGCACCTATATATCCAATGCTCGGCTGAAGATCAACATATCAGTTGCCAAGGACAGGGCCGGCTCCAGAGTTGGTTCACGGTGCTGGTGCCATGGACAGGCCTTAGCCTTATGCTCCCGCCAGCTGTCAGAATCTCTTCTTTAGCCTTGAATGCCGTCCCCAGAAGCTGCCACCCTAGGATGGACTGGGGCTGGCCCTGGCCAAGTGAATTTCAGCCAATAATGAACTCCAAAGCCTACTGCTGACAACCAAACTATCAGGATTCTGTTTTTCCATTTTTGGGGTAAGTTTTACTGAAGAAACTTCCCACGGCATGTTGGTCTGACCAGTGCAGGGTTCTAGGCAGCTGATAAAGTACAAAACCTGAGATCAGCTGTATTGTACTTGAATCCTACAGCACCTACGGTGACTGTCTTCATAAAGATGGTTAAGGGGAGGAGTGGCCTAGTGGTTAAGACATGGTTCAAGTCCCACCCGGGCAAAGCAATTTCAAGCTGGAGGGACTGGGGTGTCTAGTCCTATAGGCACTCCTTGTGGCCTTGGGCAAGCCACTTAACCCTCCATTGCCTCTGGTACACATAGTTTGTGAGCCCTTTGGGGACAAGGGAATGTATCTGGTACCTGTTTGTAGTGATTACATAATGTAAACTGCTTTGATTGAAGGATAAGGCAGTATACAAAACTGGTTAAATAAAATAAATAAATACTAGCAAGTTAAATGACCTGCAGCATCATTTAGAAAGGCAGGCTAAAATAAAAATAATTCTAGTTAGAACTGTGAATTCTCCAGGAACAAGCAGGAAGTCGGTTCTCACTTATGGGTGACGTCGGCATTGACGGAGCCCGCGCAGAGCAATTCCCCAGCTTTAAAAGAAAGCCTTTGGGATTGTTGCCACGCACGCACGGTCCTCTTCTTGCCCAAAGGTGCCATCTTGCTCCGTCTCCCTTTTTCCGCGGAGCCCTTCGGACACATGTCCTCGTCCCTCAGAAAAAAGTGTTTTATGTTTCGGCCTCCGGTAGCACCAGTCCTCTTAAGTCCTCCCCTTCGCTCTTTTTTTACCGAGCGAAGGGACGTCCTTTATTCCAGCCTTTTTGGAAAACATTTTTCTCTTTGGGCCTTTTTGCGCCCTTTTTAACCACTGACCTCGAAGGACTTCGAACTAGCAGGGGCCCTTTTTGCCCCAATGGCCACCGGTTTTAAAAAATGTGACAGATGCTCCAAATATATGTCGCTCACAGGCACCCATGACTGCTGTCTCCAGTGTCTGGGGGCCAACCATAACCCGGCGCTCTGCTCTCTCTGTAAGAAAATGTCCACCAAGGCCCTACTAAGTCATAAGCAGAAGTCAGATGACATTTTCCGTAAGGCAGCCCCGGAATCCCCAGTGGCATCCTTGGCCGTCCCTCTGCTGCCGGGATCCCCTGCAGTGGCCCCGTGTTCAAGGCGGCACTCCGATCAGGGGTCCCCTGAGGTGGAGAGACACAAGAAGAAGACCTTGAAGTTGCTGTTGGGGGCTCTGGACAAGCGCGAACATTCTTGCACTCAGTTGCTCAGCCCTCCCCAGTGTTCCCGAGAGTCGGATAAGGAGCAGCCTCAGAAAGTACCTTGTAGAGATACGGAGGACTCCAGCGATGGTGCTCAGTTTCCTGAGGGTCGTCCTGGTGAGGACCCCCTCTACTCTTCCATGTCAGACCCGGTAATCCCAGTGTCGGCATCGCAAGGACCCACGTCCGCGTTGGAGTCCCGAATGCTGGCACTAGAGCACAGCGGTTCTGCCTTCTTGGCTGCCCAGCAGGCACTTATGCCCAGCACAGCTGGCCCACACCTCAAGACCGAGAGGGACACCTAAACCTGCCCTGGAAACTCCCAAGAGCCGTGGACCTCGTGAGGGTCCTCAATACTGGTCTCGCTCGCCGTCCTTTTCCTCGGGGGCGAGGTCCTCCAAGGCCAGTGCCTCTGGTTCCAAGCAGGCCTCAGCCTCTGGACAGGGCAACCAGCCTGACTTGGACTCCTTTTCAGACCTCTCGGGCTGGGAGTCAGATGAGGATACTTCCCCGGAGACCCGTGCCCACAGGGACCTTCCTTCGGACCCATCCTCATCCACCTCCCAGAGCCGTTCACCTCCTGAGGACATGTCCTTCCTGGTGTTCGTGCGAGACATATTGCGGGCCCTCAAGCTGGCCACGCAGGCTGAGGAAGAACCGAGGGTGGAGGAACTCGACATCTTACAGTAGGAATCCCTGCCTCAGGAGTCTCTTTCAGTCCCAGTGCCTCCCATTCTGTCCCGGCTGCTCCTCCGCATCTGGGAGGCACCTGCCTTGGTCCCCATTGTGAGCAAACACCTTGATGCCATGTATAGGGTCCAGTGCAGCCCAGGGTTCCAGAAGACCCAGCTTCCGTACACCTCAATGGTAATGGAATCAGCGAGGTAGAAGCAAAAGAGCCCGAAGTCGCATTCTTCGGTCCCGCTGGGCAGGGAGTCCAGAGCCCTCAACGCCCTTGGACGCAAGGTTTATCAGGGGTCCATGCTGTCGTGCCGCATTCAGGTCTACCAACTGTACATGGGTATGCAGGGCTGGCCCGTCCATTGTACGAGAATGTTGTTCTCACAGGGCCCCATACTCACACAATGGATGGCTTCAGAGGGAGTCGGGGAAGCCACCACGAGGCCCCAGCTCCTTTGCACAGCTGTCAGCATGAAGAATGTTTTCCATCACGCAGGCGGCTGTTTCAGTGAGGCGCGCGAGTGCCAGGAAATGATCTTTAACCTTTCCCGGCAGCGCGCTTCACTGAAACAGCCGCCAGCGTGAGGGAAAACACTCTTCACGCTGGCGGCTGTGCAGAAGGAGCCGGGGCCTCGCGTGGGCTTCCCCGGCTCCCTCTGAAACCCCTTAGACAGTCGTGGGGCTCTTCAGCGGGTGGGCAGGCGTGTGGAGGAGGGGGGCTAGGACTGGAAATGGCTTGTGATGGGGAGGTGGCTAGGACTGGAAATGGCCTGTGATGGGGGGGGGGGGGGGGGCTAGGAATGGAAAATGCCTTTGATGGGGGGTAAGCTTGGACAGGAAATGGCCTCTGATGGGGGGGGCTAGGACTGGAAATGGCCTGTGATGGGAGGGTAACTGGGACTGGAATGGGCTGTGATGGGGGGGGGAGCCTATGACTGGAAATGGGCTGTGATGGGACGGTAAGCTGGGACTGGAAATGGACTGTGATGGGGGGGCTAGGACTGGACATGGGCTGATGGGGGGGAAGCCTATATTGGAAATGGACTGATGGGGGGTGAGCTTGGACTGGAAATGACTGATGTGGGGCTAGGATTGGAAATGGGCTGATGGGGAGCTTGAATAGGGATGGAAATGGGTTGATGAGGAGGAGCTTGTACTGGAAATGTGCTGATTGGGGTTGGAATAGGATTGAAAGTGGGCTGATGGGAGTAGGAATAGGGCTTGGACTGGAAGTGGGCTGATGGAGGCTGGAATAGGACTGGAAGTGGGCTGATGGAGGCTGGAATAGGGCTGGAAATGGGCTGATGGGGGGCTAGGATTGGGAATTGACTGATGGGGGAGCTTGGAGTGGCAATGGGCTGATGGGGGGCTGGAATGGGACTGGAAAGGAGCATATGGGGGGCTAGGACTGGAAATGGACTGATGTGGGGGCATGGGAGAATGGGACTAGAAGGGAGTGGATGCTGGGTGGATCTAGAACTAGAAGGGAGCTGATTTTGGGGGAGGACTAGAAGGGAATGGGGATGGGGAATGAGGATGGAGAGGGGAAAGATATTTTGTGTGGGACGGAAGAAAAATCTATGATTGGCTGGGTATTACGAGAGTAATGGGGATTGAGGATGGAAGGGTGAAATTTGAGTGGATAATAAAGGAATAAAGAAAGAAATGGGAGAAAGAGCAAAAGGGGAAAGATCAGTATGTTAAAGCAGATATAGAGAGAGAATGGAAAAAATCTAGACGAGAGAAGAAAGGACAAATGGATAGCTCGCAGAAGACAGAAGAAACCAGAAGAAAGTGGAGCAATTGCAACTGAAAAATAAAATGCCTAAACAAAAGGTAGAAAATACTTCTAATTTTGAATTTATTAAATGGAATATGTCAGGTCTGGGAAATGTGTATCACTAAGATCTATACATTTTTGTTTAGTGCAAGAGGAAATTAATTTTTAGTTTTATTTCTCCTGTGTTGTTGTACATTTCATGTTTGGCTTTTGAGGTTCCCAATTTAATTATCTTTCTATTTCTAAATTGTGATCCCTTGTTCTTTGTGTGGTGACGGTTTATGTTCTGAATGTGTAACCAAGGTATTCTGTTCATGTAGTTTCTATTTGACAGCCCCACTTGTTCTCTTTCCCCCAATGAAATGTATTGGTTTAATATTTGCAGTGTTGCCTTTTGATAGGTAGGGTTTGGTGCTTTGTGAGTCCTGGTAGTGCTGTTATGATATGGCAGGTTTGCTATGGGTTCTAAATGGGCAGTGTTTATAGTATTTCCTAATGTGCCTGGCAATTGACACTGGAGTATAGTAATGTAGAAATCTGGTAGTCTTTCTTTATCCAGACACTCATTAAGAGGCATGTTTACTAAAAGCACATGTTAATATTATGCAAATATTTATGCAAATAAGGCCCTGCAATGAATTTCCGCACATGGCCCCGCACCTCCCTTGGGCTGCCCCTATTGGTATGTTCCTGCGCGACCTCATCAAGGAGCTTGGTGGGTTTTCTGCAGGTCTTGGGGGTGAACACTTTCTTAGGTTCCAGACCCTCCTGAGGTTGGTCGCGGACTGCTCGAAGTACCTCTCCTGAGCCACATACAACGGGTTTGAGTCCTCTGCCCCAGTGGCAGCGGCCGGCATCGGGGCCTGGCGCCAGCCATGGCTCCAGTCTTCGGACCTGGAGCAGTGGGTCCAGGAGAAGCTCTTGGATGTTCCCTGCCTAGGTTAACAACTGTTCGGCAAGCCCATGGAGGATAAGGCCACTGAAATTGAAATGGAGTTCGTAACTCCAACCCGCCTCTCACGTAAGACCTCTTCTCTCCCACGGAAGAAGCAGAAAACAAAGAAGCCCTTCTTCCAGAGAAAGGGGCTCCCCTATTGGGGTTATCCACCCTACCTGCCCACCCCTGCACTGCCCACCGGCATGCAGGGTAAAGGGGGAGTGCACGGCCATCGCAAGCCTAAAGGGCCCAAAGCCCAGCAACCGGCGCCACCCCAACTCGCTCAGATGTTTTGACGCCAAAGGCATAGCATCTTGCCCCCCGGCAGCACTTCTGGCTGTGGGGGGACACCTGTTTCTTTTCACCCCCAATGGGCATTGATCACATCGGACACCTGGGTTCTTAGGGTGGTCCGGGACAGTTCTCGTCTTCACCTGGACAGAGTCCCTTCTCCCTTCTCCAGTGGAGCCTTCTCAGCTTCCCTCACACCAGACTTGCTTGCAACAGGAGCTAATCAACCTTCTTGGCCAGCAGGCAGTTGAAAAGGTACCGCCGCACCTCCGAGGTTGAGGGTTCTACTCCCAATACTTCCTCTTTCCGAAGAAGATAGGGGGCCTACACCCCATCTTCGATCTCAGGAACCTAAACAAGTTTCAAGTGTGGGAGAAGTTCAAAATGCTATCGCTTGGTGTCCTGCTGCCCTTCCTCCAGCAGGGCGATTGGCTATGCTCCTTGGACCTCAGGGACGCTTACTCCCACATTCTGGTCCACCCCCAGCACAGGCAATATCTGTGCTTTAGGGTGCAGGGAGAGCACTACCAATACAGGGTGCTCCCCTTCGGGCTTGCATCTGCTCCGCGGATCTTCACCAAGTGCCTTTCTGTGGCCGCTGCCTACCTCCAGCGGCAGGGCATACCCGTTTTCCTTTACCTAGATGAATGCTCCTCCTTGAGCACCTCGGCTTCCTAGTCAATTACTCCAAGTCCCACCTCGAACAGATGCAGACCCTGGAGTTCATTGGCGCACTCCTCGACACGGAGCGGGTGACCGCCTTCCTGTCCCGGGACCGTGCAGATCGTAGTTGTTGATATGGAAGGACAGACTAGATAGGCCATGTGGTCTTTTTTTGTCGTTATATTTCTATGTTTCTATGTCTCCACGCCCTGGCGGCCAAGGTCCAAGGCAGGGCCCGGATTCTGGCGCGAGCCATGTTGCGCCTCCTGGGACACATGGCCTCCACCGTCCATGTTGTTCCCCATGCCCACATACACATGCGGACGGCTCAGTGGTGCCTCAGGGCACAATGGAGCCAGGCCTCCGGTTGCCTCTGGGACCATGTCCAGGTCTTCTGTGCAGTCTTTATACCTCCCTGGATTGGTGGCAGAATCCCCAAAGCCTTCTTTGAGGAATGCCCTTCCAGGGCCAGCAGCACAAGCTCATCCTGATGACGGATGTCTCCCTGCTGGGTTGGGGAGCCCACTGCAGTGACCTATGCAACCAGGGACAGTGTCGCCTGAAGAATCTCAACAGCAGATCAATCTGCTCGAGCTTCGGGCAGTCCGGTGGGCCCTGAAAGCCTTTGAATACCACCTGAGGGGAAAGTCAGGGCTCGTGCAGACCGACAACAAGGTAGCCATGTTCTACATAAACAAGGGGGGGGGGAACAGATTCCCACACACTCTGTTGGGAGGTGGTTCTCCTTTGCTCCTTTGCCGTTCGCCGGGGCATGACTCTCAGAGCGGTCTATCTCCCGGGCCAGGAAAATGTCCTCGCAGAAAAACTCAGCAGAATCCTCCACCCATACGAGTGACACCTGGATCCGGAGGCGGCCAGCCTCTTGTTCCATCAGTGGGGGACTCTGTCCATGGACCTGTTTGCCAGCCCGGTGAATGTGCAGCTTCCCCGCTTCTGCAGACCGGTTCCACACCCGAGCAGGGTGGCTCCAGATGCTTTCTTCCTGAAATGGACCTCCGAGCTTCTGTACACCTTCCCCCCTACTCCTCTCTTTGGGAGGACCCAACACAAGTTCGAGTGGGAGCGAGCTTCAGTGATTCTCATGGCTCCTTTGTGGCCTCGACAGCCTTGGTTCCTGCTTCTGCTCTGGCTATTGTCCAAACCTCCAGTCCCCTTTAGGCTGTGCAACGAGCCTGCTAACACAGGAGGGATGGGTGCTCCACCCAAACCTGGCCTCGTTGTCCTTTACAGCCTGGTGGCTGAACAGGTCTCCTTCGCCCCTCTGCACTTCCCGGGGGAGGTCGAAGAGGTCCTCCTCATGTCGAGGAAGGACTCGACGAGGCGAGTCTATGCTTTTAAGTGGCGGTGTTTCTCAGCCTGGTGCTCCGAGCTCCAGATCGACCCATTATGTATGTTCTCCAGTACCAACTTGTTCAGGGTACACCTGAGCGCCATCTCGGCTAACCACCTCCCCATCGAGGGTAAACTCTTCTCGGGGCAGTCCCTGGTCTCCTGCTTCATGCGGGGCTTCTTACTTTCCAAGTCTCCCATCTGGCCTCCTCCGGCAGAGTGGGATCTGAACATCGTGCTCATGCAGCTCACGCAGCTGCCCTTCGAGCCTATCCTGGATGGTAGTCTTCCTGGTGGCTCTGACCTCGGCTCGGTAAGTCAGCGAACTCCAGGCCCTCATGGCTGAGGCTCCCTACACCAGATTCTATGGGAACAGGGTGGTCCTCCGTACCCACCCCAAGTTCCTACTGAAGGTTGTCTCGGACTTCCACTCAATTAGGAAATAGTCTTGCCGACCTTCTTCCTGAGACCTCATGCCGGCCGGGCAGTGGCGGTCTTACATACTCTCAAGTGCAAGAGGGCTCTCGCCTTCTACCTGCAGCCAGGGGTGGTCCAAGGGGGGTGCGGGGCCATGTGCGGAGATTAATTGTGGGGCCTAATTTGCATAAATATTTGCATAATGTTAACATGCATTTTTAGTAAACATGCTTCTTAATGAGTGTCTGGATAAAGAAAGACTAACAGATTTCTACGTTACTAAATTCCAGTGCCAACCACCAGGCCCATTAGGAAGTACTATAAACACTGACCATTTAGAACTCATAGCAAATCCGCCCTATCATAACAGCTCTGCCAGGACTCACAAAGCACCAAACCCTACCTATCAAAGGCAACATTACAAATATTAAACCAATACATCTCAGAGAATACCAATTGTAATGTCGCTATTACCCCACAGCTTGAGCTTGTAGAGTTAAGCGGCCTGATCCCTTCTTCCGGTAGGAAAATAGTGCTTGGGGAAAGCACTGCCTCCTGGGAGTTGTAGTTTTCACCAACCGAAATAAAGAGAGTAGTGGAGCTTGAGTGGTTCAGGCAAATAACAGGATTTTAATTCCCCTTCCAAACGGCTTTTACATAACAGAAAATAAAGAACAGTTGGCCATGTATCTTCTGGCAGGAAATAATATAAGAATGAAACATAAACAGCTTCCTATATCAGCATCACAGTAATCCAACTTAAAGAGCAATTCTCTGTTCCAAAACCTTTGGTGCTTTTTCTTCTAGCTGCTACCTGCAGCTCTCTCTCTCTCTCTGCACAGCTTAATCCTAGCACACAGGTTTTATCTTCTCAGACACAGATATTGTACAGTCCATTGGCTCAACAGGCAGGTATTCTAAAGATGGTTCTGTTTCCATTGGTTCATATTGGTTCTCAGCTGGAAATGTCTGCAATTGACTACAGGGTGTTTCCCAGCACACACCTATTCCTTCAGCATGAGACTTTTCCCTGTAGCCTTCTGCTACATGAGGTTGGGAATGGCCACAGTATTCAGCACATGTAAAGCCCCACCCTTCTGGGCTATCAGAGCACTTCTTAAAAACAGCTTTACTTTTATACCAGTCACTCAGCCTACCTTTTGGCTTTCTTATGGGAGATTCATTTTGCCCTCCAGGATCAGCTACAGATACAAGCCTTGGAGTTCCTACGTGCACACAAGTCTGCCTTCTTGGTACATTTCCCTTCTGGCTGCCTTTTATATACGGCACCAAACCTGGGCTGCTTGTACCTGGCTCCTTTGCACTGGTTCTCTGCTCATTTCTTTTGCTGATTTCCCTTTCTGAGTCAAAGGTCAGAGAATCTTCTGTTACCATTAGTTCCTCTGAATCCTCACTCCCAAGCCAATCCTCTGCTTCTCGTGACTCCTTTCTTGCTTGCACTCGTGGCTGTTCTAACGGCTGCTTTCCCAGCTGTTCCCACGGCTGTGCTCCCGGCTGTGCTCTCGGCTGTGCTAACTTCCTTCTTAATGAGCTTCCCTTATATCTCTGGCTTCCTGGGTTTAATCTGACCCTTCCCTCCAGCAGGTGTTCTGCCTCAGCTCGTGACCGATGAGCTGAACTGCAGCGGGGCGTGTTTTCCTCTCCTCTGATCTGCTCTGTTTGTGGTTTCCCTGGAAACCAGGAGCCATGTGCATTTGTTTTCTTTCATTACCTGAAACTAAGTCCTGCGTTTTATCACTCTCTAAGGGATCTGAGGGACCTTCTACACCACACAATACATGACCTACTGGGGAAAGAGAACAAGTGACACGTTCAAATAGAAACTACATGAACAGAATACCTCAGCTTGGTTAAAATGCAGAACATAGACCGTCACCAAAGAACAAGAGATCACAATTTAGAAATAGGAAGACAATAATTAAATTGGGAACCCCAAAAGCCAAACTTGGGATGTACAACAACACTGGAGAAATAAAACTATAAATTAATTTCCTCTTGTACTAAACAAAACACAAAAGACGTTAACGATGCACATTTCCCAGAGCTGATATATTCCAGTTAATAAATTCAAAATAAAAAAGTATTTTTCTACCTTTTCTTGCTTGTGCATTTTCTTTTTCAGTTGCAATTGCTCCAGTCACTTTCTTCTGGTTTCTTTGTGTCTTCTGCGAGCTATCCATTTGTCCTTTCTTGTCTTTTAGATTTTTTTCAATTTTTTTCTCTATATCTGCTTTAACATACTGATCTTTCCCCTTTTGCTCTTTCCTCCATTTCTTTCCTTATTCCTTTATCATCCACTCACATTTCACCCTTCCATTCTCAAGCTTCACTTACTCTCCCAATACCCAGCCCATCGTAGACTTTTCTTCCCTCCCACACAAAATATCTTTTCCCCTCTCCATTCTCATGCCCCATCCCTTTCTAGTCCTCCCACAAAATCAGCTCCCTTATAGTTCTAGACCCACCCAGCATCTGCCCCCTTCTAGTCCCAGTCTCCCAAGCTTTCACATCAGCCCATTTCCAGTCCTAGCCCCCCATATGCTGTTTTCCAGTTCCATTCCAGCCCCTCATCAGCCCATTTCCACTCCAAGCTCCCCGATCAGCCAATTTCCAATCCTAGCCCCCTCGTTAGCCCACCTCATCCTATTCCAGCCCCCATCAGCCCCTTTCCAGTCCTAATCCAGCTCTTCATCAGCCCATTTCCAGTCCAAGTTCCCCCCCCACATCACAGCCCATTTGCAGTCCCCCCATCACAGCCCACTTGCAGTCCGTTTCCCCCATCACAGCCCATTTCCAGTCAGTTCCCCCTCCCCCATCACAGCCCATCCAGTCCTAGCCGCCCCCCCCCCCTCCGAAGAGCCCCATGCTGTTTAAGGGGCTGCAGAGGGAGCCGGGGAAGCTCTGCGAGGCCCCGGCTCCCTCTGCAGAGCCTGCAAGTGTGAAGAGCCTTTACCTTCACGCTGGTGGCTGTTTCAATGAAGCCGCGAATGCCGGGAAAGGTTAAAGGCAATAACCTTTCCCGGCAATCATTGAAACAGCTGCCAGTGTGAAGAAAAGGCTCTTCACGCTGGCGGGCTGTGCAGAGGGAGCCGGGGCCTTGCGCGGGCTTCCCCAGCTCCCTCTGCAGCCATCCATTGAGCAAGAATGTGGTTCACGCAGGGCCCCTTGAAGTGCGGGGCCCTGTGTGAACAACATTGTCACTCAATGGACGGGCCGGCCCTGCTTGCACTGCACCCAGGTTCATCACAAATCCGATCGGCTCTTTGTCGCCTACGATCCCAACTGCCTGGGGCAGGCAGTCACCAAGCACACCCTCTCCATTTGGGTGGCAGACTGCATCACCTTCGCCCAGGTGAAGGCGGGTGCCCCGCTGAATCGGCACATCACCGCACACAGTGTCTGGGCCAAGGTGGATTTGGTGGTTTCGCTGCGCTCAGTGCTTCTAACACACATCTGCCGGGCTGCGACCTGGTCTTTAGCGAACACTTTCGCTTCGCATTACTGCCTGGAGAGGGAGTCCAGCCAGGACAGCGTCTTCGGCCAGGCTGTACTCCATAATCTGTTTGATGTATAAGCAACTCCAGCCCTCCGACCCTTCTTTGATGGCTACTGAGAGCTTCGCCCCGGGGACCCGAGGACTTGGGCTCCTTCGGGCATTGGCTACTGCTCACAGCCTCGCGGAGGCATTTTTTTGGGGGTTACAGGTTCAGTAATCTGTAGCTGGGGAGTCCCATGAGTGAGGACTGACTTCCTGCTTGTTCCTGGAGAAAGCATAGTTACTGACCTGTAACAGGTGTTCTCCAGGGACAGCAGGAATCAGTCCTTACTACTCTCCCTTCTCCCCTGAAGAGCTGCAATTTTTTTATCCTTCCCTTGCCATCTGCTTAGTAGGGCTCTAGCTAGGAGACCTGACTGAGCAAGAGGGCACCTTTGGGAGGGAAGAGGACCATGCATGGGTGGCAGCCATCCCAAAGGCTTTCTTTGAAAGGTGGGGAGTTGCTCAGCACAGGCTCTGTCAGTGCCAAGGTCACCCATAAGTGAGGACTGATTGTCAGTAACTAGCTTTTTGTGTTTGAGTTGAAATTCAACAGCAAACAATTGAATGCTTATTTTAGCACAGTATGGCCTTCCTGCTATGTAGTGTGTGAAACGAACATCAGATTTGCATACTGGGTCAGACCAAAGGTCCATCAAGCCCATTATCCTGTTTCCAAAAGCAGACAATCCAAGTCACAAGTACCTGGCAGGTTCCCAAAAGGTAGACGGATTCCAGCTGCTCGACCTAGTGGGAAGATAACATGAAGGGAAAGGAAATCCATAGTGACACCTCTGGGGGATCGGTGCAGGAGGGTCCCAGAATCTTTCTAGGTTCGGATGTCTGTTAAAAGCCTTGAAGCCCACAGGCGGCCCCTCCTCGGAGAGGGAAAGGGAGAAGCAGGAACAGGGAAGAAAGAGGAGATAAGTCCGAGAGAGCATCGCGGAAGGCACCGGGCACATCTGCTCGGAAGGAGGGATCTGCGAGGCTCCGGCTCTCTCCAGGCTGATGCGCGCTTATTTTACTTGTTCTTCTGGTTGATTTTGGAGACGGAAAGGAGTGAACGCAAACGTTTTACTCCAGCAGAGGAGTCTCGGGCACGTCGAAATCAGTATTTACTCAGCTTTACCAGGAATGCTCGCTGAAGGCTGCTCGAAAGCCCGTGAAGGCGGAAGCCCAGGTTGCAGAAGAACGAATAAAAAGTCGCCAAGACGTGCAAATAGTTGCGCGGCTCCTCCACTCACCCACCCGAAAACTTCCCGTGCCCCGATCGCTGGACGGAGGCTGACCGAGCCCGAGCTCTCCGGACAGACTTAGACGGACAGACTTCCTGCAGCGAGGGGGAGGGGCGGCGAGCATAAAGCGCCCGTGTGGGAGCCGGCGCCGAGGCGGAGAGCGAGCGGAATCCGTATGGGCTGCAGCGTTAGCCTGGTCTGCTGCGAGCCGGGGCCCCCGCACGTGGCCCTGGGCCCCCGGCGGCATGAGGAGGAGACGGAGGCGAGGCAGCTGCTGGCCAGGGTAGGAGACGCGTCGTCCGCCGGTGTCCCCTTGCCTGTTCCTCTGGTAGCGAAGGATTACTTTCCTAAGGAGGATGTGGGGTCCAGCAGGTCTGGAACTTTGGGCCACAGTCTCCCCAGACTCCGGATCAGAACTGGGCACTGGGTAGCCCCAAATAGTCATTTTATGCGATTATATTTTTATAACTGCACGCCTATGATGCATAAGATTTGTATTTCACGGGTTTTTTGTGTGCTTTTACGTGTTTAACGTGATGTTTGTAAGTCTGGATGTTTTCTTTATGGTTGTAGAGGTGATTAATAAATGGGAATAATAATAGCCATAGTAATAGTAGTATCCAAAAATCTGTCAAACATCTACCGCAGTTGAAATTCGGGAATGCGTTTGGCTAAGCGAGGAAAGAAATGTTTTTAGCTCGGTTTAGTGGGGAAGCCTCCGTTTGTCTTCATTCTTCAGCTAGACCCATACTTTCTCTAGAAAAGTGTTTTTTTCCACAGCTACACCTTTCCCGAAAATGCGCTCGCTGTAGGTTGAGCGATTGGGGCGATAATGTGCGCACAGGTTTTGAACAGTGTAGTAGTAAAGTGACAGAGCGGGATCCCCGTTTCTGTCCCTCGACCAGAGAATGGGGTGATTCTTACTTCAGACTGGAAACCACTTAGCAGACTCCAGTCCCAGCTCATTCTGCCCCCCTCCCTGAAGTCTTGTTGGAGTCAGGAGGATTCATGTGACAAAACTTCAGAGAAAGACAACAAACCGTTTAATTCATCTCTTTACCAGTCCCTCTAGCTAACCTCTCTCCTCTTTTTTTTGGACAAGCTGAGGGTGATTTATAAAATCCCGTGCAGTTAAAACACATTGCCACATACGTTTTTGGAGCTTGTGAGGTATGCAGACACTTTACTTTATAAAACGGGTGTGTAAGAATGCATCTGGTCTCTCTCTAGAGCAAGCATTAATGTCTACCCTTAGCTTGTTCACAAACACACCTACTCATAACATTTTATAACTTACCAGGGCTGTGCTGTCCATGAGGTGGGCTAGGCAGCTGCCTAGGGTGGCAGATCTCTGTGGACAGCAGGCCATGTGTGCCGAAGCACACAGCCTGCTGCCCCCCTGTGCCGTGCTGCACCACCCTCCCCCCCTCGACCTCGCCGCCAGAATCAGCAGTAGTACGGTTCAGCACGGGAGGGGGGGGGGGGCGGCACAGCCATGGCTTCTGCCTGGGGTGGCCCTGAACATGTAAATTTATGCTCCACCCTTATGCACACCCACACTGAAAGTTAGCGTGGCCAGACTTATGCATGTGCTTATAGAAGTAGCAGCCACCTAAACCACGCATGCAGGTCCTTTAGAATAGGGACTCAACGTGCGTAAATAGCGCATGACTATGCACGTCCCTTACAAAATGAGCCCCAAAGCGTCTGTCTCATCTGTGGACAGAATTTACTTTAGGGGATTTTTTTCTCATGTATGCAAATAAATATCTTTGGCCCCCTCCTGCCACAGGCCTTCAGTTGTTTGGCCTGTACTTGCCGAAAGGACAGAAGTGAATGTGAAATAATTATTACAGCTCAGCTGTAGAAAGAGCCTCAGCCTGGACATGTTGCACTCACACACAGGGATAATATGGACAAACCAGCCAGAGCAGAGCAAAAGATGGGAATCTCAGCAGAGAGTGGAAAGTCAGGGAGCAGCGATGAGCGGTGATCATACCTAGAAGAGAGAGAGCCACCAAGGTCTCAATTCACATCAGAGGCACTACACAGCAGCATCCGCACTTCTTAATAGCCAACATTTTTACAGCCAAAAAATGCTTAAAATGCAGTCTTTTGCGGCTACCACGAACCCTTCATCTGACCACCCATACTTGCCCATAGAGCTCAGATTTGCTGAACAAAGGAAATCGTCACCCAGTGACCTCTGCAGCTGTAGGACAGCACAGGACTCTCTTCCTATTGTTCTGCTATTCTTCTAGAAGGTCTCTCCTTTCCTCTCTCTTGTGGTGGTTTCACAACGTTCTCCTTGTTTGCTTTTCATGCTTTTTCCTCTGTTTTCTCTCCTCTCACCCTGTTTGCCCCTTTCCTGTAAGACTGTTTAGGAATGAGCGCCATATTACAGATGAGGAAAGTGGCCAAAAACATATCCTATCACCCACATGTAAGGGTATAAGTTAGAAACTCCCTACTAAAGATTATGACTAAAAGCTGCCTTTTGATTTATTTAAAGGGATTTCTATTCCATAGATCCAGAAAATAAATCACCATTGGTGAGGTTCATTGCTATACAAAGGGGTTACTGTACTGATGTGTAATGCAAGTATTTCTGCTCCACAAATGTGAGAATGTGGAGTGACATGGGGATCGGTCTTCTCCCCTCTTCTGTTTAATATAGCTGTGAGTACTTTGTCATCGGTGGTGCAAACTCTAGGGTTAAGT
The DNA here is from genome assembly GCA_033557465.1 of Ichthyophis bannanicus. NCBI lineage: Eukaryota > Metazoa > Chordata > Amphibia > Gymnophiona > Ichthyophiidae > Ichthyophis > Ichthyophis bannanicus. The sequence goes on from CM066036.1 coordinate 809,025,429, forward strand.
GGCTATTCTCCAGATGATGTGCACTTGATATATTTCCTGATCCACATTGTCCCAAACTGTCTCTAATAAATAACTGCTTAGAAGCAGTGGTGTCTTGGTTCAGGGCCATCACAACCATTAGGCAAACCAGGCAGTTGCCTAGGGTGGCAACAAGCAGGGCATTCAACATTAAACAATATATTTTGACAGTTGGGGGGGATTGTATAAAGCTTAAGGTTTGCCCAAGGAGGAATCCAGCAAAGCTTGAAGAAGAATCAAGAATGTAATGCTAAGAAATGCAAGGTCATTTGGTCTGCAATACCCCATAGGAGTGATACAATTTAGGGGGTGCAGGGAGTGAAGAACTTCAGTGCATGAAAAAAAGTGGAACCTGGAGTAATCATATCAGATGATCTTCAAATGGACAAACAGGTAGAAAAAGCGAAGGCAGAAGCAGAAGGATGCTTGGGTTCATAGGGAGGGGAATGGCCAGCAGGAAAAAAGATTATGCTCTTCTACAAGTCTCTAGTGAGATCGGACTTGGAGTACTGGGTACATGTCTGAAGACCATGCCTTTAAAAGGATATAAACAAGATGGAGTTGGCCCAGAGGGTAGCTACCAAAATGGTCAGTGGTCTTTGTCATAAGGCATATCGAGATAAAGATCTCAAAATCTATACTTTGGAGGGAAGGCAGAAGAGGGGTTATATGATAGAGATATTTAAATACCTCTGTAGAATAAAAGCATAGAAAGTAGCCCTCTAGAATGAGAGTCATAAGATGACAGTGAAAGAGGATAGACTCTGGAGTATTGGATGCATGGAAGAGTCTCCCAGTAGAAGTGATGGACGAGAACCGTATCTGAATTCATAAAAGCATGGGACAAATGCTGAGGATTTTCGAGGGAGAGGAAGGATGTGTATAACTTAATACTTTTTATAGATGGACAGACTCGATAGGTCATATGTCTTTGTCTGCCATCATTTTCTCTGTTTTTATGTTTATATTTCAATTTGAAATCATATATAAACATCGCAACATGGCACTATGTTTTGAAAGTCTATCAAGAACGTATCTTTCTGCATAGGGGGATTCATCTTTTGGTCCCAAAAAGCACAGATGGCTTATGTAATATGATGAGTCTGTGCTTTTGGGGACCACAAAATGAATCTCCGTGATGCAGAAAAATAAGCTTCAATTTGGCCATACTTGGATAAGCCATCTCAGCGTTTGTTAGTCCGGCCGTTCTAACTCATCTACTGTAGGTTGCAGCGCTTTATAATGGCTTGTATTCTGCTAGTTGAGAAAGGCTTGCCATTGGCTTCCGGTGTGTTACAGCATTAAGTTTGTCCAGGTGTATAAAACATACTTTACAGGTGTCCCTGCTTATTTAGTGGGCTGACTTGTTCCATAGGCATCCTTACGAGAGCTTTGCTTGTTCTACCTAATGCAACTATGGCCTGTCTTGAACGTACGCGACTCTCTGCTTCTAGTTTTTGGCACCAGTGTTGTAGAATGCTTTTCCACAGTGGCTTAGGTTGGAGTCTTCATTTAGGGAGGAGTGGCCTAGTGGTTAGGACAAGGTACTTCAGGCCAGAAGGCCAGGGGTTCAAGTCCCACCTGGGGACAGCAATCTCAGGCCAGAGGGACTGGGATTTCTAGTCCTATAGGCACTCCTTGTGGTCTTGGGCAAGCCACTTAACCTTCCAATGCCCATGTTCCCTGTAAGTATTAGCATATGTGTGTCATATCCCCTTGTGTTAAATGTATCTCCCAATTGACCGCTTTGACCCAGTGAAAAGCAGGATATAAATACAGCTAAATAAAATAAATAAATACATTTAAGAAAGGATTAAAAGTATTTTATTTCTCCCAGGCCTTTGCAGACCGTCATTGGGGAAGATGTGGAGAGTGCATGGGATGTTGGAAGTGTTGCATATTGACTGTGTGACTGGTATTTTTTCTTGGTGTTAAAATATATGTAAAATTGTGTGTCCGTTTTTATTTTGAATTGGAATTTTCTGAAAGTGGAGTATTTGTCTTAACTTGCTGATATGGAAGCCGATCTGTAATTTAGATATGAAGGACGGGTATTGAGCAATAAATAAACATACAATAAAACTGTAACACTAACAAGACTTTTATTATATTACTAACAGTGATCAACAGCTTATTTAATTGACAACTTTAGACCTCATAGACAAAATCCTGCCAATGCTTCTAAGAGAAAGTTGTAGCACTGAATCCTTTAGAAAGCATAGTTACTCACCTGTAGCAGGTTTTCTCTGTGAACAGTAGGAATAAGACCTCTCTGATAGAGCCCTGCATGGAATGCTCCCTAGTTTCCAAAGGAAGCCTTTGGGAGTTATACTACGCATGCACGCTTGCCTTGGCGGCTCTATATAATCCCTCCGGTCCTAGAGGTGGCAGTCTCTGTATCCCTGTATCACTCCATTGAGCCCTCCAGGTCTACAAGTGATAGGCTTTCTATCCCTGCGCCCATCACCTGATCTCTGGAGCCCTAGAGGGGACAGGCTCCGCATCCCTGTGCTCATTCCTTGAGCCCTCCATTTCCAGGCTTTAATCTTTCTGTTCTTGCTGTTTGGTAATCTGTCAGCTTTCCTTGACTTTGTCTCCCCGCCATCTCTGATCTTTATTTCAGTAGCAATTGCTGTCTTGGTCAGTGGCATGAGTAAAGGCAGAGCAGGGAGCTGAACCCAGCCTATCCCCTCAGTAGGACAAGAGAGCACAATTCACTGTAAATAAAGTACAGCACCACCTTTCTTAAGTGGAGTGAAGTGGAACTGGAGCCGGGGTGACAGCGAAAGGGGCTACGCTTATGAGCACACCTTGTGGGACACTTAACATGTTTCCAGGCTCTGGGCTTTGATGTTATGCCCATCCCTGCCCTTTGTGATTCAGGAGTGTTGAAAACTTTTTGTGAACTTGTTTACTTTGTGAAAAAGCTCAGATGCTTTAATCAATGGGAAGGGAAGGGCCCGGCCAAGCTGACTGCACTTACCCGAATCTGCTAAAGCGAGATACTCACTCACTAAAACAATCAAGTTAGTAAAAGACAAGAGCCTGTCGCAGCTCTAGCACCCGATTCCCTTCTAGGTTCATTATTTCACTGCTGTTATGAAGTGATATTAAGGAGCAGCAGAATATTCCTGCCTGACAAATACACAGTTTGTCCCCAGATTTACACATGGGCTGTCGTCTTTTCATAGATGCAATAGGGAAAGAGCAGGCAAATGGGTTGAACTGGGTAAGGTGGCCATCCTGCCCTTCCTGGGGCTGCCATGATCTCTGTGGTTCATCCTAGGTAGTGCTGTAGAACTCACATTCATTTCTTTACACGAATAAGTCCGGGGCAGAGAGCACAACCTCTTTGATATGCTTGCTTTCCCTGCGCCTGGTTAGAGCTGCCCGGTCATGCAAGGTCTGAAGAGATTTTTATGAGTTCCTGGTATCTAAGTGATGGACTCGGGTAACTAGTCAAATCACTTCCAAACTCCAGCTGTCACTGTGTCCTTTATGGTGTCTAATTTATTTTAGGGGTTAATCATTTGTGTATCAAAATCTCCTGGAACTGTAAGCTAAGAATGAAAAACTCAGCAGAAGAAATATCTTCCCCGTATATTTTACAACTCAGCTCTTGCAGAGTATCAGATTTACCCACTGCATCCGTAGTCTCACGTTCGGCATGCAGCGAGGGCAAAACCAGCTCTGACAACTCATCAGCCTTCTATAAGGAGGGCGTGGGGTACTAGTAATTTGTATAGCACTACAAGGCATAAGCAGCGCTGCACAGACACGTGTAAAAGATGGTCCCTGCTCATCAGAGCTTACAATCTAGTCAAGACAGACAACACAGTGACTGTGGACATAGGACACATCTATGGGAATAGAAGGAAAAACATAGGAGACCAAGTGGACCAGGATCCAAAGACAGACTCGAAGAGATGAGTTTTCAGCCTGGTAGTTTGTTACAGGTGTAAGGCTCAGCAGGGTGGAAGGAGCGAAGTCTGGAGTTAGCAATAGAAGAGAAGGGCACAGATAGAAGCAATTTGCCAGAAGAGTGGAGTTCCCGAGGAGGAGTGTAGGGAGAGATAAGAGAGGAAAGGTAGTGAGGAGCTGCAGAGTGGATGCACTTACAGGTCAGTAGGCAAAGTTTGAACTGGATACGGAAATGGATAGGGAGCCAGTGAAGCGACTTGAGAAGGGGGGTTATATGAGCATGTAGAGGCTGGCGGAAGATTAGCCGCACAGCTGAGTTTTGAACAGATTGAAGGGGAGCGAGATGATTCAGAATGAGACCAGTAAAGAGTCGGTTGCAGTAGTCTAAACAGGAAGTAACTAAGGAATGGATAAGCGTCCTAGCAGCGTGTAGGAAGGAAGGGACTAATTTTGCTAATGTTATAGAGAAAGAAGGGACAGGTTTTAGCTAACTGTTGGATGTGTGCAGAGAAAGAGAGCAGAGTCAAAGATGGCCCAAGGTTGCAAGCTGAGGAAATGGAGGAGTATAATCCATAGAAATAGAGAAGGGAGAAAGGTGGGTTTAGGGAGAAAGATAAGGAGCTCAGATATGGCCAGGTTCAGTTTCAGACAGCGGTGAGACATCCAGGCAGCAATGTTGGATAAGCAGGCAGAAATATGGGCTGGATTCCTGGAGAGATTTCAGGTGCAGAGAGGTAGATCTGGGAGTCATCAGCATAAAGATGGTACCGAAATCTATGGGAGGAGATAAGGGCACCAAGAAACTGAATGTAGAGAGAGAAAAGGAGAGATCCCAAGACACAGCCCTGAGGTTCACCGACTGAAAACGGGATGGCGGCAGAGGAGGAACCAACAGAACATACACTAAAAGTGCGATGGGAGAGATAAGAAGAAAACCAGGACAGAATGGAGCCCCTAAATCCAAGCGAGGACAGGGTATCGAGGAGAAGGTGGTGATCAACGGTGTCAAAACAGCAGAAAAGTCCAAGGAGGAGGAGAATCGAGTAGAGGCCTTTGGATTTGGCAAGCAACAAGTTGCTGGAGACTTTGGCAAGAGCTGTTTTTGTGGAATGTAGAGAATCAAAAGGATTAAAATGACCAGAACAACTCAAGATTCTGAACAGAGGCAATATGCAGGGAGATGGCCTGCTGACCCGAGAAGAGAGGGTTTGGAAGACCTCTGGGTGCAGGGGATTTCCCATGATTTCTTTGTTTACTGGGAACATGCTACCTTGATATTTCTGGATGGGCTGTAATTTTGTGTGGTGGTCACAATAAAGATAAATTTTAAAAAAATACAGTTCTGAAAATCCAGCTGAAAGACACAAATGGCTTGGGATTTAATGGGTGAGATAACAGGGCCATCCCATCCACTAGGCGAACTATGCATTCACCTAGGGCAGCAGACCCTGGTGGTAACATCACAACACCCTCCGGTGGGCTTTAAAACACCTGTATGCATGCATGCAGTTCCAGCCTGTTGCTGCTGCCCCCTCCAAGGAAGTTGCATTGGAAGAGGGCAGGAGCGGCAGGCCATGAGCATGCATGTGCGTGGTCACTAAGTCCCAATGCAGCTCTGAAGTGGCAGGTCAGCTGCCACTGCTTCAGCATGGGGGGGGGGGGGGTTGCAGCATGGTGGGCCAGATGGCGGCACAAACTTGGGGGGAGGGGCAGCGGTGGCGGCGGCACGGAGAGTCTGCCTGGGGCAGCAGAAACCCTCGGGCCACCACTGCAGAACAACTTTAACCTCTTAACTTAGTTTCCTCATTTGATAAATTGCAAAGGGAGGATGAGTTAACTTGCCTTCTCTTTACTGCCCTGTAGCAACTGCTGATCAAGCCTGTATCCCAATCGCAGCCGGCATCAGCTACCGCTCAGGGCAATCTACCGGGCCTGCAGTATTGTCTATCAAACAGCTGCAGCCCTCCTGCCAAAACCATAGTAGCTCAGCCATGCCTACGTATGCAGAGCTGCTCCAGTTCTGGGGGGAGGGTTACTGCAGTTTGACAGACACCACCGTGGGCCCGATAAACTTCCCTGCGTGATCGTGGATCCTAGCAGAGATCGGGGACAAGCTTGATCAGCGATCGCTGCAGGGCAGCACATCTAAACTCCCCAGGCTGCAGTTGGCAGACTACATTCTATTTCCCCAGTTAAGGGGTTAACCTGCTTGGATCAATAAATAAATAAATGACAAGCAGTCAAAAAGCCGACAATGCATTGCTCGTGGCAGTATGGCTATGAAGGGCCTAGACAAAATTCTCAAGAGCAGATGTATGCCTGCACACAAAGATTCGACTTGTCCAAGCCATGGTATTTTCAATAATGTTATATGGATGCAAAAGTTGGACAGTGAAGAAGAAAGGAAGGAAATCAATGCCTTTGAATTATGATGCTGGCGAAGAATACTGTGCATACGATGGACTGCACAAAGAACAAATCAGTCAGTATTAGAGGAGATCAAACCTAAGATTTTTTTAGAAGCTCAGATGACAAGACTTCAACTTTCATACTTTGGACACATCATGCAAAGAGAGAAAGATCTTTAGAGAGAGATATTGGGCTTGACAAGATTGAAGGTCAACGCAAAAGACGGCTGGCAATGAGATGGATCGATACAATAACAGCAGCTATGGATGCCATTCCATCAACAATGACCTGCCTGACTGAAGACCGAACACAATTCAGTACAACCATCCAGAGGGTTGCCATGAGTTGGCACAGACTTGACAGCACTTAACAACATCATAAGCCCTTGATAGTTCTCCAAAGGCTTCTGCTAGAAGTGGGTTTGTAAAAAAGTGGAAATCTTGATTGAGATTCAAAATGTATTTGACTCATGTCACATTTACATGGCTCACTATAGTAATTCGTTTTCTACAGGTCTGTAGATCTTACACACTTCTCTCTGCTTGTAACAACCTCCCTGGACAGTGTCATCTGCTGAGAAAACATTCTAATGACACACTGACATCCCTTTGCACATTGGAAGTACTGTAGTATTAGTGGAGCACTGGGAGCCCTCCTGGGGATTCTGGATGTGGAATTGACATTCACTGGAGTTAGTATATAATTGTGCAGAGCAAATAACTTTAGCATATACCATAGTAGCATAGGAGGTGATTCTGTGGTGCCATACTCTGGTGTACCTTGTCCTGCAACGAGAAACCCTTTTCTACTTTTTTGTGTAAGCCTTTGGAGCTCATAGCTGTGCTTTTTGGAAGGTTTTATATTACAATTTATTTCTAGTGGTAGGAGCTGGGAGACAGCACTGCAGGCTTAGACGTGCTGTGATCCTTCACCATTGTCACATAATTCATCTTTCTCTATGGACATTATATTTCTTGACTGGGTTCCTGCCTTGGTGCGCTACAGGACTGTATTTATTTCAGAAGACTTTGAGGTACGCATAGGATCTGTTTGAACTTTCTCAGCCGTATTCGCCCATAATGTTTCTGCATTTCTGTACCTACCTGACTTATAAGTGACGGGTAATGTTGCAGCTTGGGAGGTGGACAATCGTCATATTCAGCAGGAAAAAACACCCCCAAGCAGGTAAAACCTAAACATTGAAATGCAGGTGTAAGGAGCCCCCAGGCACGCGGGGTGGCAGTCTCTGAGGTTACATGAACAAAGAAATTGATGTGTCTCAAGGAAGCTGGTAGGGAGCAGGGGAGGGGGGGGGGGTGGAATATCTCCGAGGCTGCTCCATCTGTCCAATAACCTGGCTTTCCAGTTACTTGGAAATGAGTTCACTCCACAATCCAATGAATATGGAATAATTCAAAATGAATAGTAACAGAATTCAACAGCACATCAATCCGGATGCTTCGCTACTATGCACAAAGGAGGTACTTACAGTTCTTTTGATAGTTACCCTTTCTTCTGCAAATTCTGTTATTTTCCTCTCTCCAACATTCCTGTTTCTTTCACTCACTGTCCTGCTGTGCTTGACAGACCGAGTCTCTGGTCCTTTCGAACAGATCTTCTCCCCTCCCATGGGGCAATGGGCATATTTCCTGGGAAGCTCCCTGCTCACTCACTCTCTTATTCCCTCCTTGGATGCTGATTTTGGATCCTGATGCGCTTCACTCTTGTCTGCTGCTTATGTGGACCTTACCATACTTGAGCCCCCAGTTTCTTTGTGTTCTGTCTTGATCAGATTGTAAGCTCTGAGCAGGAACCGTGTCTTATATTTATTTCTAGAGTGTTTTCTATACCTTGCAGCACTATACAAATGATTACTATTAGTAGGAGGAGGAGGAGGAGTAATAGACCTTTCTGCTATTTTTCTTTCGCCTTCAACTTCCTGTGCGCTTGGAGACCCCTCAGTCCAACTTGGTAGAAAAAGGACTGAAGTAATACTGCGCCAGGTGTGCATGCCACGGTCAGAATCCGGGACAGTTTACAGAACTAAGTAGCCACGTAGCTATTTCTCCTCAGTGGAAAAGAGGTGCTCTCTCATCTAGGCATCTGCTACCTGACACACTGAGCCCTACGCGAAAGCTTAGCACAGGGTTTCATAGTGAAAGTCTAATCCAAGATTTTGCTCTCCATGCTGGAAGCAAACAGCATGCAGATAAGCTGTGCACAAAACGTCTGCCCTAAACCATGAGAGCAAGCCCGATATGTGTTTACTTGTATCTGTTCAAGCTACATCTATATCTTACTCCTAAAAAAAACCCCGCACTTTTGCATATGTTAAATTTAAATCTTTTATTGAATATTCCATTACATTCATAGAAAATGAATGAAGTAAATTTGGCAACAACACAAATAATATTCAACTGGCATTAAAGAAATATAGCATAGCCAAAAGTTAGTCCACAATTATTAAAGGAGGCATCAGGAAATATGCACATAAGGAAAAAAACAAATCATTACATAGCAGTGAGAGGAAACATGACATCTAGCAGGAAATTTCAACAAAAAAGACCCGCCAATAGAAAGGACCCTGGGTTTCATCTGCAGGAATTCCTTTCTCCTTAGCTGGGTATCCCTAGCAAGACCGGGGAAGATGCGAACATGAGAACCAAAGAACTGCTCAGTGAAATTTCTAAAATATAAATGAAGAATTAAAGATTTATCAGATTCGAGAGCCAGGGTAACAAAGAGAGTGGAGCGAGCCGTGACAAGCTCCAGAGAACTCTCCAAAAATCCAGTGAGGTCTCTGGGTTCTACTGGAGCTTGTCTCAGCACCTAGATTGCTCCGGCCCACATCAAGATACTGAGCCCTGGTTAAAGGTGGTAGGTCAACCTTGGAGATCTTCAAGACCTCCTGGAAATACCTATGAACCATCTCCAAGGGTGAGTATAATGGAGACCTAGGGAAATTAATCATAGAAACATAGAAATATGACAACAGAAAAAGACCACATGGCCTATCTAGTCTGTCCTTCCATATCATTAACTACAACAGTCCCCTTTTTACCTTTAGAGATCCTCTGTGTTCCATGCTTTTTTGAATTCAGTTACTGTCTTCATCTCTACCACCTCCATTGGGAGACTATTCCACGGATCCACTACTCTTTCAGTAAAGAAATATTTCCGCATATCACTCCTGAATCTATCTCCCTTCACCCTCATCCCATGTCCCCTCGTAGCAGAACTTGCTTTCAATTGAAAAAGGCTCTCTCCCTGAACATTTAGGCCACGGAGGTATTCAAACATCTCAATCATATCACCTCTATCCCGCCTTTCCTCTAAGGTGTACATATTAAGATCCTTAAGTCTGTCCTCATATGCTTTATAATGAAGACCACTAACATTTTAGTAGCCACCCTCTGCACTGACTCCATCCTGTTCACATCCTTTTGAATTAGTCTCAAATTGTTCTTCTGGACTTGATTTTCAATATATTCCAGTCTCCTAGAGGTCACATTTCTATCTTTAATGTGGGTCCCATGCAACTCCCGGAGCTGTTCTAGATCTCCTTCAAGCCTCTCCAACTTCCCCGCATGCTCCTACTGGACTCTAGAACGTTCTTGAATATGTGTACGAAGAAAATCACTCTAAGTACTTACAGAAGTAAAAATAGCCACAAGAGAAGAATACATTGTAGAAATGGCATCCCATAGCACCTCCAAAGTGATTTTCTGGGGCTTCACCAACACACCAGCTCGATTGATGGACACCACAGCACAACCAGCTTGGGTTGGGCTGCCCTCCGAAAAGGGAACAGCCTCTGCTCTTAATCCCACTCCAGATGGCAAAACCGAGTGACGACAATCAGCTTCGGAGCCCTCTTCACTCCCCTGTACCGGCGTGCTAGCTCTCACGCCATGGGGAAGCACTCACGAGGCCACTGCAATACTTCCGGAGCATGGCAGGGGGCCTGCTGTTCAGGGGAAAGTACTACCCCCGATGTGCTCAGATGTGGAGAAAACGCCAGACCCGCCGAAGATGCAGCTCCAACAACCGGGGAGACAAACCTACACATCGTAAGCATTTTCTGCCCGACAGCTCCAGTAAGGGGCTCCCCCGAGGGTAGGGGAGCCTGCTTACGTTTCCTTCGCCCCATCTCCTCCACTGAAGGAACACAACCGCCATGAGCAGAATGCCTCCGAGGGCCAGATCACCCGAGGTTGATCACCGCCGCTATCTTGCCCCTGCACTTTTGCATATGTGCTGGAAGGCTATCAGGTGCATAAACTGCAATATGATTCTCTGCAGACATTCTGCTCACAATCATTTCAGTACTCGTACACCCTTATTTGGCACAGTTCTGCTCAGAATAACATTGGTGTTTCTGCACCAGATAGCCTTCCAGCACATGTGGACAACGGTGGTCCCGCACACTTCCTCCTTAGCTACTCATCCCCTGCCACTTTAGTTTTACCATTCCCCTTCAGCAGAGCCAGAAAAAAAAAGCTGTGGGTGTTGTTCACTCATAAAGAACAGGCATAAATTCCTCACTAGCACTGACCGCAGACTTATAAGCTAACCTTTTATGGGCCCAATTCTGCAAGGTGACTGGTGGGGTTGGACATCCTGGTGGGATGTGCAGCCCTGCTAGCCGTCCTGCCCAAATTCAGGCAGACACCCACCCCGCATGGCCAGAGCTGCAGTGCGTGCAGAGCCGGAGGGGGCAGAGAGTGGGCAGTATGGGGGTGGGCCAAGGCGGCAGGACATATAGGGCTGATTCAGGTCACAGTCCTGTACATCCTGTGGGTGGGGGGGACAGACATCCTGCTAATTCCATGCAGAGATGGAATAGGCAGCAGAAATGTTGTGGAATTAGCCCAGGAACCGCCCTCAGAGCCGGGATCAGAGGCAGGTAGGTCCCCGCCACCCGATCCAGACCCCGGCTTCCTTGCCAAGTTTTGGGTGGCAGGGTAATGAGGGTTGGCACTGCGGCAGCCAGGACAGCATGTGAGGAGGACGTCCCCGCAGGGATGCAGGGGCATGCCTGGCTGTCTCAGGGCCCGATCCTGCACCTATGGGAATGTCTAGCTCTCGAGGTGCAGAATCAGGTCCTAATAGGCTAGTCCTGCTCGGGGGCATCCAGACGGCCTGGTCATGCCCCTTCTGGGATCGGACTCCATGCCTCCTCGGACCTTGTGTTAAAATCCCAGCATTGAACTCAACCTTCTGATCTGTGCAGTTCTTTGCATCTATGAATTACACGTGCTCTGCACTGTCTGCTCAAGGCTTTGGGCACAGTTAGCTCGTGCGTAAAATTCCCTTCTGCATTGGTAGTGCACAAAGTTGGGTGAAAAAGCTGAGCTAACCTGTATCCTAAGTCTAACACACTTCAGTGCATCAGCCCATGAAGGATATAGACTGGAGAGCAATACTTTCCCTCCAAAACCGTGGGCATACGCAGTATAATCCCAAAAGGTAGCATCCTAGCCCTCCTGTGGGATGGGCTGAACACATGCTCCCATGGAAAATGCCAGAGCTTAATGAATGCCGATTCCAGGGCCAGTGCCATACCTATCCCTGTGCGAGCGGTGCAGCTGCAGAGAACGCAAAGGATTAGGGGCACATTTTGGGCTGCCGGCCTTGGCTCCCCCCTCCCCCCATGCTGTCTGCTGTTGCCACTTTTTGTTTTCTAAGGGGCAGCGGCACCGGCCACAGCGGAGCAGACCTGACTTCAAAACACGCAGGTCTTTCCAATTCCGAACTTGTACACAGGTCTGGTCCCTCCCTTCTCTGATGTAGGTTGCATGAAAGGAGGGAGGGACCAGACCAGCAATTCAAGGGCAGAGTTGCAAAGACCCGCGTTTGAGTGGCTGGTCTGGTCCCTCCCTCCTCTGATGCAAACCTACATTACTGCATACAGGTGTGGCGTCAAAGGATCCGTGTGGGTTGGTGTTTGTGAGGTTTTTTTTTTAAATTGGAAGTCAGGTCTTTGCTGCTGCTGAGAAAGCAAAGTGGTGGCAGCAGGGCAAGGTCAGGCAGCTGGATGGACATGGAGGTATGGGTGAGATGGGAGGGGGGGGCATCAGATGTGCAAATCACACAGGGTGCAATTGTGGCTTGGTAGAGCCCTGTCCAGGGCACAGACTTCCCTGCCCCCTACCAAGCATGTTTAGTGCAGGGCTTCACGCAAGGGCTTCTGGGTCACAGGCATCTAAAATGAGCTTCAGTTCCAGAAAGAGTGGGATAGTCTTGGTCACCAAGTTCAGAGATCTAGTGCTCTGGATACCTTAAGGATTTTCTGTGGGAAGAAAACAGCTGAAAAAAGTGAATTTACCAAATGTTTCTGTAAAAAGCTGAGCTCCAGCGTTACGAATCGCTTTCATATGGATGGAAGGGGTATCTATCTTAGCAGTTACAGAGGTGTTGCGAACACACAAATACTGGCACCGCAGGAAACATCTTTGCCTTAGAAAAATAAAAGGATTTTGCTGAACTCCAGACTGCAAAATACCTTTACCTGGGATTCAGTTTAAAAATGGCACCTCGTGAAAGCTTTAGTCGTTTCCCAGCTGGAGCCCTGCATGTGGGTATCGCAGGTCACTTCTGACTGTAGGTAGTTTAGGATATTGCAGTGAGACTAGTGCTGGGGTATTTTCTAAGGCCAGTGCCCCCCTCTCACTGCACAGTTTACACTGGCTCCCACAATAGCTTTAGCTATTTCATATCATGATGGGTAAGGTGCTGTCTTGCCTCTTGAGTAGATTAAATTGTGGGATCCTAGGATGGGAATTTCTGTCTAGATGGAGAGCCTTTGTCTTCTGTGGACCACCTTGCACTAGATCAGTGATTCCCAAACCTATCCTGGGGGCCCCCAGCCACTGCATGCAAGTTTATCTCATAAATATTGATGAGATAGATTTGCATGCATTAGCTCCATTGCATGTAAATGACTCTTATTACTACTACTACTGATCATTTGTATAGCGCTACAAGGTGTATGCGGCGCTGTACAGAGACATGTAAGAGACAGTCCCTGCTCATCAGAGCTTAGTCTAGTCAAAACAGACAACACAACACCTGGGGACTAGGATATATCTAGGGGAATGGTAAGAAAACACATAGACTGGGTGGATCAGGATCCAAAAGCGGCCTTGAAGAGGTGAGTTTTCAGCCTTGAAAAAGAGCCAGTGATAAAGCCTGATGTACAGACTCGGGAAGTTTGCATAAGAAGCAGCAAAATAGAATGATGGAAGTCTGGAGTTGGCAGTAGAAGGGAAGGGCACAGATAGAAGGGGTCTGCCAGAAGAGCGGAGTTCCCGCGGAGGGTGTAGGGAGAGATAAGGGAGGAAAGGTAGAGGAGCAGCAGAATGATGCACTTACAGGTCTGCATATTCATCGTTGTAGATATTCTGAAACCTCAACTAGCTAGGGGTCCCCCAGGTCAGGTTTGGGACCACTGCCCTAGATATTAGTTTAAGAACATAAGATATGCCATATTGGGTCAGACCAAAGATCAATAAAAGCCCACTATCCTGTTTCCAACATTGGCCAATCCAGGTCACAAATACTTGTCAGCTTCCCAAAAAGTAGACGGGTTCCATGATGCTTATCCCAAGAATAAGCAGTGCATTTCCCCCAATCAACTTTAATAAGAGTTTATAGTCTTTTCCTCCAGGAACTTGTCCCAACCTCTTTTATACCTGGCTACAGTGAGTATGTATGAGACACTTGTATTCACTGCCTCCATTGCATGCAAATCTCTATATGCATATTGATTGTAGTTATTCCGAAAACCCAACTGGCTAGGTGTGTCCCGAATACTGGGTATTCACTCTGTCCTCGAGGGTCCCTAATGGGTCAGGTTTTCAGGATATCCTTAAAGAATATGCATGAGATGGATTTGCATACAATGGAAGGGAAAAAGATAGGTGAAAGGAATGTGCAGTAAGTTGACTTCATGTGCATAAAAACCCCCCTGTTAAATAAATAAAATAAATCAAACTTCCAAATTAATGCATAGGAGAGCCAACAACGGTGATAGACTCAGCACACCTGCAGGATATTATAAAACGAAGCAGACCACATCTAAGAGTCCCTCACTGTTGGCTCTTGCCCTATGTAACTCCCTCCCTGAGGAATTAAGGGCCCTAAACAATACTAAGGACTTCCGCAAATCTCTCAAGACCCTTCTGTTCATTGAGTCCTATGAACAAGTAACCTAAGATTCCAAGCACTGGATTCCACCGCAAACAGACCACCAACAACCCATACCCAAATGAGAACTAAATGTAGATAGCTTGTATGGATGTATATCTTATCCCACCCCTTTCCTGTTAAATATATACCTACAATTGTGTTGCTGACCAATTTGATTGAAGTATAAGGTGGTATACTGGCTAAATAAAATAAATAAATAAATAAATAAATAAATATGTGGATCCCTTTATAGGAAAAGGATAAAATCAAATAAACTTAACTATTTCTTATATCTCAACAAATAGGAATGACCTGCACAGACTACAATCTTAAACAAAGGCATAAAGGGAGTGACGTTCACAGTGTGGTGGGTATACCTACTCTAGCCACCTTAGTGAGCAGACTAGATGGACCATACTGGTCTTTATCTGCTGTAATATACTATGTTACTTTGTGTTCAGACCTCGACTGTAGTCCCGTCATTGTCTCTTGTATGACCTGACTCATCATGACTGTTATACTTTTTTTTGAATTTTTAAAAGGCATGTGGTGATTGGGTATCACTGTATCACTAAGGACAAAAATTAAAAATATTTGAAATTCTGCCCAGTAGACAAGTGATATTGAAAGGATCTGGAGGTCAACAATGTGCGATCCATATGATGTCACCTTGAGGTATTTCTTACCAACACAACACTAATTATCATTAATTAATTTATGTACCCTGGTTTTTGGTGATTTTGTTTATATTAATTTGGAGCCTCTATTTTTTTTTTGTTTTGCGCATTTAATTTCACAAATCGTACATTTCTTTACAGTGGAAAGAAGTTGTAATAACGCGAAGTCAAGATATGAAAGTCCAAAGACTCAGAAACAAAACCAGAGAATGTTTCCTAACTGAGTAGTGGATGCCTGGAATAATCTCCTAGTGGCGATAATGGAGATAAAAATAGTAACAGAATTTTTAAAAAGCATAAGAACAATGCAAAAGGAACTCTGGAAACAAGAGGATGACAATGGAACAACAGTGCAGTGGCAATTCAGCCCTAAAATATCATGGTATGAGTCTATCGACCCAATACTTACAAGAGCTCAATTTTTTCGCATTGTCCCATCATTGACCTAAGCCCAAAATGAATAGCTCATCCTTCGGTTCAATCTAACCATAACATTACTCACTCTACACTCTCACTAATACCTTCCTTCTTATTCTCTTTCTCCATTCAGTTTCTTCTACCTTGCTTGTCCCACTCTAACTCAAGTTAAGAATTGCCTACGGGACTCATTTCCATTGTATATAGTTACCTATATGAACCATACCTTTGTAAATAGTTTTATAAAGTTTTTACTATAACCAAATGTTTAATGTAATTAACAGTATATTGTATATAGTTCACAGAAGTTCCATGTAAAAACAGCTCTGTTCACTGTTTCCTAAATTGTTTATTGCAAACTGCACCTGATCTTTGGAAGGTTGCGGTATATAAGCAACTGTTAAAATAAAATAAATAAATAAATCACTGGAGTTATGTGCATAGACCCATGGTTACAATCTTAAATGGCAGTAGTACAGCAGCATCAGGCTTCCATGAAGGCTTGGTGGCCCACATTTATTTATTTAGACAGATTTGTATACCACCTTATCCTACAATCAAAGTGGTTACATGACATCACAATTGGGGTTACGTTTAACATGTGGGTGCTTTACAACATTTAACATGAGGGTATTTAACAACATTTAGACAGCAGAATTGGAGGGTTACATTTAGAGTGAGGGTATCTTCGTGAGTCTAGTTGGGCTGATCGGGTATTGAGTTGGCGGGGGTAGTTGCAATACCGCTCGGGTGGGGACTGTTGTCTATCTGCTCATAGATTTCTGTAAAGAGCAGGGTTTTCAGGGTTTTCAGGTCTTTGCGGAAGTCTGTGATGTCTTCTAATGCCCTTAGGCTCGTTGGGAGGGAGTTCCATAGTGTGGATGCCAAAGAGGCCTTCTACCTAGTGGGCAAGCGACCAGCTTGCAGTTCAAAAGGCCATTTTGAAAGACCCCTCCTATCCAAGCAAGGACTGTTAATTACCCAGGAAGTAGGTCACTGCTTAACTCGGCAGCACAAGCATAAATAGCTCAACCAGAGCTCTGTGATCCTCAGTCTTGAAGGACTAGAAAGGGGGGCTGTTACTTCTGGAGAGAAATCTGCAATTGTGAGTATATACTTCTGGGAATTTTACTGAAAGGAATTTTTTTTTCTCTTAAAGCTAATTAATCTGTGAACCCACTATTTTTTGTTAAATCAGTCAGGGCCTAGTAGCAGCAGTTTAAGATTCAATTTAAAACACAGAAGAGAACTTTCTGGTTACCTTTCATACCCAGTAGAGAGCTGTAGTTTAAATTTCATAGTCACTCAGGGCCTAGCATCAGCAAAGTACTTTTAGATTCAATTTAAAACACAGAAGAGAGCTTTCTGGTTAAATTTGGAATCCAGCAAAGAACTTGTAGTTTAAATTTCATAATAGGTTAGAGCCTAGCAGCAGCAAAGAGCTATAATTTAAATCAAATCAGAATATAGCTTACCTCAGCAGCACAGGACAGGGTACTGTGTAGCAGCCCTCTTTTAATAAGTGTTATATCCCTCCCTCCCTCCCCACGCCCACCCACCCCTGGGATAATCACAGCTTTATAGGTACTTGCACATCTTAAAAGACAGGAGGTGCTCTCAGGTGAATCTCGTTACCCAAATCAGTCATACACTAAGGACCTGAGATTAATTAAGCTTCAGGTGCACAAGGTATATTAAACTTATTAGGTACAGTTTTATTGGTATAAATATCCATAGCACCCTTTAGTACGTAAAGAACTTAAAGATCTAAACACAAACTTAAAACTAAGATGCCGACAGCAGTCCAGCAGCGGGATGTGGGATTTCCAGTCTTTTGCATTGAGTGTCACATGTATGATTTTCTCCCAGTTGGTGAGAGGTCTTATGTGTGCACTAGGTGCAAGGAGCTCTTTGCTCTCAGGGAACGAGTCCGTTCTCTAGAGGCTAGAGTAGCAGACTTGGAAAACATAAGACAGACAGAGAGGTACATAGACGAGACCTACAGGGATATAGTCCTGAAATCCCACCTCCAGTCTGGCAGCATCCCTGTTGCTATGGAGAGGTCACGTGACAGGAGAGCATCACCCTGGTGTGGCAGGAAGTGATCCTGTAACTAGGACCTGTCCTCCAGGTGATGTAAACCCCTCTCGCACCGAAGAGGTTTCTCCAGGGCCATGTGCCCATGAGGGAAGGGTTAGGACAGCAGTTATAGTTGGTGATTCGATCATTAGGCATGTAGATAGCTGGGTGGCTGGTGGACATGAGGATCGCCTGGTAACATGCCTGCCTGGTGCGAAGGTAGCGGACCTCACGCGCCACCTAGATAAGGTCTTAGATAGTGCTGGGGAGGAGTCTGCTGTCTTGGTACATGTCGGTACCAATGACATAGGAAAATGTGGTAGGGAGGTTCTGGAAGCTAAATTTAGGCTTTTAGGTAGGAAGTTGAAATCCAGAACTTCCAGGGTAGCGTTCTCCGAAATGCTTCCCGTTCCACGCCCAGGACCCAAAAGGAAGGCAGAGCTCCGGAGTCTCAATGCGTGGATGAGACAATGGTGCAGAGATGAGGGTTTTGGATTTGTTAGGAACTGGGAAACATTCTGGGGAAAGGAGGGGCTCTTCCGAAGGGATGGGCTTCACCTTAACCGGGATGGAACCAGGCTGCTGGCATTAACCTTTAAAAAGGAGATAGAGCAGCTTTTAAACTAGATGATAGGGGAAAGCCGACAGTCACCCAAGAGCGCATGGTTCGGAAGAATGTATCCTTGAAGGATACTACAAAAAGCAGAGAGGTTCCAAAAAAGAGTAAAGTAGCCCAAATGCCCTCAAGTATGGAGCAGACAGAGCTTAAAGATCCCAAATTACCCATGTCTACCAATAGCCAAATTAATATGAATAAAATACAGTCTCTAAAATGCTTATATGCAAATGCTAGAAGTCTACAAAACAAGATGGGAGAGTTAGAATATATAGCACTAAACGAGAGGTTAGATATGATTGGAATATCAGAGACATGGTGGAAGGAGGACAACTAGTGGGACACTGTGATACCTGGGTACAAACTGTATCGTAATGATAGAGCTGATCAAATTGGTGGAGGGGTTGCGCTCTATGTTAGAGAGGGCATTGAGTCAGAAAGGATTAAAGTTTTGCAGGAAACAAAATTTGCTGTAGAATCTCTATGGATTGAAATTCCATGTAAAAAGGGGAAGGCAATGGCAGTGGGGGTGTACTATCGTCCGCCTGGCCAGAATGAACAAATGGATGATGAAATGCTCAAAGAAATCAAGGAAGCTAGCAAAAGTTACAGTGCAGTAATAATAATGAGTGATTTCAATTACCCCGGTATCGACTGGATCAGTGTCACAGCAGGACATGCTAGGGAGATAAAGTTCCTAGATGAAATAAATGACTGCTTCTTGGAGCAGCTGGTTCATGAACCAACCAGAGGGGAAGCAATATTAGACCTAGTCCTTAGTGGAACACCAGATGTAGTGCAAGAGATAAGGGTGTTGGGGCCACTTGGCAATAGTGATCATAGCATGATCACCTTTGATTTAATTAGTGGAGAAGGGATAGTAAGGAAATCCACAGTACTACCTTTTAACTTTCGAAAGGGAGACTATGATAAAATGAGGAAAACAGTTAAGAAAAAACTAAAAGGAGCAGTTGCAAAGGTTAAAGACATCAAGTTGTTCAAAAATACTATCTTGGAAGCCCAAGCCAGCTTTATTCCACGCTTTAAGAAAAGTGGAAGGAAGTCAAAAAAACTGCCAGCATGGTTTAAAGGTGAGATCAGAGAGGCTGTTGTTGCCAAAAAAGCATCTTTCAGGAAATGGAAAAAAAGAGCCAAACGACGAAACCTGGAAACAGCACAAGCACTGGCAAGTCAAATGCAAGGCATTAATAAAGCAGGCAAAGGTAGAATTTGAGAAGAAGCTTGCCGCGGAAGCAAAAACGCGAAATAAAGATTTTTTCAAGTACATTCGCAGCAAAAAACCTGTGAGAGAGTCAGTTGGTCCATTAGATGATAAAGGCGTTAAAGGGGCACTAAGAGGTGACAAGGCGATAGCAGAGAGACTGAATGAATTCTTTGCTTCGGTCTTTACTGAGGAAGATATAGGGATGTTACCCATGACTGAAGCGGTATTTAAAGGTGCAGAAGAGTTGAAGGAAATATCGATACATAGGGAAGATGTATTACAACTATTAGATAAACTGAAGAGTAGCAAATCACCTGGGCCGGATGGTATACATCCAAGGGTGTTGAAAGAACTGAAATATGAGATTGCAGACCTGCTATTAGTAATCTCTGAACTATCATTAAAATCATCTCTAATTCCTGAAGATTGGAGGATAGCCAATGTAACACCAATTTTTAAAAAGGGTTCCAGGGGTGATCCGGGAAACTACAGACCGGTGAGCTTGACGTCAGTACTGGGAAAAATGGTAGAAACCATCATAAAGAATAAAATTATTCAGCATTTAGATAGTCATGGCCTAATGGGAGACAGCCAACATGGCTTTCGACAAGGAAGATCTTGCCTTACTAATCTGTTATGTTTTTTTGAAGGTGTGAATAAACAGGTGGACAAAGGTGAGTCGGTTGATATAGTGTATCTGGACTTTCAGAAAGCCTTTGACAAGGTCCCTCATCAGAGACTTTTGGCAAAACTAAAGAGTCATGGGATAGGAGGCAGTGTACTACTGTGGATCAGGAACTGGTTAAAAGATAGAAAGCAGAGGGTAGGGCTAAATGGCCAATTTTCCCAATGGAGAAAGGTGAATAGTGGTGTACCCCAGGGTTCTGTGCTAGGTCCTCTGCTTTTTGACATATTCCTAAATGACCTGGAAAGTGGAATAAGGAGTGAGATTATCAAATTTGCAGATGCCACAAAACTATTTAAAGTTGTTAAAACCCAAGAGGATTGTGGAAAATTGCAAGAGGATCTTGATAAATTGGAAGACTGGGCATTAAAATGGCAGATGAAATTTAATGTGGACAAGTGCAAAGTTATGCACCTAGGGAAGAACAACCCAAACTATGGTTACACGATGCAAGGTTCCACTTTTGGAACCACCACACAGGAAAAAGATTTAGGCGTCATTGTGGATAACATGTTAAAACCCTCGGCCCAGTGTGCAGCGGCGGCCAAGAGAGCAAATAGAATGCTAGGTATGATAAGGAAAGGAATGAAAAATAAAACAAAAGATATTATAATGCCTCTATTTCGTTCCATGGTGAGACCGCACCTTGAATATTGTGTGCAATTCTGGTCACCGTATCTTAAAAAGGATATAGCGATTTTAGAAAAGGTTCAGAGAAGAGCCACCAAAATGGTAAAGGGGATGGAAGGATACTCCTATGAAGAAAGGCTAAAAAGGTTAGGGCTCTTTAACCTGGAAAAGAGACGGCTGAGGGGAGATATGATAGAAGTCTATAAATTAATGAACGGAGTGGAACGGGTAAACGTAGATCGATTGTTTACCTTATCAGAATATAGAAAGACTAGGGGACATGCAATGAAGCTACAGGGTAAACTATTTAAGACTAATAAAAGAAAATATTTTTTCACTCAACGTGTAATCAAACTCTGGAATTTGTTACCGGAGGATGTAGTAAAGGCTATTAGTGTAGCTGGGTTTAAAAAAGGTTTGGACAAGTTCCTGGAGGAAAAGTCCATAAACCATTATTAAGAAGGGACCCAGGATATCAATGCTTGACCCAGTACAAGCATTGTGGAACCTGTGTCTTTTGGGGAAACTGCTAGGTACGTATGACCTAGATTGGCCACTGTTGGAAACAGGATACTGGGCTTGATGGACCTTGGTCTGACCCAGTATGGCATATCTTATGTTCTTATGTTCTAAGGTAGGGTTTTGGGTGGCGGACATTGCCTCGGTTTTATCGTAGTTGTCCGTCAGGTTTTTGGCTGTGAGCCAGGCATTCATGTCTTCAAAGCATTTGGTTATTGTTATGGTGTTAGATGCTAGTAGGTTGATTGGAGCATACACCATGATGTCGTCAGCATAGATGTGATAGTAGAGTTTGTGTCGTTTGATGTTGCATATGGGTTGGATGTAAATATAGAAGAGCATTGATGACAGGGCTGATCCATGAGGTATTCCCTGCGTGACGGGGAACTGCAATGATTTCTTTTGGTCGCATTTGACTTGTTGCGTTCGATCCACATGAAGTGACTATGATTAAAACTGAAACTTCAATGAGCATGGGAATGCTATAAATATTACTGCAAAACTTGGTAATAAGACAGAGAAGGGGAGTCTTTGCATCCCTATATGCTACTGAAGCTATGGTTAATTCTTCCCTTAGTTCGGGTGTCCTTCCATGGGATTGGAAGCAGGCTGTTCGGCCAGTTCTCAAGAAGGGCATGAGGGCCACTGACCATCCTAAGAATTATAGGTCTGTCTTGATGCTCCCTTTTCTGGTAAAAGTTATTGAAAAGATAGTCTTTGTTCAGCTTTGGGACTTCGTGGAACAGAGACATATCTTACACCCACGTCAATCCGAGTTTCAGCTTCATCACAACATGGAAACATATCTTTTATGCTTAGTGAAATGCATCAGTCTCCCGATGCTGGATGTGTTGCCCTTGTCATCTCATTGGATCTATCAGCAGCATTTGATTTAGTAGACCATGATTTGTCATTTCAGTGACTGTCCGAGATCAGACTTGCTGGTACAAGTTTTGCTTGATTTTCTTCTTTTTATGGCTGATCGCACTTTTATGATTCATTGTAATTCTCAGTCCTCCATGGTGTGGCTTTTATCTTGTGGGGTCCCTCAGTGCACTATTCTTTCGCTGTTTTACTTAATTTATTTTGGCCCACTTAGCCTCGCTTGTTCGATCTTTTGGGTTTTCATTGCATTTGTTCGCAGATGATATTCAACTTATTGCTTACTTGGAACCTCAGACTTTGGACTTGAATCCTTTTCACTGTTGTCTTGCTGCTATGTCTTGATGGTTTCAATTCTGGCGATTGAAGCTGAACCCTGAAAAGGGTAGTGCCATGTGGGTTACTCTTGGACCACCTCCCAAGGTGGTCTCTACTGTTTTGGATGACCATTCTCTGGTGGTGGTCCCTCAGCTTAAGATTTTAGGCTTTACTTTCGATAGTCAGCTTACCTTCTCTTCTCAGATTTCAATCGCAGCAAAATCTTGTTTCTATTTCCTTCATACTAGTCGAGCTCTTAGGCTTTATTTGAATTAGAATTAGTGTAGGCTTTCTTTGGTGGCAATTCACTTTATAATGGTCTTCCTCTAGTTGCTATAAAGTGGCTACAAAGGGTGCAAAATGTGGCTGTCAAATTCCTTACTCATTTGTGGTCTTCTGATCATGTCACTCCATTGTTACAAGCCCACCATTGGCTTCCTCTTCCTTATCGGATTACAGTTAACATTCTTTTGTTTGCTTTCAAGGCTTTTTATTTTGACTTTCCTCTTTATTTTGCAGATTTACCTTTTTTTTTTTAAACTCCGTCTAGGACTTTGTATTCTCAATCTCAGTGTCAGTTGGTGATTCCACTGGTCCATTTTACTCGGCTTGAGACCACGCGACGGTCGGAATTTTATTTTGTGGCTCATACTTTGTGGAATTCAGTTCCCCTTTATATACGGCAAGCTAATTCTTTTAAGTCTTTTAAGAAACATCTTAAGATGTACTTTTATAAACAAGCATTCAGTGGTCTATAGGGTTGCATGCCCCAGAGCTGTCCAGTTCTGTTTTTGTTTGCATGTGTGTGTATATATGTATGTGTGTGTGTGTATATATATATATATATATATATATACACACACACACACATATATATATACATTGTGGCCATTACAGAAACCTGGATAAATGAATCGCATGATTGGGATATAGCCATAGCTGGCTATAATCTATTCCGAAGAGAGAGAGACAATGGAAGAGGAGGAGGAGTAGCCTTGTATGTCAAGGGCAATATTAAAGCTACTGAAATGCAAGGGGCATGGGGAAAAGAAGAAGCACTCTGGATTGTGTTGGAAAGAGGAGATGGCACTGTCATCCACACTGCTTTAGTATACAGACCTCCGACACAAACTGAAGAGATGGATAACGAATTGATTATAGATATTGCCAAGAGAGCCACAAAGGGAGAAGCGATCATATTGGGTGACTTTAATCTACCTGATGTAGAATGGATTATTCCTTCTGCAAATCTGGAAAGAAGCAAAAAAAATTGTGGATGCTCTCCAAGACACATTACACAGACAAGTGGTGATGGAACCAACTAGGGAAAGCTCAATGCTGTATTTAATGCTCACCAACGGTGATAGCGTGTCGAATGTCTGCGTGGGTGCCCCTGTAAGCAGCAGCGATCATCACACGGTGTGGTTTGAGATAAAAGCCATGGTACAGGCCAATCATAGCAAGCTCAAGGTCCTAAACTTCAAAAACCCCAGACTTCAATAAAATGGCCGAGTACCTAAAGGAGGAGCTGACAGGGTGGAAGGAGATAAGGGAAGTGGAATTGCAATGGGCTAAACTAAAGGTGGCAATAAAAGGGGCAACAGATAAATATGTAAGAAAAGTAAGCAAAAACAAGAGGAGAAGGAAACCTATTTGGTTTTCCAAAGAAGTGGCTGATCAAAGGCAAAAAACACAGTTTTCGCAAAATTCAAAAGCTCACAAACAGAGGAACACAGAAATGAATACAGGATCAAACTCAAAGAGACAAAAAGAGAAATAAGGATAGCAAAATCAAAGGCAGAGGAAAAGATGGCTAAAGATGTGAAGTGTGGCGATAACTTTCTTCAGGTATATTGGTTTAAGGAGGAGGATCAGAGGTGGAATTGCAGGACTCAGAAGTGCCGGGAACGCACTCGTGGAAATTGACTTTGAAAAAGCGAAGTGGCTAAACGAATATTTCTGTTCTGTTTTTACTAAGGAAAGTCCTGGAGAAGGACCACTTGTGACTCCCAAATATATAACTGGGAATGAAGTAGATACCACACCATTCACAGAAGATGAAAGTGGACAAGGCCATGGGACCGGATGAGATACATCCCAGGATACTGAAAGAGCTCTGAGAGGTTCTTGCAGGGCAGTTAAAGGATGTATTCAACAGATCCTTGGAAACAGGAGAGGTTCCTCAGGACTGGAGAATGGCTGATGTCGTACCTCTACACAAAAGAAGTGTGAAACTACAGGCCTGTGAGCCTTACCTCAGTGGCGGGAAAAGTAATTGAGGCACTCCTGAAAGTGCAAATAGTGAACTTTCTCAAAGCCAACAGGTTGCAAGATCTGAGGCAACATGGTTTTACCGAAGGATGATCTTGCCAAACAAATCTGATTGAGTTCTTTGACTGGGTGACCAGGGAACTAGATCAAGGGCATTATTATTATTATTATTTATTTACATTCTCTTATATACCATGCTGTTCTGCATCAGTGCGGTTTACATTGAACAAGCTGAAATTACATTGAACAGGGCATTATAACTTGGAGATAACTATTTTACAGGGAACATGGGCTATGGAGGATTAAGTGGCTTGCTGAAGACCACAAGGTGCACCTATGGGACAAGAAACCCCAGTCCTTCCAGCCCAAGGTTGCTGTCCTTTAGCTTTAGTGGGATTTGAACCCCCAACCTTCCAGCCTGAAGTACCTTGCCCCAACCACTAGGCCACTCCTCCACTCCTATGCATGTGATGGATGTCATCTACCTGGACTTCAGCAAAGCCTTCGATACTGTTCCTCATAGGAGGCTTATCAACAAACTCAGTAGCTTAGGGATAGATCCTAAGATGGTAAATTGGATCAGAAATTGGTTGACTGACAGACAACAGAAGGTGATGGTACAAGGAGCTCACTCGGATGAAAGGAAGGTGATTAGCGGGGTGCCCCAGGGTTCGGTCCTGGGCCCGGAACTGTTCAATGTATTTGTGAGTGATATTGCTGAAGGACTGTATGGAAAAATCTGTCTTTTTGCAGATGACATGAAAATTTGCAACAGAGTGGACTCCCCCGAGGGAGTGGTTAACATGAGGAATGATCTACAAAAGCTGGAAGAATGGTCTAATGCTTGGCAATTAAAATTTAATGTGAAGAAGTGCAGAGTCATGCACTTGGGAAGCAGAAATCCAAGGGAAATGTACACGATAGGGGGCGAGAGATTGGTGTGTACGGATCAGGAGAAAGACCTTGGAGTGATTATTTCTGAAGATCTCAAGGTGGCAAAACAGTGCAACAAGGTGGTGGCAAAAGCCAGGAGGATGCTGGGCTGCATACGAAGAGGAATTAACAGCAGAAAGGAAGAGGTACTTATGCCACTGTACAAGTCACTGGTGAGGCGTCACTTGGAATACTGTGTTCAGTTTTGGAGACCATATTTTGCAAAGGTTGTAAAAAGAATGGAAGCTGTTCAGAGAAAGGCGACCAAAATGATTTGGAGCCTGCGTCAGAAGCCTTATGAGAAGAGACTTGAAGACCTAAATATGTACATTCTGGAGGAGAGGAGGGACAGGGGAGATATGATTCAGGCCTTTAAATACTTAAGGAGAAATAATGCACAAACAAACCTCTTCCGAAGACGGAGAAGCTGCAAAACTAGAGGGCATAACATGAAGCTACAAGGTGGTAAATTGAAAGGCAATGTCAGGAAATACTTTTTCACTGAAAGGGTGGTGGATGCTTGGAATGCGGTCCCGATGGAAGTGGTGGGGGCAAATACAGTGATGGAGTTCAAAAGGGCATGGGACAGATACAGTGGATCCCTTTACAGCAACAAGAAAATATCAAAATAATCAGAACCATCTGAACCTACATGGAGTGGCGGGATCACCCCTGGACAAAGACATGGGGAGGGGGGGCCTGCACGGAGCGGCAGGTGTACCTACTCTTGGCATCCTACTGGGCAGACTAGATGGACCATACTGGTGTATGTATATGTATATATATGTATATATGTGTGTATGTGTATATGTAGTGTATATGTGTATGTGTATATGTATATTGTATATGTGTATATATAATATATACACACACATATATAATATATATATATATATTATATATATATATAAATATATATATATATGTGTGTGTGTATATATATCTATATCTATATATATGTATATATATATATATATATATATATGTGTGTGTGTGTGTATGTGTATGTGTATATATTATAAATTTTTTTAATTTTTTATATTTTGTTGGGTTTTAGCTGCTTTGGTGCATTTATCTAAAGACAGTTAAGTCTGCTATAAACAATAATCAATAAATGATAAAAGAACTCAAAGGCAAGGCACCAAATTTAATAAGACAATGATCTGACCAAGTGGAGTGGAGTGGAGGAGTAGCCTAGTGGTTAGAGCAACTGCCTCAACCCAGAAGATCAAGGGTTCAATTCCCACTGGCACTCCTTGTGACTTTGGGCAAGTCACTTTACCCTCCATTGCCTCGGAAGAAAAGGCTGGCAATCTACTTCCGGTGATACATTGCCAAGAAAACTCAGAGGTAGCTGGGTCACTATGAGTCAACACTGACTTGATGGCACTTAAAAAAAAAACAAAAAAACCATATATATTCACATCTCTCCCTCCCCCATCCAGTGTCTCTCTGTCATTCTTTCTCCATCCAGCATCTCTGCTCTCTCTCTCCCTATCCTTCCATGTCCCCCTCTACCTTACTATCCCACTGAGTCCAGCATCTCCCCTTCTCCGTTCTTATCTCCTTGTGTTCAACACTTCCTCCCTTGTCTCCATATCTCCCCATGTCCAGCATTTACCCCATCTCTATTCCCTCTCTATTACTCCCATGTCCAGCATCTCTTTCTCAACAACAATGCCCCTGATGACAGCGCCCCCTGCAGTGCATACTCTACTTACTGTCTAGCGCCAGCCTTGCACGGAGGGAGGGAGGACAATTATCAGAAGGCTCAAACCCATCCTGGACAACAATCATTTCAGGTCAGTATGCCAAGCAATTATCATACCCATACTAGACTATGCAAACTCGATCTACCACAGACTCCATCCTCTCCAACTGGTAGAAAACACGATGACCTGGATTATCACATATACGGCAAGAAGCAAACACATCACCCCAGTTCTTGACGAACTGCACTGGCTACTGCTCACAAGTGAGATACAAAGCAGCATTAAATATCTTTAAAATCTTCCATAACCTCTCAGCCACTGCCCTCCAGAGCCTACTCACTAAGGACTCCAGCAGAAGACCAAGACAAAGCACCATGGCGAATTAACTCATCACCCCAGCGGCATATCAACGATCCAATCAATCTACTACCAAGAGAGCACCGTCCCTTGCTACGCCTGCTCTGTGGAACGTACTTCCTGAACCAATGAGAACCACAAATGACTTCAAGGATTTCCAGAAAATGCTAAAGGCACTACTTTTCCATGAACACTATGGACGCGCTCAAAACCATAATCCCCCTCCTTCTACCTGCATGCCCTCGCCCTCCCCCTCCTCCATGATATGTATCAACCCAACCTTGTAAACCACTTTGATTAAAGGAAAAGCTGGTATATAAAACGCGATAGAGAAATAAATAAATTATAGAACTAGAGAGAGGTTTAAAAAAAATAGCTTGTCAATGTCTTCATCTAGCCCTGCCCTTGCCAACAGTTACTAGCTGACAGTGCACATAGCAACCAATAAGAAAGTGTTATAATGCAGCCAGTAGCTTTCACAGTAGAAATATCATCAAAGAAAATGAAATACATATGCAAATAATTTAAAATGCAGCACATTATTCGTAATTCCCTTGTGTGTACCATTCATGTGTATGCGTGGTGTGTGATTGTGTGTGTACTTCTCTGTTGTGTGCTCTGTGTGTGACATGTATGTGTTATTTCTGTGGTGGGGTAGCTGGGGGGGTTATAGAAAATTTCTGGAGAATGGAGTTTTGAGGGGACGAGGAAAGTTTTGGAGAGGTATTTTTGGAGATGGGATAGTTTTTTGAGATGAGCTAGTTTTCAGGGTGGTGGGGCAGTTGTGGGGCTATTTTTAGGCATGGGGTAGTTTGTGGCATGCTAAGGCAGTTGTGAGGGAATGTTTTTTAGCTGTGAGGGCAGTGTTCGGGTTGGTGGGGCAGTTATAAGAGGTAGGTTTTAGGGATGAACCAATTTGGGCAGTAGTTTTTGGAAGTGGGGGAAGCTTGAAGAGTTGTGGGGCAAATGCAGGGGCAATTGGCAAGGTTATGGGACAGTTTGGGGGTACGTTTTGTAGAATGTGAAGTTTGTGGGGGAATGGGGAAGTTGTTGGAGTGCTTTTTGGGAGTGAGACAGTTGGTGCAGTGGTAGGACAGTTGTGAGGTAGTGTTTCTTATGGGTAGAGGCATTGTACGGGTTGGTGTGGCAATTGCCTGGGGTAGATTTGAGGGTGGAACATTTGGCAGGTTGGTGGGGCTATTGTGAGGAAACTTTAGGGGATAAGGGAGTTTGTGGGGTGATGGAGAATTGCAGGAGGTAGTTTTTGGAAGTGGGACCATTTGAGAGGTGGTGGGGCAGTTGTGGGAGGTTGTTTTTTGGGGTAGGGAAGCTCGCAGTGTGGTAGGCCAGTTGTGGGGGTGGGGCACTTTGCAGGGTGATGAGGGAGTTGTACTGGTTTTTTTTTTTCATGGTGGGGACATTTGATGGGTTGGTAGGGTGGTTGCAAGGCAGTATTTTTTGGGGGTTGAGACAGTGTGTGGTGTGGTCAGGCAATTGTTGGGGCCAGGTTTGGGGACTGGGGCAGGGAGGGGTTGGGAGAGCAGAGAACAGGGAGAGGCAGTTTGAAAAGAGCAATTTCCTGTTATGTTTCGTTGTAAGCTTCCATGCTGAAGAAATGAACTGTCTCCCTTAGAAATGCATTAGGCTATTATTTTTAGTGAGGTGGGGGGGGGGGGGTCTTATTTCTCTGGAACCCCTGGTCTGATTTGTCCCAATTTGGAACGCGATGTGTCTTTACCAGTTTTTCCCACATGCCAAGTTTCATTTCATTTCGTTAAATTTTCTGAGTTATTGTGCCCCCAAGATGGACAGACAGACATTCTCAACCTCCTTTATATACTCTTTTCCAACTACTGTTGGGTTGGAAAGAATAAAAAGCAAACTTTTCCTCCAGAAGTCAGATAGAGATGTTCATAGTGCACAGTAAACGCAGGATGTGGGCTACAACTGTTGGTCAACCAACTTTTAAACTCATGCAGAAGTTTAGTGTTTTCCCCCAAATCTCCTGAAGGCCTTTCCATGTGCATCTTCCATAGTGCAGCTTGGCCAGAGGGAAGAGAATAAGACAGTCACTGTCTTTCAAGACTTCTTTACATATAACCTTATAAGGGATTTTTAACTTGTGATAAGCCAACTTGGGCAATATAAATAGATAGAAAGATGTGATGGGCCAGAATAACCTCATCACATTGCCCTTGATTTGCTCATAGTACATATTGTCAAACAAAAATTAACTTCTAGAAAGTGCAAACAGCCAGCTGAGAAAGTGTGAGGTAGCGTATAGCTAAATTATTCATTTAATAATATTGAGAGCTTTTGGTGTTCCTAGCCAACCCCCTCAGCACCTGGGGAAGGTCCCCCCCCCCCCATGCAGTGTGGTGCTGTGCACCGTGATTCACACACACCCTACCGGGCCCACAGAGGCAACGCAGCAAACTTACTGTAAAGCTGGCTTGTCGCGCTGCCTCTGTCGGCCCGGCCACTCTTCTCTCCCAGGCCGAAGTCTCATGATTCATGAGACTTTGGCCAGGGAAGGACAGTGGCTGGGCCAGGGAGACAGTGCAGCAAGACAATTTTGTGGTAAGTTTGCCATGCTACCTCCATGAGCCTGGTGGGGGTGCACCCCCCCCTTCTGGTCAGCACCCAGGACAGGCCGCGCCCTCCACCCTGCCCTTGGTATGCCACTGTTGATAGCTTCAAGCTGGGAAATCTTATGGATGAATTTTCAGTTGAAAGCTTAAGAGGGGCATTTTAGAAGGATATTCAAGTGCAATCTTGGACGTCTAAGCAAGAATTTCTGGAGAAAAACCCAGGCACGTCCAGTGCGGACACGATTTCACAAATGTGGATGTGCCTGATATAGGAATATTTGGGGCGTCTACATAGATATCCCCAGAATAGTATTTCAGAACCTGGACATCTAGGAATTGTCTAATGGTTAGAGCAATGGGTTAGGACCAGGGAAGCCAGGGCTAAAATCCCACTGCTGCTGTCATTGTGATTGTGCTGAGTACTGGGGATGATGGTGTGCTACCCTCTCCACACCCTCCAGATGTTTTTCAGCCAAAACAAGCACTTTCCCGATGCTTATTTAACACATCTAAATTTAGATGCAACTCCGGACATCCAGGACATTTCTGAGCTCAAGCAGTGATGTCCAGGTTCCTGGGAATACCACAACCATGCCTCCACCACACTCCTGTTTAGACTTGGATGTCTTCATGCTGGGGACGGCCACAGACCCGGCTTCTAAAATGTCTCTGGAGACGTCTCTGTGCTTTTGACATCTCTATGCCCATTTTCAGACATCCAAAGTATGAATCGGGCTTCCAGAATAACCCCCTTAGGCTTCTAAATTTTGCTGAAAACAGGGGACAAATTTAGTAATCTAATTTAAGTGCCTAAATTTAGGAGCTCAGTTTTTTTTGAATATTGGGCCTTGTATTTAAAAAAAATAATAATTTTGTGCATGCAAAAGTAAGATTGGCATTATAAAAACTCCAGAAAACAGCTCCGCCAATGCACCTCCCTCCTGCCCCTCAACAACCCTACAATTCCAGCATTGAGACCTCCACACACAGCTCTGCCAGTGCACCTCACTCCTGTTTTGCAGCAACCTCTGCTATTCCGGTACACAGACGCTCCCTCCCACCCCCTACACACACGCATATCGCTGCCAATACACCTCACTCCTTTCCTGCAGTGGCTGTTGTATTTAATGACCTAGCATACAGCCATTGCCTTTCCTCCTCAGTCACTTTCTGTCTTGGACTTTAAAATCATCAAGGAAGGAATCCTCAGCATATTATACTTCCATACATCACTTGGTCCTTCTTCACCTTTCCATGTGTCTCAGCCCCTGTCTAGCAGTGTCCTTTTTTTGTACCTGCATATTAGTGCCTCAGTTTCTCTCGTTTTTATCTCTGCTTTTTCAGGTGCCGTGTTCATATTCTGGTTAAGCATGACTCTTGCTGTGGGTGGTTTCCCCGTCAGTGCAATAAGCTGTGTAAAATTCCAGTATTATGTAATTAAAACCGTAATAAAACCGTGAACTCAGTAAGTAGAGATAAAATACTGAGCATTCCTTCGCGGCAGCAGCATCAGGAACTCACAGCTCAACACAATGTTTTCCACAAGCAGCTTTTCTATATATCAGCAGAAGCACAGCTAATTTATGTATTCTTCTTTCCAACTTCTTAATCACCTTTCCGAGGCAAGCTTGAGGTGAAGTCCAAAAGTAAACCCTTGACTACCAAATGATTAGGCAATACATAAAATACACAATAGTTTAAAACACTCAACAAAAAAAGTGAAAAATACACATTTCAAATACAGATGGACCAAGCCTTTACCACACCCATACGTACTATATTCCAGTAGGAGCATGCAGCACAGCAGACAGGTCAGATTTTAGACAGTCTCAAGTCCCGGTTCTTTGAAAAGTTTGTTGCTTAAGTAGCTTTACTTTGAAATTGGTGAACTATTGTTGTCTTTGTTCTTTGATTCTTTCTTCTTTCTTGCATTATATATAGAAGGCTGGAATTTTATTCTATTTATTCTATTTATTTCTTCTATTTATTTTATTCTATTTATATAATGCAAGAAAGAAGAAAGAATCGAATCAAAGAACAAAGACAACAATAGTTCACCAATTTCAAAGTAAAGCTACTTAAGCAACAAACTTTTCAAAGAACTGGGACTTGAGACTGTCTAAAATCTGACCTGTCTGCTGTGCTGCATGCTCCTACTGGAATATAGTACGTATGGGTGTGGTAAAGGCTTGGTCGTTCAATCTGGATCTGGTATGGGCTCATTAGCATAGTGCCAGTCTGATCCAGGCTCATTAATTGGTACAGTGTAGTTCTGGTACAGTTTGGGTCTGGTACAGGTTCATTAGAACAGTGCAAGGGTACAGCTCTAGAGTGAGCTACTGCATGTGGCTGGGGCGGAGGGGGCACCAGATCTGTTATTCGAACAGGGCACATTTCTGTCTTGGTATGGTCGTACCCCTATTGTCTCCTGCCTCCAACAGTGGTGGCAGCAGCAGCGGCAAACTTACTTTTGTTTGCTGTGCTGCCTCCGTTCCAGGCCAGGAGGTTTTCCTCCCGGGCTGAAGTCTCATGGTACGGCTATGTGATGGGCCATATAGAATGCTACCTGTCCATCTCCAAAGGCCTGTTCCAGTTTATAGTGCTGCCCTTTGGATTACATGGGGCTCCTGCTATGTTTCAACAGCTAGTCAACTGCCTACTAAGACTGCACAAGGAGTATGCAGCTGCACACCTTTGTCGACATCGTCATCTACAGCAGGGACTGGATCACCCATCTAACCCAAGTGCATGCTGTGTTGACCAGCCTGCAGAAGGCCGGGTTGATGGCCAACCCCAAGATATGTTTTGAGGAGGTTGGGACACTCAGTACCTGGGATATTTAATCAGAAATGGGCAAATATGACCAACTGTGGAAGATGGATGCCATTGCCCAGGATACCACCCCGAAATAGAAGAAAGATTTTCATGCCTTCCTTGGATTGATTGGCTATTACCATTGGTTCATCTTTAATTTTACAGAAGTGGCAGAATCTCTAACCATGCTCCTCCGGAAGAGTTCCCGAATGGATTCAGTGGTTGCTGGACCTGGACCTGGCCTTCCAGTGTCTCAAGATAGCTGTGTGCTCTAAACCAATCCTGATTGGCCCTGATTTCTCTCTAGCATTTATTGTGCAAACTGATGCCTCGGAGATAGGCCTAGGAGCCATTCTGGCTCTGGAAGTTAGCGATGAACATTCCATAGCCTTCATCAGCAGGAAACTACTTCCTCAGAAGAAGCATTATGCAGTGATAGAGAAGTAGGCCCTGGCTGTCAAATGGGTACTTGAAACTTTCAAATACTACCTGCTCGGCCATCTGTTTACACTGATAATTGACCACTGACCCCTCAAGTGGCTGGCTTGACATAAGGAGTCCACTCAGCACCCCAAACCATAATTCTCCCATACCTCGACTACTGCAACTCTATCTACCAGGGCCTCCAACAATCCACCCTACATCCTCTACTAACTGCTCTACACACAACACGCATCCTCCAAGGAGATTATCTCTATCCAGCCATATAAAATACAAGACCCTCCTGACTCACAAAGTCATATACTCCCACCTTCTCCATTCACCTCCATACTTTGCTTCAAACCCCTCAATCTAACAGAGCCAGATGAGCATCTCCAATAAACACACTCATCATTCCCCATGTCAGAACTAAATATAACCAATAAGCTTGTGGACGAGCCTTTCAGCTCTACACAGCATTAATTGGGAACACACTACCGGATTCATTAAGAAACACCACCGACCTACTCATCATCTAAAAACAGTTAAAGACCCACCTCTTCTCTGAACATTTCAATCCCACTACATGATCTCCCCTTGACTCCCCCCTCCATCCCTCCCCTAGTCTTCTCTATAGATAATATTCCATATAACTGACATATATTGTAGATAGTTAACCATTTGTTGTAACAAATGCATGCTGTATATAGTAAATTGTTTCGCTGCTGTATCTGACGATAGTTCTCTGTTCCATGTACACTGCTTTGACCTGGTGAAAAGCAGTATATAAACCCAGCTAAATAAATAAACAAGGCCATATTATGTGATAGTTCCTAAGTCTCTAAACTTGCCAGTTCCAGGTCCGCCATAGGGCCAGTCGTACTCACCTGAATGCAGACTTCCTTTCCCAGGTAGGGGTCCTGGGTGAGGCAGGTGCTCAACGGGGCGTGTTTGAGCTGAGGGGGAGAGTGTGTGATGGGGTATATAGAATGCTACCCTTCCCTCTCCAAAGGGATTATCAACAGTCCCCTTTAGGAGAGTCTGCAGCCCAGAGTTCAGGGCTGGGAGGGTGTGGCTCACAGGGAGAGGTTAAGAACCCAGCAGGCTGAGGGGGGGGGGGGGACTGGAAGGGAGACTGGAGGAAGGGCCAGGAGAACCAGCTGGTGGAGGTTTAACAAGCTAGGACGAAGTAAAGTTGTTGTTGTTTTTCCCTGACCTGCTGCCTGGGCTGTGTTGTAAAGGAAAACCCTTCCTTCCACATGCCACACTACCACAGGCTGTTAGCACAAGACGTCGCAGAGGGGGTATGACCCGGAAGCTGGGTCCTGGAATGCAGGCAGCACTGCAAACAAATAAAAGTAAGCTTGTCGTGCTGCCATGTGGGCCCTCGCATTGCGGGGGCTGCTTGGGCAGAACGTACGCTGCGGGAATAGTGTAAGCCTGGTACAGGCTCAGTGATACAGTGTGGGTCCAGTAGAGACTCATTAGGGTCCCAGTGCAGGTCAGACAGAGGATCTGTGACACAATGAAGGTCTAGCAGAAGCTCGGTAATACAGTACATGTCTGCTTTGAGCTCATTAGTATGGGACAGGTTCAGTAGCAGTGTACAGCCTAGATCATATCCAGTGTGATTGTCATATACCGAAGTCTGTGGTTCACTTGTGCTGACTCCTGATCAACCAGCAGCAGCGTCCCTTTGCTGTAAGGAAGGAATTATCGCACCTCTCTCATCATTCGGCCTATATAGCTGTTGGTATTGACTAGGGGAATCCATCCCATTTTCTATAGGCACATTAGATATATGGTGGTATCCCAAAAACCTGCAGGGTTGCGGACCTCCAGGACCGGATTTGAGTAGCTCTGTATTAGACTGTAAGCTGAAAAGTTGCATATGCCTGGTGGTGTTTTAGAAATGCTAACACATATGTCCTAGTTTCTCACTGATCTTCTGCTTTCAGGTGGACAGTCCTGGATTGCTTATTTCTTCCTACACACAGGACATTCATGGCTTCCAGATTTCTTTAACTAGCGGGTAATAAGCAGGTTCTTTCAATCAGCTTCTTCTGACGGTCCAGCTTTTAACGGCTTTCATTTCAGGGCCCTGTGCTATTAAGAGAAGAATCCTGCACACAGGACCTGCGTCATTCCACACACAGTCTAATCTAATCTCTTTTAGTTCCTCCTTCTTGCCAAAGTCACTCTGTTTTGTTCTTCATGCAACGTTAAGCTTGACTTTGTGTTTGAAGGCGCTGAAGGAACGCACTGGAAACCATGCAGGGGGTGGAGGAGAAGGGGGGGGTGGGGGTGGAGGGACTTTTTCTGGGAGTTTTATCTAACTCAGAGGATAGAACCAAAGCTGAAGAGAGACTCAAAAGGAAAGCGTCAGTGAGTTGGCCAAATAATTGCAAGTTTAAAATAGAATTGAGAACATTTCATTCCAGGGTCCTTTCGTTTATTAACCCATGGTGTGTCAGAGAATTCATTTTTATTCCTTCCAACACAACAGAAGTTGGAATAATTATATTAAAAAGGGATCAAGAATGTCTTTCTGCCTGTCTGTCTAAAGACCAAATAATTCTTAAACTTTAACAGAATGGGATGAAACGTAGCATGTGGGAAACTGGAAAAGACACATTAAATTCCAAAATGGGCCAAATTGGACTGGGGTTCCAGAGAGAAGTCCCCCAAAAAATGACCCAATACATTTCAGCGGGAGAAGCAATTCCAGCTTCTGCAACACTGATCTATATACAGTGAAGCATAACAGTTAGGGAATTCCTCCTTTCAAACTGCCTCTCCCTGTTCTCTACTCTCCCACCCCTCA
Organism: Ichthyophis bannanicus; assembly: GCA_033557465.1. Taxonomy (NCBI): domain Eukaryota; kingdom Metazoa; phylum Chordata; class Amphibia; order Gymnophiona; family Ichthyophiidae; genus Ichthyophis; species Ichthyophis bannanicus. The sequence continues at coordinate 809,061,937 of CM066036.1, forward strand.
AAATTTCCCCATCCTCCAAAACTGCACCCCATAGTGACCCCCCAACCCCAAACTACTCTCCGCAAATACGCCATCTCCACAAACAACCTTCACAACTCAAAACTACCTTGTGCAATTGTCCCACTACCCCGCAAATTGCACCACTCAGTAGTGTAAATTCTGCCCAAGCAGCCCCCGCAATGCAGAGGGGGGGGGGGTGGGAGCCTGGGCAAGAAGGAAGCCCACAAAGCTGCACAGCAAACTTTCTTTGTGTTTGCCACGCTGCCTCCATTTCACTTCCGGTGCCTGTTAGCTCCCAGGCTGAAGTCTCACAATAACAGCCGCTACGCTACCTGGGTCTGGAACAGAGGCACTGTGGCAAACAAATCAAGGTAAGTTTGCCACGGGGGGGGGGGGGGGGACAATGTAAGGTTGCCGCAGGAGTGGGCAGGTAACAGTGGAGGCCCCCTACTAGAACTTTTGCCACTGGCCCCACCCCCAAAACTATCCCCCTGCAACATCCCCACCGCCCTGCCATCTGCCCTACCCCAAAGCCTTTCCCCCACCACTGCCTCTAAACCCTGCAGACTGCCCCATCATGAAAAACTATCCTCAACTGTTCCTCCCCAAAAACTACCTCCCCACAGCAACTGCCCCTCAACCCTGCCAAGAGACTGTGTTTCCTATCTGCTCCAGCCAGGGCCTGCGCAAGCATTAGATGAACTAGGCGGTTGCTTGGAACTCCGACCCTCCTGGGGTGCCCTTTGCCACTCCCCTCTGGGGCCAGCAATGGTGGCAACGGCCCCGAAACCACGACACAGAGCTAACCCACCGTCTCTGGGGCTGCATTGCGGTTTTGCTTTTGCACTGTCTGCCACTTCTGTCCCCTCCATCGCGGACTTCCAGTTATGTATAAACCGGAGGGGCTGAAGCAGCAAATTGGGCAAAAATGAAACCATGATACACCCCCGGAGACAGTGCCACTGCCAGCCCAGAGAGGGACGGCAGTGTGAGCAATGGGTGTGGGGGGCAGCAGGATGGAGGACCCACCTAGAGCATCCCCAGTCCTTGCGTCAGCCCTGGCTCCACCACTCAACAAAATGCCTCATCTCAAAAACTACTCTCCTGCAACTACCCCACAGCCCGCAAACACCCTCTCTCAAAAACACCTTATCTGCAACTGTCTCACCACTCTTCAAATTGCTCCTCCCCCAAAAACTATCCCCACAAATGTCTCACCTCCCCAAAAAAAAACACCTCAACTGCCCCATCATCCTACCAACTACCCCCACCCCTAATAACCACCCTATCGCAATTGCTCCACAATTTAGATACAAGCAGAGGGGTACACACACACACAACACATACACATACACTCAGAGGTTGGAAGAATTCCATAAGCTATGCTGTGCATGTTTTCCCCAGTATTTGCTTATTACAATTTTTCTAGATGAATGAGTTTTCAAGTCTGGTCCTCAAGAACAACCCTATTCCCTAACAGGTTCAACTATTTCAAAATATGCAAATTTTCCAAGTTATTTTACCAAATGTACTGTAGTTCTGTCTGATGAATATTTGGTATAGATATCCGAAATCCAGAGGTGCCAGCAGGACCATAAGCTATAAATGCACCCTGTGCGACTAATGAATTTGCTGCCCTCCTCCACCCCAACCACATTCAGTAACTCACTCTTTTTGAGCTTCCTGGAAGCCCAGTGATATTAGTGCCCTTTCTGTACTCGTGTCCTGTGCGTCCACACGGCTCGCACCGCCCTTGGTGTGGCTCTGGGTGCCAGTAGGGAGGGGGTAAACTTTCAGGACCAGAGTTGAAACTCACGGTTCTAGAGAAATATGTGGTCAGTAAAGCTGGCAACCACTGTATTGTGAACAAGTAAATACTGGGACTTGTACAAGAAACCAACATCTCATTGTTTTTTTTAAATTATGTCATACTGGGTCAGACCAAGGGTCCATCAAACCCAGTATCCTGTTTCTATTTATTTATACAGTTTTGTATACCACCTTATCCTTCAATCAAAGTGGTCACAGCACAATTGGGGGATACATTTAACACATACACTAATACTTACAGGGAACATGGGCAATGGAGGGTTAAGTGGCTTGCCCAAGACCACAAGGAGCACCTGTGGGACTAGAAACCTCAGTCCTTCTGGCCCAAGGTTGCTGTCCTCTAGTGGGATTTGAACCCCTGACTTTCCAGCCTGAGGTAACTTGCCCCAACCACTAGGCCACTCCTCCCTCTGTTTATTTTATTCCCTCCCACTGTTTCTAACAGTGGCCATTCCAGGTCTCTAGTACCTGATGGGTTCCCAATGGTATACACCTTCCATGCTGCTTGTCCCAGAGGTAAGCAAAGGATTTCCCCAGTCCTCTTTAATAAAGGTTTATGGACTTTTCCTCCAGGAACTCATCCAAACCTGTATTGAACCCAGTTACACTAAGGGGTATGTTTACTAAAGTTTCCTAACGTGCGCGCCGCGTTAATCTGCAGGATGCAATATAAGGAGTGGGCGGTCCGGCCAAAAATAGAGCAAAACAGGATTAGCGCGTGCTGCACGCTCTTGTGCACCGTGCACAGTAGCGCACGAGGAACGTGCGCAGGAAGCATAAGCAGGCGCGCTGATGTACAAACATAGGAACAGGGCTGCAGTACAATGCTAAAGACACTGACAGATGGTGCAGGGGACATGGGTTCAATCCCCCACTGTGCCCAATGAAGAAAGGTGGCTGAGGCACTACCATTTATGTGTAATATTGCATTATGAGGCTTTTAAATTTTATTTTAATTACTGCTGCTAGCAAACGCACTCTCTCAAAGTGCTGTAACATAAGGTGCTGCATAAGGCACCCCAGAGGGCACATTTTAAAGTGCACTGTCCGCCACGGCACCCTATAATGTTGCTTAAAGGGTGGCCTATAGGGCGCCATATAGGGTGCCCTATGAGGCACAGCAAGGTCATAGCACTGTTTTTGATGGCAGCACTGTGCATTCAAACGCATGGAACTCTTAAGTAGGTGCGCTGACATGCAAGGAGGAACAGCAGTATAGCACAATGGTTAGGGCACTGACTGATGATACAGAGGTCATGAGTTCAATCCCCAGTGTGCCTAATACATAAGGCTGGCTGAGGCATCAGCTTTGACATGTAAGTATTGTTTCCTGAGGCACTTTATTTGTATTTTATTAATTGCTGCCATCAAACACACCCTCATGTGCCGTAACCTAAGGTGCCGCATAAGGCACCCTATAAGGCACTCCATAGGGCACATTATAAAGTGCACTATCCGCCACGGCACCCTATAATGTCCCCTATAGGGCACCCTATCAGTCGCTCCATAGGATACTGTATAGTGCACCTTATATGGACGGTAACCATAAAGTGCCCTATAGGGCGCCCTATAAAGCGCCCTCTGAGGCACCTTATGGGTACAGTACGCTGAGGTTGTTTTTGCTGGCAGCACTAATGTACATTAAAAATAGATAATGCTTTGGACAGCTCTATCAAATAACCCCACTGTGGGTTTGAACCCATGACCTCTGGCTCTACTGGCAGTGAAGTAACCAGTGGGCTACAGCTGCTAGCAAACCCCTGGCTGGCTGCAGAAGGACTGCAAGTCACCACACAAACAGTCTGCTGTGGTCACCAGGATAGGGTTAACCCACCCATACCCATGATGCACTGCACATGCAAATCAGCAGTCTACAGATAATCACAAGATGGGGTATGCACCTCCACAGCACCTCGGCCTGGTAGGGGGAACTGACCGTGTGTGGTACTGGCACAGAGTAGCTACACACCGTCACATTGTGCAGGTACTGCACTCACCCTGAGGGTGAGGTTGGGCGCCCAGCACCAGGTCCACAGCAGAGATAGGCCATGCTGCAGGTCTCCAGCAGTGCTAATGTGTGAGATAGGTAGTTTCTGCAGACACACCTTGGATATATCTGTATGTCTCAGTCAGGTGTAGCCCCTATGGACCCCTAGGAGGATTATGTACCACCACCACCCTCCTTCTTCTCCAGGGCTGAAAGTGGTAAACAGGGTCTCCCACCAACAGATCCACATTTTACCTCCCTGCAATGGTGGCAGTAGAGGGGACCATCAACCCCAGACACCCTACAGGGCAGTCAACGCAGCTCTGTACACATCCATAACGCAATAGCAGACAGACATTAGGCCTGGATATGCTAAGCTGCACCCCACCACTATCTGATATTCTCCTGCAGCAAGCCTTCAGCCGCTGCACCCTGCAAGGCGCTCCATCAAGACACATACCAGCTGCAGACAGTCTGCTAGCTAGTCCATAGTGCATGTTCCTGGTGGAAAAGCGTGCACCCAGAACTGGGATGTCAGCATACACAACAAGCAGATAAGTCAGTGACTGGGCCCCAAAAGGAAACCATAAGAACATAAGAACATAAGATATGCCATACTGGGTCAGACCAAGGTCCATCAAGCCCAGTATTCTGTTTCCAACAGTGGCCAATCTAGGTCATATGTACCTAGCAGTTTCCCCAAGAGACACAAGTTCCACAATGCTTGTACTGGGTCAAGCATTGATATCTTCGGTCACTTCTTAATAATGGTTTATGGACCTTTCCTCCAGGAACTTGTCCAAACCTTTTTTAAACCCAGCTACACTAACAGCCTTTACTACATCCTCCGGTAACAAATTCCAGAGTTTGATTACACGTTGAGTGAAAAAATATATTCTTTTATTAGTCTTAAATAGTTTACCCTGTAGCTTCATTGCATGTCCCCTAGTCTTTCTATATTCTGATAAGGTAAACAATCGATCTACGTTTACCCGTTCCACTCCGTTCATTAATTTATAGACTACTATCATATCTCCCCTCAGCCGTCTCTTTTCCAGGTTAAAGAGCCCTAACCTTTTTAGCCTTTCTTCATAGGAGTATCCTTCCATCCCCTTTACCATTTTGGTGGCTCTTCTCTGAACCTTTTCTAAAATCGCTATATCCTTTTTAAGATACGGCGACCAGAATTGCACACAATATTCAAGGTGCGGTCTCACCATGGAACGATATAGAGGCATTATAATATCCTTTGTTTTATTTTCCATTCCTTTCCTTATCATACCTAGCATTCTATTTGCTCTCTTGGCCGCCGCTGCACACTGGGCCGAGGGTTTTAACATGGTATCCACAATGACGCCTAAATCTTTTTCCTGGGTGGTGGTTCCTAATGTGGAACCTTGCATCGTGTAACCATAATTTGGGTTGTTCTTCCCTAGGTGCATAACCTTGCACTTCTCCACATTAAATTTCATCTGCCATTTTGATGCCCAGTCTTCCAATTTATCAAGATCCTCTTGCAATTTTTCACAATCCTCATGGGTTTTAACAACTTTAAATAGTTTTGTGTCATCTGCAAATTTGATAACCTCACTCGTTCTCCATTGGGAAAATTGGCCATTTAGCCCTACCCTCTGCTTTCTATCTTTTAACCAGTTCCTGATCCACAATAGTACACTGCCTCCTATCCCATGACTCTTTAGTTTTGCCAAAAGTCTCTGATGAGGGACCTTGTCAAAGGCTTTCTGAAAGTCCAGATACACAATATCAACCGACTCACCTTTGTCCACCTGATTATTCACTCCTTCAAAAAAACATAACAGATTAGTAAGACAAGATCTTCCTTGTCTAAAGCCATGTTGGCTGTCTCCCATTAGGTCATGACTATCTACATGCTGAGTAATTTTATTCTTTATGATGGTTTCTACCATTTTTCCCGGTACTGACGTCAGGCTCACCGGTCTGTAGTTTCCCGGATCACCCCTGGAACCCTTTTTAAAAATTGGTGTTACATTGGCGATCCTCCAAGCTTCAGGTATTAGAGATGATTTTAATGATAGTTCACAGATTACTGATAGCAGTTCTGCAATCTCATATTTCAGTTCTTTCAACACCCTTGGATGTATACCATCCGGCCCAGGTGATTTGCTACTCTTCAGTTTATCTAATAGTTGTAAGACATCTTCCCGATGTATCGATATTTCCTTCAATTCTTCCGCACCTTTAAATACCACTTCAGTCATGGGTAACATCCCTACATGTTCATCAGTAAAGACCAAAGCAAAGAATTCATTCAGTCTCTCCGCTATCGCCTTGTCGCCTCTTAGTGCTCCTTTAACCCCCTTATCATCTAATGGACCAACTGACTCTCTCACAGGTTTTTTGCTACGAATGTATTTGAAAAGGTCTTTATTTCGCGTTTTTGCTTCCGCAGCAAGCTTCTTCTCAAATTCTCTCTTTGCCTGCCTTATCAATGCCTTGCATTTGACTTGCCAGTGCTTGTGCTGTTTCCAGGTTTCGTCGTTTGGCTCTTTTTTTCCATTTCCTGAAAGATGCTTTTTTGGCAACAACAGCCTCTCTGACCTCACCTTTAAACCATGCTGGCAGTTTTTTGGACTTCCTTCCACTTTTCTTAAAGCGTGGAATACAGCTGGTCTGGGCTTCCAAGATAGTATTTTTCAACAACACCCAAGCTTGATGTACGTCTTTAACCTTCGCAACTGCTCCTTTTAGTTTTTTCTTAACTGTTTTCCTCATTTTATCATAGTCTCCCTTTCGAAAGTTAAAAGGTAGTACGGTGGATTTCCTTACTATCCCTCCTCCACTAATTAAATCAAAGGCGATCATGCTATGATCACTATTGCCAAGTGGCCCCAACACCCTTATCTCTTGCACTAGATCTGGTGTTCCACTAAGGACTAGGTCTAATATGGCTTCCCCTCTGGTCAGTTCATGAACCAGCTGCTCCAAGAAGCAGTCATTTATTTCATCTAGGAACTTTATCTCCCTAGCATGTCCTGTCGTGACACTGACCCAGTCGATTCCGGGGTAATTGAAATCACCCATTATTATTACTGCGCTGTAACTTTTGTTAGCTTCCTTGATTTCTTTGAGCATTTCATCATCCATTTGGTCATTCTGGCCAGGTGCTTGATAGTACACCCCAAATGCCATTGCCTTCCCCCTTTTATATGGAATTTCAATCCATATAAATTCTACAGCAGATTTTGTTTTCTGCAAAACTTTAATCCTTTCTGAGTCAATGCCCTCTCTAACATAAAGCGCAACCCCTCCACCAATTTGATCAGCTCTATCATTACGATATAGTTTGTACCCAGGTATCACAGTGTCCCACTGGTTGTCCTCCTTCCACCATGTCTCTGATATTCCAATCATATCTAACCTTTCATTTAGTGCTATATATTCTAATTCTCCCATCTTATTCTTTAGACTTCTAGCGTTTGCATACAAGCATTTTAGAGAATGTATTTTATTCATGTTAATTTGGCTATTGTTAGACATGGGTAAATTGGGATCTTTAAGCTCTGTCTGCTCCATACTTGAGGGCATTTGGGCTACTTTACTCTTTTGTGGAACCGCTCTGCTTTTGGTAGTATCCTTCAAGGATACATTCTTCCAAACCATCCGCTCTTTAATATAAATATCACATGAGAGAAATAATATATAGCACTATGGGGGTGCCTAGCCATCCTGTGGTCACTGCACAGTCAGGGTGAGAGTGATCTCCCAGCAGGACATGCTGTGGCCACCCTGTCTGTGCAGGTGGTGGCCGGGCACTACAATGTCCCAGCCAGTGCCCTATGCCCTGTGCAGATGCATCCTGGCCAGGCCACCCTGTCCGGGCTATACCCATGGTACCTTGCTCCTCATTATACACATTGGCAGGCCAATACTGGCAACAGTGCTGGCAGTGTGGGCTGTAGAGGGTGTTTGCAGCCACCACACACTGGATAGACAGACACACTCTCCCACAACTATGCCAGCATTGTGCTACTATAGAGGAGTTTAGCAGCCCTGGTCACCACACCAGTCCTGGGCACAGTGCAGGCATGGATATGGTACGCAATACTGTTGGGGGTCACTCCCCAGGGTGGTAAACACTGTCAGAGACCAGACCTGCAGCACACTCCACAGATATCAGAAAGGTTGCTATGATGGAGCTCAATCAGCAAACTGTGCTTAACGTAGGAATTGCTATCTGCCAGTAATCATAGCAAACGTTTGATAGCTGTGTACCTTATTCCCAGATGTAGGGTGGCATTGCTAAGGTATGCAAGTGCTAGTATTGGGAGATGCACGCAGGGCCCAATGTCCTGCCTCTCCAGGAGGCATCGGCTAATGGAGCCTGTGGGTGTGTCTGCCCCTGTTGGCTGCTGCTTTACGGCAGAGGTTCCCAACTCCAGTCCTGGTGTGCCAAACACTGTTCGGGTTTTCATGCTGTCCCTCATGAATATGCATGAGATACATCTGCATACCATGGGGATGGTGCATAGATATGTAGCACAGGCATCTTTATTAGAGGCAGCATGAAACCTGAATGGTGTTTGGCCCTCCAGGACTGCATTTGGGAGACTCTGCTCTAGGTAATGCGCCTGTTTATGGTGTCTTTGCTCTGTAGGGTAAAATGTAGGTGTTTTGGGCATGTTTACGTCATCTGCAATAAACGTTCTGTCTGTAGTAGCACTTGTCAGTTGTGGGTAAAATATGGGGACTGGGTTGGCAGGCACCATAGCTGGGACTTGAACCTGTGACCTTCTGCCTCCAAACACACTGGTTGTGTGCACTGCACCACCATGTTGCCACAGAGACAGTGCATTCCCTGGTGATACCATGACTGTTTGTCTGGCAGGGCCTGTCTTTTGCAGTGCATGGCACCCACCTACACAGGGCTAGGCCATGGTCTGCTCTGGGCAGCTGCCACTGCCCCCTCCACCACCAGTACCCCTCTGCCACCATGAGGACATGGCCTTCTATTGGAGACAGCATAAAACCTGAATGATTTGTGGCCCTCCAGGACTGCATTTAGGGGACTCTGCTCTAGGTAATGCGCATGTTTCTGGTGTCTGTGCTCGGTGGGGTAAAATATAGGCGTTTGAACCATGCGTATGTTCTCTGCAATAAAGGTTTGTCCTTACTATCACGGTTTAGTAGCGGGTAAAATATGGGGACTGGATTGGCAGTAGCCCCAGCTGGGACATGAACTTGTGACCTTCTGCTCCTGAACACACTGGCTGTGTTCACCGCACCACACTGTGCTCACAGAGACAGTTTGGTCCCTGGAGATACCATGGTTGTTTGTCAGACAGAGCCTGTCTGTTGCAGTGCATGGCACCCACCTACACAGGGCTAGGCCATGGTCGGCTCTGGGCAGCTGCCACTGTCCCCCTCCACCACCAGTACCCCTCTGCCACCATGCTGACATGCCCTTCTGCTGGTGGTGCTGGTGGTGTGCAGTCGCAAGCCATCCAGTGTGCAGGTAGGCGGCTGCCTATGGTGCGTATTCTGGGGTAGGGGTGCCTGCATAGGCGTCCATGCTTCCCCCCAACACTGCCTGCCAATGTTCTGTGCCCTTGGTGGTACCCGCTGGGTACTATCCCCTGTGACACTGTGATAAACACTCTCATGCCCATGTTGGGCCCTCATCAGTTGCTGTCTAGCTGCTGTTCAGTTTCAGCATTCCTAAGTGCCGCCTAGGCAACTGCCTAGTCCGCACTTTGCCCCAGCTGCAGCACAACATGTGCCGCCTGCAGCCCTCTGTATCCCCTTTCCCAGCATCTGTCCAGTTGCCCATTCTGACATGCCCGCCCTGCTGTTGTGGAACATGTGCATGCCATAGGTAACCTGTCCAATGGAGAGGGAAACCCTGAGCAGTGCTATTTCACTGTGGGATCATTCACCTTGTATGGGGACGGAGCGTAGCCCCTTCCAAAATTCATATTTATTTTTTGGGGCTTTCTTGGGAGTGTTTTTTGATGTTTCCCATTACTATCTTTTATCTTTATCTTTATCTTTATCTTTATTGCACATTTTATATACCGCCCATTGTCGAAACATGAGGGCGGTTTACAATAAAATAAATGTAAATGCTGGCATTAAAAGAAAGGAACTCCATTAAAATAAAGAGAAAGAAGGACCAAAGGGGCCACCGGACAAAACAGTAAAATCAAACAATAACCCAACAGTAAATTCAATAAATAACAGTAAATTCAAACAATAACCAGACAAATCCAATGTCAAAAGACCAATAAGGACAACAAAGTCAAACAATAATCAAACTGGGTGGTAAGACAATAAACATACAGACAGACAGAGAACTATACAGGACACTCAAGGGGGGAGGTCAAACGCCTGTTGAAATAAGTGGGTCTTCAATAATGTCTTGAAGTTCTGGTAAGAGGATTCTAGCCGGAGGGAGGGAGGAAGTGAGTTCCATAGGGAAGGTCCTAGGAAAAAGAAAGCAGCGTGACGTGTTTGTTCCAGATGAGCCTGTGTAGGGGACGGAAGGGATAAACGATTGGCATGTAAGGTGCGAAGCTGTCGGTAGGGAGTATGGAGAGAAATCAAGTCAGCTAAGTATAGGGGATTGGAGGAATGAATGACTCTGTGGGTTAGTATAAGGAACTTATATTGAAATCGGAAGCGCAGAGGAAGCCAATGGAGGCGATACAGAAGAGGGGTGATATGATCAGATCTACGGGCAGAGGTAACCAGTCGGGCAGCTGTGTTTTGCAAAAGCTGCAGGCGTTGGAGCTGGTAAGCCGGAAGATTTGCATAGACTACATTGCAGTAGTCTAGTCTTGATATGACCAGCGCAAGTACGAGAGTGATAAAAGAGTCAGAGGGCAAAACAGAACGAACAGAGCGGAGCTGACGCAATATAAAGAAGGAGCGACGGGAAAGATTGGAAATGTGCTCATGGAAAGACATGGAGGAGTCCAGGGTAACTCCTAAGTACCGGAAAGAGGAGGTAAGTGGAATGTGGACAGAATTAATCTGGGGTGCAATGTCTGGACAAGATGTACCTAGCGAGACCCACATGGCTGTGGATTTGGAGGGGTTAAGGTGGAGAAAATTGGAGGAAAGCCAGTCTGCAATATGAGTGAGACAGGTATTAAGTGGGGAAATGTCAATACTGAGCGGAGAGGTGTGAAAGAGGAAAATGATATCATCTGCGTAGATATAAGTGGAGACCGGAAATTGTTGGGCTAAAAGGGGGAGAGGGGCGAGAAAGATGTTAAAAAGCAGAGGAGATAGGACTGAACCCTGGGGAACCCCACAGGGCAAAGAAGTAGATGGAGAAGACTGTTGATTGGAACGGACGACAAAAGAACGAGTAGTAAGAAAGGAGCGGAACCAACTTAATACAGTACCCCTATTGCCCAGCTTGATTATAATTTTTTTTTATTTTGTTGGGGTCCTTTTCAATGTTTATTTGTACTTTTGTTCTGTGCACATGTATCACACTTATCACTTTTTTATAGGTTTCCCTGGTTTTGCTGTACATTGCTGACAGAAATAGTTTCTCTTCCCTTTAAATTGGCTCTAATGCGAGGTTTTCACTCGCGTTATTTTTGGCTCGAATTTCACCTCGCTAGTGTGCGGGGACCCTCTCCCCTCCCACTCTCCACCCATTGACCCCTTCTCTCCGCCCCTGGGGAGCCTTCCTCCGCCCTCCGGGAGCCTTTCCCCGCCTTCAGCGCTCGTGTGCGCCGCTGCGCGCATGAGCACGCACTAAAGCGCATTTTTGCCCCATAAAGCATCATTAGCGTGCACTAAGGTACCTTAGCGCGCGCTCATGAGCGCCGCGCACGTTAAGAAACTTTAGTAAACCTACCCCTAAGTGCTTTTACTACATCCTCCGGTAACGAATTCCAGAATCCGAATTACGCATTGAGTGAAAAAATATTTTCTCCGATTAATCTTAGATGTGCCACATTGTAGCTGCATTTCATGTCCCCTAGGCTTTCTTCTGTTTGGAGTAAACAACTGATCTAACTTTACCCATTCCACTCCATTCATTAATTTATAGACCGTTTTCATATCTCCCCTCAGCCGTCTCTTCTCCAAATTGAAAGCCCTAACCTTTTAAGCCTTTCCTCGTAGGGGTATTCTTCCATCCCCTTTACCATTTTGGTGGCTGTTCTCTGTATCTTTTCTAATTCCGCTATATCCTTTTTAAGATACGGTGACCAGAATTGCACATTTATTTTTTATTTATTTTATTTTGTCTTATATACCGCGCTATTTTAAATTAGTGCGGTTTACAGCATAACAACTCAATACATAGAACAGGTTTACATAGAACAAGTGAATAGAGCTTAACAATTAGGACATGATATTCAAGGCGTGCTCGTACCATGGAACGATACAGAGGCATTATACTATCCTTGGTTTTATTTTATCTTCCTTTCCTTATGATTCCTAGCATTCTTTTTGCTTTCTTGGCTGCTGCTACAACTGGGCGGAGGGTTTCAATATATTATCCATGATGACACCTAGATTCTTTTCAAAAGTGATGATTCCTAATGTGGAACCTTGTATTTGGTAACTGTAGTTTGGGCTGTTCTTCCCTAACTACATAACTTTGCACTTGTCCACATTAAATTTCATCTGCCATTTATAAAGGTCCTTTTGCAATTGTTCTCAATCCTCTTTTGTTTTAACAACTTTGACACATTTCTGTCATCTGCATATTTGATCAGCTTGCTCATTATTCCATTTCCAGGTCATTTATATGTGTCCTACTGTGTAACCTATGTCTCCTCCCCCTTTCCCTTATTAGTTGTCCTGTTTGTTTCATTTTTTTCATTCTCTTGTTTTTATTTATTTTATCTTTTTATTGTAAACCGCCTAGATGCGATCCACAATAGGGGGCATATCAAATAAACTTAACTATAACAGATCCCTGGGATACTCCACTACTAACCTTTCTGTATTGAGAAAATTGGCCATTTTGCCTTACTCTCTGCTTTCTATCTTTTAACCAGTTCCTGATCCACAATAGTACAATGAATTTTTAATTTACGCAAGAGTCTTTCATGAGGGACTTAGTGTATTTGGATTTTCAGAAAGCCTTTGACAATGTGCCCGATGCAGTCGTGAGTTGCGGGGCTGGCCCGATTCCCCTTGCGGCTCTTCCCGCATATCTTGAGCAACAGGATGGAGAGAGCTGGTGGAGAGCGGGAGGAGGCGGGGCCGTAGCACAGCAGGGGCAGGCCCTGTATGTCCTGCTGGGTCAAAGGCCTCAAAGGTAGAATAAGCAGCACTGATCTGGCGATTGGGCTGGGGCTGGATGTGGGGGTGTCTCTGCCACCCAATCCAGGCCTCAGCTGTCCAACCGTGGATCAGGCGGTGAGGAAGAGAGGCCCAAGCCATGGCAGTCAGCACACTGGGCCATCCTCGGGCTTGATTCTGTGTATGGCTGGAAGATTTTTTTCCCATGGTCCAGAATCAGGTCCTAACAGGCCCGTATTAATCGGGGACATCCAGATGGCCTGGACATACCTCTCTGGGAACTCCACGCCAACTGCCTCATCTTTACCTCTTTATTCAAACCAACATCTAACAGATTAGTGAGACAAGACTGTCTTTGGCTAAATCCTTGTTGGCTGTCTGCCATTAAACAGTAATTTTGTTCTTTATAATGGTTTCTACTGTTTTGCCCAGTACGGACGTCAAGCTCACCAGTCTTCAGTTTCCCGGATCACCCCTGGAATCTTTTTTAAAAATTGGCATTACATTGACCATTCTCCAGTCCTTAGGTACTACAGATGATTTTAAGTATAGTTCACAGATTACTAAAAGTAGATCTGCAATCTCATATTTCAGTTCTTTCAGAAGCCTGGGATGTATGCCATCCGGTCCAAGTGATTTGCTGCTCTTTAGTTTATCAAATAGCTTTATTACATCGTCCCAATTTATTGAGATTTGTTTCAATTCCTCTGATACAACACCTTTAAATATCATTTCTGGCATGGGTAACTTTCCTACACCATCTTCAGTAAAGAATGAAGCAAAGAATTTATTCAGTCTTTCTGCTATGGCCTTGTCCTTTCTTAGTGCTCTCTCACAGGTGTTTTGCTACGAATGTACTCGGGGGAAAAAGTTTTTATTATGCTTCCACGGCAAGCTTCTTTTGAAATTCTCTCTTTGCCTGCCTTATGAATACCTTGCATTTAACTTGCCAGTACTTATGTTTCCTGTTTTTACCATTTGGCTCTTTTTTTCCATTTTCTGAAGGATTTTCTCTTAGCTATAATAGACTAATTGATTCATCTTTAAGGCGTTTGGCCTTCCTTCCGCCTTTCTTAAAGCATGGAATACGTCTGGTCTGTGCTTCCAAGACAGTATATTTAAATGCCCAGGCCTGTTGTAAACTCGTAACCTTTGCAGTAGCTCCTTTTATTTTTTTTACTTAATTATTTTTCCTCATTTTATCATAGTTTCCTTTTTGAAAGTTAAATGTTAACTCAGTGGCTTTCCTTGCTATCCTTCCTTCATTTCTTAAATCAAATGTGATCATGTTATGATCACTGTTGCCAAGCAGTCCCAATACCTTTCACACTAGATCCTGCGTTCCACTAAGGACTAGGTCTAAAATAGCTTCCCCTCAAGGTTGCAGTGTTCTTGCCATGACACGGCTACCTGTGCTCTGTCCATTCTGTGGAAAGAGGTAGACAATGGGTGATGCTGGGAACGGTGGCAGCAGCTTACTGTATGTGCCTGGAGGTTAGGGGCTGAGTACTGTTTCCATGCACCTGAGTCACAGGGCCACCAATTTAACTCTCTACTTTGTAAAAAGTGAAAGAAGGTAAAAATATTCATAACAGTAAGTCCCTTTGACACTGATATTCATTTCTAGTCCTTGAGAGCTGCAAATGAGTTGGGTTTTCATAGGCCAGAATGTAGACATAGGCAATTGCCTAGGACAGCAAATTTTGAAGGCGTCAGATACCCAGGCTAAGGAGAAGTCTGGTTACTTTAAGATCATGTGCATGTACTACTGTGGCACTATGACCTTTCTCTGCTCCTCTTTTAGCTCTGCAATCTTTGGGGTATCTTCAAACACTGGGTCTTCCCCTGATTTGTGGGATCTGCTGTATGGTTTTTCCTATGGGCACCAAAATCTTAAATCCAGAAATCTAGTCTTGGGTTTTCAGGATATCCCTAATGAGCATTTATTTATTTTTATTTATTAATCGTACAATCAAACCAACACTCGGTGTGATGTACAAATTTAAAACATAAATACAGATACTAAAACCCAGAACAGTCCACCCCTCAGTCCACCCCAAGCGTCCTCCCTAAAACCCCCCTCAGACCTCCTCTAAAGCTTGTTGAAGCAACCAGGTCTTTAGAGCCCTTTGACAATTTTAGAGATCTTCCAACAACCGCAAATCCCACGGCAAAGCTTTCCATAAAACAGGAGTCTGAATTGAAAGAGCCTGAGTGTGATGAAAGATCCAGTGAACCACCCAGTATGATGGCACGCACACATAAGCATACTGGGGTAAGTAGATTTTTAGCTACTTGAAAGTCTGTACATAACATTTTCCTTTGCTGACAAAAGTATCACCCTCCTGTTAAGAGTGTGCACTTGTCAGAGATGGAGAACCTGGCTGAGAAGCGGCTGTACAGCTGTGTGGTGGTGAAGGAGATTTAATTCCCCAGTGCCACTCCCATTGCTCATTAATTGCTAGTGTAAAATCAGTGAGACGGGCACATGTGGAGCCACTAGGCCAATCCAGTGCACCGACAGGGAGCTTCCCACAGGCCAGAGCACCCCTATGTCTAGGGAACCATAATAGAAAGATAGACTTGGGGGAAACTATATCATGGGCTGCAAGAGGATCCGTGCTGTAATGCAGGCTATTCATTCAGAGCAATCACAGTAACAAGTCACAATAAAGAGGAAGAACTCCAAAGTGATGTTTTGTGACTGAATGTGTACGGTACTAATTTGAAGGCATTTTAGAGAGTTAAGCAGCAGCTTGTAAAGCTGCCTTCTCATTGCCTCGGTTCCAGGCAAAGCTGTAGTGAGGGGTGTAGGCCTGAAGTGTTTGGCCGTCAGATGGTGCTGTAATCACTGTGCTCTTTGACTCAGCTCCTCAGAAAGCTGTAGTCAGGACTCTAGACTTGGATCATCAATTGATATTGTCTCTGAGGCACTGGACAAATGTGATCCCATAACAACCAGCCTTTCCTCATAGTTGCTCTTTTTCCCTCCCAGAGATATCCTGCTGCTAATTGAGCAATTTAAATGACACCGGAATGATTAAGTAAGAGCAGCCTTAGAAAACTACTTCTGCATCTTGTCCTGAACTCTCCTGAGTCCCACCTGTGCAGACTGCGACAGCTTCCAGACAGGCACATTATCAGATAATATTCATTGCCTGGTCATATGATACACAAATAGCAGGAAGAGAAATCCTAAACTCAAGTGACACAGGGAAAAGTGAGATCCATCTACTAGACCAGGGACTTAAGGAAAGGGAGAGAAGAATGAAAGAGCACAAGATAACCTGTCAGCAGAGAGGAAAAAGGAGTGTGCGTGTGAGAAATAATAAGAATACTCAAGGAGAGAGAAAGTGAAAAAAGACAGGGAAAAGAACAAAATATGTAGAAAGTATAAAAGTGGTGTGAGAGGGAAGTGAGTATGTGCAGGGAGGAATATGAATGTGTGAGAAGTGTGTGTAGAGGGAGAGATAAGAGTGTATATAAAGTCAAGTGATGCAAGTGTGTGAGAAAGTGAGTGAATGTATGTGTAGGCAGAGATGCGAGTGCGTGAGAAAGTGAGTGTGCATTCATGCAAGGAAAGATGTGTGTATGTGTTGTGAAAAAGTGCATGTGTGTATGCAAGAAGAGATGTCCCCATATGATCTTTTCAGTTTTCCGGGTCATGCCATGTCATGCTAGGTGGAACCGATATTTCAGCTCTACCTAACCCAAATTATGTTCAGTTAATGGTTTAAATGCACTTTGTTATATGTAAAATGTTCTGTACATATGTAGACCGCTTTGATTCCATGATAAGGCAGTATACAAATCACCCTGAAGAACGGCACAAAATTAATTTGTGTTAAAGTGGTTATGCAGTGAATGTCTGTTCTTATATACAGTACATCTCAAACTGGATTAGTTGGTTTCAAACAGGAAATTTGAATTTTACAAGAAAGTTCATTGAAGAAAAGGGGGGAAATTTGAATTTCGGAGGGAAAGTTAATTGGAAAAAGATGGGAGTATTGAAATTTGAATTTTGGTGGGACAGTTTGTTGGAGAGAATGGGAAAGGTGCACGTAGGAATGCTGAAGGGAGGGAATTTGGATCTTAGATTCTGGAAAGTGAAAAAAATCTTTTGTTTTCAACTCCAGACCTTGAAGCACTAAACCACCTTAAGAACATAAGAAATGCCATACTGGATCAGACCAAGGTCCATCAAGCCCAGTATCCTGTTTCCAACAGTGGCCAATCCAGGTCACAAGCACCTGGCAGGTTCCCAGAAAGGTACACAGGTTCCACGCTGCTTGTTCTGGGGTAAACAGTGGATTTCCTGGGTCCCCTTTAATAATGGTGTATGGATTTTTCCCCCATGAACTGGTCCAAACCTTTTTTAAAGCCAGCTACACTAACAGCTTTTAAATTACCCAGTATTTTCAGATTTTTTTTTCTTAAGTGTCTTCAAGTCAGTGCTGGTAGGGGGTTTTCTTGGCAAGATATAACCAGAAGTAGATTGCTAGGCCTTTTCTTCCAAAGAAATGGTGTGGAAGGTGACTTGCCCAAGGAGTACCAGTGGGAATTAAACACAGATCATGTGGGTGGTAGACTTTTGCTTTAACCACTCAGCTACTGCTCCACTCAATACAATGGATGCCTTTCAGTCAATGCTCCCTTCTGGTGACCCAACAGCTCCTGGGTTTTCTTGGCAGTGTGACCAAAAGTAGACTGTCAGGTCTTTCTTCCAAGGCAATAGAGGGTTAAGTGACTTGCCCAAGGCTACAATGAGTGCTAGTGGGAATTGATCACTGGCCTCTTAGTTACTAAGCCATTGCTCAAACCATTAGGCTACTCCTCCACTAAACCCCTATGGCCAAGGAGTAACAGACCGCATAGGTAAACTACTTAAAAAGAATGATATCAGAACAGCGTATAGCACACCGCAGAAGCTGGCATCTTCACTCGCACAAGTGAAGGATCGCATCCCCGCACTCCAGACCACTGGAGTCTATGAAATTTCATGCAGTCATGGCCAATCTTATGGCGAAACCGGCCACACCACAGAATAGATTGTAGGCTCCCAGACTGTCTCTGATATGGGCTTCCTGGGTCTTCTAGCACTATGAATAATCAGTAGTGGTATATAAAGTTGTTGCATTACAATAATGCTCAATAGAGGTGGATATAAAAGCAGATAATCTTTCTTGACCTTAGACTAAGCATTTTTACCATAGACACAAAGAGGGCAATTTTCAGACTGCTTGCACTGCAACAAAATTTACTGGTACATGTCTAACCCTTTTATAATCATCTATGCTAACTGCTTTTACCACATCCTCCAACAACAAATTCCGCAATTTAAATGAGTTCTGAATGAGACTTATTTTGTTTAAAACCTGCTATGTATTAGTTTCATGGAATGTCCCCTAGTCTTTATTTGAAAGGATAAACAATGTTCTCTATTTACTCATTCCATCCTGGACATGATTTTATAGACCTGCCATATTTCCTCTCAGCCATCTCTTCTCTAAGCTGAATAACTCTAGCTTGCTTCGTACTCTTTACACCATCTAGTAGCAGGAGATCAGAACAACCTCAAAGGACCACTCACCCTCTTAGTTCATTTGGACTTAATGTGTAAGCCACAAACATCCCTCATCTCATTTCAGAGAACCACGCTTATGAGCTGCAAGATTGTTCCTTGGGGATGGCCAGAGTTTAACAAGAAGGAATGTTCAGTCCCCCCCAGAGATCCCATGACAAGACCATTAGAAGTTACTAAACAACCCCCCCTCCCCAGTGTTCAGTGGGTCCCTTTACATTGATATCAATGAGTTCCGTCCGAGAAGTTTGGACATCATTTCATTGTGGCCTGGTTATCTGGCCAAATCCTATCTGAGGCTGATGCTTTGGGACATCACAGATACGCAAAGGCTGAAAATCTATGCAAAGGACCAGATTGCAGAGGTCATTTTTTAAAGAACTTAAACTTAATGCCATGTAGAGTCACTGTAACTAAACCCTAAACTCTACATGGGTAATAGCAAACCCCATTATAGTTCAAGCTGGGCACAGGCCCAAACACATCCAGCACCTGAAAGTAAGGATAACTTGATGTAAATTAACACCCCAAAACAAATTATTGGGATGATGGATGTGGGCTTTTCTAATTTAGGGCTTGATGAACAAAGCTTACCCCCCTCCCCACCCGACAAACCCCGAATGGGAGAGAGGCTTCAGTAAATTTGACCCAATGTTTCATTTAGTTCCTTTTCCCGCACAGTTTGCTAGTGAAAATGATGTTCACACAGACCTGCACGTACATGTTCTCTGAACACGGGTCTCTGTTTTTCTTCCAGCAAAGGCCTTTGTGTAGGTAAAATTATTGCCAACCACCTGAAAGAGACACTAGAATGGTTTCTGTGTGAGGGGAGAGGCAGGTGGGTAACTCTATACCCTAGCTCTGTGCTCCTGCTGCTGGAGACAGTGTCCACTGCGATCTCTTTCAGATGGGGCCGGGGAGGGGACATGACAAGATTCAGCTTTCAGAGATGCCAAGTTACTCAGTTCCAGGAGAGAGATTTTAGGCCATTCCTGGATTGGGGCACATCTGTACATAAGAAAAAAACTGATAGGAATACTTTCCTACATTTTACTAGTGCCCATACATTGAATCTCTTAAAGGGGTTGCCTTTTTCCCAGAACATTAGGTATAGGCGTAATTGTTCATCCCTTATGGATTTTAAGATTCAGGCTAGGTCCCTTCATCAGGACTTCTTGGATCGGGGATATCCTGAACAGGTTTTGGATAAAGCATATAAGAGGGCGCTATATAATGACAGGAGTTGGTTATTATCCCCAAGATCAAGGGAATGGCAGGATGATAATTGCGTTAATTTAATTTCAATGTTTTCCTTATTCAGAATTCGTATCCAGGGTATTGTGCAGCGACATGTTAATGTGTTATGCACGGTACCTGGACTTGAATCTAAGCGCCTTCGTTGCATTTGGCGGTGTAACTTAAATCTTAAGGAGATTCTTAGTCCATCGGTTTTGCGTTCTGCTAGAGTGGTTTCTGTAAGTCAACCAGGGCATGTTAGGTGTGGACATTGTCTTGGGTGTGCAGTAGCATGGGAAACGGACCGGTTTACTTACAAGGATAAAGTGTATTTTTTACGATCAGCGACTTCGGATTATGTGGTATACGGGATTTTTTTGTCCATGTAGATTACTATACATTGGGAAGATGATCCATCCGTTCCAGTTTTGGATTAGTGAACATAAGAGCCGTTTGCATTGCAAATGGTGGGAGGCTATCTTAGTTGAGCATTGCCTAATGAGAGGACACGCCTTTTTAGATTTACAGTGCTTTTGTTTAGAACAGATCTGTGCAGGATTGAGGGGCAGAACACGTGAACAACATTTACTTTATAGGGAACAGCGTTGGATTTTCCAATTTGGGACTGTGACACTTGAAGGGTTGAATTCAGGTGTGGATTGGGGAGTTTGTGTTTAGAGCAAGAGAGATGATTCGCAGGGATGAGAAGTGGGAGGAGTGAGTAGTGTTTAATGTAGGTGTGTGGTGTGGGTAATTTGAATGGTATGCTTAAGCGATAGCAGTGGTTGAGAGCTGGTCTGTTGGAGATGGCCTTTTTGGTCGTGATAATTGTTGAAGATGGCCAGGTAAGATTGCTCCTGTTTTGGTTTGTCTAAAGGTTTTGAAGTGGTACTTTCTCATGGTGGTAGTAAGAACGTAAAGCATTTTTGAGGTTGTTTTTATTTTAGAATCACTTTCCCCTGAAGCAGCGGAAGCGAAACGCAAGAGGAATGTTCCAGCAAGCGTCGGGTTTTTGATATGCTCGTTTTATTTATTTATTTTATTTATTTCTCTTATATACCGTGCTCTTCGATATCAGTGCGGTTTACATGGAACATCGAGGTATTTTACGGTGGGGGATTACACCGTAATTACAAATAACAGGTAGCTCAACTTGGATAACCATATTAACTATTTACACATATATGGCTAACAGAAAATATTTACACATATATACATCACTTTGAGGGATAGTTACACGTGGTCATGGAGCTTTGTTGTGAGTGGGGCGAGTTGGTGTACCTTCCTCTGGGAAGCATTTGAGGAAAAGGTGGTGCTTAAGAACATAAGATATGCCATACTGGGTCAGACCAAGGTCCATCAAGCCCAGTATCCTGTTTCCAACAGTGGCCAATCTAGGTCATACGTACCTAGCAGTTCCCCAAAAGACACAGGTTCCACAATGCTTGTACTGGGTCAAGCATTGATATCCTGGGTTCCTTCTTAATAATGCTTTATGGACCTTTCCTCCAGGAACTTGTCCAAACCTTTTTTAAACCCAGCTACACTAACAGCCTTTACTACATCCTCCGGTAACAAATTCCAGAGTTTGATTACACGTTGAGTGAAAAAATATTTTCTTTTATTAGTCTTAAATAGTTTACCCTGTAGCTTCATTGCATGTCCCCTAGTCTTTCTATATTCTGATAACGTAAACAATCGATCTACGTTTACCCTTTCCACTCCGTTCATTAATTTATAGACTTCTATCATATCTCCCCTCAGCCGTCTCTTTTCCAGGTTGAAGAGCCCTAACCTTTTTAGCCTCTCTTCATAGGAGTAGCCTTCCATCCCCTTTACCATTTTGGTGGCTCTTCTCTGAACCTTTTCTAATGACACTATATCCTTTTTAAGATACGGCGATCAGAATTGCACACAATATTCAAGGTGCGGTCTCACCATGGAACAATAAAGAGGCATTATAATATCTTTTGTTTTATTTTCCATTCCTTTCCTTATGATACCTAGCATTCTATTTGCTCTCTTGGCCGCCGCTGCACACTGGGCCGAGGGTTTTAACATGGTATCCACAATGACGCCTAAATCTTTTTCCTGGGTGGTGGTTCCTAATGTGGAACCTTGCATCGTGTAACCATAGTTTGGGTTGTTCTTCCCTAGGTGCATAACTTTGCACTTGTCCACATTAAATTTCATCTGCCACTTTGATGCCCAGTCCTCCAATTTATCAAGATCCTCTTGCAATTTTCCACAATCCTCCTGGGTTTTAACAACTTTAAATAGTTTTGTGTCATCTGCAAATTTGATAACCTCACTTGTTATTCCACTTTCCAGGTCATTTATGAATATGTCAAAAAGTAGCGGACCCAGCACAGATCCCTGGGGTACACCACTATTCACCTTTCTCCATTGGGAAAATTGGCCATTTAGCCCAACGCTCTGCTTTCTATCTTTTAACCAGTTCCTGATCCACAGTAGTACACTGCCTCCTATCCCATGACTCTTTAGTTTTGCCAAAAGTCTCTGATGAGGGTCCTTGTCAAAGGCTTTCTGAAAGTCCAGATACGCTATATCAACTGACTCACCTTTGTCCACCTGTTCATTCACACTTTCAAAAAAACATAACAAATTAGTAAGACAAGATCTTCGTTGTCTAAAGCCATGTTGGCTGTCTCCCATTAGGCCATGACATGCTGAGTAATTTTATTCTTTATGATGGTTTCTGCCATTTTTCCCGGTACTGACGTGAGGCTCACCGGTCTGTAGTTTCCCGGATCACCCCTGGAACCCTTTTTAAAAATTGGTGTTACATTGGCGATCCTCTAATCTTCAGGTATTAGAGATGATTTTAATGATAGTTCACAGATTACTAATAGCAGGTCTGCAATCTCATATTTCAGATTTTTCAACACCCTTGGATGTATACCATCCGGCCCAGGTGATTTGCTACTCTTCAGTTTATCTAATAGTTGTAATACATCTTCCCGATGTATCGATATTTCCTTCAATTCTTCCGCACCTTTAAATACCACTTCAGTCATGGGTAACATCCCTATATCTTCCTCAGTAAAGACCGAAGCAAAGAATTCATTCAGTCTCTCTGCTATCACCTTGTCGTCTCTTAGTGCCCCTTTAACTCCTCTATCATCTAATGGACCAACTGACTCTCTCACGGGGTTTTTGCTACGAATGTACTTGAAAAAATCTTTATTTTGCTTTTTTGCTTCCGCAGCAAGCTTCTTCTCAAATTCTCCCTTTGCCTGCTTTATCAATGCCTTGCATTTGACTTGCCAGTGCTTGTGCTGTTTCCAGGTTTCGTCGTTTGGCTCTTTTTTCCATTTCCTGAAAGATGCTTTTTTGGAAACAACAGCCTCTCTGACCTCACCTTTAAACCATGCTGGCAGTTTTTTGGACTTCCTTCCACTTTTCTTAAAGCGTGGAATGCTTCAGTGCCCTCCTGAATTTAGTTAGCTCCGGGATTGCTCGTATGTTGTGTGGTAGGGCGTTCCAGCATCTGGGTGCACAGAGACTAGTTTTGTTCAAATATCAGGAGTCTTTCATGCTAAGATGCTGACCTTGATGTATTATATGTGTTTATGAATTCTTGTGATAATCATGTGTTTAATTATGGGAATGCATATTGAGTTTTGTGAACATCAGTGCCTTTTGGGTGCATGTATGACTTTTGCTACTTTGATTATCAGTGTGGATAAATGAGCCATTGATGTATTTAACCTCGTGTGTATACCTGAGCTCACTTTGAGTGAACTGTGGGAGGTGTCGGAGGTTTCTGAGGTTTGCTTTTTCCACTCTGAGAATATATTCTAATGCAAATGATTCGGTTACTATGGAGGGTTAGTTGGTAGGGCTGTTTCAGTTTATTGTGTGATGTATTCCTGGATTGCTGACAACCCCATGCTGATCTATTAGGGGACCAGCAGCACTGATTGCAAAAGGTGGAGTCAGGGACTACAAATACCACACTGCTTTGGGGAGTAAATTCAAAACCAAGTCTGGCCAAAAAGTCTCTCAAAACACGCACACACACACACACACACACACTCCAGAATTTCTGTTAGTCTCATTCTGATGCATTATGGGACCTGCTGCACTGATTCGAATGGTTAAAATCAGGGACTACTGATACTATACTGCATTGCAATGCAAACCTAAAACCAGAACTGGCAAATCTCTCACTCCTGGCACTGAGTAACTTGGCAACTCTGCATTCACATCCCTTCCTACACACAAGCACATACACATGTCTCTGTACACACACACACACACACACACATCTCTCCCCAAACACATGCATTCATACACTCTCTCACTTTCTCACATACGCACATCCCTCTCTCTATAAACACACATGGGCACATGCAGGGCCGTAAAGAGCCAAAATTGCACCCTGTGTGACTTGCACATCAGGTGTGCCCCTCCCCCATACTTCCATCCAGCCACTGCCTGCTCTTGCCCTGCTGCCGCCGCCCTGTTTTCTCCGTGGTGGCAGCAGCAGAGCAGATCTAACTTTAAAATGAAGAAAGAAACCCCCCCCCCCCAAAACCATGTCACATCAGAGGAGGGAGGGACCAGACCCGCAGAAAGACCCACGTGCTTTGGGGGTTTTTATTTTAGGTCTGCTCAGCTGCTGCTGGTGCTGCTGCCGCTGAGAAAACAAAAGGTGGTGGTGGCGGAAGGGCAACAGCGGGCAGCCAAAATGCACTCCCTAAGCTTTTGCACCCTGTGAGGCTGCACCGCTCACCCGGGGCTAGGTACAGCGCTGAGCACATGTTCTCTTAGGTTTCTGAGGCTAGCATCATGGTCTTTGCAGTTTTCCGGCTCATGCCATGTCTTGGTAGGTGGAACCAGAGCTGGCTTAAGGGTTTTTATTGCCCCTAGGCAGAAACCCCGGCCTTGCTGCCCCCCCAGCTGACACTGCCTCCCTTCAGCTACTACTACTATCCCCTAGCTGCCGCTGATTCTGTCTCTTTGCCGCCACATTTTCAAATACTACCGCTGCCCACCTGCCCACCAAATGGGTGGTTGCCTAGCTTGCCTAGTGGATGGGCTGGCCCTGGGTGGAACCAATGTTCCAGCCAACATTCTATGGCTTTCTTGTTTGTTTATTTCATTTGGTTGATTTGAAGCAAGAAATTAGAATTTTGCCGTGAAAGTTCATTGAAGAAAAGGCAGGAAATTAGAATTTGAATTTCTGAGAGAAAGTTCGTTGGAAAAAGGTGGGAGTTTTGAAATTTGAATTTTGATGGGAAGCTTTGTTGGAGAAAGAACGGGAAAGGTGCAAGTAGGAATCCTGGAGGAAGGGTATTTGGATCTCAGATTCTGGAAGCTGGAAAAATCTTGTCTTCAGCCCCAAACCTTGTAGCACTAAACCTTCTTTGAAAGAGGGGTTGCCATGCTTTCTTGATGCTCAGTTCTTTGTTTCCATTGACGTTTCGTGGATGTCTTGCCATCTCTACCGCCTCTTTAATCCTCCTTGGCCACCAGCGATCTTTTTCCAGGATTCTTGTGTCATTAAATTTGATTGCGTGGCCAGTTTCCATTGCATGGAAGGCTACAGCAGAGTTTTCTGTGTTGCAGAATTTCTAATGTCTTTGTGCTCTTGTAGCCTTTCTTCGGTGGTGTGGCCGGTTTCGCTTCTATATGAGTGGCTGTAACTGCATGAAATTTCATAGACTCCAGGGGTCTGGAGTGCGGGGATGCGATCTTTCACTGTGCGAGTGAGGATGCCAGCTTCTGTAGTGCTCTACATGCTGTTCTGATATTATTCTTTTTAAGTAGTTTACCTATGCGGTCTGTTACTCCTTGGCCATAGGGGTTTAGTGGAGGAGTAGCCTAATGGTTTGAGCACTGGCTTATTGTACGAGACACATAAGAGAAATATAGGAAAATTAAATTAGAAACAACCTGATTGGTGAAAACCAGGAGGGAAGTTTTTTTAAAAACAGCATGAAGTGCTAGTTTAGCCAGGATTGGAATATGAGAGAAGCGTTACACACCAACTTTGAAAGTTATTCCCAGAGTGGAGCTTTGGTGATAGAGAAGGGATTAGAGAAACGCTAGTAAAGTTTGGGAAGAGGGGTGGCGGGGGAGATGAGATAGAAGCAGCAAGGAGTCAGAGAGCAAAGATTTTGCTGGTGAGTGAGAAAAGCTTCAACTGTATGCGGAAATAGATGGGGGAACCAATGAGGTGATTTGAGACGTTAAATGGTCCTAACAGTGCTGGGGAAAATAAGCTATACATTGGAATTTTGTACATACTGTAGTGGTGAGAGTGAGTTCAGCAGCAGAAATCACGAAATATATCCACATTTGTTGACCAGGGCCTTCAGTGTGTTAGGATTTTAGTACTGCGTGGGCAGCTATGTTTCTGCAATCCACCCCTGGGGCTCTCAAGTTCTATTACATCTGGTGAGGCATTCCTTGCTTTCACAAAATTATTTAATACTCCATGTCTTTCCCCGATATCACAAAAAAATAAACTATAGATAGAACATAAGAAATGCCATACTGGGTCAGACCAAGGTCCATCAAGCCCAATATCCTGTTTCCAACAGTGGCCAATCCAGGTCACAAGTACCTGGCAGTTTCCCAAAAAGGCACACAGGTTCCACAATGGTCGTCCTGGGGCAAGCAGTCGATTTCCCAGGTACTCTTTAATAATGGTTTATGGACCTTTCTTCCCAGGAACTTGTCCAAACCTTTTTTAAACCCAGCTACACTAACGGCCTGCACTACATTCTCCAGTAACAAATTCCAGAGTTTGCTTACATGTTAAGTGAAAAAATATTTTCTCTTCTTAGTCTTAAATAGTTCGTTGTGCTTCATTGTGTATCCCCTAGTCTTTCTACTTTTTGATGGCATAAGCAATGTTTACCTGTTGCACTCCATTCATTAATTTTTAGACTTCTATCTTATCTCCCCTTAGCCATCTCTTTTCAAAGTTGAAAAGCCTTTAACCTTTTAAGCTTTTCCTCATAGAGGTACCCATCCATCCCCTTTACCATTTAGGTGGCTCTTCTCTTTACCTTTTCTAATTCTGCTATAGCCTTAAGATATGGCGACCAGAATTGCACACGATATTCAAGGTGCGGTCGCACCATGGAACGATACAGGGGCATTATGATGTCATCCTTTGTTCTATTCTCCGTTTCTTTCTTTATGATTCCTAACATTCTATTTGCTTTCTTGGCCGCTGCACACTGACAAAAGGTTTCAATGTATTATCCATGATGACATCTAAATCTTTTTCCCGGGTGGTGGTTCCTAATGTGGAACCTTGCATCATGTAACTGTAGTTTGGGTTCTTTCCTAGGTGCAGAGCTTTGCCATTTAGATATCCAATCTTCCCTTTTTTCAAGGTCCTCTTGCAATGTTTCACAATCCTCCTGTGTTTTAACATTTTTGAATAATTTGATCACCTCACTACTTGTTCCTATTTCCAGGTCATTTATGAATATGTTAAAAAGCAACGGGCCCTGGGGTTCCCCACTATTTACCTCTCTTGATTGAGAAAATTGGCCAGGAACTCGAGCAGCATTGGTTGTAGGACTCTTGACAGGGAGATGTAAAACTCAAAGCCCATGCCGCATAGAAACCTTCTTGAGGAAGTAGTTAACATTCATTCATCTAACCAATTTATAATCTGCTTGATCATTTAAAAATCTTCCAGGTGAGGAGCATCTTTCTTGCCTTTTGGTCTGCTCGACAAGTGGCCAGTATTTCTGAGATTATACACCCTTTGTGTGAAAGAAGGACAGTCCTCCGCTAGTGAAGACATTTGGCTTGCGCTGTGGCGGTGTTCATAGATGGTGCGCTCCTTCTGTGCAAAGCCAGCTTTCATCACCAGGCCTTCCAGGCTTCCGTTATGGGTTATTAAAACAGTCTATTTTCCAATAATATCCAGAGCACAGTGAGGCACTGTATGTCTTATCTGAATGCACAAGCATTAAGAAATGAGGCGTACTCATGAAAAATGAAGTAGGAAAGCTTTTTAAGAAATGTCAGCTCCAGGAAGAGTGATGGGTAAATTCAGCGGAAAATCTGCCACAGGCTGGTTCAAATCCTAGAATGTTTTTTTTAAAGATCGGCAGACGAAGTGAACATTTTACAGGAAAATTCAATGAAAGTCAGGTTAAACAAAAGGCTGCCTCTTCGGCTAACTAGCTGTAATCGGTGCAGTAATTCCCCAGGAGGGCACTAATTACATGTAAATCATTAATCTCTCTTGATGGAAGACTTAATTCTCTGCTTATTAATTTAGTTTTCCACAGTACAGCGTGCACAGGTTGTGAGTACAGTGGAGTCAATACAGGAACTATTTGACAGCAGTTACACAGCCATTGTAAAGAGGGGGGGGGGGGTGCTGCCACACTGCACATGTCTATCACATTTATGCAGTTTTTATTTCTTTTCTTTGTCAACTTGGATTGTGGGCGGCAGGGGCAGACCCTGAAGAAAGGGTCACAAACATCTGTGGCAGTTTTCAAGCTTAACTTCACGATGCACCTGCATAGATTTACCGTTCATACAATTTGTCCAACTTGATAGGTGCAAAAACATGTCCTTTGAAAATATATGCTTCCAACCTTTTTTGGTTTGTCTCTGGATAACTTTTTCTTATTATCCGTTTTCTCCATTTCAGTCTTCCTTTGCTAGGCTTGCATTTCCCTTTATCTCCTGCTATTATTTTAATTTAGCTCATGCTTTTTTTCTGAAATAGCTCAAGGTGTGTTACCTTCAGGTACTGTAGATATTTTCCTGTCCTCCCACTTCTAGTTATCATTTATATAGCAGCACTAGGGATATGTAGCACTAAGACAGTCCCTGCTTCACAGAGCTTACAATCTGCTGACAAACAGAATGCCAGGGGACTAGGGAATTCTTAGGGAAATGATCATAAACAAATGGGTGAAGACAGGTGGATAACGGGTCAGGATCCAAAGGCAGTCTCAGAAATAAGTTTATAGCCTAGATTTGGAAAAGACCAAGGATGGAGCCTGACGTACTGACTCTGGTAGTCAATCATGGTGCAGCAGGGTGGAAGGAACAAAGTCTGGAGTTGGTAGAAGAAGAGAAGACGCTGGTAAATTCCACCCAATCAGCCCCCACAATGAGGGTGGCCCGGGCAGAAAGGGGGCTCACACAGCGGCGATGGCAGCGGCACGACAAACTTACTTTATCATGTTTGCCATGCCGCTCCCCTCTTGTAAGTTCATCGTGGGGAATGTGGATCCTCTGGCTGTTCCTCACGATAACATCCACACCGCGAGACTTTAGCCCGGTGGGGAACAGCTGCTGGGCTCGCATTCCCCACAGTGAACTTTCAAGAATGGAGCACTGCGGCAAACATGATAAAGTAGTTTGCCACGCTGCTGCTGCCACTGCTGCATGGGGGGTGGGGGGGGAAGCTCACCTGACAAAGGAGGGGGCATGTCACCGCCATGCCAAAGGGGGCCCTCAGCAAAAGTTTGCTTGGGGCCCCTCATTGTAACTTATGCCACTGAGAGAAGGGCATAGATAACGACAATTTGCTTGAGTGGAGTTGCCGGGAAGGGATGTAGGGAAAGATAAGAGAGGGAAAGGTAGTGAAGATCCTCAGAATGAATGTATTTCTAGGTCAGAACGGGACATTTGAACTGTATGTGGAAATGGATAGGGAGCCAATGAAATGACTTGAGAAGAGGGGTTATGTGAGCATAGTGACACTGGCGGAAGATTAGCCACGCAGCTGGATTTTGAACAGATTTAAGGGGAGAGATGATTCAGAGGGAGACCAGCAACAAGGAGGTTGCAATAGTCTGGATAGGAGGTGACTAAAGAGTGGATAAGGGTCTTAGTAGGGAGACCAGTGAGGAGCTAGTTGCAGTAATCTAGATGGGAAGTAGTATGCTGATGTTCTAGAGAATAAAACTGGTTTTAGCCATCTATTGATTATGTGCAGTGAAAGTGAACCAAGAGTCAACGATGATCCTGAAGTTGCCGGCTGAAGAGACGGGATGATGACAAAATAGAGAAGAGAGGAGGTGGGTTAAGGGGAAGGATAAGAAGCTCTGTATTGGCCATGTTCAGTTTGACAGCAGAGGGACATCAAAAGCTTAGTATCTAATCTTGTATCTGAGGCAGTGAAGATCTAAGTAACTTGCCTGAGACCACAAGGAGTCTCAATGGGATATGAGCTCAGGCAGCTCTGGTCCCTGCATCTCTCTTCCCTTCCTTCCCTCTAGCCCCCTCCTCTCTCCTACGAGTTCCTTTGCAGAATTCTGGCCTCCCCAGCCACCTTTAGCTTCTTCACCTTTAGCTAATGTTGTACCTCTACACAAAAGTGGTGACAGGGAAGAAGTGTCAAACTACAGGCCCGTGAGCCTTACCTCGGTGGCAGGAAAAGTAATGGAGGCGCTTCTGAAAGAGTGAATAGTGAACTTTCTCAAAACCAACAGCTTGCAAGATCCAAGGCAACATGGTTTTACCGAAGGACGGTCTTGCCAAACAAATCTGATTGAGTTCTTTGATTGGGTGACCAAGGAACTAGATCTGGGGCATGCAATGGATGTCATCTATCTGGATTTCAGCAAAGCCTTTGATACTGTTCCTCATAGGAGGCTTGTCAATAAACTCAGTAGCTTGGGGATGGGTTGACTGACAGACAACAGAAGGTGATGGTACATGGAGCTCACTCGGATGAGAGGAAGGTGATTAGCGGGGTGCCTCAGGGTTCGGTCCTGGGCCCGGCACTGTTCAATATATTTGTGAGTGATATTGCTGAAGAACTGAATGGAAAAGTCTGTCTTTTTGCAGATGACACAAAAATTTGCAACAGAGTGGACTCCCCCGAGGGAGTGGTTAACATGAGGAAAGATCTACAAAAGCTGGAAGACTGGTCTAATGCTTGGCAACTACGATTTAATGTGAAAAAGTGCAGTGTCATGCACTTGGGTAGCAGAAATCCAAGGGAAAAGTACACGATAGGGGGTGAGAGGTTGGTATGCACGGTTCAGGACAAAGACCTTGGTGTGATTCTCTGATGATCTCAAGGTGGCAAAACAGTGCGACAAGGTGGTGGCAAAAGCCAGGAGGATGTTGGGCTGCATACAAAGAGGGATTACCTGCAGAAAGGAAGAAGTACTTATGCCACTGTACAAGTCACTGTTGAGGCCTCACTTGGAATACTGTGTTCAGTTTTGGAGACCATATCTTGCAAAAGATGTAAAAAGACTGGAAACTGTTCAGAGAAAGGCGACCAAAATGATTTGGAGCCTGCGTCAGAAGCCTTATGAGAAGAGACTTGAAGACCTAAATATGTACACTCTGGAAGAGAGGAGGGACAGGGGAGATATGATTCAGACCTTTTAATACTTAAAGAGAAATAATGAACAAACCTCTTCCAAAGACGGGGAAGATGTAAAACTAGAGGGCATAACATGAAGCTTCAAGGTGGTAAATTGAAAGGCAATGTCAGGAAATATTTCTTCACTGAAAGGGTGGTGGATGCTTGGAATGCCCTCCCGATGGAAGTGGTGGGGGCAAACACGGTGACGGAATTCAAAACGGCATGGGACAAACACAGTGGATCCCTTTACAGCAACAGGATAAAAGCAAAATAAACAGTACCATCTAACTTCTGAACTATCTAGCGTCTCAACAAATAGGGGTGTCCTACATGGAGTGGTGGGTTCACCCCTAAACAAAAACATGGGGAGGGGTGGCCTGCACAGAGCGACAGGTGCACCTACTCTTGCCATCTTGCTGGGCAGACTAGATGGACCATGCTGGTCTTTATCTGCCGTCACTTACTATGTTACTATGTTCCCTCATGATGCTCCAGTTACATGGCTCTCCTTGCTGTGAGCCATGCAGTCTTGGATAGGTATGAAAGGCGCGCCTTTAAACCAGCAGCATCATCCGTTGGGAAGGAAGTGTCAGAAGAAAGGCAGTGCCATGAATAACAGGCAGTGAAAAAATTTGCACCCCTCGGCTATCATGGCAGCAGAAAAGAATTATAGGGGCAACTGGTGGCTGTTGTGATTCTGCAGCAGAAGGCTGACTCTGTCAGCTGCGTACGTCTTGTAGCACTATGTAAATGAATAATAGTAGTCGCTGCCATAGCTGAAAACTCATAGCAATTTGAGGAGTCTGGTAATAAGTCACATTTAAAGCTAGAGGAGGGCTGGGGGGCAGTGCAGTGGAGATTGTCTGGTACATGATGACGGTAATGTGGAAAGGATACTCGACTAGAGTGTGCAGCTACTGTGCAGTCAAGCCAAAATATTTCAGTTACTCAACT
The DNA here is from genome assembly GCA_033557465.1 of Ichthyophis bannanicus. Taxonomy (NCBI): domain Eukaryota; kingdom Metazoa; phylum Chordata; class Amphibia; order Gymnophiona; family Ichthyophiidae; genus Ichthyophis; species Ichthyophis bannanicus. Next base: position 809,094,121 of record CM066036.1, read on the forward strand.
TTATGTGATCTGGCTAGCATGGAGGCAGGGCCGGCGTGTCTACTAGGCAGGCTAAGTGGCTGCCTAGAGCAGCAGACCTCTGTGGGTGGCACAGAGAGGTGTCAGATGAGACATGGTCTGCTATGGGACATTGTCACCGCACCAGGCTGAGCCTTCTCCTCTGCACCAACCACGCTGATGGAATCAGCGGCAGAGGAGGGGGCTGGAGGTGCTACTCGGCTCAGAAGGGGTGTATGGCATGACCGAGGCTTCCACCTGGGGCAGCAGAACCCCTTGGGCCGGCCCTGCATAGATGGAGTCATTAGGGTTAACGACAATGTTGTCGTCTGTGGCAAATATTATGCCTCAGCTTACAATAGAGCAGGCCGGTGTGTTCACTGACTCGCACAGGTCTGCTTGCTCTAAACCCGTCTGAAGCTGAATGAGCTGAGAGTGCTGCTGTGTTACAAGTCCAGCTGGCATTTCCCCCTCCGCTTTCATTTTAAATTCTTATTAGAGTTTGAACTCAAAAGCCAAGTGAGCATTAGAAACCAATTTCCTGTGCACTAATGAACACACAAAACTATTTTGATTTTGTTTCTACAGTCTTAGCATACAAACACAGGTCTTGCAAGGTTTTCCATAACTTTATAATATAAGATTGTCTAGCTAGATTTCAATCAGGACTTTGGCAGACCCACAGTACAAAGAACTTATCAGTCTCTGTGCTGGATGATCGCTCGAAGGTGTGAACAAAGGAGGTGTCTGGAGTGGTCATTTAGCTGGACTTATCTACAGCTTTCAACACAGATGACCATAATATTTTGGTTGGCTAGTTGAGGGCAGTAGGTTTGGTTTTGCTCCTATATTAAGGACAGACATCAGCAGGTATTTCTGAGTCAGTTTTTTGGTCATCTCCAGGGTGCACATTTATCTCCTCTTTGGTTTAACATATTCTTTGCAGAGTTAGGAGTTTGCTTTCCTCTTAGGCATAGAAAGTTTCAGGAGTTGCATATATTAATGAAGATTTAGGAGCATGTTTACTAAAGGATGCACCAGTAGGGAGCGTTTGAGCCACAAAACTAGTACAGAGGTCCGCACAAAGTTTAGGGGTCATATACACCTGTTCCCTGTCATTACTATGTTGCTAATACACTGCATCACACTGGCATGCAGGTGCCCTTACCTCACCCCTTGAAGTGTGTTACGTGCACCCATGCTAGCAGCCAACCTCATTTTGCGGTTAGTGCATTCCCAAAATGCCTGCCCACCCTAACAATGATGCACCATTAGTGCCCACATGCCACGCCTAACTCGCCCAGTCCCTGCCCAGTCGTATGCTCATTGGTTAGACCACGGCCCTGGCATGCTTAGCCACAGTAAACCCTGCACTAAGCACATTTTAGTAAACACGCCCTTTAGAGAAGATTTCTCAGTGGTATGTAAATAGTAGGTTGAGTTTAAATATTAAAAACAATTAAGGTATTTTGGGTGGGTCTTTAAGATCCATACACTGACTTTTTTGTTCTCCAACATAGTCATTCTGTTCAGAATTTGGGTGTTTACTTTGCTTTTGAACTAACCTTGTAGCTGTAACACACTCTGCTTTTTGGCAATTACATCTTGCTAGACACCTTAGACCTTACCTTAATCATAAGGCCTGTTGATCAGGTCTTAGTTATAGGGCCTGCTCCCATACTGAGCAATCTGAAAAAAGAACTTATATTTTCTCGTCAAACAACAAAGACCCTCAGTCGGGGGATGTTCTGGGTTATTGACAGAATCCCTCAGCCTTTCCTCTCATCCTTCTCAACTTTCCCCTGAGGGCTTTGTGAAGACCTTTCAAGAAATCATCAAGGCATCCGCTCTCTTAATGCCTCAATCTTCTCCTTGTGACCTTTCTAATCAGAAAGCATCATCTAAGAGTTAGTCAATTTTCAGCACCAATTCTAACACCTGTACCCAGTCTGCATGGGATATCCTTTCTTCATTCAATATTCCTTCCATTCATGTAAGACTTTGGAATCTATGCAGCCATTATACAGCCCATACTGACTCTTTACCATCCTCTTTTATCAAAGAATTAAGGGACCTATTGCTGTCATATCTCTAGTCTGTTATTACCACCCACCCCATATTGATGCCTTGGATTTCTGTCTCTTTAATGCATGATTGCTCTTTTCTGCATTGAAGTTTAGTTGCCAAATATTCGCCCATATTTTCTGCTTTCTTATCTTAGTCCATATCTTTCTACTCCTTTCAGGGTATCTATTTATTTGCAGATTTTAGTGTCACTTGCAAAACGACTAAGGGGCCCTTCTACTAAGATACACTGTGGTTTTGCACTTATGCACGGACAGCATTTTCTCAGCAGTTAATGTGCGGAGCTTTTCTGTAATATGGTGTGCTATTACTCTTTTATATTTTTTTGAAGGTGTGAATAAACAGATAAAGATGAGCCAGTTGATAGTGTATGTGGATTTTTAGAAAGTCTTTGAAAAGCTACCTCATGAGAGACTCTTGGGGAAATTAAAAAGTCATGGGATAGGAGGCGGTGTTCTGTTGTAGATTAGAAACTGGTTAACAATCGAAAACAGAGGGTAGGGCTAAATGGCCAATATTCTCAATGGAGAAATGTGAATAGTGGAGTACCCCAGGGATCTGTGCTAGGCCTGCTGCTTTTTAACATATTTATAAATGTCCTGGAAATGGGAATAAGAAGTGAGGTGATGGAATTTGCAGATGAAACAAAATTATTCAAAGTTGTTAAAATACAAAAGGATTGTGAAAAATTACAAGAGGCCCTTGAGAAACTAGGAGACTGGGCATACAAATGGCAGATGAAATTTAATGTGGACAAGTGTAAAGTTATACAAACAATAACCACCAAATTGCAAACATAAATCCAATGCAATTAATAGACCAGCTTAAAAATAAACACTTATACATAAGCAATTTTTGAACTTAGAATCTTACAAAAGAAATAAAAAATGTTTAATAATAATTTTGTTTACACCATTTATGATATATAATATAGGAGAAATACAAAACATACCAAAATTACCACAAAAACTACACAAAAAGCATATAACATAAACAATTAAAATACAAAACCCTCAAAACAAATTCTTCAATATCATGTCATTACATACTAATTAGGAGTATAGTGGATTTAAAGCAATTGTTTGTAAGAATTACTTTAAATCCACTATCCTCTAACAATACCGTATTGATATGTATATTGCACAACCCTACATATGATCTTTCTCTAAATCCAAATTGTGCAATATAGTATTTGGAACAAAATTTGGATTTAGAGAAAGATCATATGTAGGGTTGTGCAATATACATATCAATATGGTATTGTTAGAGGATAGTGGATTTAAAGTAATTGTTTGTAAGATTGTGTAATATACATATCTATATGAAAGTAGGGCAGTACAATTATATGTAATTAGTATGTAATGACATGATATTGAAGAATTTGTTTTGAGGGTTTTGCATTTTAATTGTTTGTTATATGCTTTTTGTGTAGTGTTTTGTGGTAATTTTGGTATTTTTTTATTTATTTATTTATTTAAGGTTTTTCTATACCGCACTATTCGGCATCAGCACGGTTTACAATAAACAAGTTTGTACAATGAGGAACATCCATACATTGAACTTACATAGAACAGGGAGTTTAAACATGGATAACAGGTGAACTTTATACATAGCAAACAAAGGGAGATTTAAACAAGGGTAACAGGTGAACTTTATACATTATATACACAGGGATTGCATCACATCTAAGTTTATGATACAGGCCCTAAGGGGGATAGATGGGGGAGGTGAAGAGTTTTCATCGGAAATTGGTTAGACAGCGTTGGCTTGTTAGACTATAAGATCATGTGGTACTGTCTAGGTGATGCTGTCGGAGTTACCAAAATGTTGTATGTTGTATTTCTCCCATATTATATGTCATAAATGGTGTAAACAAAATTATTAGATATTTTTTGTATCTTTTGTAAGATTCTAAGTTCAAAAATTTTTCATGTATAAGTGTTTATTTTTAAGCTGGTCTATCAAGTGCAAAGTTATGCACATAGAGGCCGCTTCTATAACATTCACGACCAGGCTGTGGGCATGTCCAAATCGGAGACGGAAACGTTTTAAACTCTATTCTGGTATGGATGTAACCGTGTGTCCGGAATAGGAGACGTAGACATATTCAACGGCGTCGATGTCCCCACCTTCGCAATATTCTAAAAAGATGATTGTCTACGGTGCTGCCCACCTCCACCTCCCCTGTTAAAATGTGCAGACCCTAAGCTGCTCCTCTCACTGACAGTGTTGTGCTCATGCAAATAACACATGAATACTGATCAGACCAAAATGCGAATGCCAACAAGACTAAGGGGCATGTTTACTAAACCATCTTAACGTGCGTCCGGCGTTAGTGTGCAGGATGCCATAAAAGGAGTGGGTGTGTCGGTCTTAAAGAAGCAAAACGGGATTATCGCGCGATAACGTGCGCTGCGCACATTATCGGGCGAGACGCCGCTAAGCACGTTAACGCGCGATAATCTTAAGTAGGTGTGCAGACATACAAACGCAGAAATAGAGGTGTAGCACAATGGTTAATACACTGACAGATGGTACAGGGGTCATGAGTTTGATTCCCCAGTGTGCCTAATCCATAAGGCTGGCTGAGGCATTAGCTTTTATGTGTAAGTATTGATTTTTGAGGCATTTTATTTGTAGTTTAATTAGTGCTGCCAGCAGACACACCCTCACATGCCGTAATCTAAGGTGCCGCATAAGGCACCCTATAAGGCACTCCATAGGGCACATTATAAAGTGCACTGTCCGCCAAGGCACCCTATAATGTCCCCTATAGGGCACCCTATAAGGCGCTTTAGAGGACACCTGATAAGGCACCTTATAAGGCGCTTTATAAGGTGCTGTATAGGGCGCCTTATAAGGTGCAGTATGGGGCGCCCTATGGTTACAGTACACTGACGGTGTTGTTGCTGGCAGCACTAATGTACATTAAAAATAGACAATGCCTCGGACAGCCTTATCAAATAACCCCACCATGGGTTTGAACCCATGACCTCTGGCTCCACAAGCAGTGAAGTGTCTAGTGGGCTACAGCTGCTAACAAACCCATAGCTGGCTGCAGAAGGACTGCATGTCACCACATAAACTGTCTGCTGTGGTTACCAGGATAAGGTTAACCCACCTATACCCATGATGCACTGCACATGCAAATCAGCAGTCTACAGATGGGCACAAAATGGGGTATGTACCCCCACAGCACCTCGGCCTGGTAGGGGGAAATGACCATGTGTGGTAGTGGCACAGAGTAGCTACAGACCGTCACATTGCGTGGGTACTGTGCTCACCCTGAGGGTGAGGTGGGGCGCCCAGCACCAGGTCCACAGCACCTTTCATGGCTGAAATACACTATGCTGCAGGTCCCCATCAGTGCTACTGTGTGTGATAGGTAGTCCCTGCAGACACACCTGAGATATATCTGTGTCCTTCTGTATTTTTCAGTCATAGCTAGCCCTTATGGGCTATGATGCACCCAGAATAGTGCATATCCTGTGTTGGCGCCATGGTTGAATGATGTAGGTGAAGGGGGGTGTTTGGACCCATAGGCGGATTATGTACCACCACACAACCCACCCTCTGGAGCTCAGGGTGGGCAACAGGATTGCCCACCAACAGATCCACATTCTACCTCCCTGCAATGGTGGCAGTAGAGGGGACCATCAACCCCAGTCCTGCTGGGGAACAGACACCCTACAGGGCAAGCAATGCAGAGCTGTACACATCCATAAAGCAATAAGCAGACAGACAGTAGGCCTGGAAATGCTCAGCTGCCCCCCACCACTATCTGACATTCTCCAGCAGCAAGCCTCCAGCCACTGCACCCTGCAGGGTGTTCCAGCAAGACACATACTAGCTGCAGACAGTCTGCTAGCTAGTCCATAGTGCATGTTCCTGGAGGAGATGCGTGTACCAAGAACTGGGATGTCAGCATACACACCAAGCAGATAAGTCAGTGATTGGACCCCAAAAGAGAACCCATAAATATCACATGAGAGAAGTACTATATAGTACTATGGGGGAACCTAGCCATGCCATGGTCACTGCTCAGTCAGGGTGAGAGTGACCTCCCAGCAGGACATGCTGTGGCCACCCTGTCCATGCAGGTGGTGGTCGGGCACTACAATGTCCAAGCCATTGCCCTATGCCCTGTGCAGATGCAGCCAGGCCATGCCACCCTATCCAGGCTATTCCCACAGTACCTTGCTCCTCATTATGCACATTGGCAGGCCAATACTGGCAACAGTGGTAGCAGTGTGGGCTGTAGAAGGTGTTGGCAGCCACCACACACTGGATAGACAGACACACACTCCACACACCTATGCCAGCATTGTGCAACTATAGAGGTGTTTGGCAGCCCTGGCCTCCACACCAGTCCTGGGCACAGTGCAGGCATGGCTATGGTACGCAATACTGTTGGGGTCACTCTGTCAGACACCAGACCTAAAGGCACACTCCACAGACAGCAGAAAGGTTGCTATGATGCAGCTCAATCAGCCAATTGTGCTTAACATAGGAATTGCTATCTGCCAGTTATCATAGCAACCTTTTGATAGCTGTGTACAGTTTTCCCATGTTTAGGGTGGCATTGCTAAGGTATGCAAGTGCTAGTATTGGGAGATGCACGCAGGGCCCAACATCCTGCCTCCCCAGGAGGCTTCGGATAATGGAGCCTGTGGGTGCGTGTGTGTCTGCCACTGCTCTCGGGCAGAGGTTCCCAACTCCAGTCCTGGAGGACCAAACACTGTTCGGGTTTTCATGCTGTCCCTAATGAATATGCATGAGATACATCTGCATAACATGGGGGCGGTGCATAGAAATGCAGCACAGCCATATTTATCAGAGGCAGCATGGAGCCTGAATGGTGTTTGGCCCTCCAGGACTGCATTTGGGAGACTCTGCTCTAGGTAATGCGCATGTTTATGGTGTCTGTGCTCTGTAGGGTAAAATGTAGGGGTTTTGGGCATGTTTACGTCATCTGAAATAAAGGTTCTGTCTGTATTAGCACGTTTTAGTAGTGGGTAAAAGATGGGGACTGGGTTGGCAGGAACCACAGCTGGGACTTGAACCTGTGACCTTCTGCTTCTGAGCACACTGGCTGTGTGCACTGCACCACTGTGTTGCCACAGAGATAGTGCATTCCCTGGTGATACCATGACTGTTCATCAGACAGGGTCTGTCTGTTGCAGTGAACGGCACCCACCTAAACAGGGCTAGGCCACGGTCTGCTCTGGGCAGCTGCCACTGCCCCCTCCACCACCAGTAACCCTCTGCCACCATGCTGACATGCCCTTCTGCTGATGCTGCTGGTGGAGTGTTTCTCAAGCCATCCAGTGTGTGGGTAGGCGGCTGCCTATGGTGCGGGTTCTGGGGTAGGGGTGCCTGCATAGCTGTCCACGCTTCCCCCCATCATCGCCTGCCAATGTTCTGTGCCCTTGGGGGTACTTGCTGGGTACTATCTCCTGTGACACTGTGGGGAGCACACTCGTGCCCATGTTGGGCCCTCATCAGTTGCTGTCTGGCTGCTCTACTGTTTCAGCATTCCTATGGGCCACCTAGGCATCACCCTAGTCCGCACTGTGGCCCAGCTGCACCACAGCATGTGCCGCCTGCAGCCCTCTGTGTCCCCTTTTCAAGCATCTGTCCAGTTGCCCATTCCAACATGCCCGCCATGCTGTTGTGGAACATGTGCACGCCATAGGAAACCTGGCCAATGGGGTCGGAAACCCTGCTCAGCGCAATTTCACTGTGGGCTCATTCACCTTGTATGGGGATGGAGCATAGACCCTTCCAAAATTCATATCTTTTTTTTGGAGCTTTCTCGGGAGTGTTTTTTGATGTTTCCCATTAAAATCACTACTGGCCAGCGTGGTTATGTTTTTATTACATTTTCTGCTGGTCATTTTCACTATTTGCCCTTTTGTTTGGTGCACATGTATCACACTTATCACTTTTTGTAGGTTTCCCTGGTTTTCCTGTACATTGCTGACGGAAATGGTTTCTTTTCCCTTTAAAACAGCTCTAACACCAGGGTTTCACTGGCGTTAGTTTTCAGCCTCAAATTTCACAGCGTTAGTGTGCAGGGAGCCTCTCCCCTCCCACTTTCCACCCATTGACCCCTTCTCTCCACCCCTGGGGAGCCTTCCTCCGCCCTCCGGTTGCCTTTCTCCACCCTCAGCGCTCATTTGCGCCGCTGCGCGCGTTATCACGCGCTAAGGTACCTCTGCGCCTGATAAAGCGCCATTATTGCACGATAAGGTACCTTATCACGCGATAATGTGGCAGAGCATACATTAAGACGGTTTAGTAAGCATACCCCTAAATATGTTAGTCTGTTGGATGCCCAGAGCACCGCAAAGTAAGCTTCGTGCAGTCATTGATAGAATAACGGCAAGTCTAATGTGATCTGTTTTTCCTGACATAGCTTCCATCAGAGCAAACATGGCAGTAGACGAACCCCTCAGTTAATCGAGCATTGGGAATCTCTGAAAACAGTCTGTTCAATGCTAACTATGGACCAGTAGAAATAAGCTAAAGGTCTCTATAGCAAAATGTGAAAACATGTCCCTATCAGGAATAAGGGACCAGTAAAAGAAAACACCAAAAATGGGGTCAAAACATCAATTTGCTCTAGAGTAAGGTGCTCCCTCCTTTTAAGCATAAGCTACATATTTCATAGCATGTGCACTTTACTCTTGGACAAGTTGATATTTTGACCCCATTTTTGGCGTTTTGTTTTACTGGTCCCTTTTTCCTGACAAGGATGTTTTCACATTTTGCTATAGAGAACATTTGCTGAGTTTTCTGACCCATCACACTGCTACCTGGTGACACAGCGGTCATCCCTATGGTCCAGGTACTGGCCAGGTATTCATGTCTTCCCCCCCCCCCCACCAGAATTGTGGGAGAGCACACAGATCCTCCTATGCAACCCTCACACCACACACAAACACACTCTCACTTGCACTCACATTAAACATATTTCTGCCAAAACGATGCCCTCCACCTATAAATAGCGGGTATAACATAATAGCATGGCGTCCCAGGACTGCACATCTGATCTGCTTTTCTCACTTGAGCAAGAATCTTTTCCATGCTCAGTCACATGCTAGCCCTACATCAACGGTCCCATTTTCCAGAACATAAGACATGTTAAGGAACCCTAGAATAGCTCCATTGGCACAAACAGCAAATGTCGTCATAGGCAGAATAACACACTTGCTCCTCACAATGTTTCTGTCGGGGTGTGTAATATTGTTTCTATAGCATGGAGTGGAGGAGTAGCCTAGTGGTTAGAGCACTGGCTCGGAAGCCAAGAGACCAGTATTCAATCCCTACTAGCTACTCTTTGTGGCCTTGGGCAAGTCACTTAACCCTCCATTGCCTCAGAAAAATCCAAGTTATCAATGTCCCTGTTTAATGTACATTACCAAGTTTAAGTTACAATGTAAACTGCTTCAGTTGAAATGATAAAGCAGTATAGAAGACCTATTAAATAAATAATATACCTTACAACCTTCCCTCACCTCTACTTCCTTTTCTTTACACCTGCATCTTGTGTCCCTCCAGACACAACAGTTCATAGATACTTGTCGCAATCGTTCTTCAATAATACGGGATGCTTTGAGCAGAGCAGAAATGTTTCTAAGTCCTGCCTTAATTCCATATTTCTGCAGGAATAATATGGACGTCTGGGAAACACTGAAGACATACACGGGCCTCTCCTGAATACACGTTATATGTCTCTAATGCTGACCTTTGTCCCCGTTCTGCCCCTCCCACCCATGTTCTGAGATCCCTGTGCTAAAGCCATGTACATGCAGGACCGTGGGGATTCCGAATACGGCCGTAGACATTTTTCCTAGAAAAACATTTATGCCGCATATTCAAAGGGTGTCGTGTAATGGAATGACCTCCTAAGGGAAGAAGAACCCAAACTATGGTTACACAATGGAAAGTTCCACATTAGGAATCATCATCTAGGTAAAGGATCTGGCCATCATTGTGGATAATACGTTAAAACCCTCTGCACAGTGTGCAGCGGCAGCCAAGAAAGCAAATAGAATGCTAAGAATCATAAGGAAAGGAATGGAGAATAAAACCATGGATAGTATAATGTCAATGTTTCTCCCATGGTACAACCACGCCTTGAATATCGTGTGCAATTCTGGTCACCGTATCTTAAAAAGGATATAACGGAATTAGAAAAGGTACAGAGAAGAACCACCAAAATGGTAAAGGGGATGGAAGGATATCCCTATGAGGAAAGGCGTACTTCGCATACTTCGCACCACAACTGTTGCATATGCGTGCTTCATCATCTGGAGGTTGCCCTGTATCGGCATACTTTACAACTGTTTCATTTGCATGCTTCCGACCGCAATCTCTTCCTGAGGCATGCCAACTGCAGACCCACATGCTCTAGCTGTGACACGTAGGACTGCGCGCTGGCCCTGATGGGGTTACCTCAGCCTCGTCCTTCCCCCGTCCACCACAGCACTTGGTAGCTTGGGAGGCACCTATTGTGGCTGACTCATCCTGCTTGTCCTAGGAGAAAACGGAGTTACTTACCTGTAACTGGAGTTCTCCGGGACTCTTCGACTTGGAGAAGAGATGGCTGAGGGGAGATATGATAGAGGTCTGTAAAATAATGCATGGAATGGAACGGGGGAAACCGGTTGTTTACAGCTTCAAAAAGTAGACAGACTAGCGGACACACAATGAAGCTACAATGCAGCACATTTAAGACAAATCATAGAAAATATTTTTTCACTCTGAGCATGAGCCAACTGGCCCCACCCCCAGCCCGCCCCTAGCTAACCAGTTTCACTTCTTCCGCCTTGCCAGCAAGACGGACCTTTCTACTCTCCACCAAAAATTTTAACCTAAGAAATCCTAAGGGCTACTGTCAATCCAGTCCACATACTTAATGGACCCTGCTAAGCATACAAGCCCTGTCTTTGGAGGGGAACCTTCCCCTCAGCCCCGTGGGGCGGCAGCAACATTGCAGTGTCAAAGGCAATCCTTCCGCAGTGTCAAAGGCAATCCTCCCATTGCTTGGAGCTCATGTCGAGAGACCCCCACATCGAGCGGCCTCCCCAGCAACCTCTGCGTCACTTAGCCGACGAGCCTAAGGACAAGGGGTGTGTAAAGACAGGAAGGCAGACTCAGGGCCAGCCTTGCGATCACCAGATTGGATACTTACATTATGATCACCAAGGGCAGCACTTTAATTAGCGTGCACAAATCCAAGGAAAGTGCGTCATGGTCACAGGTTCCGACCGTGCCGGGAGATGCAAACCATCTCCCCATTACACCGTGTATCGGTGCCTAAGGCCCTTGATTATATGCCACGATTGGATATCTCAGCCAGTTGCCAAGCGACCACGGCCTCAAAAAAAAAAAAAAAAAAAAAAAAAATTACAAATAGATAAATAAACAGCCCGTAGGCTGACCACAAATTGATCTACTCGCCACGTAGTGAGCACAAAGTGCAACTGTTGCGAGGGACACTATCTGCCCTCCCTCAGGCACCAGCGTGCTTCACTCCCTGGGGCCAACATGGCCTCCTCCTGCCTATGCAAACCTAACGCAGGCGTAAGGGGCGATTTCTCACAGATCTTGTAGCGCAGAGATTGCTAATTGCTGCTATTATAACAATATAGGATATGCCGTGGTGTTCTTCTAAGTGGCAAATCTAGGTCATCACCTGAGAGTTACCACATAGGAGCATGATATAGTCGTCATCACCTGACAGTTACCACATAAGATCATGCTATAAGCTGTGGGCCCTAGCTCTCCGCAGACCCACCAAACTCTCTTTTACACCCTGCTGAAAGCACATGACACTTGTTCCTCTATGCTCGTTGAATCCAAGCAATGTCGCCTCAATGCTTCTTCACGCCCTACATGCCAGCCCACGCTTGCCGTAGTAAGGCTCCGATCTCCACCACCCTTGTGGCTACTGGGCTGAAGCCACCGCTGTGCTTGACCGCCAATGATCTGCATACTTCGCACCACAACGGTTGCATATGCGTGCTTCATCATCTGGAGGTTACCAGGTATCGGCGTACTTCGCATACTTCGCACCACAACTGTTGCATATGCGTGCTTCATCATCTGGAGGTTGCCCTGTATCGGCATACTTTACAACTGTTTCATTTGCATGCTTCCGACCGCAATCTCTTCCTGAGGCATGCCAACTGCAGACCCACATGCTCTAGCTGTGACACGTAGGACTGCGCGCTGGCCCTGATGGGGTTACCTCAGCCTCGTCCTTCCCCCGTCCACCACAGCACTTGGTAGCTTGGGAGGCACCTATTGTGGCTGACTCATCCTGCTTGTCCTAGGAGAAAACGGAGTTACTTACCTGTAACTGGAGTTCTCCGGGGACAGCAGGATAAGTCAGCCACACATCCCACCCTCCTCCCCTGGAAGGGGGAAGGACTAGTCCTCCGGAACTGGTGCCCGCCTCCTAGCGGCTAAGGCTCAGCTAGTGACGAACTTTTGACTGTACATAGTTTTCCCTGTTAATCCATGTTATATATTCCCATGTTCTATGTAAACTCAATGTTACTTGCATACATTGTTGTATATTTTGTTCAATGTACACCGCACTGATCTTAATAGCGCGGTATATAAGAAATGTTAAATAAATAAATAAATAAATAAAAAAAATTACCAGAAGATACAGTAAAAGCTGTTAGTGTGGCTGGGTTTAAACGAGGCTTGGATGAGTTCCTGGAGGAGAAGCGGACTGGGGAAATCCACTGCTTGCCCCTGGGATGAGCAGTGGGGAATGGATTCTGCCATGTGCTTGTGACCTGGATTGGCCACTGTTGGAAACAGGATACTGGGCTCGATGGACACTTGGTCTGACCCCGTATGGCATTTCTGATGTTCATTTTCCTTGAGACACTAGGCTTTATAGCGCTTATGAACAATGACAATATTTTGAATAGTCTGATGCTGATGCCATCACTATTTCACATAATCTCCTACCAGCAATTGACTGAATAGACGATAATAAGCTAAAATTAAGTCCAAAGAAGACAGAAGCTCTAGATTAGGCAATAGTATACTTAACATTGTTCCACAGAATTTGACATAAGAACATGGCAAAAGAAAAGTCTGGTGTTAGCCTTTAGAGCAGCCCAGTTTCAGCCCAGTTTCAGGATATACCTAGTCAGTCAGATTTTCAGAAAAACCACAGTAAAGATGCATGAGGGATTTGCATGCACTGCCTCCATTCTATGCAAATCTCTCTCATGCTTTTCAATGTGGTTATTCTGTAAATCTGACTGGCTAGGTATGTTCTGAGACTGGGCTGAAAACCCCTGTTCTAGAGCAGGAGGCAATAGACTCAAAAGGCAAAAAATCCAGGAAGGGTTTTCCATAGAGCTCAAGAACAATCGAGCTTTGGGCCAATCAGAAAACAGCACAAAGATCACCAGAAATACAAGACAGTTCAGAACAGGCTATCTAGAGACATAATAGCTCCTCCTGCAAGACACCTTCTATCCAAACCAAGGGTTAATGGTTTGAGGTTAGGCTGTGATGACACCTGGGGGGAAGAGGGGGAAGGAAGATAATTTCAGTTGTCTTCAGATTAAAAACAAAATGAGGAAATGTCATAGAAAGGAATGCACATACCTATAAAATGTTAGAATTTATATGCGTTGTAGTGCTAGTGTAAATGTGCCTGCCTTACCTCAGGGCATGCTTTCTGCCACTTATAATAGCATTTTATAAAGACATGTAGACACTTACTTGTTTTTATAAAATAGGCTTAACATAGGCACTTTAAAAAGCGCTTTAGCTAAGTGTCCCTTATAAAATTACCCTCAACAAGGGTAATTTTTTAACAGGGTGCCTAGGATGAGAGGAAAAGCAGGTGCCTATGGGGGTCATTCTCAACCATGAATAATGGGGCTGTGCGTCCAGCCTTGACATAAATGCCTGATATTCATCCAAAGATGCCTGCCAGAGAGAGGCTCTCCGTACGTACATAGAGTTGTACAGGGAGCCTTAGATAGGGGCGGAATGAGGGCTGAGCGGGGGTGGGGGGAGGGCAGAATGAGGGCTAAGCGAGGGCGAGTACAGGGCCATCTTTTTCTGCTCTATAGCAGGTGTAAATGAATGTGCATAAGATAAGAGTGTGCATTTAAATTAAGGTATTTTATAATCAACGCGCTTCTTGTGAACTCCACCTATACTCTACCCAGACCTCATCCCTGCCTATTCCTTCCAGCAAACTGTGCGTTCATGCCAACGAGCGTACTTTTACACCAGTGGGTATTTTATTAAGAGGCCATTAATGTGCACATGTGAGCACATTTGTGCAAAAATGACTTCATAAAATTACTTGCAAAAGATCTGGATCAAATAAATTTTCAGTTCTAGCTCCTATGCTGTGGAACTGAGGTTAGATTAATTGAGAGCCTGTTAGTTTCTCATGTACCGTAAGGGTGTTCTCTCTCTCTCTCTTTTTTATTTGTCTTTTTCTTATTGTATGTTTTATTCATTGGCATTCTTATTTTGGATGTATGATTTATAATTCTACTATTTTAATCTTTATGCCAATTTTATTTTATTATATCGTAAATCACCGTGCATTATAGTAGGGGCGATTCATAAATGGAATCAAATAAATAACTAATAAATAATTCTGCAGAGCTATAGCAAGTACTTAAATGTAAGAGTCAAATACATCATTCTGACAGTGAAAAGTTATTTATTCTTTCAGGGCTTCCATTCTCCCAGGTGAAATTTCTTATGCCTGTTAACATCCAGGCTCCTTATGGCAGTGTTAATATGATATAGTAACATTTATTACATTATAATCTGTTAGGGTCTGAAATCTAAGTGGATATTTTGCATACCTATTAAGGGAAGATAGCCATGTTTCTCTAAACCTGACATTATTACCTTGTCTAGCCAAGGTCCTTTCTGCAGTGTGAGGCATTCCTGAGCTCTATCAATCCAATCGTTTACATTCAGTCCATTAGTGGATTTCCATTTGGAAGCTACATTTACTCTAACTGACACCAAAAGATGAGTGAACCATTTTAGCCTTGCACCATCAATCTCTCGGACAGGCATTTCCAGCCGTACAACTGCAGCTTTCAGTGGAACCTCTTTTAATGTTTTGTTTAGTCGTCACTCGTCATTGCTTTTAACTGTACCTCCAGAGTGGCTTCACATTTATAGTAAAAGCAAATGATTCCTCTTGCTCCATCCATTCATCTATCCCTACTGCTCTCTCGCCACGCTCTGAGGGCATCCTGAGTCTGATTGGCAGAGCACAGAGGAGGCAGCGCAAATCACGGCCCCGTCCCTAGATGTCTGCTTTTGGTTAAGCAAGATTTTAATTTGTTCACTTTCGTTTTTCTTTCCCCAGTTTTAGATGCACTTTCTTCCCCCTCCCCCACCATGTCTCCTGCCTGAGGGGCTCAGACTGGCTCCCCCAGGACCCAATACAGGTGTGATGTTAAGCCTGTCAGTAGATGTTGCCAGCGTGCATTGACTGGGATGCCCTTACCAGCATCCCCAGGCCCTGCGAGCCCCACAGCAGAAGCCAAGTCTACGACAGGAATTTGGATTTCCTGCTACATTGTTAGAATAAAGATTTTTTTTCATTCTCTTTCATAAAGTACTTTCTACAGAACTTATTGTTATAGTGAGAAGGAGGCAAGGATGGAACATGTCATCTATGTGGAAAGCTTACCAGCGGGAGTGAAAATAATAATTATTATTATTCAAAACAAAAAATAGAACTTAATTTTTAGGGGACTCTTTGATTTCTTCCAGATGCCTGTTTCCACTTCCAGATGTATGCCAAATCAATTTCATTTGTCCAATTCTCCAAATCAGAAGCATCAAGGCCTGCCGGATTATAGCAGTTGCCTTGGTGATGGTGAGAGGTCAGCGGCCTGCACCAAGCCCAACTGCCTTTAATTAATTTTCTCTGGGAGTTTGTCTCAGCGCTTTGAGGGCTTTCTCTCAGGGTCTCCATTAAACAGCATTCCTACACCACGGGCCCTGCTTGGCAGAGAGAAGCTAGCTGGGAGCGTCAGGAGGGCAGGGGGCCAGGGAAGGAGGAGAGGGCAGAGGCCGTGAGATTCTCCAGGGATTTTGGCATTCCACAGTGGTGGTGGCTTAAAGGAAAATGCTACCCCCATCCCAGTTAACTCCGGTCAGAAGTGGAAGGGATAGCATGAGCTCCTAATGGCAACCCGATTAGGGAAGATGATGGAGGTGGGGGGGGGGGGGGGGGCTTCTTTCATGGGACATAAGTCAGCTTTTCATGGCTGAACATTCTGATAGGCGGATGCCTTTGAAATGCAGTTGACTGGTCTCCGCTGGGCAGTTCTTCATATGGAAAATGGAAAATTTTGAAATTCTTCTGGCAAACTGCAGTGTCGGGCACTGGAAGGACAGCAGCCCCAACAATCAGGGCCGGTGCAACCAGCAGGAAAACTAGGCCGTTGCCTAGGGTGGCAACTTCTGGGGGCAGCAAAAAGCAGGACATTTAAAGTTAATCACTAGATTCTGACAGCTGGGTGGGGGTGCAGGGGGGGGGTCCATAAGGCCTAAGTTTTCTCTAGAGTGCCAGCACCTTGAACTAACTCTGGGCCGGCCCTGCCAGCAATGCAGTATCAGAACTAGAAGGAGAGTGCCGCTAGCCCTGCAGCACCCCTGTGACCACTGCCCTGCGATGTCAGCACTGGTAAATAGGGCACTACCTGTCCTAGCACTGACCTGCAGTCCTCATGATGTAAGCACAGCCGCTCCTCAACACTCAAATCAATACAATCTCTGGATAGGCGGTTAGTAGTTTTGTACACAGTACACAGCAAAATCTTTGCTGTTCCTGGCCAGAAGGGACCTGCTAGCACCAAGAGCTGCTTTTAAAGTGCCTATAAATGAAGACCTGAATCTTTCAGGATAAGCCGGTGGAAATGGAGCCTTCTGGCCCCAAGGAAGCTCAGCTTAACTGACTTATGCTAATTACCGTCATTCACATAATCACAAGATGTTTTTCATTTCCCTAGTGCCAAAAGAAAACCAGCAAACGAAAGGCACATTTTAAAGGTAGACATGCCTCAGTGCACCAGGGTGAAGAGCCCTGTCACTGCACAATGCTAAAGGGAGTGTTCAGAGACAAAGTGGACCTTGCAAGATGAATTGTGGCGCTTGGGTTTGTATGGGACCAGGTAGGCAGGTTATACTACTTTCAATACTTTTCTTATGTTGCTCAGTACTGCAGAGGAAGCAGGTGTGGCCAGGGCTGGTGCAACCCACTGTGCAAACCATGCATTTGCATTGGGTGACAGCCTTGGCGGGGCGGCACGGTCGGCACTGTGAGCTGGCCAGGCCGGGCTTTGGGGCAGGCAAGCAGCAAGTGGCACAGCAAGAGGTAAAAAGACAGCATTGGTGGTGATTAGAGGGGTTTTGGCCTTCCAACGTGATCAGCTCTGCTCTGTAGATGTAGCTTGAACTGCACAGAGCAGAGTCGATCATGTTGGAGGGCTGAAATGTCCCTAAAAATCAGCACAGGGCTGTGAAGTCCATGCATGCGCTGCTCGTTAGATGTGCGGCGTGCGCATGGGCTTCAGACCTCTATGCTGTTAACTTCTTGTCCACTGCACCACTGGGAAAGCAATGTGGTAAGATGGCGGGTGCTAACTGCAGGGGGCAAGGGGGAATGAGAGAAAGAGGGAGATACTGGGTGCTGGCTGCAGGGGGCTGGGGGCTGGGGAGGGAATGAAAGAGAAAAACATTGGGTGATGGCTTCAGGGGCTTCCAAGGAGAGAAAGAGACATTGGGTGATGGCTGCCAAGGGGCAAAGAGAGACAGAGAGAAACTGGCTGATGGATACATTTGTATAGTGCTACAATAGGGGAGGCAATGAGAGAGAGAGACACTGCATGATGGCAGGGGAGGGGCTTTGAGAGAGAGAGAGAGAGAGAGAGACAGACAGACACTGGGTTATGGCTGGGGACAGGTATGAGAGAAACAGGCCGGGGGAAGTCTGGGAGGGGGAGTCATGAGAGCGAAACACACATGTACAAAACCTGTGACACTCCCACGCTGGACACACACACTCTTGCAGCCCTTAATATTCCCCATAACTGACACAGACACATATATGCATGCAGTAGCCAACACTTCTCATTAGACACACGCACACGAACCCACTAGCCCCTGTTATTGCCTGACACACCCCACATGCCTGATTCTGAAATATGGAAACACACCACTGTGGTGTTCTGCTAGTGTGCACTTTTCAACTTGTTACTTTTTAAATTGATGACAGTAAATGGTAAAATAAGGGGGGATGGAGCAGGGGAGCGGGGACAGAAGCTGAAGTGGGGAAAAGGAGCAAGTTCAAGAAGGTTCTGGGGTGCTGATTTGGTGGAAAATCACCACTGACAGGAGGCACTGTGTAAGAGACCGCAGCAGACCTCTACGGGGACTCATCTCAGGGGTGATGATGAATCAGATGGAGCCTCTTTGTTTGCTTGACCTGTCTACCAAGAGATGAAGAATTAGCTTGTTCTTTTTACTGGGGAAAACCACTGAGAACTTTGAATCTGCTGAACCCTTTTGAGTATAACATCTGTTCTGGTTAATGATGGGAGGCTGTATCATTTGAGAATCTGTGAATGCAGCCTGTCGGTGCAATATCAGCATTGGAAGGCAACTTGCACAGAGAGGACAAGTTTCAGAAATCTACTTTTGTCATAGGGGATGGGAAGAGACTAGGCTGCAGTGGGGGAGATGTTAGAGAACGGCGATGCTGAGCTATGAGGGAATGAGAGAGAGGGGGAGAGAGATGCTGAGCTATGAGGGAATGAGAGAGAGGGGGAGAGAGATGCTGAGCTATGAGGGAATGAGAAAGAGGGTAGACTCTGCGAGGTAGACAGAGAGAGAGGGGGGAGAGAGATGCTGAGCTATGAGGGAATGAGAGAGATGGTAGGCTCTGCGAGGTAGACAGAGAGAGAGGGGGGAGAGAGATGCTGAGCTATGAGGGAATGAGAGAGATGGTAGGCTCTGCGAGGTAGACAGAGAGAGAGGGGGGAGAGAGATGCTGAGCTATGAGGGAATGAGAGAGATGGTAGGCTCTGCGAGGTATACAGAGAGAGAGGGGGGAGAGAGATGCTGAGCTATGAGGGAATGAGAGAGAGGGGGAGAGAGATGCTGAGCTATGAGGGAATGAGAGAGAGGGTAGGCTGCGAGGTAGACAGAGAGAGGGGGGGAGAGAGATGCTGAGCTATAAGGGAATGAGAGAGAGGGTAGGCTCTGCGAGGTAGACAGAGAGAGAGGGGGGAGAGAGATGCTGAGCTATGAGGGAATGAGAGAGAGGGTAGACTCTGCGAGGTAGACAGAGAGAGAGGGGGGAGAGAGATGCTGAGCTATGAGGGAATGAGGGAGATGGTAGGCTCTGCGAGGTAGACAGAGAGAGGGGGGGAGAGAGATGCTGAGCTATGAGGGAATGAGAGAGAGGGTAGACTGCAAGGTAGACAGAGAGAGGAGGGAGAGAGATGCTGAGCTATGAGGGAATGAGAGAGAGGGTAGGCTCTGCGAGGTAGACAGAGAGAGAGGGGGGAGAGAGATGCTGAGCTATGAGGGAATGAGGGAGATGGTAGGCTTTGCAAGGTAGACAGAGAGAGGGGGGAGAGAGATGCTGAGCTATGAGGGAATGAGAGAGAGGGTAGACTGTGCGAGGTAGACAGAGAGGGGGGAGAGAGATGCTGAGCTATGAGGGAATGAGAGAGAGGGTAGACTCTGCGAGGTAGACAGAGAGGGGGGAGAGAGATGCTGAGCTATGAGGGAATGAGAGAGAGGGTAGGCTCTGCGAGGTAGACAGAGAGAGAGGGGGGAGAGAGATGCTGAGCTATGAGGGAATGAGAGAGGGTAGACTCTACGAGGTAGACAGAGAGAGAGGGGGGAGAGAGATGCTGAGCTATGAGGGAATGAGAGAGAGGGTAGGCTCTGCAAGGTAGACAGAGAGAGAGGGGGGAGAGAGATGCTGAGCTATGAGGGAATGAGAGAGAGAGGGTAGACTCTGCGAGGTAGACAGAGAGGGGGGAGAGAGATGCTGAGCTATGAGGGAATGAGAGAGATGGTAGGCTCTGCAAGGTAGACAGAGAGAGAGGGGGGAGAGAGATGCTGAGCTATGAGGGAATGAGAGAGAGGGTAGGGTCTGCGAGGTAAACAGAGAGAGGGGGGAGAGAGATGCTGAGCTATGAGGGAATGAGAGAGATGGTAGGTTCTGCAAGGTAGACAGAGAGGGGGGAGAGAGATGCTGAGCTATGAGGGAATGAGAGAGAGAGGGTAGGTTCTGCAAGGTAGACAGAGAGGGGGGAGAGAGATGCTGAGCTATGAGGGAATGAGAGAGATGGTAGACTCTGAGGTAGTCAGAGAGAGAGGGAGGGGAGAGAGATGCTGAGCTATGAGGGAATGAGAGAGAGGGTAGGCTCTGCAAGGTAGACAGAGAGGGGGGAGAGAGATGCTGAGCTATGAGGGAATGAGAGAGAGGGTAGGCTCTGCAAGGTAGACAGAGAGGGAGGAGAGAGATGCTGGGCTCTTGAGTGGATAAAGAGGGTGTAAAGACATGGAGGAAGGAGCTAAAAGGGAAAGATCTATACGGAGGAAGATTAAAGTGACAAGAGAAATGGCAAATGGACAGCAGACATTGGAAAGAGGGTTAAGAGCCGCTACTGCCGGGACACACCAGCTCCTCCCTCCTCGGCTCCTGCCCAATCCGGGCAGTGGGAGCGGGAACAGCAGCAGCCGGCAGCAGCTAAAAGCGGCGTCCCTGCTCGCAGAGACGCCGCTACTGCCGCTACTGCCGGGACACACCAGCTCCTCCCTCCTCGGCTCCTGCCCAATCCGGGCAGTGGGAGCGGGAACAGCAGCAGCCGGCAGCAGCTAAAAGCGGCGTCCCTGCTCGCAGAGACGCCGCTACTGCCGCTACTGCCGGGACACACCAGCTCCTCCCTCCTCGGCTCCTGCCCAATCCGGGCAGTGGGAGCGGGAACAGCAGCAGCCGGCAGCAGCTAAAAGCGGCGTCCCTGCTCGCAGAGACGCCGCTACTGCCGCTACTGCCGGGACACACCAGCTCCTCCCTCCTCGGCTCCTGCCCAATCCGGGCAGTGGGAGCGGGAACAGCAGCAGCCGGCAGCAGCTAAAAGCGGCGTCCCTGCTGGGCGCGCCCGCGCCTTGCGGGCCCGCGCCTGAGGGCCTCGCAAGAGGGCCCTTTGGCGTGGCCCTTAGGCGCGGCACGAAGGCGAGCAGAAGGCAACAACAAAACGAGTCAGCTACACCAACAACATCGCAGCAGAACCCAACAAAGGACTAGACCGAGGAAAAGGACGTCAAAACCGCAAGTAGAACCCTCACTACACACCACACACTTCCTTCCACCAGACGGTCCCTTCAACTACCAACACCCCAACGGATCCGGATCTCCCTCCACGGGGACAGGCTCCCCTTCCACGGGGACAGGCTCCCCTCCACGGGGACAGGCTCCCCTTCCACGGGGACAGGCTCCCCTCCACGGGGACAGGCTCCCCTTCCACGGGGACAGGCCCCTGCTCCAAGTTTAGCTCTCCCCAATCGGGGGATTGGAGCGGCAACAAGGGCACAGCCAGACAGCGGCAGAGTGCTGCCCAATCGGGGCAGACTCAAGGCCGTACAAGGAACAGCGCGGCAAGAGTGAGCACAAAGGGAGAATCACAGCCACACATACAACAGAACACCAGAGGAAAAACAACAGCAAAGCAAGCAACAGACGAAGACTTAAGAAAAAAGGCATCACCCTAACAGAACATCACAAAAGACCAAAATGCACGTCACATACTTCCTCCCACTCTACCTACTCGTCACTCAACTCCTCCCACCAACCACACACCTACACTACCCACAAGCAAACACAACGCGGTACCCACCAACAGCATTGCCATATTTAGAAACACAGCACACACACAAAGAAACACTCAGAACTGCCCAGACAAAAAGACCAAACAGACACAAATCAAACTCCCAATCCTGCACAAAGGAAGCACATGTAACAGCAACCTACTCAACAAAGGTAACAACGATTGAGCTCATAAACGCCAGATCAGTATGCAACAAGATACACACTCTTGTAGACCACATAGAGGAGCGACAGCCCGACATAATATGCTTCACAGAGACATGGCTCAACCCTACCGACAATGTACTACTCAACCAACTAGTACCGGACAACTACTCAGCGTACAACTGCCCACGAACCCACAAGCGTGGAGGAGGAGTCCTAATAATAGCAAAGACAAAACTAAAATTCAAGACACATAGCTTCTCCAATACTCAGCAATGTAACACAATCAGCATCAAAAACAAAAACATTGCAATCTGCCTAACCTACAGAGCACCCAGAGCTCCACCCGACGAATTAGCCTTCATACTCGAAGAAGCCTGTGCCATAACAACAAACAACAAACCAGCACTACTGATTGGAGACTTCAACCTCAAGTCCACCAATGCCAAAGACGCAGAGGCCTTCCTGCAAGCAATGACCTCACTTCAATTCACACAGATAATCAACGCTCCAACGCACAGACATGGATCTTCTCCAGACCTCATCTTCGCATCCAATTACATAACTTCAAGAGACCTAATCTCTCCACCCACCATTACCCCAGTGCCATGGTCTGACCATTACTTAATTGAGACAAAGATACGATCTCAAGAGGACCAGACAAACGAAAGAACAAACAACTCACACACACAAAGACGATTCAAGAATTTCGACAGGGACGAATTCATACAGAACACAACACAACAACTGAACATTCCTACAGATGACCTGGAGGAACAAGTTTCCAGATGGAACAGCATCTTAGCTAACGCCGCCAAACCATCCGGTGGAGGGCACGAGAAACACCAACACAACAGGAGACAAAACAAACCTTGGTACTCAGCAAAAATACGTCAGGAAAAGAGGGAGCTCAGGAAGATTGAACGGAGATGGAGAAAAAACAAAACAGCAGCCGACCAACATCTCTACCTAACAAAACAAAAACAATACAATGAATGCATCAACCAATCAAAGAGGGAATTCCACACAAACTTGATAAATACTTCCATCAACAAGCCCAGAGAGCTCTTTGAAATAGTCAAGATCCTCACAAAAGAGCAAACAACAGAAGGGGAAGTACAAGTGGACCCACAGGAATTCGCCGACCACATCAAAGACAAATTCCACTCCACAGAGCATACAACACCCAGTGGGACCACCAGGACAGACATACACACCAAAACCTGGGGCACATTCTACTCACCCTCAACAGAGCAGATATCCCACATCATCTCTACAATCAACACAAGCACTGCTCCTACAGACCCATGCCCAGTATCATGGGTCAAAGCCACCAAATCAAACTTCATTCACACCATACACAAAATAGTACACAACTCACTCACTCAAGGACTCATGCCAAAGCAACTAAAGCTTGCCTCAGTAAGACCAATAACAAAGAAAACAACACTCGACAAAAAGGATCCAGCAGCATACCGACCGATCTCCAGCATACCCTTCCTGGCAAAAATCATCGAAAAAACGGTACAACTACAACTCCAGGAACACATCGACAAACATGAAACACTCGACGACAACCAACACGGCTTTCGTCCCAACCACGGAGTCGAAACGCTACTGATCTACCTCTTCGACAGCATCCTAAGAATAATTGACAACAACAGGAAGGGAATCATAATGATCTTCATCGACATCTCCTCAGCCTTCGACACAGTGGACCACAACACGCTCCTGGAAAGACTAAAGAACACTGGTATACAAGGTATCACTTTGAAATGGTTCCACTCATACCTAACCGAAAGACAGCTACAGGTCAAGGTGGGACACAACACCTCCCGACCCATAAATGTCCGTCAAGGAGTACCTCAAGGATCCGCACTTTCAGCTCTCCTATTTAACATCTACATCCAACCGATATGCGACATCATGAAAGAGAACAACATTCAATACACAATATATGCAGACGACATCATGATATACACCCCGATAGAAATCGACAACCCGGATTTCTCCAAGATAACAGACTGCCTTACCCAAATGACGAGCTGGTGTCAAAACAACAACCTCGCAATAAACTACAACAAGACTGAAGCTCTAATAATCACTCGGAACCAAAGCTTCATACACCCGCCAAACATCAAGATACAAAACACTACTATTCCAATAAAATCAGAAGTGAGATACCTTGGAGTTACTCTGGACAATAAGCTAAGCCTCAAGCCACACATAGACAAAACAATACAAAAAGTCTACTACAAGATGCGAATCATCAGGAGACTGAAACCACTCCTTGCCCCAGAACACTTTCGTACCATCCTCCAAGCACTGATAACCCCAATACTGGACTTCTGCAATCCGATATACTTGGGACTACCGAAACAAGCCCTCAAACCACTCCAGCTAGCACAAAACACTGCAGCACGAATAATATCCGGTACTGCAAGACAGGACCACATCACACCCACCTTAAAAGACTTACACTGGCTCCCAATCGGTGCACGCATCAGATACAAAACTATCATAAACCTATTTAAGATAAATCAGCACACATCAGCCAACAGCCTACACACCCTCATTCAACCAGACAACAGCACTCGTCCTAGAAGAAAACAAACACGCAACCGAGTCAGCACCCCAGGTGAATTCAAACACACACGCAAGGACACAACAGACAGAGCTCTCTCCATGGCTGCTCCAACTATATGGAACAAACTACCAGACGACTTGAGGACAACTACAGACCTCAAAGACTTTAGAAAACAGCTAAAAACCATGCTGTTCATAGAACACTATGGACACATCACATAACCTAAGAGAATGTATAACAGCACATATTGCTGCCTGTACAGATAATGTTTTACAGCACCACTGTATATAGCCCACACTGTACATAGCTCAAACCATTCTAGCACGCAACACACCACACCTTGTACATAGCTCACCCCAATCTAGCACACGATACAACACACACTCAACTAAATTGCACCCTCACTGCATGATTAACACACTCACTTTACCCGATTGTTTGCTGTGATACCACCTTGATTAATAAGATAAGGCGGTTTAAAAATACTGTTAAATAAATAAATAAAGAGAGGACAGAGGATAGCAGAAAGACTGGCCATGGTGATTGAAAAACTAAAATGCACAGACAACAAAGGTATAAAGCACTTTATTTTGAATTTATTAATTGGAATATGTTAACTTTGGGAACTGTGTTTTGCTGATGTCTCTGTTCAGTACACGAGGAAATGCGTTTCTGTTTTTATTTCTCTAGTTTTGCCATCACTGGGATTCCCTGTTCAGTTACGGAGTCATTCTGAGGCATGAATAGTGCGGATGGATGTCCCGTTGGGATCGGGGATCCAGCTGTGGGGAAATCACTGCTGGAGCCGGCGGCCGGGGATTGCGGCTCTTGTGCCGCGGCTCCGTTGAAGAGCCCTGATTGAGTTAGCCAGGGAAGGCCTGCACTTGCAGGCTGGATGGAATCGGTGTCCCGGCTTGCAGGTACAGGCCTGTTCGTGATTGTGACGTGCCCTGCGGGATCAGAATCATGACTCCCTCTGTGTCTGGTTCCGGCCAGATGCACAGAGGGCCTGGACATGCAGGATGTAATCAGGCTCTTATTTTCTTTCTATTTCTAATTTGTGGTCTTTTGTTTTGCATTTGGTGAGGATCTGACTGTGTTTTGTATGTATGACGGAGGTGCGGCATTCTGTTAGCATGTAGTTTCCGTGTAGATATCTGTAGCAGTCCCACCGGTTCTGTTTTCCCAGTAGGAAAGGGATTGGTGTTCTCTAGGCTGTATTGGTTTAGTATTTGTAGTACTGCCTTTCATAGGTAGGTTAAGTACTGTATGAGTCCTGGTATTATGTTATGGCAGGTTTGCTTTGGTCTCCGACTGGCCTTTCTCGCGGGTTTTATAGTTCTTCCTCATGTATATGGTAATTGGCGCTGGAGGGAAGTCGTGTAGAAATCAAATAGCCTCTCTATCATGTAAATGATGTTTGGACAAAAATGACAGGCTTGTGGCCCGTTATAGACTAATTTATTGAGGCATGGGCTCACTAAATTTATTAGTCTATAATCATCGATAAGGTGCCATCTGCCTCTGTACTCTTTGCCACTCCAGACTACGCAGCTAGACCATGCAACACTGAAGAATTAGTCAGCTGACCTGCTAACCTTGAGGCGAGTCATTTTATCTCCCCATGTCTCGGTCCTAATCCCAGCTCTGCCACCAACGCACTATGGGGAATACTTACTAAACCCTGCTGGGTTAGTGTGCGGTTTCAGCGCCATGCTAAAAAGGCAGCATGGCTTTCCAATGCTAATCACAGGGTGACAGATGTACATGCCCCCCTGCAATTAGCGAGGTAACGCAGCTGCATGCGCATTAGTGACAAGGAGCTTAGTAAGCAAGCCCCTCTGTGATCCTGCGGTAACTATCTCCGCTTCTAATCCAAGCTCTGGCATTGACTGTGCATTACCCAGGGTGAGTAACTGCATCTCCCTATGGATTATGAAGCTGCGATAAATAAGAAAAACATCAGCGTTTCTTCAACCACCCTTTTAGAAATATTTCTTTAGTCCGTAAGGGAGATGTTCCGTCCCCTTTATCATTTTTGTGCCTTTTTCTGAACTTTTTCTAGTTGTACTATTTCCTTTCAGATATGTGGCGGAGAGAACTGTCCACAAGGCTTAAGTTGCCGTTGCACCAGGCACATATACAGAGGCCTAATCCTATTCTCCGTTATGTTCTTCATCCCTTTTCGAATAACCCCGGCATACTCTCGGCTTCTTACTGGGTTGAAAATGTCAATGTATTATCCAGAATGATTCCAAAATCCTTTTCCTGAGTGGTGACTCGTTAATCAGAGCTCAGTAACGTATTCCATTTTTTATTATTTGTAGGTATTTCAACGATGTGTTACATAATTTAACAAATACATCATAGTGTAATTCAGACCGATATTCAGCCATCACGGCCCTTTTTTAAAATTCAGCCATGGCAGTCAAATCAAAAATTTCAGGCATTCACTGATAGTATCTGGATTTCAGCCAGTGTTAAAATCCAGATTGGTGAGCGCTGCCGCTATTTGGTTGGCGGTAATAATCAGGCGACTGCAAAAAAGCTGTATCACCTTCATCCGGATAGTGGACCGGATATCGCCACTAACTCCATCCTCGCTCTATCTCTGTGCAATCTGGGGAGCGCCAAGGCAGCCAGGGTGATTTTCAGTGCCACGATCCAGATAGCCCGGTCAGCACCACTTATCCACTCGGGCTGAACTTTATTCAAGGAAATTGATCTATGGAAGTAAAATAGTATAAGCAGAGCTGTGACATGATACTATGAATGTGAAGGACAGGACTAAAATGTAAATGTGGGGCAGAAGATTAAAGACCTGATGCACTCGTTACTTTCTTCTGAATTAAACGCTTTTCCTTTCAGTTCTATTATAAATCACAGTTTCCGGTGCTGTGGTTTATTTTTTTATTGGGGGGGGGGGGGTAAGAGGGATTGCTGATTAGTTGTTCTTATAAATCAATGTGATGTAAGGTTATTTTACATGTGTATGCCTATTTCATCCACTGTAAGGTCAATCTGTCTTAAACACTGTTACATTATTCTTTAGCTTTTGTTTCTCAAGATCTTCTGTCTTTTACAACATGTATGCAAGGGCTCAAGGTTCCCCTCATTAATTATTTTTGTCCTTTTTTAACCCAGGATGTTAGCTAATCATAATAAGAGGCAGAGTCCATTTGGTAAGTATCCCCCCCATCTCCCCCTGCCCAGCAATTGCCAGAATGCACTGTGCTTATAACATTAGAGAGATCAATGGAGAGCTCTACGAAGGTAGTGAGAAGGAAAGGGAAAATAATTTTCTTTTCCCCCAGAGGAATCTGTAGGAGAATCGAACATTTTAATTAGTGATATTGCCGAAGGACTGTCAGGTAAGGTTTGTCTCTTTGCGGATGGTACCAAAATCTGCAATAGAGTGGACACCCAGGAAGAAGTAGATATTATGAGGCGGGATCCTAGCTAAGCTTGAAGAATGGTCAAGAATTTGGCAGCTGAGAATTAATGCTAAAAAATGCAGGGTCATGCAATTGGGTTGCAAAATTCCAAGGGAGCGGTACAGTGTAAGGGACGAAGAATTTCTGTCCACAGAAGAAGAGCGGGACCTGGGCGTGATTGTTTCTGATCTTAAGGTAGCTAAAGAAGGATGCTTGGGTGCATAGGGAGAGGAATGGCCCGTAGTAAAAGAGGAGGTGATAGTGCCTCTGTATAAGTCTCTGGTGCGACCTCATTGTGTGCAATTCTGGAGACCGCACCTTCAAAAGGATGTGAACAGGATGGAGTCAGTGCAGAGGATGGCTACTGAAATGGCCAGTGGACTTCATCCTAAGGCATATCGGGATAGACTTAAAGATCTCAATATATATACTTTAGAGGAAAGGCAGGATAGAGGAGATATAATAGAGACTTTAAATACCTTCGTAGCATAAATGCACAAGAAGAGCCTCTTTCAATTGAAAGATAGCTCTGCAGTGAGGGGCACTGGATGGGGGTGAAAGGGGATAGACTCAGGAGTAATATGCAGAAATATTTTGTTACAGAAAGAGTGGTAGATGCATGGAATAGTCTCCCAGTGAAGGTAATATAGATGAGGACTATATCTGAATTCAAGAAGGCATGGGACAAGCACAGAAGATCTCTAAAGGAAAAAAAGGGACTATAGTAGTTAATGTGGAAGGGCAGACTAGATAGGCCATGTGGTCTTTTTCTGCCGTCACGCTTCTATGTGACAGAGGCAAGTGGAATGGAGTCGGCCACTGGAGCAATGGCATAAATGCTATTTTGCTGAACACAGCATCAGCAATTAAAGAACTTAAGAGCGGAGCTGGAGATGGGTTTGTCAGGTTTCTTTATCCAAAAAACTGTTCCACTACCACTGGCAGGAAGGACATTAACAATGTTCTGATCTGTGTGTCTTAGGGGAAACCTCTGGCCAAAGGATAAAGCATTTGTAAATTGACTCTCTGATTCTATTTTTGACAGTAAAAAGGTGAAAGCAATATTTTAATGTGACCTGTTCTTCTCAAGCTAGCTAGAGTATCCCTGCTCCTGTCCTAGTGTCCCGGTGCCTTTCAGAAAAGATATTGTTGTGGCCCTACCTGTCACAGGGGGCACAAGAGGCGAAAGGTCTGCTCCTTCCTAGAATCCCACTTTTCTGTCAGGTGGGTAGGACAATCCCTAATCCCATCTAGTAGAACAAGAGGCTGGAATGGAAACAAAACAAATTAAACTTTATTTGTAGTGGGTCCAATTCTGAGCCACAAATAGCGGGGATGGACTATTCATGGCGGCTTCTGCCCCCAAATAACTTCTCTGCCGGTTGTTTGGGGAAATTAGTTGGGGGCGGGGAAGGGGCAGGCAGTGTGTGGTCACTGGTTCTGGATGTCCAGGGTCACCGAAATGGCTGGAGAAGTTATTCCACCTCTGGGGTGGAATAACTTCCCTGGACTCTTTTTTTTGTTGTTGTTCACTCCGGGGCGTGGAAGGGGCTTAGGGGGCTAGATCGGGGGTTTGGCTGTGGGGAATAAACCTTAATTTCTGGCAGCCAGCATCGCGGCTTCTAAATGATGTCATGGTGCCACGGCTCCATTTAAAAGCCTGACTGAGCTATCCCGGCGGTGCCTGTATATGCAGGCCTGGACTGAATCGCAGATCCCCTTTGTACATCTGGCTCACTGCACGTACAAAGGGGGATGTACGTGTGGGACAGAATCAGGCTGAGTGTTTTAATAGACGAGAATATTGGACTGCAGCTATCTCTCACAGACAGAAGTATACAGTAACAATATGTTTACTTACTGGAATAACACTGAAAGCCTTTCTTGTACAGACTGATTATGAACCCAACTAGGTGCTTGTCCATATTTATTTATTTATTTAACAGTTTTTATATACCGTCTTTCATCAATTCAAGACGGTTTACAGGTAACAGAAACGTAACAGCATAGCACTGCTGTTTTACATGGAACAGAACTTAGTTCAATTGAACTCTTATAATATGAGATTACAAGAACCACCATATCACTGCTATGCTGACACCCTAACACATTACATGTATAAATTATGTTTCATAACCCTTCCTCAATGTACATTTAAGTTACTTCAATGTATTGCTCATGTTAACTTGGATTCATTTAATTTAGAATGAAATAGTTAAGTTACTTCACACCCTGATTATGTTCCATGGACAAGTTGTTATGTTTGTGTTACTCCGCAAATCGCCTTGACTTTAAGACGAGACGGTATATAAACCACATAAATAAAAAACATTTTTCGTTTAAATTCAGATTTAAATCTTTGTTCTGTAGTCTTAAGATGGCTGCCCCAAACGTAACTGCGGGTGTCACGGGTGAGCTCCTTGTTTCATTAGGGCCCTTCCAGAATACTGCAGCACTGTTAGAGCCTTGGTCCCTCTAACGTGGGTGTGACTTCTTCACTGTAGCTCTTCTCAAGCCTTTTGACTCTCGAAGGTACCGTCCTCCTGGTTTAAGATACTTAAAAGGGAGGAAAACCTTAACTACTGTCGGCATCAGAGATTCTTTAGCTTAACTCTGTAAGTGTTCCCTCACTCCGACTGGAACCTTAGTGTTCCCTGTGACACTCACTGCAAGAAAACTCTAAGTAAATGTACGGAGTCATTCTTCTCATACACACAGAGGCGCCTTGAGGGTCTTCTGCTGACGTGTCTCAGCTCTGGAGGTTTTGCACAGCTTCTCTCAGGAGCCCTGCTCTGTGTCTGGCTTTCTGACACTGGCTGGACTCAGTCTCATGGGTGTCTGGGTAAGAGTGCCCTCTCACATGCAGTCACTCCTGTTCAAATCTGGTGCCTGGCTCTGAGCTCCACCCCCCCCCCCCCAGCATCTTTCATTTACTGGATTGGTTCTTGTGTTCCTGTCATACGACCCTCCTTCTAGTTTGCCCCTCCTACTGCTGGACTTGGTGCTTCAGGTCGTCTAGTCTTGCCTCTGCCTCTGGCCCCCCACTGGATCTGCTCTTGCTCACACCCGATCAGCGTCCTTACCCATCAGAACTGGACTTCCCCAGCGGGCTCTCTGGTAACTTCCGCAGCAGGTTCTCTTTCCTTGTTCAGCTTTAGTAATTTACTGGCTTAATAGAGCCTCTCACCTCTGCAGCCCTGGTCACCTCTTTTCCAACAGCTGTAGTTCACCTCTCACACTGGATCTAAGGTTGCCTTCATCTCCACAGCCTCTCTTGAGACTCGACGCCACCAACTTGCCCCAGCTGTTCCTCTGTGACTGACCAGCGCAGCCTCAACTGATCTCTAGTTCATAGTGTTTTTGTGACTGACACTGATTGATTAGGGGTTTTCTTTGATCTTCTGTGGTAAAGCTATTCCTCTTCATGTGTGTTTACTTCTTTGTATGTGGCCTCCCTCTCTGTCAGCGTAAGGATTCCTCAGGCTTTTGCTTCTTCCCATATCTTTTCTTCTTCTGTGGATCTTCTCCTAAGTCCATCTTCACCCTTTCCTCAGGAACCTTTCTCCAGCCCTCTTCTAGACTTGTGGGGGGAGAGGAGCAGAATTTTTCTTCACTAATCCTTTTGGGCTCGGGGGCTCGCTTCTCCTTCTTTGTGACCTTATGCTCACTGACTTGGTCTTCTTTTCAACCTCTCCACGATGTTCTCTTACTGCTCCCCCTCGGCGGTTGCAGGCCGCTTGCTATATCTGTCTCTGGCAATCTCTCTTCAGCTGCTGCTCTTCCTGTCCTTCAGGGCTCCTGGCCCCTCTTCATAGGAAGTCTCAGCTGTTGCTGCTGCTGAAAATCCTAACTACCTCCTATAACCTTGGGGTAGGGGGCCAGATAGCTTAATGTACCATTGGCAATATTAAGCTATCTCAACCTTTTTAAAATTTTGATTGGAGATCTTAGATCAGAGCGTGCAGAGTTCCTCATTTTGTTTTTGTGAGAAGATAACTCCTTTTGAGGGTTTGTCTCCAGGTAAAGAAAATCCTGCTTTTGTTTTTCCAGCTTTTTGGTTCATGAGAAATGGTTTTGGGAACCTAAGGAGAGGGAGGTTGTACAAACCTTCACCAGCTTAATCAGCTGGTACTATAGGAATGAGAACCAAGGAGAGAACTGACTGGTGCTAAGCAGCATCTCCTGGTCATGCAGAAGTGGTGCTAAGATATAGGAGATGGGATCATAGATCTTTCTACACCCTCCTTGAGATTTGGAAATCTAAAAAAATCCAAGATTGCCTCGTCCCTTCAGGTATTACACTGCAAAAATACATCAAACATCACACTAGCATTTTATTCCATAATGTCTGCAAGAGAACCCAAATGTGCTTGAGATTAGCGTAAATCGTGGGTACCACAGAAGAATCTGGAAAAAGACAAAGATCATAATTTGCTAGACTTTTGCTTCCTACCGTATCTCTTCCTTCTATGGATCTGCTCCTAAGTCTTGAACTTTTCTTCAGCCCTCTTTTGGGTTTGCTGGGGGCAGAACCTCTCCTCACGGACCTAGTGTTGGACTCTCATCTCCTTCCCCTTGGACCTTATCCTCTGGCTCCTCAGTGCCCTGCCGACTTAGCCCTCATTTCAACCACTCCACATACCCTCTGCACCTGTGAACTTTATAAATTAAAGTAGTGACTCCCATGGTCACTAAGTATCCTAGTAGAAAGCAGTATTTGGTGAAAGTGCTTTTTCTGAAATAGATTGGGTATGTTGACTTGTCTGGCAGGGGTACCACTTGCCTTAGCATCTGGTTAAAGGTATACGATGAGCTGCCTTCCTAATCTGGAGGGCCAGGGGAAGAACTAGAGATGTAGAAGAGTAAATAAAAGGAAGTATTTTCAAAAGAAGCGTGCATTCTCCTTCCTCTTTTTTCTGCCTTCCTCAGCATGCTGAATGCCCTCTTTCCTGAATACAACTTTGCTGGAAAATTTGATTTAAAGCTTGGGATAAAAAAGATATTGTGGGTTTATTTAGAAAATTCTGTGTTTCACTTTCATTGCCTTAAAGGTTTAAAATTAATTTGTCTTAGATTAGGCTCCTGCGGTCCTAAAACAAAATACATTCTCTGCAGTTTATAATAGAGAATATAATGTTGTTGTTAAGTGCCGTCGAGTCGGAGTCGACTCATGGCGACCCTCTGGATAGCTATCCTAAATTGTGTTCGGTCTTCAGTCAGGCGGCTCATTGTTGACAGACTGGTACCAGTAGCTGCTGTTATTGTATCGATCCATCTCATTGCTGGCCTTCCTCTTTTGCGTTGACCTTCTATCTTGCCAAGCATGATGTCTTTCTCTAATGATCTCTCTCTTCGCATGATGTGTCCAAAGTATGAAAGTCGAAGTCTTGTCATCTGAGCTTCTAAAGAAAGCTTAGGTTTGATTTCCTCCAGTACAGACTGGTTTGTTCTTCGGGCAGTCCATGGTATACACAGTATTCGCCGCCAGCACCATAATTCAAAGGCATCAAGGCAGAAAATATAATAGTAGTACAGTAAGAACAGAACAAACTATCACATCCCACCTCACCTGCCCATCAGCCAGTATCCCATGGCCACCCTTAGCACCAGCCTAGCTAGGGAATAAAAAGGTCTTTAAGGACTTGCAAAACGCCCCCTATCTAATTCTTGCCTTACCCCAAGGGGGAGTTTATTCTACCACATGGGCCCAGTCATCTTAAATGCTCTCCGCCTCCATTTCTGCTGTCACACCTCTGGACATTAACAATTCAACTTGGCTGGTACCACTGTAACATGTCCTGTAGATAACTGGGGCCTCCTTCTCTCAATGTTAGCAGCGCTCACAAATTGGGAGCCAATGAAACTGTTTCAGTAGATCTGCGACTGATTCCTTCCAGCCACAAACCAACAGTACTCATGCAGTTGAATTTTGGACTACCTGCAACCTCTGCACTAGATAATCAGTCCAGCGCAGAGATCAAAGCCTCTGTTAACATCCGCCCTGCTGCAATCCTTAATCTATAGTCAGTTATCCCAATTACGAATTTTTGTCATCCCAGGGTATTTTTCTCAGCAAGTGATTAACTCTTAACAGATTATCAGTTCAATGGAAAGCAAACACAAAATCATAGCATAAAAAATTTCAGATAACCATACATTTATTTAGTTTATTTAGCTGTATTTATATACCGCCTTTCACCGGATGAAGGCCGTGTACAAGAAACAAACTGGCACATTGTAACAATTCAACTATGTACAACATGCATTGGAGAATTACGGGGAAATATGCAAACTATATAGAGTGGCTTTGCATGGGCGGTGTCTTTACTGGGGAGGAGGGGAGGGTGCTGAAATGCTCTGAGAATAGATGCATAGATGCATCTTCAGATGTTTTCTGAAGGTGGAGAAGTCTGAGATGTTCCTGAGGGCGTCTGGTAAGGTGTTCCAAACTTAGGGTGCATATAGTTTGAAGGCTTTATAAGGACCTTTTATATTAGTTTAGGTACTCCTACTCCCTTAGCAACTCTAAACAACTAAACACAATGATGCAAACTCTTGGAGAACAAGTGTGATCTCTGGAGGCTAGAGTAGCAGACTTGGAGGAGCTGAGGTAGATAGAGAGTGGTATATAGAGCAGACCTTCGGGGATAAGTAAAAATGTCCCACCTTTACTCTAGCAGCCTCTCTACTGCCTTGATGAAGAGGTCACTTTGAAGGAGAGCATCATATTGTTGTGGCAGACAGTGATCCTGTAGCCAGGACCTGCCCTTCAGGGTTTGCAGTATCCCACCAAAGATGTTTCTCCAGGGGCTTCTATCCAGGAGTAAAGGGATAGGATGACCATTTTCATTGGTGATTCGATCATTCTCTGGGAACAAACAGGAAGTCAGTCCTCACATATGGGTTACATTGGTGCCGACGGAGCCCGTACGGAGCAAATCCCCATCTTTCAAAGAAAGCCTTTGGGAGTTGTCACCACACATGCATGGTCCGCTTCCCGACCAAAGGAGCCATCTTGCTCAGTCTTCGTTTTTCCATGGAGCTCTTCAGACGTAGTCTGTTCTCTGTCCCGGGAAAAAGTGATTTTCTTCTTGCCTTTTTGGCTGTTTTTCTTTCCGGCTAACACCGGTACCCTTCCTGCCTGCCCTCGGTATCCTGGTATCGGATTGGCCCTCTTTTTTTTTTTCCTTTTCTCTTTTACTTTTTTCCTTTTGGGCGTTTCTGCCCCTATTTTCCCTTGCTGGCAGCCCAAAAGGTCTTTGACCTTGCTGGGGTCCTTTTTGAACCCACTGGTAGCCATGGGGGGGAAAAGTGTGACAGGTGTGGTAAAATTATGTCCCTCACCGATACACATGACTGCTGCCTCCGGTGCCTTGGCCCGGACCATGCCCCGGCTGTTTGTGGCCTTTGCAAAGTTATGTCCTTGAAGGTCTTGAAAAGACGCCAGCAGCAGCATGGAAAAATCCCCCCCCCCCCATGCCTCTGAAAGCCAGGACCTCGTCTGAGGCCTCCACGCCCTGGGAGGAGCACTCTGAACCCAAGCGGCATCAGGAGACCTCAGAGAGGGAGTCCCCCTTGAGGGAACCGAAAAGTAGAAAATCCTTGACGGCTGTGTCTCTGGATGGTTCAGAACAGCCAGGTCCCTCGCGGGGCCAGTCAGAGCCCCGAGCACCAGCCGTAGGTGTCAGGGAAGGAGCACCCGATCAAACTCTCCCAGAAGGATCCGGCTATGGATCGACCCTGGCAAGCAGATCCTATCCTAGTCGAGGACTCCCCTCTGGAGGAACCAGCTTCGGGCCCGAGTACATCGGTGCTGAGCCAGATGCTGCAGAACCTCACGAACATATGTCCAGGATGGTGTCCTTGGAACGCAGGATCACTGCCTTCCTGAAGCAGCAACGGGCACTAGTATCCGGTACGCCCGGTTCCTCTGCCCAGACCACCAGAGGTTTGACGACAAAGTTGACCCCAGAGGCCAAGCCAATCCTCGAAGCCCTATGGGCCCGAGTAGATACTCGGCCAAGGTCTCTCTCGGTCTCCCATTCTTCGGGTCGGAGATAGTCACCGGCAAGCCAGCGAGTGCCGGAGCGGCCTGACTCCTTGGAGGCTTCCGTCTGGGAGTCTGAAGACGAGGTGTCTCTAGACACTCGCCTTCACTGAGATGTTCCATCCAATTCCCCAGTATCGGAGTCTCAGAGAAGATCTCCTCCTGAGGACATAGCTTTTCGGGACTTCGTTCGAGATATGTCCAAAGCCTTGGCTTTCCAAACTGAGTCCGAGGAGAATCCTCGAGCAGATGAACTCGAGATCCTCCAATACGAGGCCCCTCCTCAGGAAACCCTCATGGTGCCCATTCCACCTGTCCTGGAACGCCTTATGCTCTGCATGTGGGAGACACCGGCATCAACACAGGTGATCAGCAAGCGGTTAGACTCGATGTATCGGGTCTGCTGAAGCCCCGGTTTTCAAAAGTCACAACTGCCGCATAATTCCATGGTCGTGGAATTGGCCATGTGTCGACTAAAAAGTCTAAAGATGCATTCCTCGGTACCACCCGGCAGGGAGGCCCGCACCTTGGATGCCCTCGGCAGAAAATGTTACCAGGGTGCAATGCTGAATTGCTGGATCCAAGCCTACCAGCCGTACATCGGCATGTACCTGAGAGACCTGGCGAAGGAGATCACCAGATTCTTGGCTGGTCTCTCTGATGAGCCATTACAGCACTTCAAGGGCTTATCCAGAGCCATCGGTGAATGCTCCAAATTTGTCTCGAGCGGCCTATGGCTGGTTCAAGTTGGCAGCCAGAGTAGCCGTGGCAGGCACTGGTGCATGCCACCAAGCCTGGCTACAGTTGTCAGACCTCGAACAATGGGTTCAAGACAAGTTGGTCGATGTCCCATGCCATGGGGAGAACCTATTTGGCAAACCCATGACAGAAAAGGCCGCTGAACTGGAGACCGAGTTCATGACAAGGACTAGGCTCTCTAAGAAGACCTCTGCCCCTTCCCGAAAGAAGGGCTCATGGAAAAAGCCCTTGTACCCAAGGAAGTCCACTGCTTACCCCCCTTATCGGGCCTCCCCAGAGCCCCAGCAGGGGCAACAGGCCAAGGGGCAAGGGCATAGTCTGTGTAAAGCAGAAGGCTCCCAAGCCCCAGGCTTCGATCCCAGCTCAGTCCGGGGGAAGCTTTTGACTCCTACAGCATGGCTTCCCTTCCAAGTGAGGCTGGGCAGCCCATAGGAGGTCGGCTCTCCCTGGATGCCCACAGGTGGGGAGCTATCACCACCGATGTATGGGCATTACCAGTGATTAAGGAAGGTTACCTCCTCCGCCTAGCCGAAGTACCTCCACATTATTTCCCTCCCCTTCACCGGGACCTTCTGTTGAAGGAGTTGGCAGGTCTTCTCGAGGACCGAGCAGTGGAACCAGTTCCCCACCATCTCAAGGGCAAGGGTTCTACTCCAGGTATTTTCTCATGCCAAAGAGAACAGGGGGCCTAAGGCCCATCCTCAACCTGCACAATCTCAATAGATTCCTGGTGTGGGAGAAGTTCAAGATGCTCTCCCTTGGAAAATTGCTGCTTTACTTCCGCTAGGGAGACTGGCTATATGCCTTAGACCTGAAGGATGCTTATACACACATCCTAATCCACCCAAACCACAGACAATACCTATGCTTTGTGGGGGGGGGGAGGGGGGGGAGGGCCATCATTTTCAATGCAGGGTGCTGCCCTTCGGCCTTGCCTTGGCCCCCAGGGTATTCATGAAGTGCCTAGTGGTAGTCGCCGCCTTTCTCAGGCTTCAGGGGATTTTTGTCTTCCCCTATCTTGATGACTGGCTCATCAGGAGCACCACGGCCCCCGAGGTGCAGCAGGCCACAGTGCACACCATCCAGGTCCTTCAGCACTTGGGCTTCGTTACCAATTATCCCAAGTCCTGTCTGTGTCCGGCTCAAGAGCTGGAATTTATTGGGGCAAGGATCAATACCCTCCCAGCCAAGGCCTTCCTACTTGCAGACAGGGTCAGCAGGCTTATGGCGCTTGCCAGAAATGTACAGCGCTGTCCCTCGGTGCCACCAAGACACCTGTTACACCTCCTCAGGCACATGGCCTCCACGGTCCATGTCACAGCAGATGCCTGCCTACACATGCGAATTGTGCAGTGGTGCCTCAGGGACTAGTGATCCCAGGCAACGGGGCATCTCCAGGACAGAATCAGTCACCAGGCGCCTGGTGCAGTCCCTGAATTGGTGGCAGTCACCCCACCACTTGCAAGCAGGATGCCTTTTCAGGCTCCTCATCACTCGAGGGGCCTCACTACAGATGCCTCCCTGCTGGGCTGGGGAGCCCACTGCTAGGGGTACCGCACCCAGCATGTCTGGTCCCCAGATGAGAGTGCCCAACAGATCAATCTATTGAAATTACGTGCGATCCGCCTTGTCCTAAGGGCATTCCGGAGACCTCTGAGTCACAGATCCCTCCTAGTCCAAGCAGACAACCAGGTTGCCATGTTCTATGTGAACAAATAAGGAGGCACGGGGTCCCGCATCCTTTGCCGGAAGGCTATGGACTTGTAATCGCTCGCAGCACGACAGGACATTCTACTCAGGGCAGTGTACTTGCCGGGCCAGGACAATTGGCTGGCCGACAGACTCAGCAAACTGCTCCAGCCGCACAAGTGGCAACTGGACCCGAAGGTGGCCTGCGGGCTCTTCCAGATTTGGGGGAGCCAATGATGGACCTGTTCGCCAGCCTGGACAACCACCAGTTGCCCCATTTCTGTTCACGGCAACCACATCCTGCCAGGGTGGCTGCCGATGCCTTCCTAATCTCATGGTCTGTGGGTCTTCTGTATGTGTTTCCTCAGACACCGCTGATCGCCAAGACCCTGTTCAAGATTCTTCGCGACAGAACTTCAGTCATTCTGATAGCCCCACGGTGGCCTCAGCAACCATGGTTCCCACTCCTCCTACAGTTAGTGGTGAAGACTCCCATCCCCTTGGGGACAGACCCATGGCTTCTCTCCCAGGAGGGGGGCTCTCTCCTGCACACCAACCCCAGCTCCCTTTTGCTGACGGCATGGCTGCTGAGAGGGTCTCACTAGCTCCGCCCCTACTTCCGAGAGAAGTGGAGGATGTTCTGCTAGCTTCGCGCAGAACGTCTACCAGACAGGCTTATGCCTTTAAGTGGCACAAGTTTGCGCTCTGGTGTGCGGCTCAGGAGGCCAACCCTTTTTCCTGCCCGGTGGTTATGGTGTTCCAATACCTTCTCCACCTTTCTGACTCGGGGCTCAAGTCCAACTCCGTCAGAGTACATCTCAGTGCCCTTGCAGTCAACCATCATCCGGTAGATGGGAATCCCCTCTCGGCGCACCCAACGGTGTCCTAGTTCCTTAAGGGCCCTCTCCTGTCTAAGCCTCCAGTCTGCCCTCCGGCGGCCGAATGGGATCTCAATGTAGTGTTAGGGCGGCTCACTCTACTGCATTTCGAACCAATGGCTATGTGTCATCTCCGCTATCTCTCCTAGAAGGTGGTGTTCCTCATCGCACTCACCTCTGCCAGAAGGCTGAGTGAGCTCCAAGCCCTTGTGGCAGAGAGGCCTTATACCAGGTTCTACAAGAATAGGGTAGTGCTTCACACACACCCCAAGTTTCTTCTGAAGGTGGTGTCCTTGTTCCACCTCAATCAGGAGGTGGTCCTCCCTATCTTCTTTCCTAGACTGCACGCCGGTCGTGCTGAGGCTGTCCTTCATACCCTAGACTGTAGGAGGGCCTTATCCTTCTACATTCAACATACTCAAGGCCACTGGAAAGCATCTCAGCTTTTCGTTTCCTATGACCCGAGCAAGCTGGGACAGGCGGTGATCAAGCATACGCTGTCCAAATGGGTGGAGGACTGTATCGCCCGGGCCGATGAGGAAGTGCAGCTTCACTTAGAAGGTTGTGACATGGCTCACAAGGTCAGGGCCATGGCAACCTTTGTCGCTCATCTGCACTCCGTTCCTCTGGCAGACATCTGCCGGGCCGTCACCTGGTTTTCGGTTCATACCTTCACAGCTCACTACTGCCTGGATAAGGAATCCCGATGCGACAGTGCCTTCGGCAAGGCTATACTCCATAACCTTTTTGAGGTCTAGGCAACTCCTGCCCTCTGACCCTTCTGTGTTCAGGCTACCGGAGTGCTAATTCCTTGTCAGTTGAGAGTTTTTCTACTGCAGCTGCTCGCGGCTGTCGATGAGGGAGCCTTTTTTGGCTATGGGTTCATGGTAGCCTGTAACTGGGGAGCCCCATATGTGAGGACTGACTTCCTGCTTGTTCCCGGAGAAAGCATAGTTACTGACCTGTAACAGGTGTTCTCCAGGAACAGCAGGAATCATTTCTCACATCTTTCCCTCCTCCCCTTGGAGTTGCAGTCCTCCTATTTTACTGTTTTGTTCTTTTTGCCATCTTTAGCTATGTCACTTGACTGAGCAAGATGGCTCCTTTGGGCAGGAAGCAGACCATGCATGCATGAAGGCAACTCCCAAAGGCTTTCTTTGAAAGCTGGGGATTTGGTCAGCGCGGGCTCCATCAGCGCCGATGTAACCCATATGTGAGGACTGATTCCTGCTGTCCCCGGAGAACATCTGTTACAGGTGAGCTTTAAGCATATAGGTAGCTGGGCAGATGGTGGGCATGCAGATGACTTGGTCATTTGCCTGCCTTGCGCGAAGGTAGCAGAACTTGCTCGTCACCTAGATAGGATTTTAAACAATGCAGAGGAGGAGCTGGTTGTCTTGGTACATGTGGGTACCAATGAAGAGGGAAAATGTGAGAAGGAGGTTCTAGAAGCAAAATTTAAGCTTTTACATAGAAAGTTACAATCCAGAATTTCCAGGGTATCATTCTCAGAAATGCTGCCCATTCCACACACAGGACCCAGGAGGCAGTCAGAGCTTCGGAGTCTCAATGCATGGTTGAGACAGTGGTGCAGAGAAAAGGGCTTTAGATTTGCTAGGAACTGTATCTGTTTCTATAAGATCTCTAAAGGGAAAAAAGGAACCAGAGAGCTTAATAGTTGGTATGGAAGAACAGACTTGATAAGCCGTATGGTCCTTTATCTGCCATCATGTTTCAACCAGGCTGGAACCGGGCTGCTAGCACTAATCTAAAGAGCAGCTTTTAAACTAGATAATGAGGGAAAGCCGACAGTCGCCCAGGAGTGCATGGCTCAGAACGATGCATCTTTGAAGGATACTAACAAAACAGGGAAGTTGGGCATCCTGATAGAGAGGTTGCAATAAAGATAAAAGTAGCTAGGTGCCTGTAAGTTAAAAGCAGACAGAGACAAAAGATTCCAAATTATCTCTGTCAACTGATAAGCTGGTTGTCCATATGAATTAAAAAACATACTTTGAAACTCAGGTATGCAAATGCTAGAAGTCTAAAAACTAAAATGTAAAATGAGAGAATATATAGCATCTCAGAGACCTAGTGGAAGGAGGATAACCAATTGGACATTGTGATACTAAGGTACAAATTAGCATTAAAATAGTCTATGGTACCTAAAAATTGGAGGGTGGCCAACAGTGCCAATTTTTTAAAAGGGCTCCGGGGTAATCCTGGAAACTATAGACTAGTGAGCTTGACATCAATACAAGCAAAATGGTAGAAACTATTATTTTATTTATTTGAGCACATTTTTATACCGCTCCTTCCAGTGATCAGCAGCGGTTTACATCTAACAATTAACTCTGCAAAGATTTAGCAGTTACATAAAACTGTAGGATAATAACATTAGAACATTAGGATAACTCAATAAGTAGAACAATAATAACTGTATACATAAAACTGTAAGATAATAACCTTTGAACATTAGGATAGCTCAATGAAATAGAAAAACTATATACATGAAGTATGTGATGCTGCAGACCCTCTGAGAGGGGAAGAAAATGTTTTAAATGCAGGAAAAGTCAAGCACAACCTGCAATATCGCGAGGAACCACATAGGGGGAGCAGGAGGGACCTCCGAGGAACTGAGGAACCACACCTCCTAGGTCATGAGGTAATGCCAGCCAGCTTCCAATCAAGAAAGAGAGGAGTGCCTCTTAAAGGGAATTTGGAAGGTTGGAGGGCAGAACAGGTAGAATCGGAATCAGAATAGGGAGAACAGCCTGGGAAAGGAGAACAGGCTGGGAAAGTGGTACAGCTCTGGAGAGGAAGATACCCTGAGGAGACAGGACAGCCCTGGAGAAAGGCACAGGCAGGACGGCCTGGGGAAAGAGGACTGCCAGGAGAACCCGCAGAACCAGCAGGCTGGGCAGGACATCCGAGTGAATGGGCTAGATATCCAGAAGGAGCAGTAATCCCTGAACCATGGTTCCGCAGGAGGCAGCAGCAGCAGCCGCATTGGCTTGGAGAAAGGAGACCCCGTGGAGAAGGTGGGACAACTCCAGCCAGAGTGAGTGTTTGTTGTACAGAGAGGCAAAGGCGTGGCTGTGACTGTGGTCTAAAGCCAACAGCAAGACGGTTGGAGAGCTCAAGGCCTGTTGCTCAGGCCAGGCAGGATCCCAACTGGAGCAGGCCTCAAACCTCACCTGGAGCAGACAAGCCGAGAAGAAAAGGTAACCCATATTTAACTAAAGGCAGGGTACAAACTGCTGATGTATGGGGAGTACAGGGAGCACAGGAATATTATCCTTGTGAGAATGCTTATGAGATAAGGTGCAAGAAACACGCACCAACCAAGAGACTTGTTAGTGACCAAGCTTTACAGAAAGCTAAGACAAAACACTTGCAAAAGGAGGACAGTTCCCAGTATCTGAGGGCGCAGGACCGACGCCCTGTATTCAACCCTGAGCATTGGGAGGTTGTGCAGAAGATATATAAAAAGCCTTATTACAACTTACCAACAAGTACTGACTTAGGCTCAGAGGCTTCAGAAGGGGAACCGATGCAGGTGGAATTTGCATCAGACACCGAGATGGACTGTAGCTTCTGTAAGTCAGGAAGCTTGGAGTCCTTACTAAGCAACTAAGCTAGGTCTTGGGAATTGAGACTGTTTGTTTGCCTGATATTCCATTTACTGTGAAGATAACAGTTTCCCTTTAATGCTTTCTTTTTCTTTAACCTGAAGCAAGGAATTTGTGTTTTGACGTTTTTGTGTCCAAGCATATGAACCTTTTTGCATGAAAGGGGAAATAAATGCCTTTTGTTTTCCCTCCACTCGGACCTTTTGTTTTCTGTGGGATTTTGGTAACAAAGGACGCTACCAGGGCTGAAAGTCCCTGGGCCCTGTAAGTTATTGGCCAAACCCAACCTTAAATGTTTTTATGTCCCACCTACCTCGCTCCAGTACGCTGCCAAGGTAGGCCCTGTGACAAGTAATGTCAAGCATACATGTTATATATTATAAAGAACAAAATAACTAGACACAGATAGAAATGGTTTAATGGGACAAAGTCAACATGGATTTTGTCAAGGGAAGGCTTGCCTTACCAATCCCCCTTAATCCCCCCCAGTATTTATTTCCTCCTCTGAATTAAATGAAGTAAAACATAGAGGTGATGAAGAATAGCTGCATAGTTAGGCTTACAAAATGGCTGAGATACACGTACAAACACGACCTTTACATGCGCACTTGGGCAATGCCAGTACTTACGCACATGCCTAAGGGGCCAGGTTTCCTCCGTGGATTTTTCTCATGTGTATATTTGTGAAATGGCTTCTGCTGCATATGGATACCAGCCCCCATGTGTTCCTGCAGTTCCCCCCCCCCCCCCGAAGCCTGCTGTCCTAGGAGGATGCCTAGTTTGTCGAGATGGGGCCAGCCCACTAATACCACACTAGCCATGATGTGCTAGCAACACCTGCACTCTGCCCATGTCCTATCCGGTCCCCACCCAGTCATGTTTCCAGGGAAGCGGGGAAATTTTAGCGAAAGGCCTCGCATTACTTTTTAGCACGGTGCATGAGCCACCATGCAAGCGCACTTCAATAAATGTGCCCCTATGTGCAAAACCTTGGACTTGTCCCAGTTTCTGAAGGCCCTTGTGCAATTTCTCACAGCCCTCGTGATTTAACAGCTTTGAATAATTTGCTGTCATCTGCAAATATAATCA
Source organism: Ichthyophis bannanicus (assembly GCA_033557465.1). Classification (NCBI taxonomy): domain Eukaryota; kingdom Metazoa; phylum Chordata; class Amphibia; order Gymnophiona; family Ichthyophiidae; genus Ichthyophis; species Ichthyophis bannanicus. The sequence goes on from CM066036.1 coordinate 809,138,401, forward strand.
CCCCACTTCTTGTTTCCATTTCCAGATCATTTATAAATGTGTTATGCAGCAGTGAGTGGATCTCTGGGGTATCCACTATTCATCTTTCTCCATTGATAAAATTGACCATTTAGCGCTACTCTGTTTTCTCTCAACCAGTTTCAAATCCATATTACAACATTTCCTCTTATGCCATTCATGAGGGATTTTGTCAAACACTTTATGAAAATCGAGAGAGACTATATTGACTGGCTCATTTTATACACAATCCATGCTTTCAAAGAAATGTAGCAGCTTTGTGAGGCAGTACTTCCCTGGGCTAAGTCCATGTTGGCTTTGTCCCATTAAACCATAACTATCTGTATGTTCAGTGATTTTGTTCTTTAAAAATGTTTCTACCATTTTACCCACTACTGATATCAAGCTCACTGATATATAGTTTCCTGGATCACCCCTGGAACCCTTTTTAAAATTGACCCCCTCTCCAATCTTCAGATACTGTATACAATTTTAATGATGGTTTACAAACTACAAATTCTAGGGCTGCATCAGACTTTTTTTTTTTTACTTCAAGCAGCTTTCATATATAGTTTCTCAGAGTTTAAATAAAATCTCCCTAATACAGCATTGGTGTAATGTCAACAGTGTCATAGCAACATAGTAAATGACGGCAGATAAAGACCAGCATGGTCCATCTAGTCTACCCAGCACGATGGCAAGCATAGGTGCACCTGCCGCTCCGTGCAGGCCACCCCTCCACACGTCCCTGTTTAGGGATGAACCAACCATTCCATGCAGGACACCCCTATTTGTTGAGAAATTAGATGGTTCAGTTTACTTTGATTTTATCTTGTTGCTGTAAAGGGATCCACTGTGTCTGCCCCATTCCATTTTGAATTCTGTCACTGTATTTGCTCCCACCACTTCCATCGGGAGGGCATTCCAAGCATTCGCCACCCTTTCAGTGAAAAAATATTTCCGGACATTGCCTTTCAATTTACCACCTTGCAGTTTCATGTTATGCCCTCTAGTTTTACAGCTTCTCCGTCTCTGGAAGAGGATTGTTTGTTCATTATTTCTCTAAGTATTTAAAGGTCTGAATCATATCTCCCCTAACCCTCCTCTCCTCCAAAGTGTACATATTTAGGTCTTCAAGTCTCTTCTCATAAGGCTTCTGCCGCAGGCTCCAAATCATTTTGGTCGCCTTCCTCTGAACAGCTTCCATTCTTTTTACATCCTTTGCAAGATACGGTCGCCAAAACTGAACACAGTATTCCAAGTGAGGCCTCACCAGAGACTTATACAGTGGTACTAGTACCCCTTCCTTTCTGCTGGTAATTCCTCTTCGAATGCAGCCCAGCCTCCTGGCTTTTGCCACCGCCTTGTCGCACTGTTTTGCCACCTTGAGATCTACAGAAATAATCACACCAAGGTCTTTCTCCTGCTCCGTGCACACCAACCTCTCGCCCCCTATCGCGTACATTTCCTTTGGATTTCTGCTACCCAATTGCATGACACTGCACTTCTTTGCATTAAATCTCAATTGCCAAACATCAGACCATTCCTCCAGCTTTTTCAGATCCCTCCTCATGTTAAGCACTCCCTCGGGGGAGTCCACTCTGTTGCAAATTTTCGTGTCATCTGCAAAAAGACAGACTTTTCCATTCAGTCTTTCAGCAATATCACTCACAAATACATTGAACAGTGCCGGGCCTAGGACCGAACCCTGAGGCACCCCGCTAATCACCTTCCTTTCATCCGAGTGAGCTCCATTTATCATCACCTCCTGTCATCTGTCAGTCAACCAATTTCTGATCCAGTTTACCACCTTGGGACCCATCCCCAAACTACTGAGTTTATTGATAAGCCTCCTATGAGGAACAGTATCATAGGCTTTGCTGAAATCCAGGTGGATGACATCCATGTCCTTGATCCATTTCTCTAGTCACCCAGTCAAAGAACTCAATGAGATTTGTCTGGCAAGATCGTCCCTTGGTAATACCATGTTGCCTCGGATCCTGTAACCCGCTGGTTTTGAGAAAGTTCACTATTCGCTCTTTCAGGAGCGTCTCCATTACTTTTCCCGCCACCAAAGTAAGGCTCATGGGCCTGTAGTTTGACACTTCTTCCCTGTCACCACTTTTGTGTAGAGGTACGACGTCAGCCATTCTCCAGTCCTGAGGAACCTCTCCTGTTTCCAAGGATCTGTTGAAAACATCCTTTAATGGTCCTGCAAGAACCCTCTCTGAGCTCTTTCAGTATCCTGGGATGTATCCCATCCGGTTCCATGGCCTTGTCTACTTTCAGTTTTGCAAGTTGTTCTAAAACCTCATCCTCTCTGAACTGTGTGGTATCTACCTCATTCCCACTTTTATATTTCGGAGTCACAGTTGGTCCTTTTCCAGGATTTTCAGAAAACAGATATGGAAAATTGGACACCAGTTTTCAGGGAAATATTCCTTTATGGCAATTTGAAGGGGAGAATAAGGTAAAATTTTCAAGTCGGTATATGATTGTAAAATAACTTTTATATATATTTAAAAAATTAAAAAATGAGGAAGATGTTTTTATGATCTGTGATGTGTGAGATGAGTATGGCAGACTATCTGGCCTGCACTGCTCTTCATAGGCAGCGGAAAGGGGTGGGCCACAGGGACCATGCTCCCACCAATATTTTGCCCAGCACAGTATCAGAAATAGAGAGCTTGAGGGCAGGGATGGAGATGGGTTTGTTTGGCCACTCCAACCAAAAAGGTGTTCCGCTGCCCCTGCTTCTCTCTGAGATCTCTCTCCTTCCTACAATGTGGATTATCTAATATGTGGTAACTGAAGTACAGAATTTTTTTCTACTGACATCCTACACTTCCTTGTCATCTTGAATAGTACCAATGCATTGTGAGCCTGGGTTGCCATCTTGATTTTAGTGAGTCAAAATATCGGGGGACAGGCATGAGAATTCAAAGTTAACTTAAAATACAAAAGTGGTGTGAATGAAAGCTGCCACCACAATTCTTCCTATTCCAGCGGTTCTGCAGAGCTTGGAGCATGGGCAGGTATAATCTTGTTCTAACCGGCATGAATAAAGTTGGAGGTATTCTTATTTGGTTGGGATTCAAGTTTGAGCCTTCCAAAAGATGACTCCATGACCTTCCATGCCCAGACCTGACTCTTGCAAAGGTGTTTACAATGAATGCTTTATTCTCTTCAGAGTCCTAGGCATCTGAGGGTGCAGTGGGAAACTGTTAGAGAAATTCACGTCCTTGCCTCTCTTGTCTTCTATCATGCATATTACAGTTTTAATGCCATTTGGTTTGGTTATGATCCAGGAATGTTCTGGTAGTTTAATTAATAAAGTGAACAAGCTGGTGCATCTTGCTGAAGCCCTTGTCATATATCTCCGAGGGGCTCCCTAAGCAGCCTGAGACTTGCTCAGCCTCCAGGCTGCCATCTTTCTTTCAGGAATGTGCAGACTGGTTGGTTAAGAAACAAATTGTATAATGTGTTTCTTTCCTTTCTTGAACCTTTTGAACCTAAAGAGAACCAACCCTGAAAGTACCTCTCATACCTGTTCTATGTAAAACCAAACAGCTTGTTGTTATGGTCTAACTCTATTGTTATATTGTAAACCGCGCTGATGCTAAATAGTGCGGTATATAAGAGCCTGTAATAAATAAATAAATAAAGTATATTATAACCTGGGGAAATTTAATTCTATAGAAATTACAATTGCAGCTGGTTTACTTTCAATGAACAGCTGAGCACAGAGAGTCCCGTTGGCAAGTTCCCAATCCACCTATTCTCTATGCATGGAGTGCAAGATGGGTGCTTAGTGCATCCTTTCCACCATTTTCTTTGGCTGTACAATTCTATACTTACGTCTGGTGTTGACCTTATAGCTCCCATGCTAATGACTCACAGCTTTGCTCCCCATGGCCTCCAAACAGGATATCTACATATTTATGAGCTTTGGGAGATCATTCAGAAACATGGTTTGTGAGGCTGCACGTCCCGGTGCGATGTGCAGTTCTGCAAGCCTTCAGGGGCTGATTCTCCCACCACTCTCCCTGTATGTCCTGTGCATCAGGGTGGGGAGAAATGGCAGGATTGGGGTGGAGTGGGTGCAGGCCAGACTGGCAGCACATACAGGGCCGATTCAGGTCACAGCCCTGTACGTAATGTCGAGCCCGTGAGAATGCGCTGTGTATTCCACCTTTTGCAGTGATCGGGGCCGGGGATCCCCCCAAGAGCCAGGTGCGGGGAGTCCCCCGCTGCCTGATCCAGGCCCCAACTGGCAAGCCGTGGGTTGGATTGCAGGGAAGGGGGGGGGGGGCCAAGGCGTGGCGGCCAAGGGATCCTGAGGGGAAGATGTCCCCGCAGGCAGGCAGGGGCACACCAGACCATCCATGTTTTGTTCCCATGGTCCAGAATTGGGCCCAAACAGGCCTGTCTTGCCTGGAGCCATCTGGATGGCCCAGACATGCCACTATGGTCTAGGATCTTTGTTAGTGATATAGTGGAAGGGCTGTCTGGTAAGGTTTGCCTCTTTGAGGATGATACCAAAATCTGCAATAGAGTAGACACCCAGGAAGGTGTAGATAACATGAGGGGGGATCTAGCTAAGCTTGAAGAATGGTCTAGAATTTGGCAGCTGGGATTTAATGTTAAAAAATGTAAGGTCATGCATTTGGACTGCAGCAATCCAAGGGAGCAATATAGTATAGGGGGTGAAGTACTTTTGTCCACTAAAGAAGAGCGGGACCTAGGCGTGGTTGTGTCTGATGATCTTAAAGTAGCTAAACAGGTAGAAAAGTTGACGGCAAAAGCTAGAAAGATGCTTGGGTGCATACGGAGAGGAATGGCTAGCAGAAAAAAGGAGGTGATAATGCCTCTCTATAAGTCTTTGGTGCGACCTCATTTGGAGTATAGCGTGCAATTCTGGAGACCGCCCCTTCAAAAGGATGTGAACAGGATGGAGTCGGTGCAGAGGGTGGCTACTAAAATGATTAGTGGGCTTCATTATAAAGCATATGAGGACAGACTGAAGGATCTTAATATGTACACCTTAGAGGAAAGGCGGGATAGAGGTGATATGATTGAGATGTTTAAATACCTCCGTGGCATAAATGTTCAGGGAGAGAGCCTCTTTCAATTGAAAGCAAGTTCTGTTACAAAGGGACATGGGATGAGGGTGAAGGGAGATAGATTCAGGAGTGATATGTGGAAATATTTCTTTATGGAAAGAGTAGTGGATCCGTGGAATAGTCTCCCAGTGGAGGTGGTAGAGATGAGGACAGTAACTGAATTCAAAAAAGCATGGGACAAACACAGAGGATCTCTAAAGGTAAAAAGGGGACTGTTGTAGTTGATATGAAAGGACAGACTAGATAGGCCATGTGGTCTTTTTCTGTCATCATGTTTCCATGTTTCTATGGGAATCGGGCTCCACATTTTCAGACTTGATTTTAGGGCCAGATTAGTGTGCATGTTTTGGCACTTCTATAAATGCAATCTGCCTGAAAGTCACTGTCCGATGTTCTCCAGCTTTCTGACATTAATGGGACTGAAACACCACAAAAAGTCTTGTGATGGAGGTAATGTGACAGTACTTTTCCGTTGTCTCATTGTGTGTCATGAAGGAAGTACATGAAAATTTAAGAAGAGCCTTCCAGAGACATTCCATAAGGATGGGATTCTTTATCTAAAGCATGACAAAGAACATGCCAAAAGCGAGGTCCCCAGATTAATGTTTAGCACTTCAGCGTCCTTAATTTTAGCTCAATAGATGGCTTTAGGCCTTCAAGGGCCAGCTTTTCTCTTTAATCTTCTCTCCCACTTCATGCAGAAGGACAGACAATACAGAGGACAGACAAGACCGTCCTGGTTTTACTCCCATTACATCTATGGACTTGTACGTCCCATTTCTCTAAGAAAAACAAGACAGCAATTCCATCCATACAATGTGGACAACACGAGGACTGGATCAGCCTGTCAGTGCTGACTTGGGACAGGAGGCAACACTATCTGATGATGATCTCTTGGGCTATCCACCTAGTATTACCAGCTGACCACAGGCACCCTTGACAGCTTGATCCATGCCTGGTATTTTTTCGCACCATTGTCCATACAGTTCTGATGGTATTGCATTTCAAAGCTCATTCAGTTTTTCGGGGCGATTCATTTTGGGAGGAGTGCTGAAAGGACACAGCAGTTTTGTTTCTGTTAGAGGCCTATTTACTTACATTCCAAGGCTTATTCGGTCCTGGTTTTTTTTTTATTTTAATTTTTAAAAAATCTTTTCATGAACTTGCTGATTAAGAGTATGTTTCCCCATCAGCAAACAATGCGCTAATTAGTTAAACAGCTTGAAGAATTAAAGTGGCTTTTAAGTCTGTTGGCTTCTATTATGACCCATGGACCTTTTCCAGGACTGAATCAGCTTGTCAGAGTTGAGCTGGGTGACTATTATGGGTGCTTAAAGGGATGGCCTCTCTTGGGTTTATTATTTAAATGGACGTGTGCTAAAGAGTGAGGTGATGATCTGATCCATCGCCCACCCCCTTGTTCACCATACACTTTGGAAATATAATTGAAGAAACAATTCCCTCCACTAACACCTCACTCAACAAAACAGACACTGATCCAACCTAAATAATCTAGAATCATCATTCCCCCCCCCCAGGAAACCCTGCCCACTAATCCCACCAAAGAATGTAAATGGTTACTAATAATGTCACTATGTTTCATCAATAGTACTGTCGTTCACAATGTTACTCTGTTTACTGTATATAGTTAATTCGCTCCATTTAATGAATATGTACCGTTCTGTACAATTCAAATCCTTGTTTAATGTAAACCGCATTTGAACTTTGGAAAGCGTGGTATAAAAATGTTAAATAAATAAAATAAAATTGCCTGTTTCGCAAGTGCTTCATCTGTTGCCGTGGTAACCCCGGCTGGTGCCATAGGTACCAGTAAGGTGATGCCTGTAACTTTATCTCCCCGCTGGTGAGATGGAAAGCATGCATATAAACAGCAGCAGAAATGCTGATTCACTTGTACAAACAGAAGGTCCCAAAATAGCCAGCAGTTGTATTTAAAGTTGTCATTTTGTGTCATTCCTGTTATTAAGGTAGGCTTCGTGGGTATAAAATCACCCAGAGCGTAGCTGTTTGAAACGGATGCTGGATTTCTTAGCCTCCATCAGTCTTCATGTACCTGGCATGCCTGCACCTGGAGTTGCATAAGAAAAGGGACTTGGATACATTTTACAGGTTTTGGTTAATTCTTGGGTGTCTGGTTTTAGGAATTTCTAATTTGCAAAAAACAAAACAAAACAGGAAGAAGATTAAGAGAGGGCACATGTGCCTTTCCTAATCTGAATTCAAGGCTCGTTAATAAGAAGGTAATAAGTTCCGATTACATTCTACACCCAGCAGGCTGCAGAGCATGAAAGTCTGGCAGCGAGACCAGCCGACTCCATTGGATAGACTGATACACTCCTGGTTTTACTTCCATTACATGTAGAGAAACATAGTTCTGATGTCCTTCAGCAAATCAGGATTATTGCAAGAGAATGCACGAGGTATGGTAAATCCAGAACTGGGTCCAGCCTGTTCTGAAAAATGTAACTCGGGATGGTGAGCTAACAACATGCTGGCCAATGATAAAGCTGAGTTAGTGGTAGTTCTTTGAAAAACTCCATTGACATCATTGGTGTTACTGTGGCATCTCCATAGGGCCATCCCATTAGCACTTGTGGGCTTGGGCAAGTCACTTAACCTTCCATTGACTCTGAAGAAAGGCCTGGCTATCTACTTCTGGTTACACTGCCAAGAAAACCCAGGAGCTGCCGGGTCACCAGGAGACGGCATCGACTCAAAGGCACGTGTTGCATTGCATCACAGATTGCTAGCATTTGTTAATGTTCGAGGGCCCGATATTCAAAAGGCATTTACATGGTTCACAGCCCAGTCAACTGTGTAGATGCCTGAAATGGGGATGTTCAACGGCACCTACATAGTAACATAGGCCATGTGGTCTTTTCCTGCCATCATGTTTCTATCTAGTCTGCTCTTCTGTATCAACCAATGTCCCCTTGTAGCAGAGCTTGCTTTCAGTCAAAAGCTGCTCTCCTCTTGTTGGTTTATTTGTTTAACAAAGCTTATAGACCGTCCCTTCCTGAGATCAGGGGCGGTTTACTTGGAACATCAGAACATGTTTTACATTGAACATAGGAATTATGTACAATTAACATATAAACATATGAACAATGCATTTATGCCATGGAGGTATTTAAATGTCTCAGTCATATCACCTCTATCCTGCCTTTCCTCTAAAATATACATATTAAGGTCCTTACGTCTGTCCTCATATGCTTTATAATGAAGACCACTGATCATTTTAGCAGCCACTCTCTGCAGTCTCCAACCTGTTTATAGCCTTTTCAAGGCGCGGACTCCAAAATTGCACACAATACCCCAAAAGAGGTCGCACTAAAGACTAATACACAGGCACTATCACTTCCTTTCTTCTGCTGGCCATTCCTCTCCGTATGCACCCAAGCACACTTCTAGCTTTCACCATCACCTTTCCTTCCTGTTAGCTACTTTGAGATCATCAGACACATTCATGCCTAGATCCCATTCTTCTTTTGTGGACAGACCTACGCCACCCCCTATACTGTACTGCTCCCTTGGATTGTTGCAACCCAAATGCATAACCCTATATTTTTTTAGCATTAAATCTCAGCTGCCAAATTCTAGAGCATTCTTCAAGCTTAGCTAGATCCCGCCTCATGTAATCTACACCTTCCTTAGTGTCTATTGCAAATTTTGGTATCATTTCGCAAAGAGGCAAACCTTACCCAACAGCCCTTCTGCAATATCACTAATAAAGATATTAAAAAGAGTCAGACCAAGGACAGAACCCTGCGGTACGCCACTGGTAACCTTCTCAGAGTGAACTAAATTTACCTGTACTCTTTGTCACCTCCCATTCAACCAATTTCTAACCCAAACAGTAATTTTAGCGTCCATCCCTAGGGTGCTCAGTTTGTTTATAAGTCACCTGTGCAAAACAGTGTCAAATGGTTTACTGAAATCTAAATATACCACATCTAGAGTTCTCCCTCAGTCCAACTCCCTGGTCACCCAGTCAAACAAATCAATCAGATTTGTTTGACAAGATCTCCTAGTGAATTCATGCTACCTTGGATCTGGTAATCCGTTAGATCCCAGAAACCTCACTATTTTCTCTTTCAGCAGTGTTTCCAATAATTTACTCACCACCGAAGTTTACTAACCGGCCTGTAGTTTTCAACCACATCCTTACTTCCACTTTTGTGTAAAGGCACCACATGAGCCTCTCTCCAGTCCTCTGGCACCACTCCCGACTCCAACGAGGCATTGAAAAGGTCAGTCAGTGGAGCTGCTAGAACGTCCTCAAGTTCCCTCAGTATTCTAGGGTGTATCCCATCTGGTCCCATCGCTTTGTCTACTTTAAGTTGAGCTAGTTTCTCACGAACACAGTCTTCTGAAAATTCTTCAAGATGCCCCTCACTTTGGTTCCTGTTTGTGTGTCTTTTCTGAGGTCCTGTTCCTGGTTCTTCATCTGTGAACACAGAACAGAAATATTTGTTAAGCAATTCCGCTTTATCATCATCAGCTTCTACCTTGTTCCTCCCCTTCATCCTTGAGTCTAACAATACCACTTTTGCCCTTCCTCCTCTCACTAACATATCTGAAAAATGTCTTATCCTCCCATTTTATTGCATTGGCTATTTCCTCTTCTTTTTCTTTCTTTGCTTTCCTGACTACTTGGCTAACTTCTCTACGTTTTTCCAAATATAGATGCCTGTCTTCCTCTCTCTGTGATCTCTTGTATTTCATAAAGGCCTTCTTCTTTTCTTCACCTTTTCAGCTACTTCTTTTGAGGTATTTAGAGCCTTATACATGGAACTGGCATTGGGATCTCTGTCTGGACAGAGGCAGAAGAGGCAGAAACTGTAACGGGGGCAACAACTTTGGCAATACAATTTTTCCCAGCCATTGTTCAGTTGGTGGAGCTTTGCTACCTCTTGAAATAAGAGACCTGTCAAAGTACCAGCCTGTTTCTCAGCTGTCCTCTCGGTTAGTGCCATTAAATATCCCCTTCTAACTTCCCTACGTGCCCCTCACCTATTTTTAAGGCACAGGAGCTAACCGGGCAGCATGCATTACTGCGGCTTCTGATGTGTGCGGCAATCCCCAGATATTCAAATGTCACGGTTGCATGTGACCCTGGCATTGAATATCTGGGGTTAAGGGTCAGTGGGCAGGGATATGCGCTGTAGGAGTGCATAGCCTTCCCAACTCAATATCGGACCCTAAATGATTAAACATGAATTTGCTAAACTACTTTTGCATCATTGGACATCAAACTGGTATTCAATTCTAAAACTTAAACCCCTCCAAAAAACAAAAGAATAAAGGAAAGGATTAAGAACATTGCCTGGTGTCCTCAGCAGGGCTGGCTGTATCGCTAAGCACACTAGCCATCCGCCTTGGACATCAGGCTTGGGGGGGGGGAGGGATGCGGGGGCAGTGCAGGCAGCAAAGACATCAGCAGGGGAGACCTCTAAAGCCACTGTCAATGGGAGACCTTTAAGCATCTTCATGAATGCTGAAGGTCTGCTGCATCCTGTCTTCATGTCGGAGTGCGGGGGATGAGGCAGGCCTTAAGCCCAGATGCACACTGCCGACAGCAGCTTTAAAGGGCTTTAGTACTGCTTCCTTTGCTCTGCACTGTGCTATCCCCCAAAGCCTGTATTTCTTTTGGACTCCCATGGGGAAAGGGTGATGGGGGCTGCAGCAGCGGTGGAAGAGAGGGAGATGCTGGGCAACTGTGGGATGGAGACAGAGAGAGATGTTGGACACTTTAGGGAGGAGGGAAGGGAAGAAGAGAGGTGGTGGTGGCCTGGGAGGAGGACTGGGAAGAGAAGGGGAGATACTGAACTATGGGCGGGGTGGGAAGTACATGTCCCATGGTTCGCCTAGAGCTTCAAGATACCTTGGGGCCAGCCCTAGCACTCAGGTCCTCTCTCACATTGTATTCAAAAAACGTGCTGAAAAAAATTGCTTTGAGTATTGTCTTAAATCTGGAGAATAAATGGCAGCAACAATTTTCTCCAGAGCAGCTAACAAACAGGGAGCATCTTCTGAGACTAGAGTGATAGAGGGGATTTCTTTTGCCTCCAGAGAATAGCCGTAAAACTGGAAAACACCTGCAGAGGAGGCATCCAGGCTGCTGCTTTAAATGTGTGTTTAAGAGGAAATTCAAGGAGCCCGTGGAAGTCAGTCAGTAGGTGTGATAGCCGGCTTAAATAGTAGATACTGACACAGATGTCACGTGGGCCATGAAGACAGTCCTTGGATTTGAAAAGAACTCTTGCTGTGATGTACAGGGCTTCTTTTTGCTTCTTCCTGGGTTTGCTACTAAGGAGTTGCTGATGCCTGGCTCAGTCTATTTCCAGGCTTGCTGGGGGGGGGGGGGGAAGGAATTATAAAAATTGCTCTTCCCTGAGCAGCCTTTTGTCATTTCTGGCCAGACATCTGTTTTCCATCTGATTCTCCAATGCTGAGGGCTTTGCCTGTTTCCAGCTGACACTTTTTTGGGCAATCAGATCATCCCCCGCATCGTCCTGATCCTGACACTGCAGGAGTAGTCTGCAGTCTCAGAAACTGGGTGCGCCTCTGCCTTGGTTTTATTCCATTGGTCTTATTCCCCAGCCTTGTTCTCTTTTGTCTTCCTAAGTAGTTAGAATATCCTCCTTTGTTTGACATAAGAGTTAAATCATTACAAAAAATTCCCCAAGGGCCACTGCCAGCCGCTAGTCAATGAACACAACAAAGATAGCAGGTTCTGCAAAATAGTAGAGCTCCTAAATACAATTTTTGTCGGACAAATTGCCTCCAGGCAAGACCACCTTAACTGGAGGTTTGCGTCCTTTTAATCAAATGCAGCATAACATTTAGAATTGCTGAAATCACAAAAATCCAAAGCTAGAAGTACTTAGCTGAAGTCCCCAGCATAGCGCAGCAACAAAAATTGGCATGGTGGTAAAACGACAGTCCTGCGTTTTGGGTCATCCCATTTCCAAGACCCTGCTTCAGGTTTCTCCATTCCACCGTCAACAACAAATTGCGCACTAAGGGAATCACCAAACAAAAGCTCTTTAAAATTGGCATTTGACATCACCATAACAATGGGATCGGATCATTCAACATGCAACTTTATTTGAAGATGACAATGCTTTGACTGTGGATGTGAATGTATATGAGGATTTATTAAAGACCCGTCGTCGGCTCATTCGTGCTCAGTTACATGGGGCTTATCTTACTCAGTATCTACGGACACAAACTATTCCTTGGTCTGCGGATTCAAAAACCACCTAAATTATTTTCTGACGAGCCAGATTTTCTTGCAAAATGGAATGGTATCCCGAATAAATGTGCGTTTGATCTTATGACGTTATTAGTGGAACACTACTGAAGAAGAGGTTATTTCTGTTCAATTGTTGGATTTAAATGAAAGATATAAATCAACTATTGATTCAGATAAACTACAGTCTTCTTTGGCTGAGGGCTGAGTTGGATACTAAGATGTCGTCTTTTCGGGACAATTTACGTAATTATAAGATCAAGATATTTTGTCGTGATCAGGCTGACTATCAAACTGACCAAGTTTATTCTTGGATGATTAAGAAAGATTCGCCAGTTCCAAAACAGGTTACCTTTGAGGAAACTTCCGGTTCTTCGGGAGATTCAGATGGGGGCCAACAACGGAAGGATAGAGGATATTTGCAACAGAAACCCTTTCAGTCTCAGGGGAGTGAGTCATCACTTGGATTTGAGGGGAATTCTTCAAAGAATCCCCTTTCTTCACAGGGTTTTCATAAAGGCTGGTACCGGGGTTCAACCTGTCCCCGGTTCCATCAGGGCCTGTGGAGGGGTCCTACAACCAGACAATACTCAAAACAGTAGTCTTCAATCTCAGCAATAAACCCTTGACTGCTGATCAAAGCCAGCTGCTTTCTATGGGTTTATCTTTGTACCCATGGTATTGTATGACCCTTTTGCTATGCGTTTGGCTTTATAAAAGTTTTTTCATTAGCTTTGTGTTGTTTTTTTTTCATCACATAAAAGTGTTGATGGCTCAGTGGTTGTTAACCCTCTACATGGTTACCCCCAGGTCCAGTGGATTGTGCTATAGCTACGTTCCAAAGGCTGGTATTGATGGATTTAGAAATCTTGGAATGGACACCCCATAGAGTTGTTCATAACATGTCATCGGCATACAAATCGGCTTTACCGATGATACCCATATTTGAAGACTAAATTCCTGCTGTTCCCGGAGATCACCTGTTACAGGTGAGTAACTACGCTTTCTCTCCCAGATTCTGGAAGTCCCTTTAAACTGCAGAGGCATAGTTTCTAGCCAGGTTATTTGTACTCAAGTGGATAACAACGTCAGTTTTGGAGTGCTCACTTTCTGCACTAACTATAACAATTAGTTTGTATTCCTGCTGGCTGAAGAGCCTGGGAGGCATTTGACTATCTTTCTCTCCTTTGAGCTATGTTCCCAAGTTGATGCCTCTGATGATGGAATCTCCAAGTAGTAGTAGTTTTCTGTTTTGTGATTTTTTTTCTTCATATTTGGTGCGTTATCAGTAGATTGGGCATTGACTCTCTCATTTAAGGGTTTCCATGGATTGGGCACCCTCATTAACGGAGGCAGAGAAGACATGCAGGGATATCTCTTGATATATAGGGGTTCTCTGTGTTACAGGTCACAACCTACAAGAGCCCACTGTGATCCATTTGTTCCTAGACTGTTTTTATTCTTTGTGGGAGCAGTGGTGGATTTTGTTCATTTTGTACCCTAGAAGAGGTGTGTTTAATTGCAGCTAATAATTCTTCCCTTAGTAGAGTCAATTCTTTATGCATAGCAGATAACTTGAGGCATATAGGGCAAGCTCTTAGGCTCCAAATTTATTCTTCTCAGAATGAAAGCACCACAGTTATTGCATTGAATACACAACATGCAGATTAAGACTGTTATAAAGTGGTTCTAGAAGAAAAAAAGTGAGTATAACACCTAATTAAAGGACAAATGTCAATGTATATGATGATCATATAGGCAATGCAATCCTTGGGTGGGTGGCGTGAGGGGTAGGATAGGTGGGATGTTATGTGTCCCTGGCCAGTAGACCTTATATGAACTGAGGGCACACTCAGATATCTGATTTAAAGGCTATGATCTTGAGAAGCAAATGTTTCAGATTGTCTTCGCTTTCATCCAGTAATATGGTACCATCAGCATAGCAAAGGTTGTTGAGTCTTCCACCAATCTTCACACCTCGGTTGTCATTATACAGTCATGCTTCTCTGATGAATTGTTCTGCATATAAATTAAACAAGTAGGGGGAAAGTATGTAGCCTTGTCATATACCTTTTGCTGATTTTAAACCATTCTGTTTCTCTTTGTTCCATACGAACTGTTGCTTCTTGATCAATGTAAAGGTTGTGCAATAGAATGATCAGGTGTTCTGGTATACCCATGCTTCTTAATGTGACTCAGAGTTTCTCATGGTTTAAACAGTCAAAAGCCTTCCTGTAGTCGAGAAAACACATATCTCATATCCGTGATGATGTCTCTTGTTCCTCGCCCTTTCCTGAACCCTGCTTGCACCTCAGGCAGTTCTCATTCCAGGTATGGCTGTAGTCTCTGCTGATTGATCCTGAGTAGCATCTTGCTGGCATGTGGGAGCAGAGTGATTGTGCGATAATTTACACACTCAGTTGGATCACCTTTCTTCAGTACTGGTATAAACACAGATGTCTTACAGTTGGTGGGCCATAATGTCTTCTGAATTTCCTGGCAGAGTCTTTAAATATGGTAACAGCTGCATCAGATTGCCATAATACTTCATTGGGAATGCCATCAATGCATGATACTTTGTTCTTTGATAAGGCTTTCAATGCTGCTTCAACTTCTTTCATCACCAATGGTTTTGATCATAAGATACAGGTTGAAATGGCTGTTGATCCACTTGATCTTTATCATATAATGACTCTGTAGATTCTTTCCACCTTTTCTTGATCTTCTCAGCATCATTCAACATGGATCGTTGAGCATCTTCGAACATTCCAATTTGAGGCTGGAATTTTTTCTTTAACTTTTGTAGCTTTAGGAAATCCAATCTTGTTCTACCTCTAATAGTTTCTACTTCTATTTCCTTGCATGCATTATTGTAGTACTTCTCCTTATTTATTTATATATTTATTTGCAGTCTCTTTTATACCACGCTATTCGACATCAGTGCAGTTTACAATGAACATAAGAGTTGCACATCTCAATTTCGTGATTTGTGCTTACAGTGAAACAGGTATAATAACTTGGGTATACATTAAACAGGAAAATTAAACTTGGGTATGCATTAAGCAGGTATAACAGGTAAAATGGGGTATAAATAACCTTGTCTTGTCCTTGTCTTGTCTTGCTGCACATTGGAAATCTCTGAGTTCTGTGACTGCATTTTTCTCCTCTGACTTTAACGTCTCTGCATTTCTGGGCAATTTTCAGAGTTTCTTTGGTCATACATTTTGGTCATTTTCACTTTTTCACCTTTTGTAGAGACTTCTCACTTTCTTCTAACATTATCTTCTTGATGTCATCCCATAACTCTTGGAGCTTTGTCATTTGTATCTAAAGCAGTGCATCAGTTTTGCAGGCAGTCTTTAAATTCCAATGGTATATTCTGAAGGTCATATTTTGCTACATTTATCAGTGGCTTGCTCTTTTTCAACTTAAGCTAGAGTTTGCATACTGGTAGTTGGTGATCTGTACCACAGTCAGCTACAGGTTTTGTCTTTGTTGATGTTGTTGAACTTTTCCATCATTGACTTCCACAGATCTAGTCAATTTGAGTTTTCTACAGTCCATTGGGTGAAGACTATGGTGTATGTTTGTTAAACAATAATAGCAGCTTCCATGCAATATTGGAGTCACTGCCCCATTGATTGCACGGAAGCCTCTACCACTGTTTAGTAAACAAACCCCTATTGTGTTGCTGGAAGAAGGAGTTTCAGTCTTTCTCCAGCTTCATTTCTGTTGTGAAGTCCAAATTTTCCAACAACTTTGCCGCCTTCTTTGATGCCAACTTGACTAGCAGCTCTGTTATTGCACCTTCTCATTCACATATACTGTCGTTTTCAGACTATATCGCAGATCTCAGGAATATACAGGTCTCAGACTTCTCATGGCACTGGCTATATCAGACATCGTCCTTAGCTGCAGCGCCCTTTGCATCAATGACCATTATAAATATATTCCTTCTTATCATGCAATTAATCTTTATACGCAGATCTCAATGTAAACTTTTGTGCTTATCTGATCATATTTGGAATGCCCCGATGCCACCATCCGGTTCCGTTCGTGCGTTTCACAGATACAGGTTCTTCAGGGGGAATGATGTCTGATGTAGGAACCCATAGGAACCCAAGAGAAACACTCTGGATACATCCTAATTTTTCTGGATATATCAGCGGCATTCGACACCATCTCCCATAACACCCTTATCCACAGACTCCAAACAATTGGGATCAAAGGCACTGTACTCCAATGGTTCAGATCCTATCTAACCGACCAACAGCAACTGATCCGCACCAAAACCTCCACCTCATCCCCCTTTCAGCAACATCAAAGAGTACCACAAGGATCCACACTATCAGCCATGCTTTTCAACATCTACCTCCGTCCACTCTGCTCAGTCATACGCACTCACAATGTCAACTTCCACATATACGCCGATGACATAATGCTCTACGCCCCAATTACAACCACGGACCCAACAAACGACCAGCTATCAACCTGCTTCACCGACGTATCCAACTGGCTACAAGAGAACATCTTATCCATTAACATAAAGAAGACCGAAGCCCTTATAGTAACAAAAGACCCAGACTTCAAACCACCCACTCACCTCACCATGGGAACCACACAGATTCAAGTACAACCACACATAAGATATCTTGGCATTATCATTGACCAAGCCCTAACTCTTAAACAACAAATCAACAAGACCACGAGAACTGTATTCCACAAGGCGAAAACGGTACAACGCCTCCGACCCCTCCTCGAACCACAAGACTTCAGGACAGTAATGCAAGCTCTAACACTCCCTCATCTGGACTACTGCAACATAATCTACCATGGCCTACCTGCAACACAGACCAATCCCCTCCGAACTGCCCTAAACACCACGGCGAGAATAATTTACAATGCAAGGAAACGAGACCACATCACCCCAATTCTGAGGGACCTTCATATCCTCCCCATCGAAGCAAGAATTAAGTACAAAACCCTTCTACTCACTCACAAAACCGTCCACCAAACACAGGGCACCCCACTCCGCGCCCTATTGCCTCGCCCAACCCACAACAGAACAACCAGACAATCCTCCAACAGCTCCGTTGCCATCCCCCACAAAAGAACCAAAGCAACTCAATGGACCTGCAACAGAGCTTTTGAACTCTATGCCCCATCCCTCTGGAACTCTCTACCAAACCACATCAAGAACAACGGTGATCTCCCATCATTCAAAAAGCAGCTAAAAAACATCCTATTCCAAGAACATCTCTGAATAGGAACCAGTAACTATGCTATCTTGTCAGTCTCTATGTCCACCCCAAAAATCATCAATGTTGAACCCCCGGTGATGGCCCCCCCCCCCCCACATTTGATTCCCCCCCCCTGGTTATATGTCCCACCGCTTTGACCCGGTGAAAAGCGGGATATAAATACAGTTAAATAAATAAATAAAATGTAGCCAATGCCATGAGAAGTCTGAGACCTGTATATTCCTGAGATCTGCGATATTTTTATTTTATTTATTTATTTAACTATTTCTTTTATACCGCCCCTTCCAGAGATCAAGGGCGGTTTACATATAACAGGTTAACAGTCTTGTACACAGTTTGTATACATTTTACATAGAACAATAGAATTCAACTATTTACATTGAACAGTAATATAAACTTTGTAGTATAGTATGAAAACGACAGTATATGTGAATGAGAAGGTGCAATAACAGAGTTTGTGATAAGGAAGCTTATCATAGCTCAGGTAGGAGCTATAGAAAAGATGATGTGACTCTGAACAAGCAACCTGTCAGTTCTGGTAGAAGCAAGAAAACAGAGTTTTCACATAAAAGACTACCAGTCCCAGAATGCACCAGGTTTCCAGCAGCCATGAGAGGGGCTGAAGTGAGAGAATGTGTGTGCAATCAAGAGAGCTATGAGGTAATCCCTAAGCACTCATCTCAAAGGGCAGGGCCTGATTCAAGACAGCTGCGCTGTGTTAGGGAGCAGCACACATTAGGAAAGAATAAGAATAGAGCTTATTCTTCAGATAACAGCTTCAAGGAGAGTTTGAAGAACAGCTTCAGCAAAAGCCAAGCAGATAGAGAGAGAAGGAAACTCTCTGGAAGGAAGAGAAGAAAGGCCATTGGAAGGTCTGGGAGATTCCAAGGCAGTACTCATACTGGGAGGTATTCCAAAAGCCAGCAGAGTCCATTGGACTGGATTCAGCCAGAGGAATGGAGTGGCAGAGATAGGAATCACCAGTGGTTACCTGGAAGGGAGAAGACTGCATGTGGAAGGGACTTTCAGACCAAGGCCAGAAGGTATGTGAGAGAAGATCCAGTGTCCAGGGATCAAGATTGGAAGGCTGGACATCAGAATTGGGTTACATATTGGCCAGGCTATACAGAGAGGAATAATGATAGCAGGAGAGGCTCAGGTATGAACACTGATCCAGACCCTATCTATAACAGAGAATGGCAGCCAGGGAATAAGCATTCTCATGATAGTGCCTTAATGAAAGACTCGTCTGTGCCAATGTATGATAGTGACCATATGCTGATTGATGAAGAGGGAGATACAGCAAATGAAACTATTTATATGGACTGTTCTCTATCTAAATGCTATTGCTAGTTTTCTATGAGCAAACACATCAGCCATCACAAAGAAACCTAACTTTGTTCTTTATTTCCACTGCAAACAGCTCTTAAAGCAGGATTTGGGTTCACACAGTAGCAGCCAGCCAGCTAAAGGCTTACAGCTGGTCAATTGATAGTAATTAAAGCTGCACCTGATTGTGTGTGTGAGCAGGGGAGAATCACTGCTGAGATCTGCGTGGAAAATAAGCAGAGGTTAACCTAACCAGCAAAGTTTATTCTTTTCTTTGTACCTTTGTAATTGGTAATTATTTGCTAAGAAAACATTAGCTAATTGCCTGACAAGCTGAAGGTTGTTTTCTGGTTTACTTTGTGACTTTTTGTTATCCATTTAAACACTGCAAGCAAGTAACCTCATTTATAGTGCTATCAAGCATACATGTGCTGGGTAAATTAAACCCCATCAATAAAAGAAATATTTTATTGATCTTACCACTTGGTTTCACAACTCAAATTATTGTCATCAGCTGTGTTTGGGAGTGAATGAACTACAATACCCACAATACCTTGCAAGAATCATAGGAATATATGCATCGTCAAGATTGTGTAAGTTCTCACCCTAGGCAGCCGTCTGACAAGTTGCATAGCCTAGAAAATTGTTGGAGGGAAAAATATACTTTTTCTTCATTAGAAGCTACCCTCTGTGAGTAGACGACTATCTGGAGTGATTTTAATTTGACTAGCAGGACATCCTGTTTGCGTATTCTGTCAATTTCAGCTTGTACTTGCTCATAGAACTTATCAACTTCATCCTCTTCTGCAGCTGTTGTTGGGGCATATACTTGAATTATAGTTGTGTTGATAGGCATTCCTCATAGACGAATAGAAATTAAGCGGTCACTGATTGCATTGAATTTAATTATTTATTTTATTTATTTATTTAAAGTCTTTTCTATACCGCGCTCTTTAAAATCAGCTCGGTTTACAATCAACAGCAGATTTGTACAGTGCAGGCAGCGCCCGTACTGTACTTACAGAGAACAGGTTTTGCAACTTGGATTAACTGGGGAAACTATGTACAGGCTACACAGTAGCTTGGCTACTCATTTAAGTAACTATATACAGGCTACGCAGGCTATATACAGGCTAAGCAGTGACTATCTACGTGTGCATACCAGGGTGACTGGTCGTGCTAATGATCAAGGATGGGACTGTGTGCTGTGGGTGTTTTTGAGCGGCTGTCTTGGTGGTTGCATATGGCTGGATGTTGTGTGTCCCCATTGTGAGAGTAGTGCTAGAGGAAAAGGTGGTGTTTCAGAGCCTTCCTGAAAAGGGTAAGGTCAGTGATGGCCCGGATGTCGGGCAGGAGGGCATTCCAACATGTGGGTGCATAGTACACGAAGGTTTTGTTTCTTGTTGCTTGAGAGCACTTCGTGATTTTGTTAGGGATACTCAGTGTGTTGGCAGCGACAGACCTTCTTACTCTGCAGGAGTGGGGAGGATGAGGTCCATGATGGAGGAGGAGGTGAGGCTGTTGATGGCCTTGAAAGTCAGCAGTAGAATTTTGAAGGTGAGTCTGTAGTGGACCGGCAGCCAATAAAGGTGTTTCAGGATTGGGGTTATATGGCCCCTCCTGGCGGCTCCATGTAGTATTCTGGTGGCTGCATTCATTGCAAAATGAATTGGGTTCAGTGTATTTTTTGGGAGTCCCTGTAGGATTGAGTTGGCGTAGTCATAGTGGGGGATTACCAAGGCTTGTTAGATTGACCGGAAGTCTTCGGGCTCCAGTAAGGGTCGTAGATGCCAGATTGTATGTATTTTATGGTATACTACCTTGACAATATTGTGTAAATGGGCCTTCATGTCCAACCGTTGGTCTAGGTAGCAAATCGTGGGCTTACTTTGGAGCTCGGCGCATCTTACTTTTAGTGATGCGGGAGGGGTGAAAGCTTGGTTCCTGGTGATGAATAGCATCTCAGTTTTCTTGCAGCTTATCCTGAGATTTTGAGTGTGGAGCCAGTCGGCGACAGCGTCGAAGCAGGTGGTTAGTGAAGAGAAGTCCGGCTGGTCGGTTGAGAAAGGCATGTAGAGTAGCACGTCATCAGCGTATACGAGGCATGAGATGTCGAAGGAGTGGACGAGTGCGCAGATGGGCTGCATGTATGTTGAACAGTGCCAAGAGAGGAGCCCTGTGGTATGCCCTGTTTTTGTTGGAATGATTTGGAGGTCGTGGGGCCAGTCCGTACATGTTGCCATCTGTCTGATAGGTATGATTTGCACCAGCTTAAGGCTGTGCTCTGGATCCCTTTCTCTGCGAGGCACCCTAGGAGTAGTTCATGGTCAACGGAGTCGAATGCTGCGGCAATGTCCAGGAAGATTAGGGCATATCCTCATCTGCTGTTGTCCAATTCAGTGATGAGTGTGCTGAAGAGAGTGGTCAGGAGCGTCTCAACTCCATGCGATTCCCTGAATCCGTGTTGGCATGGTTCGAGGGGAGCGGTGGTCTCGATATGGTGTTGGATTTGCTGTTGGATGAACTTTTCAGTTATTTTGGCCATTAGTGGGATGCTTGAGATTCGCCTGTAAGAGTCCGCCTTCTGGGGGTCAAGCTTGCTGTTTCTTAGAAGTGGCCTGATGGATGTCTGCTTCAAGCTTTGTGGGAAAGAGCCTGTTGCGAAGGATAGACCCATGAGTTTGGCCAGGAATGGTCTGAATTCTTTGCGCAATGCCTTTATCCAGAACGCTGGGCAGGGATCCTTTGGAGCTGTGGTGGTATTAATAGCTGTGATGGTGTCTTCAATGCTTTTCACTGATGGTGGTGAGGTGGTGGATAGAGGTGTTGGGTGGCATGGACCGTGCACAGATGTGGGTGTAGTTTTGTCAGTCTGGATTGTTTTCGACTGTAGGTAGTCCACAAATTTCTGTGGCTGTGGCATGCTTAGTTGGGTGTGGGAAGGTTCGTTTGTGAGAGTCCTCACCAGGTTGAATAAGTCCCGCGGTCTGTTCAGGGAGCGCTGCAGAATTTCTGCGTGGTATTGTTTCATTCTCTCCATGACTGCCGCACAGTGTGTCTTCAGGTGGGTGGTGTACAGTAAGTGCCCAGGTCTTCAATGGAGCGTGAATGTCACCATCTTCTTTCAAGCCTCATGAGGTGACGGATTGACGTTCATAGCTCGGGAGAGTACCACGGAGCAGTCTTTCTTCTTTTTGGTGGTATGTCCACAATTGGTGGGTGGGCAATGGCGCTGAGACTATTGTTCCAGGTGGAGAGCATTTCCTCGAGGCTAGACTCTGTGAGGCCGAAAAATGGTAGAGTTTTGCTGAGTATTTCTTTCTTGTTGAAGGACCGGAATCGTGCTTTTGGTGTTGGGCAGGCATTGGCTGTGGTCCGTTTGTTAGTATGATCTAGATGTGTGGGCATCTGGAATCTTAGTAGGCTGTGGTCAGACCATGGGACTGACGTGATGGGTAGGGCAAGCTTATGGTTTGGGCCTGTGGCTGGCCGTGGGGCAAAGATCAGGTCCAATTTGTTTCCTTTTGAGTGAGTGGGCGCGTTGATTACTTGGTCATAGCTCAGCTCACTAAGTGCGTCAAAGGCACTGGAGTGAGCATCTGGGAGGGCAGGCAGGTTGAAATCGCCCATGATTCAGTTTGGTGTGTGCGGGTTCTTGGTATTGGAGGCAAGGTCGATTATTGTTTATTTTATTTTATTTATTTAGCTGTATTTATATCCCGCTTTTCACCGGGTCAAAGCGGTGGAACATTAAAAGGGGGGGGTGCACAATAATCAATTGCAAGGGTTTGGGGCCGTCACCTGGTGGCCGACATTAATGATTTTAACAAATATTTGGGACATAGACATTGTGTTATAGTTACATAGAACATATGTTCAGGGGGATGAAATAGGGTGGTTGGGAGGGAGTCAGTGGTGGGTGCTTGTTTCTGGTCCGAGGAATTCCTGGAATAGTGCGGTTTTTAGTTGTTTCCTGAAAGATAAGGGGTCTTTGTTGCTTCTGATGTGATTTGGTAGAGAGTTCCAGAGGGATGGTGCATATAGTTCGAAGGCTCTGTTGCAGGTCCTTTGATTGCATTTCGTTCTTTTATGTGGGATGGTGAGGGAGTTGTTGGTGGTTTGTCTGGTTGTTCTGTTGTGGGCTGGTTGAGGCAGTAGTGTGCGGAGCTGGGAAGTTTGAGTTTGGTAGAGAGCTTTGTGGGTGAGTAGGGTGGATTTGTATTTGATTCTTGCTTCTAGAGGGAGTATGTGTAGTGTGATGGGGCCTGTGGTTAGAGGCCTATTTAGCCCTATATAGGCGGTTGCCTAGGGCGTATGCACAAGTAATTGCTCTGGCCTTGTAAATAAAAAGTCTTTCAGAGCAACTTGAAATGAAAAGTGGGTTTTATTCCCCGTCCCGCTCGGACATTGTCAAAGGAAACAGAAACTTTAAATCAGATAAGCTTAGCAACAAAAGTGGTGACACACGTATATTCTCTTGTTATATTCACAGAGTTCTCTTCATCCAGTATTTACATCATACGGTTGCATTTAACACAGACACTGCAATCCATAGGAATATCCTCTTGCAGACTAGCAGCGTCTTCCCATATCATTTCCCCAGCACTACTCACACTGCTGGTATCAGACCCTTCTTGAGAACGGTATTCAGCTATAGCGTCTTGTGACACTTCACTATAACAGTCACTGGGGGCTTTTGCTCCTTTGGGTCTATATCTCTCTCTGTAGCTGGTTCTGCCTGGGCTTGCCTCCCAGAACATTAGCTCTGAAACATCTTGCTTCTTATGTCTGTAGTCAGAACCCTGCCCTTTGCAGTTATAAGCTTTAAACTTCTCTTTGTTACTATAGGGAAGTTTCCTTCTCTCTGCAGGGCTTGTCTTTATGTTTGGCTCTCTATAGCCTTTGCTTCTAGCCTCCCGGGCTGGTTGAACAGGAATATATTTGTTCCTAACTTTACACCTATTTCTTAAGCTGTAGCCATGCATGGAGTGCCCATCCCCCAACACTTCCCTCTCACCGTGACCTCTGCCTTGAGCTGGCAAATACTGGCCTCTGGGGTAGTGGGGTAATCCTGGCTTCTCTCCAAAGCTATTCCTGGTAGCAGGTCTTCCCTTAGTGCAGCTTGCCTTGAACCTTCCTTCTCGAGAGCTGGAGACAGACTCACTTCCTGACTCCTCGTGAGAAGAATTTCCTCCCAGCAATCCCCTGGGGCTTCTGCTCAGCTGACCTGGGACACACCTCCTGCTCCTCTCTCTCCTACTGCTTCCCGTGGTGATCCTGCTTCTGACTCTCCTTAACTGACTGGAACCCTGCCCTAAATAATCCCTAGCTCTACACGTGACCTGGGGACTCTCACTCAGGTGTTCCTGATGGGACTTTTGTTTGCTACGTAGCAAGAATTTCCCTTGCTGCAGTGAATCATGGTGCCTAGTGCTGCTTTCTAAAGCTGACTCTGAGGTAAGTCTTTCTTTTATCTTATTTTCCCTGGGCTGTGTGCCCCTTGCTGCATCACATATCCCCCCTCTTAAGATATTCCGTGCTGGTGCACTTTCATGCTCCCAGCCCGGAATACGCGACAAAGCGTCTGCATTAGTATGTAGCTTTCCCGCCCTATGGTGTATAGTAAAATTGAAAGCCTGCAGCGCCAGGTGCCAACGGGTGAGGCGAGGGTTGTGGTTCCTCATGGTACCTAACCATTTCAATGGTGCATGATCAGTAATCAGCACGAAATGTCTGCCGGTAAGGTAAAAACGAAGTGATTCGATGGCCCACTTGATGGCCAAACATTCCTTCTCAATGGTTGAGTAGTTGCCCTCAGCCTTGGTCAATTTCCTACTCAAGTAGATGACGGGGTGCTCAGTACCCTCAAACTCCTGGGATAGGACGGCTCCCAGCCCCGATTCCGAGGCGTCCGTCTGCAGGATAAAAGTACGGTTAAAATCCACCCCATATAAAACTGGCGCCTTGCATAACTTCCCCTTTAGAAGTGTGAAAGCGTCCTCCGCTGCCTGTGTCCATTGTAAATTATTAGGCGCGTTTTTCCTCAACATATTTGTTAACACTGTACTCTCCTCCGCGAATCTAGGTATAAAACGCCTATAATATCCGATTAAGCCTAGGAAACTTCTCAGTTGTTTCTTATTTAGGGGACGCCTAAAATTCTGTACACTTTCCACTTTATCATGTAGTGGTCGGACCGTCCCATTTCCCACTAAGTGTCCTAGATACCTAACCTCGGTACCTCCAAATAGGCATTTTCCGGGATTTAGAGTCAGTCCGGCATCTCGCAAAGCCTTCAATACGGCCTCTACACGTGGAAGGTGCTGTGCCCAGGTGGTGCTGTGGATGACTATATCATCCATATATGCTACGGCGTAGCTGTGGTGCGGCCGTAGGACTTGGTCTACCAACCTTTGGCATGTTGCCGCAGCACCGTGTAGACCGAACGGCATGCGTTTAAACTGGAATAAACCCAGTGGTGTACTGAATGCTGTCTTGGGTCTGGAAGCACGGGTCAACGGTATCTGCCAATAACCCTTGGTAAGGTCGAGGGTGGTCAGATACCGTGCCTGCCCCAGTCTATCCAACAACTCCTCGATCCTTGGCATAGGGTAGGCATCGAAGAGTGATATGGTATTGACCTGCCTAAAGTCAATGCAGAAACGGAGACTGCCATCCGGTTTCGGTACCAGGACTACCGGACTACACCAGGGACTTTTAGACTCTTCAATCACGCCTAGTTGTAGCATCTCCTGAACTTGTGCAATAATCTCGCTCTTGCGAGCCTCCGGTAAGCGATAAGGTCGCAGTCGCACAATTTTCCCCGGGGGTGTGAGAATTTCGTGTGCGACCAGATTGGTCTCTCCCGGGACGGGCGTAAGGACGTCCCTAAACCGTGTCAGCAACTGGTCTAACTGGCCTCGTTGCTGCAAGGACAACCCTAGGCCAACCTTCGGTGCAGGGACTGTTTTACAGTCTGCAATTTGGGGACCTAAATCCTCTTCTAGATTTGTCTTAGCAGAGGCAGTAAGACCCTGTACCTCCCTCTGTCCGGTGGATCCAAACCCTTGGCCTCCCCTGCTGGTAGGGACTAGGTGGGTTACCTCCTCCACCTCTGGCGACCCAAATCGTTCACATATAAATTGTGCAACGCGGTCTCCTCTTTTGACCTCAAAGTCCTGCTCTCCAAAGTTAAACAGCAGTACTTTGACCTCTCCCCTGTAATCGGGGTCCACAACCCCCGCTCCGACATCGACAAAGTGCTTCGATGCTAAACCCGATCGGGGAGCGATCCGCCCGTAGCACCCAGGTGGCAGCTGGACTTGTAGGCCTGTATTAATTAAAGTCTTTCCTTTCTTCGGTACCACCCCTTCCACAGCACTAAAAAGATCAAAGCCAGCCGCATCGGCGGTTGCTTTCTGGGGGACCTGTGCGTCTGGGGACATCTTACAGACCTTTAATACAAAACCCTTTTTACCGGGTGTCACTACCTCTATTGGTGCTTTTTGGACAATTTCTTT
This sequence comes from Ichthyophis bannanicus, assembly GCA_033557465.1. Taxonomy (NCBI): domain Eukaryota; kingdom Metazoa; phylum Chordata; class Amphibia; order Gymnophiona; family Ichthyophiidae; genus Ichthyophis; species Ichthyophis bannanicus. The sequence goes on from CM066036.1 coordinate 809,164,907, forward strand.
CCTTGGGGTTTTAGCAAATAAAGGCTGGGGAATTACATTTACCAGGGCTTCCCCTTCATCATTGCTTTTTCCCATGACCTGGTCTTCTTCCTCTCCTTCCTTAGGTTGCCCTTGGGGTTCCTTTTCCTTAACCAGGCCTTTCTTTAGGCCTTCACCAAATGGGGGCCAGTCCCGGCCTAACACCAAATCAAAGGGTAGTTTGGGGACTACCGCTACCAAAATCTTTCTCCGAACCCCTAATCCTTGTATCCTCAGCTGGTACAGCGGATAACCAGTGGAAGATCCATGGATACACCTGATATTGGCTACTCCTTCGGCGTGACTCGGGGGAAAACCCCTCTGGGCCTGTATGGTTTCCCAAAAACGGCGAGAGACCATACTTTGGTCGGCCCCCGAGTCAAGCAAGGCCTTAGCTGGGACTCCCTGTATCTCTACATCCACTCGGAAACCTGCAGCTGTGTGGTGAACCTGGCCAGTAACAAGTGCTGTGCGAGACCTGCATTCCCTTTTAAAGTGTCCACTTTTCCCACACTTAAAACACTTTAACCCCTTGTTACCTTCTGCTTTTATATACCTGGATTCCTGTGAACCCACCTTGTTCCTTAAAGACATATTAGCATTTCTTACAGAGTTGTCTAACCCTGACCTGCTGCTAGCGCTGGCTCCTTTGATTAGTTCAGCCTCAAAGAATCTTTCCGTTAGGTGCGCTGCTTCAGCAGAGGTTCTACAATTCTGTAGAGTAAGAAATGTTCTAACCTCTTCAGGTACTGCGTCAAAGAACTGCTCTAATACAATTAGATCTAGTACTTCCTCCATTCGTTTACCCTCGGGTTCAAGCCACTTTAAAACCAACCCATGCACTCTGTGATACAGTGCCTTTGGTGTTTCCTCTGGTTGAATCCGTGTAGACCTGAGCATGCGTCTGTACATGGTAGGGGTTAAGCCCAACCTATCCCGTACAGCTCTCTTAACCTCTTGATAGTCACTTGCAAGAGCTGCTGGCATGGCCCTATAGGCTGCCTGAGCCTCACCAGTTAACGCTGAGGCCAGCCTAACGGCTAACTGCTCTTGTGGCCATTTAGCATTACTAGCTATTCGTTCAAATGTTTGCACAAAGTCATCAAAATTGTCACTAGCATGCATTTGTCCTAAAGTCCAAATCCCACAGCTCTGTGGGCCTACCCCACAGATAGGAACGGCTGCTGGTGATTCGTCCTTCTTAGGCTCCTCCAGGATAGTCCGCATTAAGTCCGTCAGGGGCTTCTGTTGCTCCACCAGGGCAGCGATGGCCTGCTCCTGGTTCTGCCGAGCTAGCTCTCCCTGTTTCTCGAACTGGCTGCTCATCCACCTGAGAACCTCCTGTGCATCCATCGTCGTCGTCATCTCCTTTCCTGAAACAAATCAGAAACACACCAAACCAAGTGCGGCACAATAACAAGGATAAAAATTTCTCCTCCCAAGCCTCCTCTTCTCACCAGCGATCCTCCCCAACCTGTGCCCAAATACCCGTTACCTGAGCAAGGTGGAGGGTCTTATTTTGAGAAGGTGCTTGCTGTCGCACTCCTGGAACCTGGATCCTCCTCCGTGCGTGCCAACTCCGCTCGTCCCGCGTTGTCGCTCTGCACTGTAGCTCCTTGTTTCCTGGACTGGATCCGATAAAACTACGCCAACCTGTGATGGGGCCTGTGGTTAGAGGCCTATTTAGCCCTATATAGGCGGTTGCCTAGGGCGTATGCACAAGTAATTGCTCTGGCCTTGTAAATAAAAAGTCTTTCAGAGCAACTTGAAATGAAAAGTGGGTTTTATTCCCCGTCCCGCTCGGACATTGTCAAAGGAAACAGAAACTTTAAATCAGATAAGCTTAGCAACAAAAGTGGTGACACACGTATATTCTCTTGTTATATTCACAGAGTTCTCTTCATCCAGTATTTACATCATACGGTTGCATTTAACACAGACACTGCAATCCATAGGAATATCCTCTTGCAGACTAGCAGCGTCTTCCCATATCATTTCCCCAGCACTACTCACACTGCTGGTATCAGACCCTTCTTGAGAACGGTATTCAGCTATAGCGTCTTGTGACACTTCACTATAACAGTCACTGGGGGCTTTTGCTCCTTTGGGTCTATATCTCTCTCTGTAGCTGGTTCTGCCTGGGCTTGCCTCCCAGAACATTAGCTCTGAAACATCTTGCTTCTTATGTCTGTAGTCAGAACCCTGCCCTTTGCAGTTATAAGCTTTAAACTTCTCTTTGTTACTATAGGGAAGTTTCCTTCTCTCTGCAGGGCTTGTCTTTATGTTTGGCTCTCTATAGCCTTTGCTTCTAGCCTCCCGGGCTGGTTGAACAGGAATATATTTGTTCCTAACTTTACACCTATTTCTTAAGCTGTAGCCATGCATGGAGTGCCCATCCCCCAACACTTCCCTCTCACCGTGACCTCTGCCTTGAGCTGGCAAATACTGGCCTCTGGGGTAGTGGGGTAATCCTGGCTTCTCTCCAAAGCTATTCCTGGTAGCAGGTCTTCCCTTAGTGCAGCTTGCCTTGAACCTTCCTTCTCGAGAGCTGGAGACAGACTCACTTCCTGACTCCTCGTGAGAAGAATTTCCTCCCAGCAATCCCCTGGGGCTTCTGCTCAGCTGACCTGGGACACACCTCCTGCTCCTCTCTCTCCTACTGCTTCCCGTGGTGATCCTGCTTCTGACTCTCCTTAACTGACTGGAACCCTGCCCTAAATAATCCCTAGCTCTACACGTGACCTGGGGACTCTCACTCAGGTGTTCCTGATGGGACTTTTGTTTGCTACGTAGCAAGAATTTCCCTTGCTGCAGTGAATCATGGTGCCTAGTGCTGCTTTCTAAAGCTGACTCTGAGGTAAGTCTTTCTTTTATCTTATTTTCCCTGGGCTGTGTGCCCCTTGCTGCATCACAGTAGCTTCCTCAGGACTGGGGTGATGTGGTCTTGTTTTTTTTGCATTCTTGATAATTCTTGCTGTGGTGTTTAAGGCAGTTCGAAGTGGGTTGGTATGAGTGGCTGGAAGTCCATGGTAGATTATATTGCAGTAGTCCAGGTGGGGGAATGTCATGGCTTGCATCACTGTTCTGAAGTCCTGTGGTTCAAGGAGAGGTCTGAGGCGCTGTACTGTTTTAGCCTTGTGGAAGATTGTTGCAGTGGTTTTTTTGATCTGTTGTTTGAGTGTGAGTGCTTGGTCTATGATGATTCCTAGGTATCTTATTTGTGGTTGTATTTGTATTTGTGTGGTCCCAATGTTGAGGTGTGAAGGTGGTGTGAAGTCTGGGTCCTTTGTTACTATGAGGGCTTCAGTTTTCTTTATGTTGATGGATAGGTTGTTCTTTTGTAGCCAGCTGGATACTTCGGTGAAGCATTCTGATAAGTGTTTATTGGTTGGGTTGGAGATTGTGATTGGGGCATAGAGCATTATGTCATCCGCATAGATGTGATAGTTAATGTTGTGTGTGTGTATGATTGAGCAAAGCGGTTTCAGATAGATGTTGAAGAGCATGGCAGATAATGTGGATCCTTAGGGTACTCCTTGGTGTTGCTGGAAGGGGGGTGAGGTTGATATGTTTGTGCGGATCAATTGTTGTCTATTGGTTAGGTAGGAACGGAACCACTGAAGTACGTTATCTTTGATGCCGATTGCTTGTAGTCTGTGTATGAGGATGTTGTGGAATGTTGTGGGATGTATGGGATGTTGTGCCTTCCTCGACGCACTAAGTGCGTTGAGGAAGGCACTGGAGTGAGCGTCTGGGAGGGCAGGCAGGTTGAAATCGCCCATGATTCAGTTTGGTGTGCACGGGATCTTGGTATTGCAGGCAAGGTCGATTATTGTTCAGAGGTCATCTGGGGAGGGAGATGGGGATCTGTAGATTAGGTTGATGGAGTTGTGCTTGTTGGTTATGGTGATAGAGTCCAGGTTTGTGGTGCTGTTGGCAGAGGTCTGCTGAAATTGGAGGTCCGTTTTTGTAAGGGCAAGTGCTCCTCCACCCCTATGGTTGGCTCTGTGGCAGGAGTGGATTGAGAAGTTGGGTGGGATGAGTTGGTTAAGGATGACTGTATCGGAGTCAGTCAGCCATGTCTCAGTGACCAGTATGATGTCTAGGTTGTGGTAGGTTATCAGGTCGGAGATGACCGGACATTTCTTCCGGACTGAGCGAGCGTTTGAGGGCGCAATTCAGGTTGCTGGGTTGGGGGCACGTCTCTAGCTGAGATTTTTTGGTGTGCTGAAGTGAGATGTAGAGTCGGTGTGGGTGCAGGGTGTATTTCGCTTCTGCTGCTGTTTGACAGGAGGTGCCTAACCATCTCCTCCCGGCACCCCGTACTACTGGTATGGGGTTGTAGGTGGTGGTAAGGGTGAGGGCACTGTGGAGTAGGCTGGCAAGGATGTAACAACTGGCGATGGCTATGGGGGAGGGTGCCATTTTGAGTGAGCTACTTCGTGGCACCAGGTGATTTGACTCTATACAACAGCTGTGTGATAAGAACATAAGATATACCATACTGGGTCAGACCAAGGCCCAACAAGCCCAGTATCCTGTTTCCAACAGTGGCCAATCTAGGTCATACGTACCTAGCAGTTCCCCAAAAGACACAGGTTCCACAATGCTTGTACTGGGTCAAGCATTGATATCCTGGGTCCCTTCTTAATAATGGTTTATGGACCTTTGCTCCAGGAACTTGTCCAAGCCTTTTTTTTAAAACCAGCTACACTAACAGCCTTTATTACATCCTCCGGTAACAAATTCCAGAGTTTGATAACACATTGAGTGAACAAATATTTTCTTTTATTAGTCTTAAATAGTTTACCCTGTAGCTTTATTGCATGTCCCCTAGTCTTTCTATATTCTGATAACGTAAACAATCGATCTACGTTTACCCGTTCCACTCCATTCATTAATTTATAGACATCTATCATATCTCCCCTCAGCCGTCTCTTTTCCAGGTTAAAGAGCCCTAACCTTTTTAGCCTTTCTTCATAGGAGTATCCTTCCATCCTCTTTACCATTTTGGTGGCTGTTCTCTGAACCTTTTCTAAAATCACTATATCCTTTTTAAGATACGGCGACCAGACTTGCACACAATATTCAAGGTGCGGTCTCACCATGGAACGATATAGAGGCATTATAACATCTTTTGTTTTATTTTCCATTCCTTTCCTTATGATACCTAGCATTCTATTTGCTCTCTTGGCTGCCGCTGCACACTGGGCCTAGGGTTTTAACATGTTATCCACAATGATGCCTAAATCTTTTTCCTGGCTGGTGGTTCCTAATGTGGATCCTTGCATTGTGTAACCATAGTTTGGGTTGTTCTTCCCTAGGTGCATAACTTTGCACTTGTCCACATTAAATTTCATCTGCCATTTTGATGCCCAGTCTTCCAATTTATCAAGATCCTCTTGTAATTTTCCACAATCCTCATGGGTTTTAACAACTTTAAATAGTTTTGTGTCATCTGCAAATTTGATAACCTCACTCATTATTCCACTTTCCAGGTCATTTATGAATTTATTTTTATTTATTTATTAATTACATTCTCTTATGTACCGCGTTATTCTGCATCAGTGCGGTTTACACTGTACAAACTGAAATTACATTGAACAGGGCATTATAACTTGGAGATAACCATTTTACAGGGAACATGGGCTATGGAGGGTTAAGTGGCTTGCCCAAGACCACAAGGAGCACCTGTGGGACTAGAAACTCCAGTCCTTCCGGCCCAAGTTTGCTGTCCTCTAGTGGGATTTGAACCCCTGACATGAATATGTCAAAAACAGCGGACCCAGCACACATCCCTGCGGTACACCACTATTCACCTTTCTCCATTGGGAAAATTGGCCATTTAGCCCTACCCTCTGCTTTCTATCTTTTAACCAGTTCCTGATCCACAGTAGTACACTGCCTCCTATCCCATTATTCTTTAGTTTTGCCAAAAGTCTCTGATGAGGGACCTTGTCAAAGGCTTTCTGAAAGTCCAGATACACTATATTGACCGACTCACATTTGTCCACCCGTTTATTCGCACCTTCAAAAAAACATAACAGATTAGTAAGACAAGATCTTCCCTGTCTAAAGCCATGTTGGCTGTCTCCCATTAGGCCATGACTATCTACATGCTGAGTAATTTTATTCTTTATGATGGTTTCTACCATTTTTCCCGGTACTGACGTCAGGCTCACCACTCTGTAGTTTCCCCGATCACCCCTGGAACCCTTTTTAAAAATTGGTGTTACACTGGCGATCCTCCAATCTTCAGGTATTAGAGATGATTTTAATGATAGTTGACAGATTGCTAATAGCAGGTCTGCAATCTTATATTTCAGTTCTTTCAACACCCTTGGATGTATACCATCCTGCCTAGGGGATTTGCTACTCTTCAGTTTATCTAATAGTTGTAATACATTTTCCCGATGTATTGATATTTCCTTCAATTCTTCCACACTTTAAATACCACTTCAGTCATGGGTAATATCCCGACATCTTCCTCAGTAAAGACCGAAGCAAAGAATTCATTCAGTCTCTCTGCTATCGCCTTGTCGCCTCTTAGTGCCCCTTTAACCCCTCTATCATCTAATGGACCAACTGACTCACAGGTTTTTTGCTACAAATGTACTTGAAAAAGTCTTTATTTCACTGTTTTGCTTCCGCAGCAAGTTTCTTCTGAAATTCTCCCTTTGTCTGCCTTATCAATGCCTTGCATTTAACTTGCCAGTGCTTTGTGCTGTTTCCAGGTTTCGTCATTTGGCTCTTTTTCCATTTCCTGAAAGATGCTTTTTTGGCAACAACAGCCTCTCTGACCTCACCTTTAAACCATGCTGGCAGTTTTTGGACTTCCTTCTACTTTTCTTAAAGCATGGAATACAGCTGGTCTGGGCTTCCAAGATAGTATTTTTCAACAACACCCAAGCTTGATGTAAGTCTTTAACCTTTGCAACTGCTCCTTTTAGTTTTTTCTTAAGTATTTTCCTCATTGTATCATAGTCTCCCTTTCGAAAGTTAAAAGGTAGTACTGTGGATTTAATTGCTATCTCTCCTCCACTAATTATATCAAACATGATCATGCTATGATCACTATTGCCAAGTGGCCCCAACACCCTTATCTCTTGCACTAGATCTGGTGTTCCACTAAGGACTAGGTCTAATATGGCTTCTCCTCTGGTCGGTTCATGAACCAGCTGCTCCAAGAAGCATTCATTTATTTAATCTAGGAACTTTATCTCCCTAGCATGTCCTGCCGTGACTCTGACCCAGTCGATACCGGGGTAATTGAAATCACCCATTATTATTACTGCGCTGTAACATTTGTTAGCTTCCTTGATTTCTTTGAGCATTTCATCATCCATTTGTTCATTCTGGCCAGGCGGTCGATAGTACACCCCCACTGCCATCGCCTTCCCCTTTTTACATGGAATTTCAATCCATAGAGATTCTACAGCAAATTTTGTTTCCTGCAAAACTTTAATCCTTTCTGACTCAATGCCCTCTCTAACATAGAGCGCAACCCCTCCACTAATTTGATCAGCTCTATCATTACGATATAGTTTGTACCCAGGTATCAGTGTCCCACTGGTTGTCCTCCTTCCACCATGGCTCTGATATTCCAATCATATCTAACTTCTCATTTAGTGCTATATATTCTAACTCTCCCATCTTATTTTTTTAGACTTCTAGCATTTGCATACAAGCATTTTAGAGACTGTATTTTATTCACATTAATTTGGCTCTTGGTAGACATGGGCAATTTGGAATCTTTAAGCTCTGCTCCATACTCGAGGGCATTTGGGCTACTTTATTCTTTTTTGGAACTGCTCTGCTTTTGGTAGTATCCTTCAAGGATACATTCTTCCGAACCATGCGCTCTTGGGCGACTGTCGGCTTTCCCCTATTATCTAGTTTAAAAGCTGCTCTATCTCCTTTTTAAAAGTTAATGCCAGCAGCCTGGTTCCATCCCGGTTAAGGTGAAGCCCATCCCTTCGGAAGAGCCCCTCCTTTCCCCAGAATGTTCCCCAGTTCCTAACAAATCCAAAACCCTCATCTCTGCACCATTGTCTCATCCACGCATTGAGACTCCGGAGCTCTGCCTGCCTTTTGGGTCCTGTGCGTGGAATTGGAAGTGTTTCGGAGAACACTACCCTGGAAGTTCTGGATTTCAGCTTACTACCTAAAAGCCTAAATTTAGCCTCCATAACCTCCCTACCACATTTTCCTATGTCATTGGTATCTACATGTACCAAGACAGCAGACTCCTCCCCAGCACTATCTAAGACCTTATCTAGGTGGTGCGTGAGGTCCGCTACCTTCACACCAGGCAGGCATGTTACCAGGCGATCCTCACGTCCACCAGCAACCCAGCTATCTACATGCCTAATGATCAAATCACCAACTATAATGGCTGTCCTAACCCTTCCCTCATGGGCACATGGCCCTGGAGACACTTCCTCGGTGCGAGAGGGTTTTACATCACCTGGAGGACAGGTCCTTGTTACAGGATCCCTGCCTGCCACACCAGGATAATGCTCTCCTGTCACATGCCCTCTCTCCTCCATGGCAACAGGGGTGCTGCCAGACTGGAGGTGGGACTTCAGGACTATATCCCTGTAGGTCTCATCTATATACCTCTCTGTCTGTCTTTCTTATGTTTTCCAAGTCTGTTACTCTAGCCTCTAGAGAATGGACTCGTTCCCTGAGAGCAAAGAGCTCCTTGAACCTAGTGCACACGTAAGACCTCTCACCAACTGGGAGAAAATCGTACATGTGACACTCAATGCAAAAGACTGGAAAGCCCCCATCTCGCTGCTGGACTGCTGTCTGCATCTTAGTTTTAAGTTTGTGTTTAGATCTTTATGTTCTTTCCTTACTAAGGTTGCTATGGTATTTATACTAATAAAACTGTACCTAATACGTTTAATATACCTTGTTCACCTGAAGCTTAATTAATCTCAGGTCCTTAGTGTATGACTGATTTGGGTAACGAGCTTCACCTGAGAGCATCTCCTGTCTTTTAAGATGTGTAAGTACCTATAAAGCTACGATTATCCCAGGGGTATGTGGGTGTTGGGGAGGGAGGGAGGGAAATAACACTTATTAAAAGAGGGCTGCTGCACAGTACCCTGTCTTGTGCTGCTGAGGTAAGCTATATTCTGATTTGATTTAAATTGTAGCTCTTTGCTGCTGCTAGGCCCTGAGTGACTACTAAATTTAAACTACAAGCTCTCTGCTGGGTTCCATATTTAACCAGAAAGCTCTCTTCTGTGTTTTAAATTTAAACTTAAACTGCTGCTACTAGGCCCTGACTGATTTAACAAAAAATAGTGGGTTCACAGATCAATTAGCTTTAATACAAAGAATTCCTTTCAGAAAAGTCCCAGAAGTACATACTCACAATTGCAGATCTCTCTAGTGTGGGTTTGGTTCAGATGGTAGGATAGGTCGCAGAGCTATCTAGCAGCTGTTCAGTGTGACAGGTAGTGTATACAGGCGGATGATCGCTCTAGCGTTAACACATCCGCTTGGAGGTTTACCGGAATAGCCCTTCTAGCAGTAATTCTAAGGCAGATTCAAGAATATCACTTCTAGCTATTAAATCTACATGCAGATTCAAGAAGAACAATCCTAGCGAGTGATTCCAAGGCAGATTCTGGTGGTAGGTCGCCGTCTGATAGCGTCAGATACGTACTAGTAAGCAATTCTCTCAGATACTAGCAGGCAATTCTAGCAGTCAGGTACTAGCAGGCAATTCTAGCAGGTAGATTCTAACAGTGACACCGTATTTTACAAGGGTAACCTTTCAGCAGGTAACTTTTAGCAGTAATGTCTGTTGCTAATTGTATTATGGATCCTTTAATTGGTCTGTACTGTTATTTGGATCTTTGGTGCTTACTTGTGCAGATTATTTCTTGGTCCCTTCAGTCTGGGTCCCCTCAAGCCTGATCGATCCGTGGGTTCATCATAGAGGGGTGGTGACATCTTCACTACCGGTCCCCACCTAAGGGCCACACCAAAGGGCCCTCTGGTGAGGCCCTCAGGCGTGGGCCTGCCAGGCGCGGGTGCGCCCGATGGCGCTCCTTTTGAAGTGGAGGAGTCTGCCCTGATTGGGCAGAGGACGCGCTAGAACAAACCGGCTACGGCGAGCTCAATCCTGCTCAGGAGAGCTGTGGCTGGACCAGAGGAAGGAGAGGGTCCTGCTGGTCCATGCGCCCGATGGTTCTCCTTTTGAAGTGGAGGAGTCTGCCTCGATTGGGCAGAGGACACGCTGGAACAAACCGGCTCCGGTGAGCTCGATCCTGCTCAGGAGAGCTGCGGCCAGACCAGAGGAAGGAGAGGGTCCTGCTGGTCCATGCGCCCGATGGTTCTCCTTTTGAAGTGGAGGAGTCTGCCTCGATTGGGCAGAGGACACGCTGGAACAAACCAGCTCCGGCGAGCTCGATCCTGCTCAGGAGAGCTGCGGCCGGACCAGAGGAAGGCGAGGGTCCCATTACAGTTCTTGCAAGTTGTTTCTTAATTATAAATGCAACACCATTTCTTCTTTATCTTTCATTTCCAGCACAGTAGACCATGTGTTCATCAGATGCAAAGTGCTCGATACCAGTACGTTTCAGTTCGCTGACACCCAACAGATTGAATTGTACACGTTCCATTTCATTCTTGACCACCTCCAACTTCCCTTAGTTCCTGCTTCATACGTTTCATGTCTCAATATGTAAGACATCTTTGCAGCTTCTGACTCTCATTTCATGTACAGTAGGTAGAAGTTTATAATTTAAGTTTGTACCCGAGGTAATGAACGGTTAAGTGATTTACCCAAGATCACAAGGAGTTCTCAGCGCACTACTCTATTCAGTACTCCTCCACTCCTGTGGTGTAGGACTGGAGCCAAGCTACAAGGGAGGGCACATTTGGAACTAACACAGCTGTGGTCCATCTGAGACAACCTGAGAAAAGGAAAGGAGAACAATCTGACATACTGTAGACATGGACAGATAAAAGGATACCAGAATCCCCAATATATAATTAAAGATAGATTAATTTCTTGATGCAGATTTCTAAAATGTGCTCAGAAGTTTGACTTTTCACCTACTTCCTCTTAAATAGAATAGGATGTCATGATCATGAGTTCTGTGTAACCGTCTTTAAAATAGATGGAACAGTGTTAACGCAAGCATAAAGAACATAGGCTATGAACTGTGCAACCATAGTTCATTGTACAGTCACTGCTGACAAAACATAATTTTTGCAACTTTTGCAATTATAAATTTCATCTAATACACTGTAATCAGATCTTACTCTGTAAAAAGAACTTTGGTGACACCTTGTGTTATTTCATGGTTATAATAAATGACTGTTACTTCCTCTTTTTCGCTAATAAAAGGAGCTTTTTAGGAGGAGGAATTTGAATTCAATAAGCGTGGAATTATGCATGTTCATAGACCCGTTTATTGTCTTCTCTCTGAGCTCAAAGAACGTAACACTTGTGTGTGTGATTGTGTTCTGTATTACTCTCTGCCTGTCTCTCGCTGCTTGAGGACCAGAGACCTAAAGAGCCGTGGTATTGTGGTCAGATCACAGAGTTTTCTTCACATACGAGATTATGCAGAAGTCTAGGAGTTGTGTGTAGGGGCTCACATGAGGTTAAATATACATTTGAATAGCCTGATAAAACTCACAAAAGATCCAGCTAACTTGGTTTAAGAACCAAGAATATTGTTTTGGGATCTGACTTTTCAAAAATTTACTGTGCACTGAATGTTTTGACTTGAGTCTGGAAAGAGGGGATGGAAAATCTATTTACACTGGTGTGTTTTACAGACCTCTCACAGCACAAGGAATAGATAGAGATTTAATTGAAGACATTCAGAATATTGCTATTGTGGAGATTACTCGGATTGCATTGCTTTGAGCAGCAGACACTTCCAGTATCTCCATCAAATTACTACAATACAGCCTGGAGATGACCTAGTAATTTTCCAGAAAAGGAGAAGGTACTTTCTACCCAGTTACATCACATGTTTGAAGAGTGGCTAGCAAACCAAAAGGATAGCAAAATGTGCGAGCAGCGAAACTGGAAATTCAGCGCAGAATGCTACATAAGCTCTGGTGCTGAATATCCGGATTCATTTTTGCAACTCTGACTGCTGCAGGTTGAATGTCAAGTCGAGGATCCCTTGTTGGAAAGCCATGAAGGGAAACTAAAAGATAGCGGAAGTCTCTGGCATTGCACCAGGCTTGAAATTAGGGCCCCTTTGTGCCACGTAATCCATCAGACCGATATTCAAATCCTTTAGCTGAATGGCCAACAGAAGGCCACCTGGATAGGGATGTTGACCGCAACATTTAGTGACACTATCCAGACCAATCCTGTTGTTGAAACTCTGGCAACAGTGGGGATCCCTTAGCAGCTCGGCTTGTGCAGGATTATAGTGTTTTTCCACAGAAGCTAAAGGAATCTTTAGCTCTCCCGATATTTTAAAAAGTATAATTTGGGTAGTAATGGTCCAAGTTCTTTGTGGCCTATCTCTACTCTATCTTTTCTGGCAAAAGTTACTGAAAATTCAGTGGTGGTCCAGTCACAGGAGTGGGTTATAGAACAAAATATTCTGGTGTCTTGTCAGATAAGCTTTCGGCCAGGATATGGATGTAAAGTGCTTTAGAGTAGATATCGGATAAAGTAGTCAGCATCAAGAAAATGATTCCTTATTGGTCCTGTAGGATCCTTCTGCAGCCTTTGACACTGTGGACTGTAGGATTTTGCCCATGCCTGCTTGAATCTTTTTTTTTTTATTTTATTTATTTAACAGGTTTTCTATACCACCTTCTCCTATAATCAAAGCGGTTTACATGGCAAAACAGCATATTACATGGCAATTCAAACTCATTACACAGAAGGCAGGAGTGGTAGACATGCGGGAGGTGCTTAGTAGTGTCTTATTTACAAGGAGGAGTATATACAGTATGTATAAAAGTGCCATGAGATGGGGGAGCGAGTGTTGTAGGGGAGGGGGATTCATTGTGGAATCAGTGGAGGGGGATGGGATGCTATATATTAGGTGATGGCCCTGAAGTGATCTTCCTGAAATCTTTGGCGGCTCTCAAGTCATCCAGGAGGGAGTTCCAGAGGGCAGGTGCTACAAGGGACAGGGCCCTCACGGATGCAGACTGGGTAGTTTTGGTGTAGGTGCTAGGAGTTAGGATAGTATCCATTCTGTTATGTCTTCTGGATCTAGTGTTTGTGTTAGTGTTGATTAGGCTCTTGAGTATGTCCAGGGATACGTTTGCTGGATCTTGAATATGTTAAGAGCTGTTTGAATCTAATGCAGGAGGCAATTGGGAGCCAGTGCAGTTGACTCAGAAGTGGAGTGATGTGTTCTGCTGAACTGGTGATGATGTGAGCAGCAGTATTTAGTAGCATCTGTAGGGGTTTATTATTATTATTTATTTATTTACATTCTCTTATATACCACGCTCTTCTGCATCAGTGCAGTTTTCATTGAACAAACTGAAATTACATTGAACAGGGCATTATAACTTGGAGATAACTATTTTACAGGGAACATGGGCAATGGAGGGTTAAGTGGCTTGCCCAAGACCACAAGGAGCACCTGTGGGACTAGAAACCCCAGTCCTTCCGGCCCAAGGTTGCTGTCCTCTAGTGGGATTTGAACCCCTGACCTTCTGGCTTGAAGTACCTTACCCCGACCACTAGGCCACTCCTCCACTGATGGGTTGATGATGGGTGAATTGTTTGTGATGATGGGTTGAATTGTTTGTTTGGATAGGCTATGGTATAGTGTGTTGCAGTAGTTCAGAATAGGCGTGATGATGGGTTGGCAGACTGTCCAGAAGTGGTCTTGGTTAAGGAGGGGTTTGATCCTTCTTATGATGGCCATCTTATGGTATGCACCCTTGGCGGTCCTGTTGATGTGAGATTGGGAGTTTAAGTTACAGTCCAAGGTGACACTCAGATATTTCACTTCATTCTTAATAGGTATGATTGTGTTGAGCACTATTTGATAAGGTCATTAAGACCTCAGCAAATAGTGTTTGTTTCTGATGTATGGATGTCATGTTATGCTTAGTATGTTATGGACCTGCCCTTCAGAAACCACCAAAGCAGTGTAGGGTAGTGTTGGATTCCACAGAGGTCTGGTTTGTTTCCCATCTTATTTAATTTACAGTCATTGGGGGGGGGGGGGATTGATAAGGCAGTGGGGGTTTCATTGCTTTTGTTGTGCTGATGTCCAGATTTCTGTTGAATTGGGTATGTGCTTGTTTGGAGACTGTAAAAGAATGGATGAATGACAATAAACTGATGCTGAACTGCACTAAAATCTACCATCTTATTTGTCTAGGGAGAATCTTGCTACAGTTATTCCTGAATTTGTAATAAGTTGCATTATTGCAATATCTTGTAAATGGGACTTTATAAGAAGCAACTAGCCAAGCTACAGTATATCGAGAGCATTGTGGCTAGAATTTTGTTAGGCCGTATACTGCTCTGAACCTGAGGCATCAGTTTCCCGTTTTGTATCATATAAAGTTTAAAGCATTGACTTATTGTTAAAGAACTGTTTTTGGAGGCCCCAGCAGACTTGAAGGCAAAATTGATAAGGCATGTATGTACATTAGTATTTCCTTGTATAACCATTTTTATAAAGCTTTTTCATGTGTAGCGCAGTATTTTACATGCATAAATTAGCTTTGATAAAATTAGGCCATACCTAAAAATACGAATGCTGCAATCAATCGCCTGCTTGTACAGTAGACATATATGCTGACATCTTATTGCTACGGGGCAGCACCATGAGACTGGTACCATTTTTAAAGGTGCCAGAGAAGGACAGGAGCATGTAGGAACTGACCCTGCAGGGCCATACCAAGGGCTGTGTGAGTGGTGTGGCTGCACAGGGTGCAAGCATAAAAGGGGCGGCCGATATCATCACTGGGCTTCCAGGAAGCTCAAGAAGAGTGAGTTACTGAACGTGGCTGGGTGGAGGGGGGGGGGGGGGCACCAGATTTGTTAGATGCACAGAGCATATTTCTAGCTTTGTATGGTCCTGGGCTCCTGCCCCCTTGCCTATGGACCACAGGGCAGGACCGTCCCTACGCATGTGTGGGCATGTCTCCTGCACTGCCTTGCTGGTTTAAGAGGTGAGCCGGTGAGACCGAAAGCCTGTTTCACAGCTCAGCTCTTCACAGCTGCAGGAGTGATTTCCCTTCTAAAAGTGAAACCGGTGAACTTGCTGTCTTGGGCGAGAAACAGGAAGTGCCTCGTTTCACTTTTAGAGATTCTGCAGTCCCAGAGGCTGCATCTTACAGTAGCAGAGCTGTGGGAATGAAGGAAATCACTTCCATGGCTGTGCAATTAATGCAGACTCTGACAGGGCTGCAGGGAGGAAGGGGAGAGAGGGTGACTGGGTGGGTTTGATGCTGGGGGGAGACTGGCTGGCACGTGAAGACTGCTATTGGAGGGGCTGTCTGGGGGATGGGGAGACTAGAACTGAAATGGAGAGGATGCTGGGAGAGTCTCGGACTGGAGGATGAATATGCTGGGGGATGGTGGGACTGGGACTGGAAGGGAGATGATTCTAGGAGGGTCTGGGACTGGAAGACTGCTAGGGGATGATTCTAGGGGGATAGGGATTAGAAGGGAGCTGATGCTGGGCAGGGGCTGGGACTGAATGGGAGCTAATGCTGGGAGGGGCTAGAATTAGAAAGGAGCTGATGCTGGGAAGGACTGGGACTGGAATGGAGCTGATGCTGGGAAGGACTGGGACTGGAAGGGAGCTGATGCTGGGGAGGATGGTACTGGAACACTGCTGATGCTAGGGAGGACTGGAAAGGGGTGATGTTGGGGCTGGGAAGCTAAAAGAAGGCAGATGCTGGGGTGAGGATGGAGAAAAAGGCAGAATCTGGGGGAGTAAGGACAGAGGGGAACAAATATTTTGTGTGAGGGAAGAAAAAAAGGTCCTACAGAAGGTGAGAGGGAGGAGCATAAGAATAGATGCTGGGTAAGAATCAGGAATCGAAGGGGCAATGAAAATTGAAGAAGGAAGTAGCTGATGGGTGTAGGGAAGGATATAGGAGGCAGAAGGGTAGACACTGGGGATATGGGGGAGAGCAGGGGCTGGGACTTAGATGGAGACTTTAAAATTTGGAGGGAGAAAAGAAGACAGACTTAAGATTGGCTGGGTACTGGGAGAATAAGTTGCGACTGAGACGGCAGGTCCAAGGCCAGCGCAATGCACTGTGAATGCAGCTCTGGCCAGAAGAAAGATCACGGCATCGTGCAGCACCATCTCCAGCTTCATCGTTCTTTCTCTGAGTCAGCAACAGCAGCCAGTGCTGCCTGTAACATTCACTTCCAATGCGTGGAGACGTTGAACTGTGCACCAGAAGTGAATGGTAGGGGCAGCTCTGGCCAGCAGAAAGATCACGGCATTGTGCAGCACCATCTCCAGCTTCATCGTTCTTTCTCTGAGTCAGCAACAGCAGCCAGTGCTGCCTGTAACATTCACTTGCAGTGCGTGGAGACATTGAACTGTGCACCAGAAGTGAATGCTAGGGGCAGCACTGGCTGCTGTTGCTGACGTGGAGAAAGAACGATGAAGATGGGGACGGTGTCGTGTGATCTTTCTGTCACTGACTTGGAGAACAAAAGATGATGCCAGAGATGGTGCTGCACAATATTTTTGCCATGGGGGGAAGGGGGCTGAGAAATAGAAGGGATTCTATGATGGATTGAGAGGATAGGGGGCAAGAGGGAGATTTTGGGTTATGAGAGAAGAAGGATATATTGGACTGGGGATGGGGGGCAGGGAGAGAGAGAGAAGATAGGAGAGATGCTAGACTATTGGAGGGGGAAGAGGATGGGGAAGGGGATAGAAAGCTGTTTGTGTATGGGTTGGGGAGAGGGAAGGAGAGGTGGAAGAGAAAGAGGGAGATGCTGGACTTTGGGTAATAAAGGGGAAGGGTGAGGGGACTGGGAGCTGTTGTACTAGGGTGGTGAGAGAGAGAAGAGAGATGGTGGGCTTGGTGCAACTATGTGAAAGAGGATGTGGGAAGTTGGCAAGGAGTTGAGTGAGAGGAGGATGGTGATTACAGCGCTTGGGTATGTTGTAAAGGGGAGTGAGTGAAAGATGGGAATAAGAGGCTAGCGGAGGAGTGAGATGGGAAAAGGGATAACTGAGGAGACAGGCTGGGCTGGAGGTTAGAGGAGGTAGATGGAAAGTTAAGTGAAAAGTTAAAAGGGGATTGAGGATGGAGGGGTGAAGTTTGAGAGGATGAAAAAGGAGTAAAACAAAAGAAACGGAGGAAAGAGCAAAAAGGGAAGGATCAATATATTAGAGGCAGATGTAGAGAAAAAATGGAGGAGAGAAGAAAGGACAAATGGACAGCAGAAGCAGAAGACACAAAGACAGCAGAAGCAGAAGACACAAAGACAGCGGAAGAAAGTGTCTCAGACAAATGCAGCTGAAAAATAAAATCCCCAAACAAAAGGTAGAAACTACTTTATTTTGAATTTATTAAGTGGACTATGTCAGCTATGGGAACTGTGCATCACTGATGTCTGTGTTTTGTTCAGTACAAGAGGAAGTTAATGTATAGTTTTATTTCTCCAGTGTTGTACATTGCAAGTTTGACTTTTGAGGTTCCCAGTTTAATTGTCTTCATATCGCTAAATTGCGATCCCTTGTTCTGTGTTTGGTGATGGTCTGCCTATGTTTTGCATGTGCGACCGAGCTGTTTGTGTAGTTTCTATGTAGCAGTCCCACGTTCTCTTTATCTAGTAGGAGATGTATTGGTTTAATGTTTGCAGTGTTACCTTTTGATAAGTAGGGTTTGGTGCTGTGTGAATCTTGGTAGTGCTGCTATGATATGGCGACTTTGCTATGGGTTCTAGATGAGCAGGGTTTTGTGGTCCTTCCTAATGTACATGGCAGTTGGCACTGGAGGGCAGTAATGTAGAAATCTGGTGATCTTTCTTTATCCTCGCTGTATACTTAAATAGGGGAGGAATAGCCTAGTGGTTAGAGTAACTGTCTCATACACAGAAGCTCTAAGGGTTCAAGTCCCACTGGCATGCCTTGTGACTTTGGACAAGTCACTTTGACCTCCATTGCCTCAGAAGAAAAGGCTGGCAATCTACCTCCAGTGATACATTGCCAAGAAAACCCAGAGACAGCTGGGTTGCCAGGAGTCAGCACTGACTCGATGGCACTAAAAATAAAAAAAACCATTCAAATGGCATTTAGACACTCAATAAGAGGCATGTTTCCTAAAAGCTAATGCACATACGCTAAGTGAAGCAGCTTCCATTTACTTCTATGGGTGTAGCAGCACTTAATGCACATTAACTGCTTGTAAACTTGTCCTTAAGCCATTGCTGGGGCAAAAAAGATGCTTGTGAAGGGCTCCTTTGAAAGCTGCCTGAAATTTTAGATGGGCAGTATATAAATTTTAAAATAAAGTAAATTACATTTATGCAAATGAGGGTCAGTGGATATGCAAATATTTATGGTCCCATATCACCTCGGGCTGCCACCAGGGAGGTTAAGGTAAGGCTGGAGGAGCCTTTACAAGATCTAGGGGAGGGGCCAGGACAACTAGCCCAACTGGCTAGCTGGGAGTGAGGTTGGTGGGGAGGGCAGTGAGGGTTTGGACTGCTTCAGTTAGTTCAAAAGGGGGGAAGGGTTCCCCATTTCCCATCTCCCAGACTGCTACTCAAAGGGTTTGGGAGGTGACCAGGATGGGGGTGCTGCAAGAGGGGTGAGTTGGTCTTTTACTATTGTTGGCGCCACAAATCACAGGCTTTAGGAGGAGGGCCTAAGGTGGGCTGCCTGCAAAGGGGGGGGGGGGATTTGGAGCCTTCCGGTGGTGATCAGTGATCAGTAGTGCCATGTCCTCTATGGACTCCTGCGCTAGGGTCCACAATCCCTGGATTAGCGGGCACTGCAGGCGATCCTATGGTAAGTGCAAACCATCTACTGCACATTCTCCCTGCATATACCACACAGTTCTTGCAGCTACAGCATGGCACTTTTACATATACCACACAGTAGCTGCAAAAGCACTTAACCATGATTTATTAAATATATCCCTAAAGTTTGGACCCCTGCAAGTCTTAAGTACTTCAGCTTACCTCCCTCTTCCAAAATACCAATCGTGAATTTAGCTCACATCTTTCTCAGAAGCTCAAGGTGAGTTACATTCAGGTACAGCAGCTATTTTCCTGTCCCTAGTGAGCTTACGATCTAACAGGCTGGTCCAGAAAGACTAGCTTGCCCTTTGTGTGCAGACGCGCCACACAAATGCAGAAAAGAGACTGACGCGCATGTAACCAGCAAAAGAAAAGTATTGTATGCGTACACAGCAACACCATGTGTATTTAAATATATGCAAATGAGCTGCATGCATTCAAATGTATGCTAATAAGATCTACACCCAATGCAGAGAAACCTGTAGAGGATTATATAACCATCAAGAGCGCCAATATCTCTACGCCTGGTCTGACGTGGCTTAAACATCTTGCGCGTGTAGGAAAAGACTCATTTTAGGGTGTGTACCAGTGAACAGTTACCTTCATCGTGAAAATTTTCTGCTTGTTTATCTTTCAGCATATAAACAAAAGTTTGGTGTTCAAGAACAAATGTTGTTTGCTTTTTATCCTTGTGTGATTTTTGGACTCATTTATATTATTTATCTTTTATTTTAGGTCTCTGTTATTTCATAAGAAACGTTTTTGGGTGAAATAGTGTTGATTATTATGCGATGAATGCCAAAAGAACCTGTACATCCTATGCGCATGACGTGAGCGTTTGACATTTATGCACATGCAATGGCTGCCCTCCTTCCAACTTTACACCAAAGTTTTTTGCATGCAGCTCATTTGCATACACGCCCTTTGCTGCATACTGGCACTGAAGTCTTGCGCTTTCGGCATGCCACGAAAACGCGTATTCAGCTAATAGTGTGCGACTTCAGTGCCAGCTTTCTGCATCGGCCTGTAAGGTTTTGTACCTGAACCAGGAGGATAAGGGACTTGACTAAAATAAGGAGCAGCAGTGAGAGTCCAATCTGGTGTACCCTGCTTCTTGGTCTGCTTCTCGAACCATTCGGTTACTCCAGTATCAGAAGCAATGCCAAAGTTCAGATGCTTGTGGCGCCTCATTCCAGTGTGAGTATGAATGCGGTTATGTACCTCGAATCTGGATCACTATCTCTTGGGGAAAATTGTTTTCCATTTAAATTCACAATGTCATCCACTGATTTGTTTCATGATGTAAAGCGCTCTGTTACTGTCATGAAGGGCGGTGTATCAAAAGTTTAATAAACACAAACTCTATTTTATAGGCATCATCGGGTATCAGCATCTCAGCACAAAGCTGGATTTTGCCCTGTTCCTGGGTTGGTCCAGTTCCAAGGTGGTTGATCTTCTATTTGTGGAAGATCTTCCTCTACAAGCTTCTGGATATGAGAAGGGATTTGTCTATATAGTAGAGCCACTGGTTGGATAGTTTCAGCTAGGTTTAATTTGACTTGCATTCTAGCTTTCCAGTCCCCTGGTACATGTTGCTGTAAGGGCTAGTCCAATCGGTCAGACTGCACAGTGCAGGCCAAGTCAATGGCTATCTGGTGGAAAAGTAAAATGGTCAAGGTCATTAGACATAACATAGTGGTAAAGTGGCCAAGTCCTTGGAAGTAATATGTGCTTGGACTATTCCACTCATTGGCAGAGGTTTTAAAATATCCACATCGCAATGATTCACTTATATAAGGACCATCAAACAATGTGAAAGAGCACAACACAAACATTATAATATGCTCAGAATTCACAGGATATCATCATTAGCCCTGACAAAACAAAAAAATAGGATCACTTATCTGGCTTCCACTTCATGTCAAACAATATTCTCAGTAGTAGATGAAGATACACTCAATAAATTCAATTAATCTACTTGATATATCATATTTTGAAGGACAAACTCCTACATCAAGGATCATTATATCATCCTCACAAGCTCAAACAAAGCTCTTAATTTCAGCAGTAGCCATGCATCTGAAAGAAAAAAAATGCCATTGACATTTCTAGTCACTATCATGTGAATCTAACATACAATCACAGCATCAAAATCCATTCAGTTGTGTAACTGACAAAATAATATATCCACTATTGTTCATGGTAATTCAGTCATTTATTGCGATCACCTCTCGACCAACTAAATCCAAAATGATCAATAATGTACCATTGTAAATCTTCCACTGTACATTGACAGGTCATTGAATATTCAACCAATGATACTGACTTATTCTGAGTGGATATTTTGCTTTTATGTTCATTGTCATAATTTAACCTTATGAGGGGTATGACCAACACAAATAGACGACATGGACACAGAATAATATAAATGGCATAATGTGAATTACAATCAGTAAAGGTTCATGCTCTATATTCTTGACCAATGATTGGATGCATCCAAGATGGTCCAGTAGAGCTGAATCGCACCAGCTAAACGTCTACATTTCCTTGCAAACACTGCTATTCCTAGACAGTCTACTTCAAGCAAGGTAATTCTGTGGCTCTT
This sequence comes from Ichthyophis bannanicus, assembly GCA_033557465.1. Lineage (NCBI taxonomy): Eukaryota > Metazoa > Chordata > Amphibia > Gymnophiona > Ichthyophiidae > Ichthyophis > Ichthyophis bannanicus. The sequence goes on from CM066036.1 coordinate 809,186,506, forward strand.
AATACAAATGAGTTCTTAAGAAAGGAAACTATTTTTATTTTGATTAGATAACATTTTATGCTGCTTAAGCTACTGATAAAGTTTTGTAGCTGTTTGCCGAAGGGGATTTTTATGTTTTTAGGCAAAGCTTTTCTGCTATTTCTTTCTCCTCTATCCTTCACGCTCTCAGAGGAAGATAAGCTCTTTGAAGTCACTTCACTGCTGAGGTGTTAGATCCCTCCCTTCCCAGCTTCCAGCCATCATATGTAAGAAATCTTGCTATATAGGGAAACTCGCCCATTAACCTGCTGATTAAGATAAGAGACTTTAGCATTAGTTGGAAGGGAAAATCTAGGAAGTAAATAGTTCCACATTCAGATATCTGCTAAAAGTAAACAATTAGTTATATTTGAAGGAGCATTGCTTAAGCAGTTCTACAAAAGGGAGCACATTAGACTATATACCTCAGACACATATATCAGATTTTAGCATCATAAAGTGATAAGAAGCTGTTCCATATCCATACAGGTGAGCCATAAGCAGGCCTACACATGGAGAAATCTGAACAGAGGTGTTAAATCTCATATAAAAAAGGCTAGCTGATTTTGTCTTAAAGAACAGTTGAGGAAAAGTTAAGGACTGTTGTAGATCATTTTCTCATTTCCTTCAACAGGTGCTAAAGCTCCAACAAATGAACTATGGCTGAGAAAGATCATCTTGCCAAAGATGCTGCCCCTGTTATAGCTTCTGCTTCTGTTCAGGTGAGGGACTGGTTCCATGTGAAGAAGCCTTCAAACTGAATCCCTCATGAAAGAAGTGGAGGAGCTGAGAAAGAGGTAGCAAGGTTGAGAAGAAGAAACCATGAAAGCAAAAAGTACATTGATGGAATGCTTCTTGAGGTGTCCAGGCTCTCCAACAGAGGTGAATATGTTTGATACAGAAAGAAGAGAGCTGGACATGGGTCACCGGAGTCTGCAGAATCAACACTCTAACTCCACCATCCCTCCAACTGAAGAACTGGTATGCAGCTCTGGAAGTAGAGGAGGCAAGAACACCCCAAGAACAGGAAGAACTGCAGCTCAAAACCCCAAAGTTGCTGAATCAGCGATCACAAGGAAGCAAATGGTAGTGGTAGTTGGCGACTTTCTTCTGAGGGGTACTAAGGCGTCCATCTCCCACCCAGACTTGATGTGCCTAGAGGTGTGCTGTCTGCTAGGTGCCAAAATCCCAAGATTTTTTTGAGAACTTGCTGAGGCTCATCAAGCATGCTAACTATTATCCGATGCTGCTCATCCATGTTCGCACAAATGATACTCCTAGGTGTGCCTTTAAGCATACCAAGAGTGATTTCATGGCTCTGGGAGAGAGGATGAATCAGGTAGGTGAGCAGGTAGTGATCACAATCTTCCCTGTTGAGGGTAAAGGCCGAGGCAGAGAAGCTCGCATTCTACAGATGAATGCGTGGCTGCGTGCATGGCTTCATTGACAGCATTTTGGTTTCCTGGACCATGGGATGATTTTCCATATGCTACTGAGTAGTGATGGTGTCCCACCTATCCAAGAAGGGGCACTGTGTCTTCCACAGCAGATTGGTTAGAAACATAGAAACATAGAAATATGACGACAGAAAAAGACCACATGGCCTATCTAGTCTGTCCTTCCATAACAACTACAACAGTCCACTTTTTGCCTTTAGAGATCCTCTGTGTTGGTCCCATGCTTTCTTGAATTCAGTTACTGTCCTCATCTCTACCACCTCCACTGGGAGACTATTCCACGGATCCACTACTCTTTCCGTAAAGAAATATTTCCGCATATCACTCCTGAATCTATCTCCCTTCACCCTCATCCCATGTCCCCTCGTAGCAGAACTTGCTTTCAATTGAAAGAGGCTCTCTCCCTGAACATTTATGCCACGGAGGTATTTAAACATCTCAATCATATCACCTCTGTCCCGCCTTTCCTCTAAGGTGTACATATTAAGATCCTTAAGTCTGTCCTCATATGCTTTATAATGAAGCCCATTAATCATTTTGGTAGCAACCCTCTGCACCGACTCCATCCTGTTCACATCCTTTTGAAGGTGCGGTCTCCAGAATTGCACACCATACTCCAAATGAGGTCGCACCAAAGACTTATACAGAGGCATTATCACTTCCTTTTTTCTGCTAGCCATTCCTCTCCGTATGCACCCACCTACTGAGAAGGGCTTTAAACTAGATTTGTTGGGGATTGGTAAAGAGCGCCCCCAATTAAGTGAAAGCCTTCAGGTAAGTAAAACTTTAAATACCTGTACCTCTGAAGAAATGGAAAAAAGGAACAACATCTGGAAAGCGATGTGTATTAATGCCCATTGTATGGGAAATCAAATTCTGGATCTTAAAGCTATAATGGAAAAGGATGACTTGGATTTAGTGATGGTCATGGAGACATGGTTCATGGAGAACCATGACTGCGATGTAATTTACCAGGCTACCATTTATTCAGGAAGGACAGGGTAGCAAGAAAGGGAGGAGCAATGGCACTATATATAGAAATAATATTAAAGTTACAGAACTGCACGGCTTACGAGGGAAGGAGGAGGTACTATTGGTTAAACTGGAGAGAGGGAATGGAGCATTCATTTGCATTGATGGGATATACAGACCTTCACAGGCAGAAGTGGGAAGAGATTTAACTGAAGACATTTGTAGTATTGCTATGAAAGGAGAAGTGCTACCAATAGGTGATTTCAGTTTGCCGGATGTTGATTGGGACATCCCTGCTGTGGTCTCCTCTAGAAATAAGGAGATCCTAGATTCTCTACAGGGAGAACTATTCCAGCAAATGGTAACAGAACCCACATGGGAGGGGACCATACCCGATAGCCCTTCTGCGATATTACTTAAAAAGGGATCTGTCCTTGGTCCGATTATTTTTAACATTTTTGTGATATTGCGGAAGAGCTATCAGATAAGGTGGATGATACCAAAATTTTCAATAGACACCCAGGAAGGTGTACATAACAGGAGAAGGGATCTAACGAAGCTTGAAAAAATGGTTGAGAATTTGGCATATCAGATTTACCACTAAAAAATGAAGGGTCCTGCATTTGGGCTGCAAAAATTCAAGAAAGCGGTATAGTATAGAGTGAAGTGCTTCTGTCCAAGAAAGAAGAGCAGGACCTAGGAGTGATTGCTTCTGATAATTTTAAGGTGGCTAAACAGTAGAAAAGGCAATTGCAAAAGCCAGAAGGATGCTTGAATGCATAGGGAGAGGAATGGCCAGCAGGAAAAAGGAGGTGATAGTGCCTCTGTGTAAGTCTTTTTGAAAACTAATTTAGTGTACTGTATGCAATTCTGGAGACCGCACCTTCAAAAGGATATAAACAGAGTGGAGTTGGTGCAGAGGGTGGCTACCAAAATGGTCAGTGGGCTTCACCATAAGGCATATGGGGACTGACTTATAAATCTCAGTATGTATATGTTAGAAGAAAGATGGAAGGGGAAGATATGATAGAGATGTTTAAATGCCTCCATGTCATAAATGCACAGGAGGAGAGCCTCTTTCAAATTAAAGAAAGCTCTGCATCGAGGGGACATAAGATGAAGATGAAAGGAGATGGACTCAGGAGTAATTTGCGGAAATATTTCTTTACGGAAAGAGTGGTAGATGTGTGGAATAGTCTCCCAGTGGAGGTAGTAGAGACAAGAACTGTATCTGAATTCAAGAAAGTATGGATCAAACACAGAGGATCTCTAAAGGAAAAAAGGGACTGTAGAGCTTAGTGGTTCATATGGAAGGGCAGGCTTATGGTCTTTATCTGCCATATGTCTTTATCTGAAAACCTAAATGAAAAAAACTACCATGTACCTATATTAATTACCCCGAGAAGCTAATGTTACAATGTGAGTTTACCTTGTAGTTGGATATATTGTAACTCAACCTTAATAGAATGCTCTAATGTGGTTAAGGAGGCTCAGCTAAGGGATGGTGTGGCTTATCTGCAGAGTTTTGCAACTCTATTGAATTTCAGCACACACCTATAGCTCCCAACAATCATTTACTGCACCTAGGCAAAAGAAGCAGGTGAAACTCGAGTCGATATTTGGGCCTCTCTACTCTAACCTCTTGAATGCACTTTGATGTCGTTCCAGCTGAAAGTTGTGTTTTCAGTTCCTTTTAAATGCATTTAAAAACTGTAAAACAGTGTTTGGAGCCAGTGAATGATTGATGGGGGTTGTAGCTGATGCTCCTTAACCAAATTAGAGCATTTTATTGAGGTTGAGTTACAATGTAAATTTACTTTGGGGGTTATTCTGTGCCATGAATAGCGGGGATGGACGGCCCAATGGGACATCCATCCCTGCTATTCGTGCCTTCATCTGGCCGCGACTAACTTCCCTGCTGGTTGTGCGGGGAAGTTAGACGGGGTGGGGAAGGGGCGGTTCGGGGACAGAGTCCGGGTGGTCGCCGGCCCTGGACATACAGGGCCGATTCTAATGTCAGCCCTGTACGTCCAGGGCCGGCGACATGTGTGGGGAAGTTATTCCACCTCTGAAGTGGAATAACTTCCCTGGATGTGCCATTTTTTAAATGCCGGGGCACAGATGGGGCAGAGGGGACCAGAGGACATTCCCTGCAGCCCGACCCTGGCTGTAGGAGGCCAGATCAGGGGTCGGAATGCGGGGAATTAGCTTTAATTTCCGGCAGCTGGCATCGCAGCTCTTCAATGGAGTCGCAGTGCCATGGCAACATGATGCTGTGGCTCCATTGAGGAGCCTTGACTGAGTTAGCATATGCAGGACTGTTCTCGATTCTGATCCCGCGGGGCTAGATGTGCCCTGTGGGATTAAAATCGCGATCCCCTCTGTACGTCCAGTTCAGACCAGACGTACAGAGGGGATCGACGTCCGGAATGGAATCGGGCCCTTTGTGTCTTAGTTGGATACATTGCTGACATTAACTTCTCCAGGTAATTAGTATAGGCACATGCTAGCTTTTTTCATTTAGGCTGTTTGATAGTGTGAAAGTTACAAAGGGTTTTTTTTGGATTGTTATGTTTTTATCTGCCATCATGTTTCCATATTTCTATGACCTGATACAAATGGGAAGAGTGTTTGATGCTATGGGTGATCATTTTGCATTCAGTGATCACTGGATGATGTGGTTCAGTATTAGGACAGGTGCTGAGAGAGTTCATTTAAAAGTGAGAGTCCTAGACTTTAAGAAAACTGTCAAGATGGGACAATATTGTAAGGAGCCATTAGCTGGAAGGGAGCAGCTGGGGATATGGAAAAGCAGTGGGTGAAACTGAAATGGAATATTTTAAGGGCAACTAATCTAATAAATGTAAAAGGAAAAAGAGGCCACTATGGTTCTTGAAAGAAATAGCTGAAATGATGAGGAATAAAGGGTGCCCTTCATAAAAAGAAGAGATCACAGAAAGAGGAAGACAAGCTTCAGTATCTGGAAACCAGGAAATGAGTCAGGAAAGCAAAGATACAAATGGAATTAAAAATTGCCAATGCAGTAAAAAGGGAGGACCAACCATTTTTCAGATATGTTAGCGAGAGGAGGAAGTGCAAAAGTGGTATTGTCAAACAGATGAGTGAAGGGGAGGAATATGTAGAAGATGAAGAGGATAAAGTGGAATTGTTAACAAATATTTCTCTTCTGTGTTCATAGATGAAGGGCCAGGAGCAGCATCTCAGAAAACACACACAAATAGGAACAGAAGTGAGGCAGATCTTGACTGATTTTCAGAAGATTGTGTTTGTGACGAGCTAGCTAAACTAAAAGGAGACAAAGCAATGGAGACAGATGGCATATATCCGAGAGTATTGAAGAAACTTAGGGAAGTTCTGGCAGTTCCATTGTCTCATCTTTTCAATGCTGCTTTAAGTCAGGAGTGGTCCCAGAAGTTAGGAACTACAGGCTGGTTAGTCTGATCTCTGTGGTAAGTAAATTAATGGAAACACTGCTAAAACAGGATAGTGAGGTTTCTGGAATCCAGTGGATTTCAGGATCCGAGGCAGAATGGCTTTACAAGAAGCAGGTCTTGTCAGATAAATCCAAATAATTTGACTATGTGACTAGAGAGTTGTTAATAAGGGAGAGTTAATCTTAAGGGGCAGATGGTGGGAGAGGGAGAGAAAATTAAAATTGTTAATCTTTTGCATTCATTGGTGTTTTCCTGGTAGTGTATAAGGGTGCCTACATGCTGAGAATGTTGTTTTATACTTGTTAGTAAAAGTGATTTCAATTAAATACACAGGAGGAGGAGCCTCTTTCAAGAAAACTCCACAATAAGGGGGCATAGAATGAAGATGAAAGGGGATAGACTCAGGAGTAATTTGAGGAAATATTTATTTACGGAAAGAATGATAGATGCATGGAAGAGTCTCCCAGTGAAAATGGTAGAGATCAGGATTGTACAGTAGCTGAATTGAAATAACTCATGCTTAACTGTCAGTATAAAACCAAAGTCTAGATCAATAAGAAAAATCTGCAAAGCCAATTCATTCCATTATAGCTGGAATCAAGTTATTGGACTTGGCACTCAAAGTCCTTTTACATCCCTCGTTGTTCAAATTAGCGTCCTGGTCATTCACCTCACATCCCCACCTGTTTCTGTTCTAAAAAATCCATTTGTTCAAACCAATATTCTACATACTCCACTGGATCATCACTAACCCTATCAGCCTCCTCGGAAGACCCTTCAAAGGAAATCAGTTTCTTACTTTCCTTCAAATTAGATGTATTCATCCATGGAAATATAGCCTCAGTGCCATAATCCCTCTCATTGCTCTTATATTTTCTTATTTTAAACTGATATACTTAAAGATTCAGTTAGACAATCAGTTTATTACATTTCCATTGCTTTATCAAAAAATCATCATTAGACAGACCCTGTTTTAGTTTTTCTGAGAGCCGATCAAGATCGCTTTTTAAATTCTTTCTCAGTCTCTGAAGTGGTTTCATTGATCAGCAGTATTAAATCTAAAGTACATTTATTTAAAATTGAATTCCATTTATTTTAGGTTCCTTAATTATTCTCTGTGGATTATCTACTTCTTCACATATTGATAAAAAGTAAAAACGGAGAAGGGAAACAAAATAAACATAAAAGTGAACTTAACCACAAGCATAAATAGTAAATCACAAATATATATTTAATTCACAAATAAACCACTTAAGAAAACATAAAAAATTCTGTAAGGACAGTTTATCATGAATGCATATCCAGCTTCTAGACAGCTTTACAATATAACCACGCCCCTTAAGGGATCATATGCCTGATATGTTTCGGCACTGCCTGCTTCAGGGGACTTATTCAACTTTGGAAGGACCATTTTGGATGTGCCTAATTACTGGTCAAGAATACAGAGCACAATCCTTACTGATTGTAACTCCGATTGTCATTTATATTTTTTGTCTGTCTCATCTTATGTATGTTGGTTGTACTCGTTGCAAGACTAAATTATGACTTAGTGAACATAAGAGCAGAATCTCCATTCAAAAAATATCACAGCATAGTTGATTGAACATTGGATGACCTGTCAACCTACTGTGAAATATTTACGATAACGCATTATTGATCATTGTGGATTTAATTGGTAGAGAGGTAATTGTGACAAATGGCCGAATTACTGTGCACAATACTGGATATATTATCTTGACAGAAGTATATTGAATGGATCTCACTGCTGTGACTGAATGTTAGATTCTATCACCATATTTTTGTTTTTCAGATGGCTGACTGCCACTGAAATGAAGAGCATGATTGTAGCTTGTGAAGACCATATGATGATGATCCCTGATGTAGATGTTCCTGCTTTGAAACATAATATATCATATCGGAGTAGTAGATTGGAGCATCTCGATTTACTACTGCGAATATTGTTTAATATGAACTAGGATCAAATCCTTCAAAATCCTAAATTAGGGGATGATTAAACATTCAACGGTTATGCCAATGAAACCAACAGGCATTAATTTAGAATTTGTTTTGTAGGACCACTAGTTTGTGTTAGTCATAAAAACATTTATATATGTTTAATACACTGCTGCACAAAAAAATTATACAAAAAAATGATGACCCCAGACTGATGAAAGCATTTATACTGTATGGGCCCGATTTCATCTTGGACATCCTGGCCCTCTGCGCCTGTCGGAACCAGATGCACATAGGGAGTTGCAATTCTGATCCCACAGGGCACATGTAGCCTCTATGTGCAGGCCGGGACACTGATTCGTATGGCCTGCATGTACAGACCTTCACAGGCTAACTCAATCAGGGCAGTTCAAAGGAGCCGCAGCTGCAAAGGTGCTTTCCCCACAGCCCAACCCCGATCTGGCCCTACTGATAGGAGATTTCAATATGCCAGATGTTGATTGGCACATTCCTGCTGCAGTATCATCTAGAAGTAAGGAGATCCTGGATTCTCTACAGGGAGAACTATTCAGGCAATTGGTAACAGACCCCACACGTGAAGGGGCCATACTGGACTTGGTGCTTACCAATGGTGAAAGTGTTTCTGATGTTGTAGTGGGAGATCATTTTGCATCCAGTGATCACCAAATGGTGTGGTTCAGTATTAGGACTAGGGCTGTTAGAATCCATTCAAAGGCGAGGATCTTAGACTTTAGGAAGACTAACTTTGCGAAGATGGGCCAATACCTCAGGGAGTCGTTAGTTGGATGGGAACAGCTGAGGGATGTAGAAAAACAGTGGGAAAAACTGAAAGGGGATATTTTAAGGGCAACCAACCTTTTTGTTAAAATGGTAAATAAAGGTAAAAGGAAAAGGAGACCGCTATGGTTTTCGAAAGAAGTAGCTGAAAAAGTGAAGAAAAAGAGGGAGGCCTTCATGAAATACAAGAGATCACAGAGAGAGGAAGACAGGCATCTGTATTTGGAAAAACTTAGAGAAGCTAGCAAAGTAGTCAAGAAGGCAAAGATTCAAAAGGAGGAGGAAATAGCCAATGCAATAAAATGGGGGGATAAGACATTTTTCAGATATATTAGTGAGAAGAGGAAGGGCAAGAGTGGTATTGTCAGACTCAAGGGTGCTGGGGAGGAATATGTAGAAGCTGATAAGGATAAAGCGGAATTGCTTAACAAATAATTTTGTTCTGTGTTCACAGATGAAGAACCAGGAGCAGGACCTCAGAAAACACCCACAAATAGGAACAGAAGTGAGGGACATCTTGAACAATTTTCAGAAGACTGTGTTCGTGAGAAACTATCTCAACTTAAAGTAGACAAAGCGATGGGACCGGATGGGATACACCCGAGAATACTGAGGAAACTTGGGGACGTTCTAGCAGCTCCACTGACTGACCTTTTCAATGCCTCGTTGGAGTCGGGAGTGGTGCCAAAGGACTGGAGAGAGGCTCATGTGGTGCCTTTACACAAAAGCGGAAGTAAGGATGTGGTTGAAAACTACAGGCTGGTTAGTTTAACTTCGGTGGTGAGTAAATTGTTGGAAACGCTGCTGAAAGAGAAAATAGTGAGGTTTCTGGAGTCCACAAATCTGATTGATTTCTTTGACTGGGTGACCAGGGAGTTGGACCGAGGGAGAGCTCTAGATGTGGTGTATTTAGATTTCAGTAAAGCCTTTGACACTGTTCCTCACAGGCGACTTATAAACAAACTGAGCACCCTAGGGATGGACCCTAAAGTTACTGCTTGGGTTAGAAATTGGTTGGGTGGGAGGCAACAAAGAGTACAAGTAAATGGAGCTCACTCTGAGGAGAAGGATGTTATCAGTGGTGTGCCCCAGGGATCTGTCCTTGGTCCGATTCTTTTTAACATCTTTGTTAATGATATAGCGGAAGGGCTTTCAGGTAAGGTTTGCCTCTTTGCAGATGATACCAAAATCTGCAATAGAGTAGACACCCAGGAAGGGGTAGATAACATGAGGAGGGATCTAGCTAAGCTTGAAGAATGGTCTAGAATTTGGCAGCTGGGATTTAATGTTAAAAAATGTAAGGTCATGCATTTGGGCTGCAGCAATCCAAGGGAGCAATATAGTATAGGGGTGAAGTACTTTTGTGCACTAAAGAAGAGCGGGACCTAGGCGTGGTGTCTGATGATCTTACAGTAGCTAAACAGGTAGAAAAGGCGACGGCAAAAGCTAGAAGGATGCTTGGGTGCATACGGAGAGGAATGGCTAGCAGAAAAAAGGAGGTGATAATGCCTCTGTATAAGTCTTTGGTGCGACCTCATTTGGAGTATAGTGTGCAATTCTGGAGACCGCACCTTCAAAAGGATGTGAACAGGATGGAGTCGGTGCAGAGAGTGGCTACTAAAATGATTAGTGGTCTTCATTATAAAGCATATGAGGACAGACTGAAGGATCTTAATATGTACACCTTAGAGGAAAGGCGGGATAGAGGTGATATGATTGAGATGTTTAAATACCTCCGTGGCATAAATGTTCAGGGAGAGAGCCTCTTTCAATTGAAATCAAGTTCTGCTACGAGGGGACATGGGATGAGGGTGAAGGGCGATAGATTGAGGAGTGATATGCGGAAATATTTCTTTACGGAAAGAGTAGTGGATCCGTGGAATAGTCTCCCAGTGGAGGTGGTAGAGATGAGGACAGTAACTGAATTCAAAAAAGCATGGGACAAACACAGAGGATCTCTAAAGGTAATAAGGGGACTGTTGTAGTTGTTATGGAAGGACAGACTAGATAGGCCATGTGGTCTTTTTCTGTCTTCATATTTCTATGTTTCTATGTAGCCTGTATGTGCAGGCCGGGACCCTGATTCGTATGGCCTGCATGTACAGACCTTCACAGGCTAACTCAATCAGGGCAGTTCAATGGAGCCGCAGCTGCAAAGGTGCTTTCCCCACAGCCCAACCCCGATCTGGCCTCCTAAGGCCAGGGTCGGGCTGCTGGGAAGCTCCTCTGCCCCCTCCCACCATGTCTCAGCCCAGGCCTGCCGATCCTTGCCGACTGGGGAACTTATTCCACCTCAGAGGAATAGGAAATAGGAAATAGACTTACCATTACTCTCCCAACCTCCAGCCAAGGGGGAACCTGGGTTAGCTCAAGATCGTCCAACAACCACATTGCCCAATACCTAAGCAAAGTTGCAGTAAGATACATAAAGAAGTCTGGGAACCCAACACTGTCCTTCCGTCAAGGTTGCTTGAGCTTAGCCAAAGCACATGTGGAGCCTTTTTGTTCCATAAAAATTTAGTTAATAGTCTGTCTAATTTTGAAAAAATTTCATTCTATATAATGCAGGAAGCGTTAATTTAACTTATATTCCAGCCACAGCAAAACCATCATTTTAATTTAGTCTACCCCACCGTGATAAATTTAGAGGAGACCAATGCTGCAGTAAGTCCTTCAGCTCAGACAATACAGTCTTTGTATTAAGTGATATTTTGATCTCCAGATCCTTACAAAAAAACATTCATAAGATATACCATAATGGGTCAGACCATGGGTCCATCAAGCCCAGTATCTTGTTTCCAACAGTGGCCAATTCAGGTCATAGGTATCTGTCAGATTCCCAAAAGGTATCCAGATTCCATTGTCCAATGGGTAAGCAATGGATTTCCCCAGTCTTCTTTAATAGTGGTTTATGGACTTTTCCTCCAGGAACTTCTCCAAACCTCTTTTAAATCCAGCTACCCTAATAGCTCTTACTACATCTTTTGGTAACGAATTGCAGAGTTTGATTACACATTGAGTGAAAATATATTTTCTCAGATTAGTCTTAAATGTGTCTCACTGTAGCTTCATTGCATGTCCCCAAGTCTTTCTACGTTTTGAAGGAGTAGACACTACTAACTATTTAATCTTCAGTGGAGAACATTTAAAGTTTACATCACCTAAATCACTTTGGGTGATGAAATTATTCATAGGCAGAATTTCAGTTTTTTCCCAACTTACCTTAAAGCCCAAGAAAGAGGAAAAATACCCAAATTAATTCAAGTAAGCAAGGAATTGAGGTTACAGATCATTCAAGCACTTGAAACAAGTAAGGCCACTCAATTTGATCAAAACACGTTTTCAGCATTGATTGAAATGGCAATCAGGGGATGACTAAACATTCAACAATTATGCCCATCAAACCCATAGACATTAATTAACTAATGGTCCTACAAAACAAATTGTATTCTTTAAACACATATAAATGTTTTCATTACTAATACATTGCTGCACACAAAATTATAAAAAAATCTAGACCCCAGATTGAGGAAAGCATTTATATGTCTAAAGAAAACGATTGGTCGTTTATTTAGACATATTCTTGATATACCACTAGGGCTGTAGCATAAAAGCGGTTTACAATACTAAGATTGCCAGAAAAGCAAAGAGCGGAACACCAATAATTCAATAGGACAGAAAGAAAGAAAAGGACAGAGGAGAGAACAGAGGACTCATATGAGACGCGTAGATAAGGACATTAGTCTACATTATGGGGGAGGAGACTGGAGGTTAAATGCCAACTGAAAAAGATGTGTTTTAACCACAGGACAGATGATTCAGAGTGGAAGGTAAGAGGGAGTGATTTCCACAGGGCAGGACCTAAAAAGGCAGCCCCACGAGTGCATTCCAGATGTGCCATGGAAGCAGAGGGAAGGGCCAACAGGTGTGTATGAATGGAGTGGAGCAGACTATGTGGGTGATGAAAGTGGAGGAGATCGGCCAAATAGCGGGGGGTAGCAGTGTGGATTACCTTATGAACAAAAATGAGAATTTTGTACTGTATTCGATAATGGACAGGTAACCAATGGAGATGAATGAGGAGAGGAGAAACATCAAAATGGGAGGAGAGAGTGAATGAGTATGCGAGCGGCCATGTTCTGAAGTAGTTGTAGCCTGTGAAGTTGACACTGAGGGAGACCGGCCAGGGCCACATTACAGTAGGTGATTCTGGAAATGAGTGTGATAATAAGAGTGGATAAAGCAGCTGTCGAGAGGAAGGGACAGATAGCACGAATTTGATGGAGATGAAAGAATGAACGATGGGAACAGCAGAGATGTGCTCTTTAAAGGAGAGAAAGGAATCCAATATTACCCCAAGATAACTAAACGGGGAAACCAGAGAAATGGAAGTAGAGGCAAGAATAGGAGCCAAAGGAGGCAGGAGAGCTCCAAAGATAATCCAGGTAGCAGATGATTTGACTGGGTTCAGTTGAAGGATGTTATTGGTTAACCAGGTGTGTATATGACTGAAAAGAACAAAGGAAAAACCTATAACCAGGTCAAAAAGTACCAACAACAAATCTAAACCCAGTCAATCTAAAAAACCAGCTTATCAGATCCCATTTTTTTGTCGGAATGGCCAACACAGTGAAGAGGAGACAGCCTCTCACCACCATGGCCCGTCCATTTTAATTAGAAAAAAACTCTTTTTTTCAAAACAGCATATACTTAGCTGTGTAATAAATTTGTGCTAGGCTGCTCCAACAATCCCATCAACAGTAATTTCAAATGACGTGACACGTTTCGGGGTTTTCACAATAATCCCCCTGCTTCAGGTCAAACCACTGCTCGGTGAAAAATCAGCCCTCAGAGAATTTAACTGAATAAAGCGGTTTTTATACCCAGGCACCGCAAAGGTTTGCTCAGCTGTTGTAGAACCCACCCCCCAGGTGAGTTTAAACTTGAAGAGCCAATCAGACCAACGGGAGGAGGAATCACTAATCAGAGACCTCTTCCCTAGCTGAATAGCTAAGTAGTAATGGAAATTACTATGATACTGTGTGCCAATCTATTTGCATGTTCAGGCCCATGGGATGGATTGTATTAAGCTTAAAGATCCATTTTTGTTCAAGGTTTTGCAAAATCTGAATCCGATCTCCTCCTCGGGGATTGGACAGCACAAAATCCAGTGCCCGCCATTGAAGCATTTCAAAAGTATTCTCTGATTGGTGATTCCTCCTCCCGTTGGTCTGATTGGCTCTTCAAGTTTAAACTCACCTGGGGGGTGGGTTCTACAACAGCTGAGCAAACGTTTGCGGTGCCTGGGTATAAAAAACGCTTTATTCAGTTAAATTCTCTGAGGGCTGATTTTTCACTGAGCAGTGGTTTGACCTGAAGCAGGGGGATTACTGTGAAAACCCTGAAACGTGTCACGTCGTTTGAAATTACTGTTGATGGGATTGTTGGAGCAGCCTAGCACGAATTTAATACACAGTTACGTATATACTGTTTTGAAAAAAAGAGGGTTTTTTCTAATTTTATTTATTTAACATTTCTTATGTACTGCCTTTCATGATATCAAGGTGGTTTACTTTGAACAAACTGAAATTACATTGAACAGGGCATTATAACTTGGAGATAACTATTTTACAGGGAACATGGGCTGTGGAGGGTTAAGTGGCTTGCCCAAGACCACAAGGAACACCTGTGGGACTAGAAACCCCAGTCCTTCTGGCACAAGGTTGCTGTCCTCTAGTGGGATTTGAACCCCCGACCCTCTGGCCTGAAGTACCTTGCCCTGACCACTAGGCCACTTCTCCATTAAAATGGATGGGACACGGTGGTGAGAGGTTGTCTCCTCTTCACTGTGTTGGCTATTCCGACAAAAAAATGGGATCTGATAAGCTGTTTTTTTAGATTGACTGGGTTTAGATTTGTTGTGTATATGACTGAGGCAGGAGTTAAGGGAGGAGATGCTGGGTGCAGGAGGATTGGTTCGGTGAAGGTGGGTGAGCAGAAAGCTGGGCGGAAACAAACCATTCTAAGAGCTTAGAAAGGAAACAGAGGTTCAAAACTGGATGCCAGTTGGCAAGGACAGAGGGAACAAGGGAGGGTTTTTTTTCAGAATAGGATGGACTATGGCATGCTTCCGAGGGGTGGGAAAGGATCCTGAGGCAAGACTGGCATTAAGCATACTGAAGAGAAGAGGGAGAAGGGCAAGTGAGAGTTCAAGGAGCCAAGTAGAGGGGATCGGATCCAGGGGACAGGTGATCTTATGGGAAACAGAGATAGTTGTGACAAGCTCAGCTGAGGAGATCATGTGAAAAGAGGACCAGGTATGGGGAGGGAAGCTGGGGGCAGGGGAGAAGATAGGGATTGGGCAGATATGGTAGGAGAAAGAGGGGGGGGGGGGAAGACACGAAGGAAATGTTGCACAGAGGGAGAGGACCTTATCAGAGAAAAAGTCTGCTAACTCAGTCCCATCTGGCATCAAAGAGGAGGCCAAAGACACAGGAGGGAAGAAATGAGAGCTCACCTTCAGCGTGAGACGCCACAGGTAGCAGGTGTAAGTAGTTGGGTACTCAGTCAGAGGGAGTGGTCACTTCGGGGTGGGTGGAGCCACAGGAGACAGACAGGCAGGCAAGCAGTATGGGTCCAGAGGATACCTGGCACAAACAGAACACAGTTGTAAATTAATATCTATAGGTTCAGGAGCTGTATAAGATCCATGTATCAGCGAATGACCTTGTGGCCAGCAGCTATGTGTGAAGTGTAGGAAAGACAGCATTTGAATGTCTGAATGTCTTCACTACTCAGGGCATCAGCCTAAAGCTCAGAAACTTGTCCTCTCCTGTGTTCGTGCCTGAAAAGGCTCCACAACAATAGCAGACATCCTTAACCAAAATACTTGCCTTGTTGCATGTGGAAGTCACACCATAGCTATACCACTTGATACGAGTTCTTTCAGATAGATGGATGGCCACCTGTGGTGTGGCAGTACCTGAAAAGGTAAGAAGGGTGAATGTGTGAAGCATTTTCAGTTCAACTACAAATGTCCTTTTATGCAACAGTTGAGCTTAGGTCTCCGTTACTTCATTTGTCCCTGCGGGATGTGGGATTTTGGCAGGTGTAATATCACTGTATACCAGAATAGCAACCAGTCCTTCAATATCACATCATTACACCATCATTGTTTTTAGGAACCCGTTCATTCACATTTATCGTGTTATCCCTCTGCACTCCTGGTGCAGCCAAGCATTTCCACTTTTACGGGAAACCTCTAAATTGTATTCCCTCCATCTTATTGGCCCAGACCCTCTCCTCAATTAAGCTCTAGACAGTCTCTCATTCTAGAAGATTCTCAGATCAATGTAGACCCAGGATGAGCAACCCTGTCACCAATTCTCAAGTGGCAAATTGGCCATGAGGCGTGGTGAATTTGAGTTTGCCATATTTTGGCTCTAACAATAAAATGCAGCAAACCATTTTCTTGACAGTCTGGTCTGCATTATATATTTTAATTATTTTCATCATTTGTGACTAAGACGGTTGTGAGTAGTCAAAATATACATGTTTTAAAAAAAATTTGTTGAAACGGTGTTTCATTTTTTATGCTTTGATTTATTAGTCAAATTCTCAAGTGTGGTGAATTTTACTTTGCTTGTCGCTATGTTGAAATAAGGTTGCCCCCCGCTGTAACCCTTCTTGACACCATTTCAAACTGTTCTTTATCTCTAAAGGTGCCTCTAGGCTACACCGTTATTTAGGTAGTTCAGAAGCTACAGTCCTCCTCCCATTATGGCCCCTCTCTCACGTGTACGATCTTTCCCAGAGCTCTTAGCTGCTCCCCTTCTTATAAGAGAAATTCGTAATCCTTTACTAACTTCATGGTTATGGCAGTGCATGGCAGGACTGATATATGCCTGTGCTCCTTGAGGTGGGGGAGGAGGGCACTACAGGGACATTCAGGGATTGACACAGATTGGTTCTCCATCTGGGGAGGGTATCATGGTGATGGGTACAGGCTATGCTTCTTGTGGAAGGGGTGTCATGGATGTGTGAAGTGGAGAAGTAGCCTGTTGGCTAGAGCAGCAGATTGAAAACCAAGACCTCCAGCTCCAGGGCTCAAATCTTCCTCTTACTCACTGATGCTCCTTGTGATCTTGTGCAAGCCACTTCATCCTCTATTGCCTCAGGTACAAAACTTAGACTGTAAATCTTGGGAGTAGGGAAATAATAAAATAGAAATCCAAGATATTTCAGATCTGTATTCCTTGCGGAATGATACAATAGTCCCTGTTTTCTCATCGTTGGATGTAATGAGCTTTAGGCAGGGACAAGGGTGCAAACATTCCTTTCTCTTTGCACTGGATTAGGTTTCAGACGCGCTTTGTGTCGGGCAAGAAACTCACTCTCAGATTACCTCCAGGAATCCCTTTAATACTGTCTGAGACAGAACAGAATTCATCCGATTATCCTCTCTTATGATCATTAGTCATCTCTCGCTTTTATTTTCTTATGTTTCTTTTATGCTCCAGAACAGCCCCTTCAACTTATTTAGGTGACTTAGGGGAAGAAAAAAACATCAGTGCTGCCATATGGACCAGATTTACAATACAGGCAACACACACACACACTGCAGGATAGGTACAGCTCAGGCAACAGTAGTGCTAGCTTCCCACACAGCAAAAGGCAGAAGCACCTAAGGCAGCAACAGTCCAAGCTTCCTCACACACGCACTGCCTGCTGGGAAGACAAGATGGCTGCTGAGTCTGCTGGTGAGAAGGCTGCCGGAGGGGGTAAGGGAGGAAAGATTGCTTCATTTGAGACTTTGCTAAAAGAAAAGGATTTAAAAGAAAGGAAAATGCATATAGAAACTGAATTAAAGAAGCCATTGATGGAAGAGGAGCAGCATTGAAAAGGGAATAAAGAAGTAGAAATAAAGAAAAAAAATTACAAAAGAAAGTGAGACACCTGCAATGAAGAAGAAAAAACCGAGGAAAGCAATAAGGACTCAGTTTGTAGAGGGAAAACCAGACAGGTGGGAATAAGACATGCAGAACTGAAAAAAAGGCATTTGGGCTGTATCAGAACTGATTTACAGTACTTTCAATGAAGACTGAGGAAAATTCAGAAGCTGTAATGAAACCACATCAAATGGGGACACACAAGATACTGAAAAGCTAAGAAAGGCGGCTAAACTAAAGGTTTCTCTTCCGTGGTGGCAGCCCAGGCTGGATGTTCAGCAGTAATCAGCTTAGGGGAAGGCCTGTGGGGTAGAGGCAGCTCTCCCAGCCTAGCAGAGAACATAAAATATCCCATACTGGGTCAGACCAAAGGTCCATCAAGCCCAGTATCCTGTTTCCAAGAGCGGTCAATCCAGGTCACAAGTACCTGCAGGTTACCAAAAGATAGACAGATTCCACACTACTTATCCCAGGGGAAAGCAGTGAATTTCCTTGGTCCTTTTTACTAATGGTTTATGGACTTTTCCTCCAGGAACTTGTCCAAATCTCTCTTAAACTCAACTACACTAACAGCTTTTACCACATCCTCCAGCAATGAATTCCAGAGTTTGATTACACATAAAAACTGATCTACATTTAATTGTTCTACTCCATTCATTATTTTATAGACATTTATCATATCTCCCCTCAGTCGTCTCTTTTCCAAGCTGAAGAGCCCTAACCTTTTAAGCCTGTCTTCGAAGGGATAGCCTTCCATCCTCTTTATTTTAGTCATTCTTCTATGTACCTCTTCTAATTCCACTATCTTTTTAGATAAGACGACCAGAACTGTACACAATATTCGAGATGCAGTCACACTGTGGAGATCATTCTGAAAGGCAGGTTGCGGCTCTCGCTATAAGTCCTGTGCATCAGGGCGGGGAGGGGGGGCGGGATCAGGGTAGAGCAGGGATAGACCAGCTCGGCAGCATGTACAGGGCCTATTCAGGTCACTGCCCTGTACATGCTGCTGGGCCTTTTGGGACATGCTGCTTATACTACCTCAGAGGTGGTATAAAGCAGTAAAGTTGGGAGGATTGGGAAAGGTGAGCCATCCCCGGGGCCATGGCTGGGTGTGGGAGGGTCCCCGCTGCCCGATCCAAGCCACGGCAGGTTAGCTGTGGGTCGGACGGAGGGGATTTGGGGGGTTGGAGCCGTAGATGTCTGGGGTGCCTGTGGAGAGGACATCCCCGCAGGCAGAAGAGACATGCCAGGCCGTCCTCAGGTCTGATTCTGGCTCCCGTAGGGATGTTTTGTTCCCACGGACTAGAATCGGATCCAAACATCCCTGTCTTTGTTGGAGACGTCTGGTCAGCCCGAATGTCCCCTTCCCAGGCTCCACGGATTTATACTAAAATTAAGATTCAGAATAAAATGATTAATTGGAAAAATTGGCATTCAAAAAATATTCAGTGACTTGGGAAAATTTTGAGGCATAGCATTGTGAAGTCCTTCCAAGACCTGCCAAAGGAATTTGGTCTACCCATGTCACAATACGTCAAATGGTTACAATGCCACTGTTCTGATAAAAAGCAATCTTGGTTTAAATAATGTTTCAAATGACTGGGCACTGGAGAAAATTAGTACAGCTTGTGCTGCCTCATCCAAAAGTGCTTCACCATTTGGGGGAAAAGTGTGTCGGTCGAGAGAGAGCGTGGGAAAGAGATGAGCAAGGCATGGTGCCTTAAGTGCAGTGGGAAAATTTTGAAATCTGGTGTTAAGTATCCTTGTCTGCTTCTATAATGCAGTGCTTATATTTTTTTAGTAGTATTTAGCTCATGCCTTTCCAGGAGATCAAGGCGAGTTATATTTGGGTACAGTATGTATGTCCCCATCCCCAAAGCTCTCATAGTCTTAAGTTTGTACCTGAGGCAATGGAGAGTTAAATGGCTTGCCAAAGACCACAAAGAGTGCCAGAGACATTTGAACTCTGGTCTTATCTGGCACTAGGCTGCTGCCCTAACTACTAGGCCACTCCTCCACAGCATACTCTGCTTGGTACATGAAATGCTGTGGATGCCAGTAAAGGCGTCCAAATGTTAGAGGGATGACAATGTAGCCTATTGGTCATGCAAAACTGAACAAGAGATGTTACAGTTGTGGTCATTATTGGTATGTTGTGTACAATATCTTGAGATATAATTGGAAATATTCCAACTCCATATCATCATAATATTTTAATAGTATGAGAAAAAAACAAAATATGATCTGGAAAGGATTAATGGCACCCTTCACTAATATTTGGTTGCATAAATCCTTAACAGTGATGGCAGCATCCAAACGTTTCTTGTGGACATCTATAGGTTTAGTACATCTGTCTGCTGGTAGTTTCTTCCACTCTTTAACTGTGATTTGTTCCAGCTCATGAATGTTTCCATGATTCCTTTTACCAATGGCTGATTTCAGCTCTTTCCAAAGATTCTTGATTGGATTGAGATCAGGACTCATTGCTGGCCAGTTTAAAACAGTCCATTTGTTCCTTTTTAACCATTCTTTTGGATGTATGTTTTGGGTCATTGTCCTGCTGGAGGACCCATGACCTTTGACCCAGACCTAGCTTTCTGACACCAGGTAGCACATTTCACTCCATAATACCTTGGTAGTCCTCTGACTTCATGATTCCTTTAATACGTTTCAGGCCTCCAGTTCCTGAGCCAGCAAATCAGCCCCACAGTATTATGGAACCTCCACCATATTTAACTGTTCCATAACTGTTTTTTCCTTATAAGCTTCATTTCTTCGCCTGTTAATGTATCGCTGGTCTGCATTGCCAAAGAGCTCAAGTTTTGTTTCATCTGTCCACAGAACATTTTCCCAGAAGATTTGTGTTTTCTCAAGGTGCGTTTGAGGAAAGATCAGGCATGCCTTTTTATGTCTGTCTTTTAGAAGTGGGGGTCCTCCTTGGCCTTCGCCCATTAAGTCCTTCTTTGTTTAGTGCATGGCGTATGGTGCAAGTTGAAACTACTACTCCAGATTGCTCCACTGTCAGCCTTAAGCTCTTTGGATGTTTTATGTGGCGTATTTCCAGCAGTTCACACTAACCTTTCAAGACGCCTTTGATTAATTTTCCTCTTCCCACCACGTCCTGGGAGGTTCTTGACAGTTCCTTGAGCAGAAAACTTCTTAACATTGCAAACTGTAATGACAGAAATCCCAGTGTTTTTGGAGATGGCCTTGTACCTCTTAGGTTTGACGATAATGGCTTTTCTGACAGTCTCAGGCAGCTCTGTTGTCTTCACCATTGTGAAAATGGAAAAGGGCATGAATGTGGTCATTTTAAATATTAGAATCATAAGTAGTCTTGACCAAAGTCTGGCAATGTTCCAATTTTTATACTATTTCCTTTTTTAATTGGTCTTGTTTTATTTATTTTATGTGTGAAAGGTATGTATATATTAGTTACATTGTTCATTGTTCACCTGGCTGTTACTAAATGCACCAATCAAAGTCAGTACTAAAAGGAGCCAATCAGAATGACAGAGGGGAGGGATCACTGAACAGAAGCCGCCCCCAAACATTAATGATTGATACTGCATTCATTAAAAGGCAGCATTATTGGACCGTATGCCAATCCACTTGCATATTCATACCTTTTGGATGTACGGTATTCAAGTGAAAGATCCATCTCTGTTCTAAATTCTGTAATAGTTGAAGTCGATCTCCACCTCTCGGATTCCCTGGCACAAAGTCCAACACATGCCATCGAAGCTCTTCAAAAATATGTGACATCTGTATGGAAACCCGTACCCATCGGGATCTTCCGTTGGACCCATCCCCGCCCACGTTACAGTAATATAGTTCGGACAAAATAAGTGTATAGGTCAGGATGAGTAAAATCTTCCCTGTATGCTGTCTGCGTGTGCACACGCACACAGATCATGAACCCTGCGCCCAAAGCAAAACACAGTGCACAAACAAATAAAATGCTGAGACAAGTTTTAATTAGTTGTTATAAAGTAGTACAGAAAAACGAAACTATCTGCATCTGCCTAATCTCAGCAGCTGAGTGAGATTCCATAACCCTTTCCAGGCCGAGCCCAAAACTATCAGGATCCAAAATTCTGACTAAATATTCCTATCAAATGGTATATAATACATGACCATAGCAGAAGGAAAATCACTATTAGAACATATTGAATAAGATGGGTACAATTTTCCTGAAATATGCAAAAATTAACCCGGCTGCAGAATGTGGATTAAAAATTTAAAGTAGGCCTTCAAAGGGTTAAATTAAATTGGTGCTCTACTTATTTGACTCTTTGGGTCCCATCCATAGGATGGTGCTGAAATATTAATCATAGATTGTTGATGACAGTCACTATTACATTTAACAATGTTCCCTACTACTACTGTTTACTACTACAGTATTTATCATTTGTATAACGCTGCAAGGTGTACACTGCGCTGCTCATCTACAAGAGACAGTCCATGCTCATCAGAGGTTACAGTTTAATCAAGACAGACCACACAACAGCTGTGGGGACTAAGATAATTGAAGGGGAATTGCAAGACACAACTAGGGGCTAAACAGGAGACTAATGAGATCAGGATCCAAACACAGCCTCGAAGAGGTGGGTTTTAGCCTGGATTTGAATAGGGCCAGAGACGGAGCCCGATGTACTGACTCGGGTAGTTTGTTCCAAGCATATGGAGCAGCAAAATGGAATGAGCGAAGTCTGGAGTTGGCAGTGGCAGGAAAGGGCACAGATAGAAGGGATCTGCCAGAGGAGTGGAGTTCCCGAAGAGGGGTGTAAGGAGTGATAGAGGAACGGCGACCCTAGCCTTAGGTCCGTGGGCTCCTGAAGGAGACGTTTGAATTGAATGTGGAAACGAATAGGGAGCCAGTGAAATGACTTGAGAAGAGGGATTATGTGAGCATAGTGAGAATGGCGTAAGATTAGCTGTGCGGCTGAGTTTCAAACAGATTGAAGAGGAGAGAGATGATTCAGAGGGAGACTGGAAAACAGCAGGTTGCAATAGTCTCTACGGGAGGTGACTAGAGAGTGGATAAGGCTCTTAGTAGTGTGTCAGAAAGGAAGGGATGAATTTTATTGATGTTATAGAGGAAGGAACAGCAGGTTTTAGCTACCTGTTGGATCTGTTCAGAGATGGAGAGAAAAGAGTCATAGATGACCCGAAGGTTGCAAGCTGAGGAAACGAGGAGGAGTAGAGTGTTATCCACAGAAACAGAGGAAGAAGGAAGTGCAGCTTGTCAGTGCTGCGAAGAGACTAGCCTTCATCCTGCCAACTTCTGCCCTGCAGCTCACCACACCCTCTCCAACTTCCAACAGGCTTCTGACATCACCTCCGCCCTGCAGCTCATCACATTGTCTGCCATTTCTGCCCAGGAGGAAAGGAAGAGGGCAGGGGGCCTAGCGCTCAGCTTGGGTCTATAAAATTGTATTACTATGAAGATAGTGATAAAAATGTAATTATTTCCTTAATTTTGTTACCTTCTTATGGCTATGATAATGATTTTTAATCAATATTTTCCCATGTGCAAAAACCTTCACTGACAAATTTGGTCAATGGAGGTTTTTGCACATGGGCTGAAAGTTTTCCATTCAAACCATCAATCCTTAGAGGAAACCTTGGATGAGTAGTGCTTTGTTATTCAAATAGAACTAGAAAATGGCAAAGGCTGTCCAAAAAGAGAAGGAGCTAGAGTAGGAAGCAGACCAGTAAACCAAACAGCCATTGATTTGGAGAAGTTGAGCTCAAGTCTGTTCCTTTGAAGCCACTGTGATACTTCTGGAATACACTTATTCAAAGGGGCCAAATCTGGTTTCGAAGGGTCAACAAAATGAAGCAACTGGATTTCCTTATCCTGCTGTGATCCTGCTGTGTTCTCTTGCCAGCAGGCAGACTTGCGCAATCCTCAGTGATGTCATCACTCAGTAAATCTACTGAGAAAAACCAGAATTTGTCTGCCTCCAGCATGTGGAAAGATGTGTTGACTGGTGCAATGGCGTGGGTGACTGAGACCTGTAATATTAATGTTGTTTGGAGATTGGTTATGCCGTTGTCCCCTTAAACTAACAGAGAGTCTTGTGTCCAGCATTGCTACTCACAGGTTCCTAGTACTTGATGGACCAGAGATCAGGCAGGAGGACCCCATAGGGCTTTTAAGGTGGGTTGGTAAGTCAAGCCCAGACCCTCCTTCCCTTGTGCTGCCCTCTGCAATGCAATGCAAGTGTGCCATTGAGTCAGTGCTGATGCCTGGTGATCCAGCAGCTCCTGGGTTTTCTTGGCAAGGTGTGATGAAGTAGATTTGCAGAGTTTTCTTCCAAGGTATGGAGGGTAAAGTGACTTGACCAAGGCCACAAGGAGTGGCCAGTTCCAGTGAACATTGAACCCTGGTCTCTTGGTCACCAGGCCACTGGCTGCTCCTCCTCCCCTGTCCTCTAGCTGCATGCTTTTTGTTTTTTTCCATTTTTCTACTATGTTTTTTTTAATTCTTATGTTGATTTCAGTGGGATATATTTGAGTCTTTTGCTGCTTTTAATAAAGCGGTTCTAAATTGAAAAAAACAATCCTTTTGCTTTGTTAGCGTCTGGGGTTTCGCTGGTCTGGGATTCCTTTTTCACGGTGGCCCTGGCTTCTTTTTTGGCGTGGATGTCCTTTGCACTTCTTTTATTTGCTGCTGAAGTGCTCAGCCATGTAGCCTGTGACTCCTAGCATTTTTGTTCTCTGGCTGCTTCGTTTTGCCCCGATTGTGGTCAGAATGCAAGGGGTATCTTTTTTTCAGCATTTTGGGACCCAACACAGGAGACCCAGAGCCCGATGTTGTTTCTGTGGCCATTTTGCCGTTCCTTTATTGCTTTTTTCCCACCAGTGGGCACCACAGCCATTTGAGATGGCCGCCTGGTCCTGGCAGAAGTGGCCTGATGAGGTGACCCGAGCCTTAAGTCCATGGGTCCCTGAAGATGCCCTGAGGATCCCCTTTTCAACTAGCTTGAGCAGCTGCTCCTGAAACAACTCGTGAGCTGTTTCACTGGTCAACATTGAAATCGTTACTGACTTTGAAAGGCCCTAATTTGTAGTATCTTGGTGAGCTGAGCATGAATATAACATTAAAAAAAATGTATTGGCTCTCGTTTTGAAGATATTGCATGTAGTTCATTTTTGAAGTTTCACCGTGTAAATTTATCCAGTAGGACATCAACAACATCCCAAATAAGCCTTGAATGATATAATATTGCATCACATTGCATAATACCAGCATGCACACATCATCCAGAGTTGATTGCATCATTTTATGATGCAATGCAATACTACTGCCAGACGGCTGCTGAAGCCATCTGACGTCAGCAGTGTACTATACGCAGTCGGAAAGGAAAGTAATCTGGTATTCTGTTCCGATATTGAAAGCCTCATGAATGCCTTAAAAATCACTCATGACTCACAAGACTGGAGACTATTTATAGACTCTTCGAAACTGAGTCTGAAGGCAGTGCTTTTGAACAATGGAAACCGTCTTCCATCTATTCCAGTAGCGCATGCCGTCCACATGAAAGAGACATATGATAACTTAAAACATCTACTGACTTCCACTCCTTTCACACTCAGTTTAAGTTACTTACTCTAGTTCACAGGGCTCTTCACACTAGTACTCCACAATACCTGGCAGACCTTATTACATTCCACACCCCCAGACACACTCCCCGCTCCTTCCCCCTCCCTCGCTCACCTTCAATCCACCCGCTCCTCTGCTTTCTTTTTCATCGGCCCCGCACTCTGGAATTCACTCCCCACCTCCCTCCGGTTAGAACCCCATCACGCCACCTTCAAGTGAGACCTAAAAACCCACCTCTTTTCCTTGGCCTATGACCTTCCCCTCTTGTCTGATCCTGTCCCCTACGTATAGTCCTGTATCCTTTCTCTCGTTCTATTATATCAACAATTGTAACTTCCTTTCCTCCTTTCTGGCCCTGTGCCTGTTTCTAATTGTTTGTGAATTGTAAACCACTCTGATTGATAAAGTAGGGCGGTATATCAAATAAACATAAACATAAACATACAGCTGGCACCTCTGTGGTGACTTGAAGGTAGTTGCCCTTTTAATGGGACTGCAGCAGGGATATATAAATTTAATACATGTGTTTCTTATGTGAGTGGGATAGCCGAGCAAGGGATTGGCACTACTTGCAGAAGGAATGGAATCGCAGACAAAATGTAACAGTTGGAGAGAAGAATATCCAGCACCCAGCTCTGGTTGAGGCTCACAAAATCCTGCTACCACCCCTTCACATCAAACTAGGTTTGATGAAAAACTTTGTGAAAGCCATGGACCGCACTTCGCCAGCTTTCCGATACCTGCATGAAAAATTCCCTCGACTCAGCGAAGCAAAGATTAAAGAGGGAGTTTTTTTTGGGTCCTCAGATTCGAGAGCTCTTCAAAGATGACCGGTTCAACAACTTGCTGCAGGGTGATGCAAAACAAGCATGGAATGCTTTTCGCCTAGTGTCAACAAAATTTCTCGGGAATGTTAGGGCAGAAAACTACAAGGAACTAGTAGAAGACATGCTGATGCAGTATCAGAAACTTGGCTGCAATATGTCTCTAAAGATCCATTTCCTTGAGTCCCATCTCGATTTCTTTCCTGACAACTGTGGTATGGTTAGTGATGAACAGGGCGAACGTTTTCACCAGGATATCGCAACGATGGAGCAAAGATACCAGGGAAAATGGTCCACTACAATGCTGGCTGACTACTGCTGGACACTCCCCAGAGAAGCTCCAGAACAGCTGTACAACAGACAGGCGAAAAAATCTAAGAAGTAGTCTATGACTTGTCTTTTTACAGGTATCAACTGAAGGCCTATTATATTTACTATTGACATGCATTTCGTGATGTAAACATTAATTCTTGTAGAATACAAAAAAAATAAAGCCAACTTTGCAATTTCACTGTCATATTCGTGTTCAGCATATAAAAATTGATAAGAAATGACTATTTTTATTTCAGTAACATGACTTTTGTAAAAATGTGTTGACCGGTGTTTTCAGTTTTTGTTACTGCCTGGTGGCCCCCTTCATGGGGATCCCAGGCCTAGGCCTCCCCTACAGGGAGCCTGGAGCCCTCAAGTGCATGTGTCACAGGCAGTATGGGGGTCAAGGCCCTGCTTCACCCCTACACTTGTCTTTTCCTCCAGGAGACCAGCCTTATCTGTCACAGAGGTTGGTCAAGAGGCTGAAGATAAATTCTTTCTGTTGAACCTGTTGGCGGAGCCCTCAAGAGAAGGGTCTGCTGGTAATGAAGGATCCTGGTTCCTTCTCACTTACAGCCGAGAGACATAAGTTTCCAAGAAGGGCTACTTGGAAGTGATATTAGACCCTCTGTTTAAGGCCCGGATGGGCCTTTATGTCCTTAGCTTATTATGAGTGGAGAGTTTGAGAGAGGTATTTAGCTATTTTATTTATTTAACTGTCTTTATATCCCGCTTTATCTAAAAGTCAAAGCGGGTTACAGAGAACATTAAGATGTACATTGAACGATAGAGTAAACATTATATGGTAGAACTTTAACTTAACATAGAAAGAGGATGAACTTGTTTTAACAGTCAATTTAGTTATATTAAGAAATTAGAGGGGGAGGGGGGAGAGCAAGGCTGAGAGAGAGCTTTAAAGGTGAGGTTAGCCTTGTGGTGTGGGGTAGTGTTAGGTCCCAAAATAGGTGCGTTTTTAAGTTCTTGCGGAATTTACTGAGCTCCTGGGTGATCCGAATGTCCTGTGGAAGTGCACTCCTTATATTGGGGGCATAGAGGGAGAAGGCTCTGTTTGATGCTGACTGGGTACTTGTCATGTGGGAGACAATCCTCATCTTGATCCATGGAGGTCAGGAAGGTGTGCATATTATTTTTGTTCTTGTAGTTCTTCCTGGACTAGAGCGTGGCTATAAACTCTCAAAATTCAGATGACAGCCCTGATGTGCTAGAGAGGTTGCATCAAAGTGATTTTTGGCAGCGCTCCCGGATATCTCTCCCTTCCTCAAGAGAGGAAAGCAGTTCCATCCAGCTTTGCCTCAGTGGAGTCTCTCCTTGGTGCTGATGGCAATGAAAGGGCTTCCCTTTGAGCACATTCATAAGGCCACCTTCAATGGTTTGGCCCTTAAGGTGGTTTTATGGTTGGCTATAGGTGCTAATGTTGTTGTTGTTAAGTGCCGTCGAGTCGGAGTCGACTCATGGCGACCCTCTGGATAGCTATCCTAAATTGTGTTCGGTCTTCAGTCAGGCGGCTCATTGTTTACAGACTGGTACCCGTAGCTGCTGTTATTGTATCGATCCATCTCATTGCTGGCCTTCCTCTTTTGCGTTGACCTTCTATCTTGCCAAGCATAATGTCTTTCTCTAATGATTTCTCTCTTCGCATGATGTGTCCAAAGTATGAAAGTCGAAGTCTTGTCATCTGAGCTTCTAAAGAAAGCTTAGGTTTGATCTCCTCTAGTACCGACTGGTTTGTTCTTCGGGCAGTCCATGGTATACACAGTATTCGCCGCCAGCACCATAATTCAAAGGCATCAATTTTCTTCCTATCTGTCTTTTTCACTGTCCAGCTTTCACATCCATATGATGTTATTGAAAATACCATGGCTTGAACAAGTCGAATCTTTGTATGGAGAGAGACATCTCTGCTCTTGAGAATCTTATCTAGGTCTTTCATAGCCATTCTGCCAAAAGCAATGTGTCGTCTGATTTCTTGACTGCTTGTTGCTTCTTTATTGATAGTTGATCCAAGTAGGTTAAAGTTGTTCACAATTTCAATTTCTTCTCCTTCAACGATGAACCTGTTGATTATGCCAGTTGTCATGATCTTTGTCTTCTTTACATTAAGGTGCAGGCCCATTTTGAGACTATGTTCTTTGATTGTGAGAAGCAAATATTTCAGATCATCTTCACTTTCAGCCAGTAATGTGGTATCATCAACATAGCGAAGGTTGTTGATGAGTCTTCCACCAATCTTCACACCTCTGTTGTCTTCATACAATCCTGCTTCTCTGATGATTTGTTCTGCATATAAATTAAACAGGTAGGGGGGAAGTATGCAGCCTTGTCTTACACCTTTGCTTATTTTAAACCATTCTGTTTCTCCTTGTTCCGTTCGAACTGCTGCTTCTTGATCAATGTACAGATTGCGCAAGAGAACGATCAGGTGTTCTGGTATACCCATGCTTCTTAATGTGGTCCAGAGTTTCTCATGGTTTACACAGTCAAAGGCCTTGCTATAGTCGATAAAGCACAAATAGATATCCTTTTGGTATTCTTTAGTCTTTTCAAGGATCCATCTCACATCTGCAATGATGTCTCTCGTTCCTCGCCCTTTCCTGAACCCTGCTTGCACTTCAGGTAGTTCTTGTTCCAGGTATGGTTGTAGTCTCTTTTGAATAATCTTCAGTAGAATCTTGCTGGCATGTGGGATCAGAGCGATTGTGCGATAATAATGGAAGACAACATCATGGCCAACGGACTGGAAAAGGTGCTAATACTGAGGTCTTTTTCTCCTTATATGAGTGATTTAGCTTATGGGAGCCTTTGAAAAACATAGAAACATGATGACAGAAAAAGACCACATGGCCTATCTAGTCTGTCCTTCCATATCAACAACTACAACAGTCCCTTTTTTTCCTTAAGAGATCCTCTGTGTTTGTCCCATGCTATTTTTAAATTCAGATACTGTCCTCATCTCTACCACCTCCACTGGGAGACTATTCCACGGATCTACAACTCTTTCCGTAAAGAAATATTTCCACATATCACTCCTGAATCTATCCCCCGTCACCCTTATCCCATGTCCCCTTGTAGCAGAACTTGCTTTCAATTGAAAGAGGCTCTCTCCCTGAACATTTATGTCACGGAGGTATTTAAACATCTCAATCATATCACCTCTATCCCGACTTTCCTCTAAGGTGCACATATTAAGATCCTTCAGTCTGTCCTCATATGCTTTATAATGAAGAACACTAACCATTTTAGTAGCCACCCTATGTACTGACTCCATCCTGTTTATATCCTTTTGAAGGTGCAGTCTCCAGAATTACACACTATACTCCAAATGAGGTCGCACCAAAGACTTATAGAGAGGCATTATCACCTCCTTTTTTCTGCTAGCCATTCCTCTCCATATGCACCCAGGGTGCTCAGTTTGTTTATAAGTTGCCTGTGAGGAACAGTGTCACAGACTTTACTGAAATCTAAATAAAGCCTTTGACACTGTTCCTCACAGGCGACTTATAAACAAACTGAGCACCCTAGGGATGGACCCTAAAGAACAGGGATTTTTTGTTTTAATTAATTTTTTTTGGCTATAGCATCCACCAGGTAGGTGTCCAAGCTGCAGGCATTGTCTTATAGGAAGCCTTTCTTGGTTATTTTGATGGCTACTGCATCCTTTTGGACTGTACTGTCATTTTTCCCATTGGTCATGATGCTGTCTTCCTTTCATCTTAACCAGACTGTCAGTCTGCACTCCTTTTCGGAGAAGGATGTTCAGGATCCCTCTGCTGAAAGTGTGGAGGGTGTTAATCAGATACCTGGAGATTACTGATTCTTTCTTCTGGTCAGCTTATCTATTCATCCTCCTCGGTGGTCCAAGGAAGGGAGTTGGAGTGGCTAAGTCCTCTATTGCCCGCTGGATTCAGGAGGCTGTTGGATCACACTCACTCCACTAGGGTACAGGCCTTCTCCTGGGCAGAGTCTGTATTCAGAGGACATCTGTGAAATGGCTATCTGCTGGGCATCTTTGTGATGCACTACAGGTTGCTTATTGGGATTGGTACAGATGACTCCTTTGGCAGGATGGGTCTGACAAGAGCACCGTCTTCCTCCCATCTTGAGTCGTGACTGAATGGGTACATCCCACTCATCTACACTGGTTTAGCAGGATGATAAGGAAGGAGAAATTTTACATACCTGATAATTTGCTTTCCTTGAATTCTGCTAGACCACTCCAGGACCCGCCCTGGAAGACTTTTCTGCAGGTTTGGGAGTCCAGCTGCCATAGAACGCCTTGTCAGTACCATGATCTGAAGCAGATTTCATTGTGTTAAGAGTCAAATACGTGTTTAAGATATTTGTTGCAAGGTTAAATTGTTGCCTAATAGCTTTGTGTTTTGGAGTCAGAGGCTTAGTAGGACACTACTCAAGCAGTAAGCAAGACTAAGTGGTGCACCAGAAGATATACTGAGTGATGACATCACTGAAA
This sequence comes from Ichthyophis bannanicus, assembly GCA_033557465.1. Taxonomy (NCBI): domain Eukaryota; kingdom Metazoa; phylum Chordata; class Amphibia; order Gymnophiona; family Ichthyophiidae; genus Ichthyophis; species Ichthyophis bannanicus. The sequence goes on from CM066036.1 coordinate 809,217,347, forward strand.
GTTGCTCAGGTCTGCCTCCACCTGTTGGTAAAGGAGTATAACCCACTTGTCTGAACTGATCTAGCAGGATTCAAGGAAAGAAAATTATCGGGTATGTAAAATGTCTTCATATGTTTGATATGCCAGTGTGTTTGAAGGAAAATCAGGATTAGACTCCACTGGAATGGGAGTTATAATAGAAAGACTGAACTAATATCTCAAACTGGCAACTTTGTGGTTTTGCTAGACTTCCCACCCTGCCTTGGACATCCAGAAGCCAGTTGGGCTACTATCTCCTGGGCTGGTATAAATGTCCACTTCAGCAAAGCAGGTGCTAGATCTGCCACTTAAGCAAGTATTTTATAAAGACAAGTAGGTGCCTTAATATAGTTGCCTGAAAACAAGCCTAAACGATGTGCCCCCTTATAAATTATCCTCTGTCTTATGGATGAAGTCTGGGCCTTTTGACAAGACAGGATGAAGGGAGGATTGAACATATGTGCTGGTATTTTTATTTTGTTCTTGCTGCCTAAGGCAGAAAATAGTAAATCAGTCTCTAATCTCAGCCCCTGTTCCTAGTTCTGTGTATTTTTTCTGCTGGCGGCTACTCGTTTATGTTGCCAAGTCTCCAACACATGACAGCCAGTAAAGGTTTAGTACACAAACCTAGGGGATAAGGGCAAAAAAGACTCTGTCAATAATCTACGAGTGGGACTTGGAAGGAACCTTGGCCCGGGCCACTCACGTGGTTTATGAAGCTGCAATGTTCTGCTGTCGGTGGAGACCAGTTCTGTTTCTGGCCTTTTGTTTACCAGAAGGAAAGAGCAGGAAAGGAATTAGCAGTGGAAGAAGAGAGGCTTCGTTCTTTTTGGTTTGAATCACACCAGAGACTGAAGGGCTGGTGTTACCAGTAAGGAATGTGGATATCCCCATGAGAAACTTCTTGGAAAGCAGAACCAGCTGCTTCTCTTGGTGAGTAGCTTCTGGGTGACGTTTAAAGGGAAAGTCACCTGCTGGAAAATAAGTCCATCCTGCTACCCAGGGCCTTGCTTCCAGGCTGTACTTGGATAGTTTATTTAGAACTTAAGTAGCTGTTCTGTCTTGTTCATGTTTTTTTTTTCTCAGATGATTCCTACTGGCTGAAATTTATGATTTTGAGCTTCTAATGTCACCTAATATAAGCTATCAGATCAGGGTTTGCCAGTCCAGTCTTGGATATACTACAAACAAAAACTGGTCAATTGATCGAGCAATTACTACTAAAGTATTAGAAATGTGTTGTTTGCTCAAATATTCACCACATGAAACTAGTATTGTGTTTCTCCAACTGTGTACAAAGGTCTCAGTTAAAACATCCGCAGCTGTTTGTAAAAGGGCTTTTTTTAAAAAACACCACCCTTGCCAGTCGCTGCTGTTCACATCAATGACCTTTATCTTATGTACACCTTGACTATTTTCATTCTTTATTTTATATATTTTTATGCAATTTTTCTTATTTTTCTTATTTGTTATAGTCCATCTCATAAAAAATTCAAAACGTTCTACAAGTTTTCAAAAAACTGGCCCCCTCAGCTACAACATGTGAAGTTAGTACTGTAACGAATCGTTAACAATTCTGCTGACCCATGACTTTGAACCATGTGTAATATCCTTCACAACATTCAAAAATATTGTAATACGGCTTGTTAAGGAAAAATACAGCTAGTACTTAGCTTCAATGCCGTTTGAAGTGTCATTCGTTGTGCTGAGTGGCTATTTTTAAGTTTATGCTAGCGGCTGCAGTTCGAATCCCAACGCCGTGTTTCTAAGGCGCCCAAGCGTTTCACTCTATATGTTTCCTCAGGGGATCACATATCGACGTAGCTAACTGGATCAAAAAGAAAAGAAAATACAGCCAAAGTGTATCCAATCCTAAAACTCCTTTACTTCATTTCATTTCAAAACAATTTAAAATCGTCACCCGAAAATAAATATTGAAACATACCTTATATATTCACTCCATTATGTCTCTTTAGGTAAAGGAAACTGTGTCTACAAACTCAGATTTGCGTTCAGAGCACTCTAGGAATGCATCGGGCACAGACTTGGGACATAAGAAATGCGGCTCCTGCAGCATCTGTGCATTAACATTGGAGATTACACATTTTGAGCATCGAAAAGTTCTTTATAAATTACGCAAAGCCACCACATGTTTATCCACTTTTGTAGTGTATGCGGTCCGTTGCCCCTGCTCAATGTTATATATTGGAAAGACTGTTAGATCTTTAAAATCTCGGATGATGGAACATCGTAGCAGGGTGAGTAATGGAGGCACCAATGGTACAGCATTGTCATGCTGCTAATCATAGTTTTGATCAATTACATTACTTTGCTATCGATCGGGTGGATTTCCCCCGTGGTGGAAGGACTAGGGAACAAACTTTACTTTACGAAGAGCAGCGATGGATTTTTACTTTAAATACAGTCCGACCACACGGCTTAAATGCATCAATTGATTGGTCAGTATGTGCATAAAGAACTACAAGGGATGATGTGCACTTAGTGGGAGGAGCCTCATTAGTATCAAGCTTATAAGGACCTTGAGAAGCCCTGGAGAGCATGTGCGGCGTTTTTTCGCTACAAATCTGAGTTTGTAGACAAACCGTATTACAATATTTTTGAATGTTGTGAAGTATATTACGCATGGTTCAAAGTCATGGGTCAGCAGAATTGTTAACGATTCGTTATAGTACTAACTTCACATGTTGTAGCTGAGGGGGCCAGTTTTTTGAAAACTTGTAGAACGTTTTGAATTTTTTATGAGATGGACTATAACAAATAAGAAAAATAAGAAAAATTGCATAAAAATATATAAAATAAAGAATGAAAATAGTCAAGGTGTACATAAGATAAAGGTCATTGATGTGAACAGCAGCGACTGGCAAGGGTGGTGTTTTTTTTAAAAAAGCCCTTTTACAAACAGCTGCGGATGTTTTAACTGAGATCTTTGTACACAGTTGGAGAAACACAATACTAGTTTCATGTGGTGAATATTTGAGCAAACAACACATTTCTAATACTTTAGTCCAGTCTTGGAGGCACACCTGACCAATCTGGTTTTCTGGATAACCAAAATGAGTGTGCTCGAGGTAGATGAGCTTTCACTGGGTAGGTCTGAGGTTAGGCATAGGCCTAGGGTGCCAGATTTTGAAGACACCGCATACCCATGCCAAAGAGAAGTCTGATCCTGCTTCCAACAGATGGCACTAAGGTCTTCCTCTGCTGGCTCTCTCTAGTCTTTTTAAGATGTCTGACATCCTCCCTGTTCCCCCTGTGTGGGATCTGCTATCTGGTCTTGCCTAGGGGTGCCAGAATCTTAAATCCAGCTCTTTCAGTGTGTTTCCAATATATGCAAATTGTCTTATGCATAGTTATTAGTTATATCCTGAAAATCAGGTCAGTTAGGCATGCTTTTAAGACCAGGCCGAGAACCACTGCATCAGGTAGTAGGTTCTGCAATAGACTCATTCTCTCGATGGACTGAGCTAGTATTTAAACTTGTATTATCATCTTTGCTCAGAAAGTATTGGCACCAAAAATCCAGAGATGCGCTTGGAGTAAAGCCATGATTGGCTCAGTCTTTTGGCGTAGAACCCTTGAGTAATATTATCAGACAGGCTGTCAGGTTATGTCCACAGTGCACAGCTTTTTTCACCATGTATGCAGTGGGTAAGAAATCACCAAATGAATTTTATTTAGCAAACTGGAGTAAAATAAACTGGAGGTTAAATATTAGCCCTGCATAATACACATAGGGCCCAGTATTCAAAGGCATGTAAACCGTGTAAATGCCCCTAAGCAGGATATTCGGTAGCATTAACACGGTTACTCTGCTGAGTATCCCAGAGTAATGCCCAATATAGTAACTCCTAGTAATGGTACTCGCACCTTAATACAAAATCAAACAAAAGTGAGACCCTAGAAAATATTGATAAACTATCAAATGCAACCTGAGAAAAAAACTGCCTTGTGTTCAATGTAATTGAAAGGGCCTCAGATAGGGGAAAACACACCTATTAGCAATCTTCAGGCACAGGTAAAAAAGAAACCCTTACGATATCTTTCATAGGCCCTTCAACAAACTTACGAACCACTTAGCTGAAGAATTGAATAAACATTGAACACTGTAGGATTAGTTGCTGAGAGACGGTAAGTCGACTAGAGTTTCGCCAAGAGTTTTAAATGGCTGCCTCAGGACTCGTTGCACAGCAATGATGGAATCAACTCAGCTGCATGGAATATCCTATATAGCCATATGGTTAAAACCAGCCTTAGTGAACACAAGTCCAGACTTGCTAATCGTATGCTTACTGCTCCCATGGTGCAACATTGTTGGAATGCATCACAAAAATGGCAAACCTAAGGTGGCTAATACTTGATTGTGTCCACAGTCGTCATTGAGGCAATACTGAAGAATGCTTAACACATCTCAAACAATGGTGGATTTTTTAGATGCACTTCAACCCAACGGTTTGAATGAAAAACTGGAATGGATTTCAGTTTTATGATATCTTTGAATTGCTGTTGATGTTGGTTGTCTGCTCATTCACTGCCTCTCCTATTTAAATGGCCCCTTGGCTGATTAGGATATTCCATGCACCTGAGTTGGTTCCATCATTATTTATTTTATTTATTTAGCATACATTTGTATGCCGCTACTTCCAGTGATCAGTAGCGGCTTGATTACAGGCGTGAAATTGACAAATCATGACAAATTTTGATGAAATATACTATTGATTCGAAAGGGAAAGCACAGCACAGCACACAGTTAGGGGTCTCAAGGAGGGGTCAGATATTCACATATTCACATATATACATATTCACATATATACATAACTGCATCAATGATCTGTCTAGGTGATGCCGTAATGGGATTGGAAAAGATGGGTCTTAAGCTTTTTCCTGAAGTCCTTTAGGTCGTTGATCTGGCGTATCTCATGAGGCAGGTGGTTCCAGAGCATGGGAGCCGAGTAAGTGAAAGCCCGATTGTTTGTCCGTACGTTGACTGCTCTTATGCTGCTTGGTATGCAGAGGGTGTTCAGGTTCGTGGTCCGTCTGCTTCTGTTGAGAGGTTGAGTGGTGATGAGGCTAGAAAGGAATGAGGGGGATACTATGTGGATGATTTTGAATGTTGTTATTAGCACTTTGTATATTATTCGTGCCGGGATGGGTAGCCAGTGTAGCTCAATCAAGACTGGTGTAATGTGATCTACTAGGCTCTTGTTCATGATGATCCTGGCTGAAACATTTTGTGCCATTTGTAAGATGTTTAGTGTTTTTTTCGGTAGACCCTGAAGGATGGCATTTGTGATGAAGAAGCCCCATTCTCTACCTTAAAAGCACAAGATTCACGGCATTTCAGTCCTGAAGCTGACAGGCAAACAGACCATGTGAGCAGCTGTTGTCAGGGACAACAGAAACAAATGCAGCCACGAGGTCTGAAAAAACACTCAGCTGAGAGAAATTCCCTAGTTCCTGATAGCGTGCACCTGAGAAGGGGAAGAGCTTACAGCCCTTATAAGGACAGTGCAGGGAACACAGGGTTAGAACAGGAAGAAGAAGAGGAAGAACTGTTAGAACTGGCAGAACAGCGTGAGCAGCGTAAGCAGAGAGAACAGGCTGTCTTACCTGAAGCAGCTGGCCAAGAGGAAGCAGGAGGAGTTTCTTACTTTGACCTAGGAAGTGAGTCAGAGACAGGAAGGATTCACCCAAGTGACTACCCAGAGTCCTACAGGAGGAAGCAGCTAGCAAGAGCAGAGAACAGGTGTGAATGGTCTGCTGATTGCAAACACTTTGGAACACGGAGGCTACGTTCCAGCCGGAGTGAGTGGAAACCAAAGACAAAACTGTATGTATCAGGAAGCTGTGACCTGAGGAATGATTATAATGGGAAGTTAAGAGTTGTGAATGATAGAAATTCCTACAGTGTGAATGCAGAGCAGCCTCATGCAGGAAGTCTAAGGTGGGGGCAGGGCTGTAACTCCCAACCGAGAGATTTAAGCAGAGAGCTGAGCAAGGAGCCAGTGAAACCTCCAGAGAAGGAGAGATATTATCCCGAGGACGTATGTATATCAGAAGATGACCTTGTAGAAATCTCTAAACCTCAGAGAAAACCCTGCAGGCTAAAACCTGGGAGCAAGAGGGTAAAAGGATATTATCTATCCCAAGCTGAGGATAGAAATAAAGAGAGACACTGTGACGGCACGGCACAGGGGAATTTCCAAGCCTACTTTAATAAGGAGGGTTTTGAATGCGTGCAAGAACCAATGATAATTGACACACTCAGTGAGTGTTCGTCCATCTGTGACCCAATGGACTGTACATTGATTTTGTCGCATAAAATAATGTCTTTATGCTAGTCAGAGCTGAGCATAGTGTTACAGGAAAACACTACAACTGATAAAGGCTGGTTTCCACACAGTGAGACTGTGTGCTGCAGTTGAATGCATAACGTTATTACTTACTTTGAAGCAAGAAGAAATTGTTCTAATATTCTTTATGATTTTGCCAGAGTACATGGCTTATTTCCTTTGAGTACTTGTGTTTTGTTTGTTATTTGAATAATCCGACCCCGGGAGGGGAATAAATCCTAATTTACCTTCAACCACTCGAGTCTTACAACTACTTTCATTGCCATCAGATGCAGGCCTGCTAGCCTAGAAGCAGTCTGCCCACCTGGTGGTGACACATTACAGTAGTCAAGGTGGGGAATGATGAGTGCCTGAGCTACTGTTCTGAAGTCAGAATGGTCAATGATGCTGCGTATAGGTTGAAGAACCCTCAGCTTGTGAAATATTGCTCTGTTGATTGACCGGAGGTGTTTGTCCATTTTTAAGTTATCATCAATCAGTACACCTAGATATTTTATCTCTTTTTTAGAGTGATAGGAGTTATTGTTTAGGGTGATGGTTGCAGGAGGATCAAAGTCTTGTTTCCCTGAAATGAACATTACTTCAGTCTTCTTGTGGTTAATTGACATATTGTTGAGATGGAGCCAGTTTTGCATTTCGAGTAGGCATTCTTCTAATTGGTTATAATTGGGATTGTTTACATCAAGTTGAGTGTAAATCATAATATCGTCCGCATACAAGTGGTAGCTGATATTGAACTTTTGGAAGTTCATGCATACTGGTTGTATGTAAACGTTGAATAGGAGGGAGGAGATGGCTGAGCCTTGAGGTATTCCTTGTGTTTGGGGGAAAGGCTCTGCTTGTTCATTGTTGTAGCGTACCTGCTGCATTCGGTTTGTTAGGTATGACTCGAACCACTTTAATGGGGTTCTTGATATACCTATGGATGCGAGTCTGTGCAGGAGAATTTGATGATGAACTGTGTCAAACGCTGCTGAGATATCTATGCATATGAGTATGAACATCTTGTTTTTGTTTTCGAGGCCCTTGATGATGTTGTCAAAGAGTGCTATTAGCAGGGTTTCTACTCCATGGTGTGGTCTGAACCCGTACTGATGGTCATCGAGGATTTTGTTGTCATCTAGGTGGTCCTGCAGTTGCTGTTGGGTCACTTTCTCGATAATCTTTGCAAGAAAGGATATATTTGATATCGGACGGTATGAGGTTGGATCTTCTTTGTTGAGTGCCTTGTTTTTTAGTATAGGCCTGATTAGTGATCTTTTCAAATGAGCAGGCATGATACCTTGCTGCAGTGATTGATTCACTATATGCGTTATAATATGTGCAACTTCTTGTTTTGTAGCTTTGATCCATTCTGCTGGACAAGGATCCAGGAGTGAAGTTGTTGTATTTAAGTTTGAGATGGTATGGATGATGCGCTTCTCATCAATTGTCTGGAATGTAGACCAACTTTCTTTCGGCTTATTGCTTGTTTCCTCGCTGTTTGGCTGATTTGTGGAAATGCCCAGGGGTTGTCGAGGGGGATTTAGTTTGGTAGCATAATGATCAGCCAATTCTTGGGCCGTAATTTTGCCATTGCAGTCCTGTTCGGGTAAGGGGTTTGTGAGTCCCCTAACTAGCTCAAACAGCTCTCTGGGTCGATTGATGGCCTTATTGAGTAAGTTGGTGTGGTGCGCTTTTTTAGCAAGGTTAATCTCATGCTTGTATTTGGCTAGGAGTGCCAGGTATTCCAACTTGTGCGGATCATTTTTAGACCGTCTCCATTTTCTCTCCAATTTTCTTAATTCCTTCTTCATTTTGTGCAGCAGTGGTGTGTACCATGGTTCAGTTTTTGTCTTTGTCGGTCTGGCTAATGCCTTCCATCTTGGCTCCGAGTTGGCTTCTATTGAAGAGGTCCATTGTTGAATTAGGTCCTCGATGTCTGTGTTGTTGTGGGTTATGTGTTCTTCAAGAGAGTTTATTAGCGTTTCCTTGTTAAATTGCTGGAACCTTCTTCGATGTTGTTCAGCTGAGCCAGATTTGATCTTGTCTGTGGTGGAGCATAGATATAGAGTGAGGTGTATTTGGTAATGATCGGACCATGGTACTTGGGTTACACAAGTTTTGGGTTGCTTTCCCTCTGTTTGCAGTGGTATTTTAGGTAGGAATATCAAGTCCAGAGAGTGCCCTTTATTATGGGTCTCCACTTGTATCACTTGTTTATACCCGAGCTGGTCCATGGCTTCTAAGAAGGAGGTAGCCTGCATGAGTGGGACTGAGTTAAGATTAAAGTCACCCAGAGTTATTTGGTACTTCTTGGCTGCAGTGGAAGAGATGATTTCCAATGCGTCAACGAGGTCTTCATGGTGCTGTGTAGGTGGTCTATACAAAAGGCATATCGCCAAGGTCCTGTTCTCCACTCTGAGAATATCAATTCCTTGGGTAGTGACTTTTGAAGTGATTGTCAATCCGAGAGCTGACTTTTCAAGGATTAGGACTCCTCCTCCCTTTTTGTGAGTGCGTGGACAGTTGAATAATACATATCCCGGTTTGTTTATCTGGTTCACTGTAGCAGCGTCGGTGTTGGAGAGCCACGTTTCAGTGATGCACAGGAGGTCAGGTTTTTCGTCGGTAATGATGTTGTGTATAATGTGGGTCTTGTTCCTTATGGATCTTGCGTTTATTAGTATGCATGAGAGTTGGGATTGTGGAGGGGTGCTAGGTTGAATAGGCAGATTCTCTCTTAGCTTATTCTTAGCCTTGTGTGAATTCTCTTGTTTCGCGGGGCTCTTGGTGAGGGCCGTGCTGGGGGGCCTCTGGTGGAGAGGATGTAAGGTTTCTATGTGGGCAGTGTTGGTGAAACTGTGTGGTATGCGAGTAGACACAGTGAGTGGGGAATAGTAAAACACTGGGCACCATATGTAGGGCGAGTAGAAGAGAAGGATTTGGTTGTAGAGAGCATCAGTTAAAGACAATGCAAAAGTTAGGAAACAATATGACATAAGACCATACCTTAAGAGAGACATTCTGAGGCTTCGTCCGAGGCCCTGAGTATTGATATCTGGTAGGTTTGGAGCTACCAGAATAGCACCTAGCTTGTTGGTGTTACAGATATTTGGGATACAATATCAGAGATATTTACGATGCAAAATAAAATACAATGTCTAAGTTTTAGGATACCAAGTTTACGTTAATGAGACAGACCAGGGCCAAGGTTCTAAGACCCGGACCAAGGCTAATAGGCACAGACAAAGATGCATAGATTGAGCTAAAGGACTAATCTACAATTACTTGACTAGTGAGAAAATCATCAGTGCGACGTGCTCAGAGGAAGCCATTTAAAACTCTTGGCGAAACTCAAGTCGACTTACCGTCTCTCAGCAACTAGTCCTACAGCATTCAAAGGTTATTCAATTACTTCAGCTAAGCGATTCTTAAGTTTTTAGATGCATATAAAAATTTGAAAATTCTTAGTTGAAGGGCCTATGAAAGATATTGGAAGGGGTTTTTTTTAACCTGTGTCTGAAGATTGCAAACTGGTGGGTTTTTACCCTATCTGAGGCCCTTTCAGTTACATTGAACGTGAGGTAGTTTCTTTTTTTCAGGTTGCATTTGATAGTTTATTAATATTTTCTAGGGTCTCACCTTGCGTCATGTGTGGCTGTGCAGTGACCCCGAATATTCAATACCAGTGGCCGGATATGGCCCAGGATTGATATCCAAGGTTAACGTTTGGCAGCGACGGCTATGAGGTGCTTAGCCGTTGCAAATGAATATTGGGCCCGTAGTCTTCATGACTTTTGGATCCCGATCCCCTTATCAGCTATCTGTATCCTGCCATTCCCCTAGATTTCCCTTAGTCCCCAAATGTTGTTGGGTTGTCTTGATTAGATTGTAGGTTCTGATGATCAGGGTCTGTATTGCTAGGTAAATGCTAGGTAGCATGTGTAATTCATGATTCTCATGAAATTATTGATGTAAAAGCTACTTATGTGGGAAGGGGCTCATTCTTACTTGTGGGTATCACATATCTGCTATATGCCTATGGCGGCATCCACGTCAATGGTTTGAAAAATCAAGACCACTGATTCCACAGACTGAGACCACAGGCTGCTATTCATCTTTCTGGCTACTGATAAATCAAACTCAGAAGTGCTGGGAAACGCAGGGCTTTTGAGGTTTGTTTTTTTCAGACGTTTTGCCCCGTACTAAAGCGAAGACGACTAAAAAGGGAGCCCATAAATGCCTGCAAAACACCGATTGAATCACAAAAACAAGCTGTACAGTTAATGAGTGGAAAGCTAAAAATTAACTGGAGGCATGCTCGGAGACTGGATGGCTTTCAGCTGCCTTCAGGTGTTTTATGAAGTGGTTGCTAGCAGCTGAGGAAACAAACAGATTGTCAATGAGGGAGGAAGTGAATGACTGGCGAGAAATCCCCTGCTGTATATCAAGATCCCCCCTTCATGCTACTGACCTCATATTGTCTGTCTGAAGCCGTTTACTGGTTAGATTGAAATCAATCATAGAACATAAAGTGATAGTCTTTCCTCAACTGTATAATAAAAGATGTCCTTTGGGGGATCTGCTCTTTATTTATCGATCAAAGATTTAATCAATTTTCCCTGTTCTGTGGTATGAGTTACAGATATGTCTCTGGATCACCTCAGTGAGAGACAGCCCTTAATTAAAAGAAAGCTGGGGATCATGGACCCCTTTTCCTTCTTTAAACTTGACAAATATGGATGCTTAATAGTGATGTTCCACATTGCTATCTTTAATGAGATTTAATGTCTACAGCCTGCTTTCAGTATGAGCACCCTTTGGGAAATGTCACACGTATAAGAAGACCTGAGTCTATTAAGATTCCGTAAAGTTCTCCTCTGAGGTGTAACAATGATCAGTAGAGGAAAATGTATAGTTGGCGGCATTTTGTTTTCACGAGTCCGTACAGGTACAGCATGACTGTGGATATGGGGTAATGACAGATGATAGGACAGTTCTTAAATGTGGTGAGGAAAACCCATGCCCCTATGATTGCCAAAGAACTTCAGATTCGGCTGACAACATTGATCCATTGCATATGGAGATTTGCAGTTCTGATTTTTAAATTGCATTTCCTGAGAAAAGCAGGACTACAGCTCCCTGACCCAAGACTGGATCAACCCTCTTGGGCAAACCTGGCGCCGGTTGGGAACCCTACATGTTCCTAACCCTTCCTGATGGAAAACAGAAATGGGTAAAATACCGACATGAAGTTCAGAAAGCTGTCATTTCACATTATGCCTTGTGGGAGATATCTCCCATGGTACAATGGTGTTGTCTTGTGCAGCTGTACATGACCAAGAAGACGCAAGTAAAGGATTTGCTTCCTTAGCCGACAACAGAGAGTAAGCAATGGCAAGCATGCTCAGAGGCACCTAGCGGGCTGAAGCACTTTATTCATCCTCTGGTTTTCATGTCAGCTACCCCCTTTCTGCAGCACTTTCTTCTATTGATCCTCACTCAGTGGTGGCCTTTCATACTAGATCCAGGTCATTCTTTCATTGTCACTGTGGGTTGGTTGCTTGGTGAAATATGAGTTAATCCTTCACTAATAAATAGCTAACGGTGGCGCTCGGAGACCTAGAGTGCTTAGAGCAGTCGAGAGGAAGCTGCTGGAGGGAGTATGAGTTGTCTGCTGCCCGGTCAGTTAGTACAATTTTTCTTCTATTCACATTTGGCAAAATTTTTCTTGTGTTGCTTTAGTATGCCAATAGCACTTATCACAGCAGTCTATTAATTTAAATGCATTTCTCATAAAAACAAAAGCTTTCAATTTTTTTCTAAAATCAAACATAGCAATTTTATAAGGGGCTGTGTAAAGATATCTGCCATTTATGCATGTAAGTCATCTATTATCAAAGGCTTATGTGTGTTAATTGGTATTTGCCATGCAAACTTTAAGCGATCGCTAAGTGCATGCTTAAGTCCAGTCACGTGTACTTCAGTGTGGGCATATACAGTAGCAGAGTTTGGGTGGAGCAGAAATTTACAGGCATAAGTTATAAAATACTACAGCTTAAGCGCATGCTTGAAAAATCTAGCTGCAAGCATTTATACCCACCATAGAGCAGAACAGGGAGATCACCAGCATCAGGAGCCATGATTGAGGACTGTGGGCGGGAACTTCCCCTCACCTCGGCCAACTGCCAATCAGCTGCCCTGTTCTCAGGCTTTTAAACCGCCGCTCCGAAGGCACGCCCACGCCTGAGGGCCTCACAAGAGGGCCCTTTGGCGTGGCTCTTAGGCGTTGAACCGTGCGGGACCTGTGAAATGTTCTTTTATGAAAGGTTACTCTGCCGGTATGCCCATTTTAGATTTCATGTATTGTAATGTTTGTGCCGTTATGTGCTTCTTACTCCTTTTGTGTTGTCTTCACTAGATTGTAAGCTCTAACGAGTAGGGACTGTCTCATATGTGTGTGTACAGCGCTGCGTGCGACTGGTAGCGCTTTATAAATGTTAAATAGTAGTAGTAGCAGAGCAGGCGTAACTGCTCACATTGACTATGTGCATGTCTTTACGCCAGTTACACCCCTAATTTTATAAACTACATGCAGACTTCACTTTAGAAAATAGTCCTCAAATATGTGCATTTTCAGGGGAGTTAATGAAATTATCCTCTTTATAGCCATCGGAATAATACTCTATAAAATCGGTCCACAAATAGAAAAGGCTGTTGCATGCACATGACACAATGAGCATGTTTATGTTTATTCAATTTGATAGACCGCCCTTGTAACATCAAGGCGGTGTACAATCAAAAAACAGAAATACAGAGAGGCCAGAAAAGGAACTACAATACGAGACAGGAAAGCAGGAGTAGTCAAGCAGACAAGACGGGGGAAGAGACAACCTGAGAGATGCAAGGTCATATGGTGGGAGCTGGGAGGTCGAAGGCAGAGGAGAACAAATGGGTTTTGAGGTGCGATTTAAATATGCTGTACTTCTGTTCCAATTTGAGTGGAGTAGGAAGAGAATTCCAGAGGGCAGGTCCAAGGAAAAAGAAGGCTGAATGACGTGTGGACTGTAAATGGGCACGGGCTGGAGAGGGGAGATGAAGACGATTTATGTGCGCTGAATGCAGCTGACGGCTGGGAGAGTGGAAATGGAGGAGATTTGCCAAATATTATGGGGTGTGAGTGTAGACAACCTGATGAACTGTGATAAGAATCTTGTACTGTATGTGATATTCCAATGGGAGCCAGTGGAGTTGAAAGAGAAGAGGGGTGATGTGCTCACAGCGGGTGGAATGAGTAATAATCCGGGCTGCCATGTTTTGAATAAGCTGAAGTCTGTGCAATTGAGTGTGAGGAACACCAGCAAGAACAGAGCTGCAGAAGTCTAAACGGGACATGACTAGAGACAATAGGAGTGTGGTTAGTGCCCGGGGGGTGAGGAAAGGATGGATAGCCCAATCTTGGCGGAGATGGTAGAAGGATTTCCTTACAAGCTGAGAGATATGATCCTTAAACGAGAGATCGGAGCCAAGAAAGACCCTGAGATAACAAAGGACACTAGAGAAATGGGGGAACCTGCAAGTAATGATGTTATGGTAGACAAGTACTGCCATGAGTGAACCAGATGGCGGATGTTTTTGCAAGGTTGAAGTGGAGACAATTTGGGGGATCTGCTCTTTATTTATAGATCAAGATTTAATTAATTTTCCCTGTTCTGTGGTATGAGTTACAGATATTTCTCTGGATCACCTCAGTGAGAGACAGCCCTTAATTAAAAGAAAGCTGGGGATCATGGATCAAAGAAGGAACTCCTGAAAGCATAAAATTCTATCAGATTGATAAATTGTAATAGTAAATTTTAACTCCAAAGTAAATCCTAAATCCAACATTTTAAAAATCATCCATAAAACTTTAAACTTAGCCTGCCATGCAATAGGCAGCCAATGCAATTTTGATAGTACTGGAGGAATATGTTCATAATGCTTAGTGTCGGAAGTTAAATGAGCAGCTGAAGTTTCAACCCACTGAAGTATATTAACATGAAGTCTAACATACAGCAGATTATAGTAGTCTAGTGCTGCTGAGGTAAATGCTAAACCATGCTATGAAAGTCTGAAATATCAAAGTAATTACTTTGATATATATGATTATATCAAAGTAATTGAGGGCGGAGTGGCCTAGTGGTTGGGGGAAGTTACCTCAGGCCAGAAGGTCAGGGGTTCAAATCCCACTAGAGGACAGCAACCTTGGGCCGGAAGGACTGGGGTTTCTAGTCCCACAGGTGCTCCTTGTGGTCTTGGGCAAGCCACTTAACCCTCCATAGCCCATGTTCCCTGTAAAATAGTTTTCTCCAAGTTATAATGCCCTGTTCAATGTAATTTCAGTTTGTTCACTGTAAACCACCTTGATATCATGAAAGATGGTATATAAGAAATGTTAAATAAATAATTCCATTTTGTAAGTACCTGAAGCTTAAAATAGAAACTGGAATTTTAGAAGGGACATCTAAAGACCATGCAGGCATATCGAGGTGCAGACTTGATTTCCCAGATGTGGCCGTCCCTGATATGGACGTCTGTGGGGAAATCTACACTGATGCCACCAGAAGCACCTTTGAGAACCCAACCATCTCAGAGTGGAGAAGTGGCCTAGTGGTTGGGGCAAGGTACTTCAGGCCAGAAGGTCAGGAGTTCAAATCCCACTAGAGGACTGCAACCTTGGGCCGGAAGAACTGGGGTTTCTAGTCCCTCAGGTGCTCCTTGTGGTCTTGGGCAAGCCACTTAACCCTCCATAGCCCATGTTCCCTGTAAAATAGTTATCTCCAAGTTATAGTGCCCTGTTTAATGTAATTTCAGTTTGTTCAATGTAAACCACACTGATGCAGAATAGCATGGTATATAAGAGAATGTAAATAAATAAATACCCTAATGGTTAGAGTCACGGGTTAGGAACAGGAAAACTGTGAATTCAAATACTGCTTCTGCTGTCATTGAAATTGTGCTGAGTACTAGGGATAATGGAGTGTTGTCTTCTCTATGTCCTCTGGAAATTTTTCAGCCAAAACAAGCCTTTTCAAATCCCACTGGTTCTCCTTGTGACCTTGGGCATGTCACTTAACCCTCCATTACCATAGGTGCTAACTTATATTGTAAGCCCTCCAGGAACAAGGAACTACCTACTGTACCTGAATGTAACTTGCCTTGAAGTATCACTGGAAAGGTGTGAGCTAAATACTAATAAATATCTTAGTACATTTATGGTCAACATTATTGGCACCCTTGCATTTTAGGTGTGGGGAGGTGAAATCTGATCATGCTTAAGATCACATAGCATAGGTAGATCTGCCTATACCACACAATCCTAAATGCGATCGCTTTGCACCTCCCCCCACCGGTAGGAATGTTGGTGGAGGACTCCAGTGCAACTTCATGCTGTTTAGAGGGATCATTGACCTCAAGAGAGGAGACTTCTGCAGCTGGGCTACCTTGAACTCTCTCAAGATACAGATGGCTACTCTTGTGTGCTATGGGAGCGTGTTTGGGAGTGTCCTTAGCGGTGTACCCTGGATATGTCCCATTTGCATAAGGGGGTGAAGCAGATCCATCTGTCCATTCATTCTATTACTCCCCAGTGGAGCCTTTCTTTGGTGTTGAAGGTGCTAAAACATCCCCTTTGAGCTTCTCTGGTTGGCTTTCAAGGATTTAACGCTGAAGGTGGCTAGTCATCTCATCAGCATCTGTCTCTCTGAGAATGGTGCTGTCCTTTCTTCCGAAGATGCTCTTTAACTTTCATTTTAATCATGCCGTGATCCTGCCCTTCTTAGAGCAGGACCTTTGGACAAACCCCTCACCATCCTGCAAATAGACAGAATCTCACAAAGAAAATTAGAAAAGGTAATAGGTTGGTTTTTGAATTAATTTTACTATTTTATTGTATCGTATGATGTATGTTGCTTTGAGTTCTTGGGAAGACGGAGTGACTAATGTATTAAATAATAAATATCTGGTAAACCTGAAAGAGATGGGGAAAGGTCAGGCCAGACAAAATTCAAGTGGAAGAAAAGATATTAAAGGTAAAGTGAAGTGATACAATTTTATGTCAGTGAAAAGAGGAAGTCTAGAGGCAGAATGGCAAGACAAAGAAAGACAAGGAGATGTGTGAGAGTACAAGTTAAAAAAACAGAAATGAAAAAGGGTTTGATAACGATCACTGATGGCTGGGGAGGAAACATGCGGATACAGGATACTGTAGATACAGAACCATTTATGGAATCGTGTGTGTGTATGTGTGTGGAACTAGCACAGTTAAAAGCGTACAAACATGGGGCTAAATGGAATGTCTTAGGATATTTAGAAAAGTTGGAAAGGTTCTGACAGGTCCATTGAAGGAAGTGTTTGACAGATCTATGCGGATGGGAGTGATCACATAGGAGTGGAGAAGGGTGGATGTTGTCCCATTTTATGTTTACGTTTATTAATTTCCTGACCCGCCTTTCAAATCATCAAAGCGAGGTACATAAAATTATAAAGATAAAATAAATTGAAAAGATCTGAAATTAATTTAATAAAAGAACAAAAGAAAAAAGAACAAAAATAAAATAATTAAAAAGGAACCGATACGGATTATCTCTGTTCCGAAGCACAGCCAAAAACCTTTTCAAAAAGAAAAGGTTTTAAGCCATTCCTAAACTTAACCATAGAGGTCTCGTCCTAGAAAACGCGGAAGACTATTCCAAAGAGTTGCTACATAGCTAAAAAAGCCGATTGATGAATAGATTCAAAGGGGTCATTCTGAACCACGAATAAGCCCCGTGTACGTGCGGGATAGACGTGTAACCAATGAAAATGTCTAGACCCGTATTCTGGAACATTGCATCCCTGCACATACATGGCACTTACATGGGGACCCAGAACATGGGCAGGAGGGGGCAGAACGGGGGCGTGGCCATATGTGGGGATATGTAAGGCCCCTGTTTTGTACAAAATGTTATATGTAAACCGCACTGATTTTAAAGAGCGCGGTATATAAAAGAAATAAATAAATAAAATAAAATAAAATATTCCGGTCAGGCTTGTGTACATCCCCAGCAGTTCACCCAGACATCCGTTTTATACCTGCTGACATGTGCAATAAGGACGGGACTTAGAATAAATCCTGTTCCCAACCCCAATGCATTCCATGGAGATGAATGACTGAGATCTCTGTATTGATCTGACGTGTCTGCTGGGGGAGCACAGGATGCCATGGTAAGGAATGGAATGCATAGGTGGGGGGCGTTTCGATGGCACAGTAACATTAAGATGTAAGGTACTGCAATAGTCTTTAACCTGGCATGTGCTGTATGTACCAGAAGGGCAATACATGACCTCCCCAATATGGTCCTTGGAAAAATGGGAACAAAGCTGTAGGAATAATATGTGTATGGTCAAGAAATGTGGATCCGATGTGTAGCCCTAAGACGTCATGAAGCAGCAGTAGCGTGGTCATGGCAGAGTTATGTTATCTGTGCCTGCAAGCAGGAGTGCGTGTGTGTCCTGGATGAGGCCCTGTGTGCTGATTCCTGGCCAGTTCCTGTACCATAGGGCTGACTGCAGCATCACCAAGAGCCAGTATGCATGGGCAGTATATTCTGACAAGCTGCACTGCAGAACATAGCAGGGAATGTCCCTGTCAATGGTGAGGGACCCTCGGAGTTGGGGCATGCTGCAGTGCACACAACACTAATACATATTAAATTGCACCTTCGGAGGTCTCTAGCATTGTGCACAACTGGAAGGACAGGAGTTGGTGCACATGGGCCTGTATTGCTCATGTTTTCACTGTTGCATGTTCTCATCCTGATGGGTCCCTGTTGTTGTAAGGGCTACATGTAGCTGTAGGGACCCATTCCGGGCTTTCCTGGACCATACTTTGCGGTGCATATACTGTTTGCAGCGGTATCCACCACAGGTATCCCTAAGGTGTTCTGCACAGCCCAAGTATGTGTTGATGTCAGGGCAATTACCTCTCCTGTCACTTGCTGTTACAGTAGCCTTGGTGCACATAGATAATATTTTACTGTTCTGGGCATACAACAGACAGGTTTACATAATCCCCTTTGCATGCACACACCTATTTCAACAGAATTCCTGTCTAATTTGCATGAATACAACACTGTCAGTGTTAGCAGCAGCTTAGAAGATGGACTTTTTCCAGCGGAGGCATGGCCGCACGGAAACGGAGATCATTGTAAATGTATATCTTTCGGCATATGGCGAGCACAAAAACGTGCAGGCTGTGTGCCGCATATATCCTTATCCCATAATAGCAGCAGCGGGTCATGTTTCCTCAGACATGTTAGACTTGCCATGCTGTACACTTATATCTCCCATATTCTGGTTATGCGGGCACGTATATTTCCGTGGTTCCAGAATCTGTTCCGGAACAAGCCTGTTTCCGGCCTACATGTTTCCATCGGGCCTGGACGTCCTGACCTGGATTGGCCTCAAAATGAATATGTGATTGATTAGGACAAGTCAAGAAATTTTCCTGCACAGAAAGGACCACACTTGATGGACCTTAGGGCATAAGGAGATCTGGAAGACACTCCGAAAAACCCTGCAAAAGAACCTTGGGTACAAGTAATACATTTTTGAATCTTATCTAATCGATGACCAGAAGCCAATGCTCAGCAATAAGCAATGGGGTTATATGATCAAATTTATGTTAGTGGTGGTGGTGTTAAGTGCCGTCGAGTCAGTGTAGATTCATGGCGAACCTTTGGATAGTTGTCCTGAACTACATTCGGTCTTCAGTCAGGCAGCTCATTGTTGACAGAGTGGCACCCATAGCTGCTGTTATTGTATTAATCCATCTCATTGCTGGCCTTCCTCTTTTGCATTGACCTTCTACCTTGCCAAACATGGTGTGTTTGTCTAATGATCTCTCTCTTCGCATGATGTGTCCAAAGTATGAGAGTCTAAGTCTTGTCATCTGAGCTTCTAAAGAAAGATTAGGTTTGATCTCCTCTAGAACTAACTAGTTTATTCTTCAGGCAGTCCATGGTATACACAATAATCGTCACCAGCACCATAATTCAAAGGCATCAATTTTCTTCCTGTCTATTTTTTTCACTGTCCAACTTTCACATCCATATGATATTATTGAAAATACCATGGCTTGAACAAATCAAATCTTTGTATGGAGAGAGACATCTCTGCTCTTGAGAATCTTGTCTAGGTCCTTCATAACCATTGTGCCAAGAGCAATGCATCGTCTGATTTCTTATCTGCTTGTTGTTTCTTTAGTGATAGTTGATCCAAGTAGGTTAAAATTGTCCACTATTTCAATTTCTTCTCCATCAACGATGAACTTATTGATTTTGCCGGTTGACAGGATCTTTGTCTTATTTACATTAAGGGGCAGGCCCAATTTAAGACTGTTCCTTGATCTTGAAAAGCAATGTTTCAGATCATTTTCACTTTCTGCCAGTAATGGGGTATCATAAGCATAGTGAAGGTTGTTGTCTTCCATCAATCTTCACACCTCAGTTTTCTTCATACAGTCCTGCTTTTATGATGATTTGTTCTGCATATAAATTAAACAGGTAGGGGGAAAGTATGCAGCCTTGTCGTACACCTTTGCTGATTTTAAACCATTCTGTTTCTCCTTGTTCTGTTCAAACTGTTGCTTCTTGATCAATATAAAGGTTGTGCAAGAAAACGATAAAGTTTTCTGGTATACTCATGCATCTTAATGTGGCCCAGAGTTTCTCATGGTTTACACAGTCAAAAGCCTTTCTGTAGTCAAAACTCATATAGATATTCTTTTGGTATTCTTGTCTTTTTAAGGATCCATCTCATATCTGCGATGTCTCTCGTTCTTCGCCCTTTCCTGAATCCTGCTCGCACTTCAGGCAGTTCTCATTCTAGGTATGGTTGTAGTCTCTGCTGAATAATTTTGAGTAGAATCTTGCTGGCATGTGGGATCAGAACAATTGTATGATAATTTCCACAGTCAGTTGGATCACCTTTCTTTAGTATTGGTATAAACACAGATCTTTTCCATGGCCATGATGTTGTCTACCAAATTTCATGGCAGAACCTTTTAAGTATGGTAACAGCTGTGTCAGATTGCTGTAATACTTAAATGGGAATGCCATCAATGCCCGGTGCTTTTTTCTTTGATAAGGCTTTCAATGCTGTTTCAATTTCTTCTTTCATCACAATGGCTCCAGATCATAAGGTGCGGGTTGAAACGGCTGTTGGTCCACTTGATCTTTATTATATAATGAATCTGTATATTCTTTCGACCTTTTATTGATCTTCTCAGCATCATTCAACATCTTCTAACATTCCAATTCGAGGCTGGAATTTTTTCTTTAACTCTCGTAGCTTTATGAAAGCCGATCTTGTTCTTACTCTAATAGTTTCTGCTTCTATTTCCTTGCAAGTATCATTGTAGTACTTCTCCTTGTGTTGCCTTGCTGCATGTTGAACATCTGAATTCTGCAATTGCCTCTCTTTTTTCCTTTAGCTTTAGCTTCTCTACGTTACTGGGCAATTTTCAGAGTTTCATCTGTCATCCATTTTGGCCGTTTTTGCTTTTTCATCTTTTGTAGAGATGTCTCACTTTCTTCCAATACAACCTTCTCGATGTGATGCCACAACTCTTCCAGAGCTCTGTCATTTATATCTAAAGGAGCAAATCGATTTTGCAGGCAATCTTTAAATTCGGATGGGGTATTCACAAGGTCATATTTTGCTCTTTTCCAACTTTAGTTTGAGTTTGCATATTAGTAGTTGGTGATCTGTACCACAGTCAGCTCCAGGTTTGTCTTTGTTGATATTATCAAGCTTTTCAATCGTTAACTTCCACAGATATAGTCAGTTTGATTTTTGAACAATACACTGGGTGAAGTCCGTGTGTACAGTTGCTGCTCGTGCTGCTGGAAGAAGGTTTTGAGATGAATAGATCATTGGTCTTGGAGAATTCTATGTCTTTCTCCAACTTCATTTCTGTTGCCAAGTCCATATTTTCTAACCACTTTGCCTTATTCTTTGTTGCCAACTTTTGCGTTCCAATCACCCATGACTATAAGGATATCCTGTTTACATATTCTGTCAATTTCAACTTGTACTTGTTCATAGAACTCATCAACTTCATCATCTTCTGCAGCTGTTGTTGGAGCATACACTTGAATTATTGTTGTGCTGATGGGCATTCCTTGTAGATGAATAGAAATTAAGCGTTCACTGATTGCACTGTACTTCATTACAGTTCTTGTAAGTTTCTTCTTAACTATAAATGCAACACCATTTCTTTGTCTTTCATTTCCAGCATAGTAGACCATGTGATCATCATATGCAAAGTACCCGATGCCAGTCCACTTCATTTCGCTGACACCCAACAGATTAAGTTGTACACATTCCATTTCATTCTTGACCACCTCCAACTTCCCTTGGTTCATGCTTTGTACATTCCATGTCCCAATATGTAAGACATTCCTGCAGCTTCTGACTCTCTTTTCATGTGCAGCTACATCAGTAGTCAAATGTCCCGAGGGTTTTGATCCAACCACATCATAAATGCTGGCTTTACTCTGAGAAGTCCTCAGCTCCTCCCCAGTAGCCAGTTGAGTGCCTTCTGACCTGGGGGTCTCATCTTCCAGCACTATAGTGCAATTGGTTTTGTTGTGTCTATCCATTGGGTTTTCATGGCAAGATACAGAAGTAGATTGCCAAGCCTTTCTTCTGTGCAATTAATTCTAGTATTGCCATTGTCACAGAAATATGATCCTCTGCCGCCAACATTATTCCATCCTGTTACTGCCCAGATGGGAGGAAAGATCCATATACCATTATTAAAGAGGATCCTGGATATTCACTGCTTGCCCCAATACAAGCACTGTGGAACATATGTGTCTTTTTGGGAAACTACGAGGTACTTGTGACCTGGATTGGCCACTATTGGAAACAGGATACTGGGCTTTATGGATCTGACCCAGTATGGCATATCTTATGTTCTTATGTTTGTTATGAACCATTTTGAAGAAGTCTAAGTCACTTAAGTGCTGACACATTTACATTGTTATATATAGCGTTACAGTAATCTATATGACTTAGTACAAGGGCATGAATAAGAAAATGTTTTTTTTATTATCAAGAATGAAATGAATATTACAAGATCGGGCAACTGAGGAAATCTGTGAGGAAAAAATTCTGAATCTACACCGAGAAAAGCACGGAAACTGTATTAATTAATAATGCCCCAGTGGTTGAAAAATGAACAAAGACTCTGCTGAAGAAAAAGATAGTGAGCTTCATAAAATCCATTTGGCTTGGGCCTCACACAGAAAAGGGGTCTCCATTTGGGAAAGAGTTATATTTGTTTAATATTTTTTTTAACTGAACATGAAATTAATTCTGCTAGACAGAATTTGTTTGCTTAGCTTTTCATCTGTGAATATCTTTATAACATAATAAGAGTCCACAGCTAAGAATCTGTCTCAACTGCTTCTATATCTTTTTTTTTTTTTAATTATGAGTTCCAGGACTCTGGGGCTCTTAATTTGTACTGGCTCAGGCCTCTGTAATTCTCTGAAACTTGCTGGATAGACAACAGAGGAATAGTGGTAAATGTTACTTCCCCACAACCACCATCTCATGGCTCTGAAACGGAACAATCTTTATCTATTGCAATCTATCCCAAATTGAGGTGAGCAATTTCCACTCCAGTTTCATCAGGGCCGGTGCAAGGGTATGGGGCACTTTAGGCGAACCTTTAGTCTTCCCCCTCCCCATGGAGATTTTGATAATTAAACTCAACAATCACAATCATCCCAACACCATCCTTCTCATAACAATCCTGTAAAAATGTATAATTTGACACCTGGTTGAACTTGGGCTCCACAGCTTCTCCTGCAAACAGATAAGCTTCCAGCTTGTATTATAGTTTACCTATCCTGTTGGTTGTGTAGCTAATATAACATTTAACTGCTGGTTTTACATTCACTTCTGGGAATATTCTGACTGCCTACATTCCTTGTGTAGCCCTCAAATCAGAAATCTAAGGGGTATGTTTACTAAACAGTCAGATCATCAGTCCCCCCCACCACTCCAAAACTGTATATAAGAATGTATAATAGCTCATGATGTATAATAGCGCACTATGTATATAAACCAACTCTAATCATTTCCCCGCCAACACATACACACCACACTGTACACTGCATGAAGACATTTGCCCCCCCCCCTTGAATGTTTGCCATGGAAACCGCTTTGATTGAATGATAAGGCGGTATATAAATACCATTAAATAAATAAACCATCTTAATGTTACCGGTGTTAGTTGCAGTCTTACTGTGACGAATGCCATATAAGGTAGTGGGCGTTCCGGTTTTAAGGTAGCATTTCGGGTTATCGCGCGATAAAGTCTGCTATCGTGCGATAGAGGGAGCCGTGGCATGTTAACACGCGTTAGCCTTAATTATTTATTTATTTATTTATTTATTTAACAGTATTTCTAAACCGCCTTATCTTAATAATCAAGGTGGTATCACAGCAAGCAATCAGGTAAAGTGTGTGTGTTGTACATGCAGTGAGGATAAAACTTAGTTGTGTGAGGGATGTGTTGGGTGCTTGATTTGTTTGAGCTATATACAGGGTGGGCTATTTACAGTGGTGCTAGAATCATATTTTATATATATTCAGTTGTTTGGGAGGATTGGAGTGCTGTTATCCATTCTCTTAGGTTATGTGATGTGACCATAGTGCTCTATGAACAGCATGGTTTTCAGTTGTTTTCTGAAGTCTTTGAGGTCTGGAGTTGCCCTTAGATCGTCCGGTAGATTGTTCCATATTGTTGGAGCAGCCATGGATAGAGCTCTGTCTGTTGTGTCCTTGCGTGTGTGCTTGTACTCATTTGGGGTGCTAACTCGGTTGCGTGTTTGACTTCTTCTGGGACATGCGCTGGTTTCCGGTTGTATGAGCAGGTGGAGGCTGTTGGCTGATGTGTGTTCTTTTATCTTAAATAGGTTTATGATAGTCTTGTATCTGATGCGAGCAATGATTGGGAGCCAGTGTAATTAGGCGCGCTGACCTGCAAATACAGCAACAGAGGTGTAGCACAATGGTTAATACTGACTGATGAAACAGGGGTCACGAATTTGATCCCCCAGTGGACTTAATGAGTAAGGCTGTCTGAGGCATTACCCTTTACTTTAAATCAGTGCTGTCTGAAACATTTTCTTTTTTAATGTAAATTAGTGCTGCCAGCAAACACACCCTCACAGTGCCGTAACCTAAGATGCCACATAAGGCACCCTATAAGGCACTCCAGAGGGCACATTATAAAGTGCACTGTCCGCCAAGGCACCTTATAATGTTCCTTATAGGGCGCCTTATGAGGCACCTTAAGGTTATAGCACTGTGAGGGTGTTTTTGCTGGCAGCACTAATTTAAATGAAAAAAGGAAATGCCTCAAACAGCCCTATCAAATAACACCACTGTGGGATCAAACCCATGACCTCTGCCTCCACAGTCAGTGAAGTAACCAGTGGGCTACATCTCTATAGCTACTAACAAACACCTGGCTGGCTACAGAAGGACTGCAGGTCACCACACAAACTGTCTGTTGTGGTTACCAGGATAGGGTTAACCCACCCGTACCCATGATGCACTGCACATGCAGATCAGCAGTCTACAGATGATCACAAGATGGGGTATGCAGCCGCACAGCACCTCGACCTGGTAGGGCGAACTGACCGTGTGTATTACTGGCACAGAGTAGCTACAGACCGACACATTGTGGGGGTACTGTGCTCACCCTGAGGGCGAGGTGGGGTGCCCAGCACCAGGTCCGCAGCACCTGGCTTAGCTGAGATAGGCTACGCTGCAGGTCGCCATCAGTGCCAGTGTGTGATAGGTAGTCTTTGCAGACACACCTAGGATACACCTGTGTCCATCCATATTTCTCAGTCACGTCTAGCCCTTGTGGACTATGATGCACTCAGAATAGTCACATGATTTAAGTGAAGGGGGTGTCTGGACCCATAGGCGGATTATGTAGCACCACCCAACCCACCCTCTGGGGCTCAGGGTGGGGGACAGGATCGCCCACCAATAGATCTACATTCTACATCCCTGCAATGGTGGCAGTAGAGGGAACCATCAACCCCAGTCCTGCTGGGGAACAGGCACCCTACAGGGCAGTCAATGCAGAACTGTACACATCCATAAGGCAATGGCAGACAGACAGTAGGCCTGGAAATGCTCAACTGCCCCCCACCACTATCTGACATTCTCCAGCAGAGAGCACAGTGAGTCTCCAGCCACTGCACCCTGCAAGGTGTTCCAGCCATACACATACTAACTACAGACAGTCTGCTAGCTAGTCCATAGTGCATGTTCCTGGAGAAGATGTGTGCACCCAAAACTGGGATGTGAGCAAACACACCAAGCAGATAAGTAAGTGATTGGGAACCAGGAAAGAGAACCCATAAATATCACTTGAGAGAAATACTATATAGCACTATGGGGGAACCTAGCCATGCCGTGGTCACTGCTCAGTCAGGGTAAGAGTGACCTCCCAGCAGGACATGCTGTGGCCACCCTGTCCGTGCAGGTGGTGGCCGGGTAATACAATGTCCCAGCCATTGCCCTATGCCCTGTGCAGATGCATCCTGCCCAGGCCACCCTGTCCGGGCCATACCCACAGTACCTTGCTCCTCATTATGCACATTGGCAGGCTAACACTGGAAACAGTGCAAGCAGTGTGGGCTCAGTAAGGTGTAAGCAGCCACAACACACTGGATAGACAGACACACACTCCCACACCTATGCCAGCATTGTGCAAATATAGAGGCTTTTGACAGCCCTGGCCACCACACCAGTCCTGGGCACAGTGCAGGCATGGCTATGGTACGCAATACTGTTGGGGTCACTCCCCGGGGTGGTAAACACTGTCAGAAACTAAAACTGAAACACACTCCACAGATATCAGAAAGGTTGCTATGATGTAGCTCTATCAGCAAATTGTGCTTAACTTAGGAATTGATATCTGCCATTAATCATAGCAACCTTTTGATATATGTGTAATGTATTCCCAAGTTTAGGGCGGCATTGCTAAGGTATGCAAGTTCTAGTATTGGGAGATGCTGCTGCGCGCAGGGCCCAACAGCCTGACTCTCCATGAGGCTTTGGATAGTGGAGCCTGTGGGTGTAGGTGTTTATGCCCCTGTTGGCCGCTGCTCTAGGGCAGAGGTTCTCAACTCCGGTCCTGGTGGGGCAAACACTGTTCAGGTTTTCATGCGGTCCCTAATGAATATGCATGAGATACATTTACATACAATGGGAGCTCTGCATACTAATGCAGCACAAGCATATTTATTAGGGACAGCATGAAACCTGAATGGTGTTTGGCCCTCCCGGACTGCAGTTGGAAAACTCTGCTCTAGGTATTGCACATGTTTATGGTATCTGTGCTCTGTAGGGTAAAATATAGGCGTTTCAGGAATGTTTATTTTATCTGCAATAAAGGTTCCATCTTTATTACCATGGTTTAGTACTGGGTAAAATATGGGGAAAGGGTTGGCAGGAGTCACAGCTGGGACTTGAACTTGTGACCTTCTGCTCTTAAACACACTGGCTGTGTGTACTGCACCACACTGTTGCCACAGGGACAGTTCATTTCCTGGGGATACCATGACTGTTCGTCAGACAGACCCTGTCTGTTGCATTGCACAGCACCCACGTAAATGGGGCTAGGCCATAGTCTGCTGTGGGCAGATGCCACTGCCCCCTCTGCCACCAGCACCCTCCGCCACCATGCTGCCAAGCCATTATGCCGGTGGTGCGCAGTCCCAGGCCATCCAGTATGCCGGTAGGCAGCTGCCTATGGTGTGGGTTCTCGGGTAGGGGTGCCTACATGGACATGCGTGCTTCCCCCCCCCCGCACCGCTTGCCAATGTTATGTGCCCTTGGGGGTACCTGCTGGGTAATCTCCCCTGTGACACTGTGGGACACACACTCATGCCCATGTTGGACCCTCATCAGTTGCTGTCTTGCTTCTTTACAGTTTCGGCATTCCTATTTGCAATCTAGGCATCTGCCTAGCCCGCACTGTGCCCCAGCTGGACCACAGCATGTGCCGCCTGCAGCCCCCTGTATCCCATTTACAGCATCTGTACAGTTGCCCTTTCCTACGTGCCCACTCTGCTGTTGCTGCACATGTGCACGCCATAACAAACCTGCCCAATCTAAATGACAGAAACCCTGATCAGCGCTATTTCAATGTGGGATCATTCACTTTGTAGGGGGACAGAGCATAGACCCTTCCAAACATGATATCTTAATTAATACACTTTGTCAGTAGTGTTGCTTAATGTTTATCATTAATATCACTATTGGCCAGCTTGGTTATTGGGATTTTAGATGTGGTTGTGGTCCTTTTATATGTTTATTTGCCTCTTTGTTCCCTGCACATGTATCACAACTATCACTTTTCTGGGTTTCCCTGCCCTTGCTGCACATTGCTGACTGAAATGGTTTTCTCTTTTCTGCAAATGTGCCTTAACGCGAGGGTTTCACTGATGTTAGTGTTCAGACCCGGATTTCACAGCAGTAGTGTGCCTGGAGCCTCTCCCCTCCCACTCTCCGCCCATTGACCCCTTCTCTCCGCCCTCTGGGAAACCTTACTCCACCCTTCAGACACGGATTTCACAGCATTAGTGTGCGTTAACGCCACCGCTGCATTATCACGCGCTAAGTGATGTTATCGCGCGATAATGTCACTTATCGTGCGATAATACCACCACTGCGACGTTAAGACGGTTTAGTAAACATACCCCTAAGTGTGCCGTCAGTTCATGTAAAGCCTGCTGGCCAAGGACACTGTGGTGGAAATGGACTTGGACATTGTGGCCATTACAGAAATATGGTTTAATGAATCACATGATTAGGATATAGTCATAGCTGGTTATAATCTATTCAGAAGAGACAGAGAAAATGGAAAAGGAGGAGGAGTAGCCTTGTATGTCAAAAGCAATATTAAACCTACTGAAATGCAGGGGGCATGGGGAAAATAAGAAGCGCTCTGGATTGTGTTGGAAAGAGGAGATGGCACTGTCATCCATACTGCTGTAGTCTACAGACCTCCAACTCAAATCAAAACAAGTAGCCCAAATGCCCTCGAGTATGGAGCAGAGAGCTTAAAGATCCCAAATTACCCATGTCTACCAATAGCCAAATTAATATGAATAAAATACAGTCTCTAAAATGCTTGTATGCAAATGCTAGAATTCTAAAAACTAAGATGGGAGAGTTAGAATATATAGCACTAAATGAGAGGTTAGATATAATTGGAATATCAGAGACATTGTGGAAGGAGGACAACCAGTGGGACACTGTGATACCTGGGTACAAACTATATCGTAATGATAGAGCTGATCAAATTGGTGTAGGGGTTGCGCTCTGTGTTAGAGAGGGCATTGAGTCAGAAAGGATTAAAGTTCTGCAGGAAACAAAATTTGCTGTAGAATCTCTATGGATTGAAATTCCATGTAAAAAGGGGAAGGCGATGGCAGTGGGGGTGTACTATCGACCGCCTGGCCGGAATGAACAAATGGATGATGAAATGCTCAAAGAAATCAAGGAAGCTAACAAAAGTTACAGCGCAGTAATAATAATGGGTGATTTCAATTACCCTGGTATCGACTGGGTCAGTGTCACGGCAAGACATGCTAGGGAGATAAAGTTCCTAGATGAAATAAATGACTGCTTCTTGGAGCAGCTGGTTCATGAACCAAACAGAGGGGAAGCCATATTAGACCTGGTCCTTAGTGGAACACCAGATCTAGTGCAAGAGATAAGGGTGTTGGGGCCACTTGGCAATAGTTATCATAGCATGATCGCCTTTGATTTAATTAGTGGAGGAGGGATAGTAAGGAAATCCACCTTTTAACTTTTGAAAGGGAGACTATGATAGAAACATAGAAACATAGAAACATTATGACAGAAAAAGACCACATGGCCTATCTAGTCTGTCCTTCCATATCAACAACTACAACAGTCCACTTTTTACCTTTAGAGATCCTCTGTGTTGGTCCCATGCTTTTTTGAATTCAGTTACCATCCTCATCTCTACCACCTCCACTGGGAGACTATTCCATGGATCCACTACTCTTTCCGTAAAGAAATATTTCCGCATATCACTCCTGAATCTATCTCCCTTCACCCTCATCCCATGTCCCCTCGTAGCAGAACTTGCTTTCAATTGAAAGAGGCTCTCTCCCTGAACATTTATGCCACGGAGATATTTAAACATCTCAATCATATCACCTCTATCCCGCCTTTCCTCTAAGGTGTACATATTAAGATCCTTGTCTGTCCTCATATGCTTTATAATGAAGCCCACTAATCATTTTAGTAGTCACCCTCTGCACCGACTCCATCCTGTTCACATCCCTTTGAAGGTGCGGTCTCCAGAATTGCACACTATACTCCAAATGAGGTCGCACCAAAGACTTATACAGAGGCATTATCACTTCCTTTTTTCTGCTAGCCATTCCTCGACGTATGCACCCAAGCATCCTTCTAGCTTTTGTCGTCGCCTTTTCAGCCTGTTTAGCTACTTTAAGATCATCAGACACAACCACGCCTAAGTCCCGCTCTTCTTTAGTGGACAAAAGTACTTCACCTCCTATAATGTATTGCTCCCTTGGATTGCTGCAGCCCAAATGTATGACCTTACATTTTTTAACATTAAATCCCAGCTGCCAAATTCTAGACCATTCTTCAAGCTTAGCAAGATCCCTCCTCATGTTATCTACACCTTCCTGGGTGTCTACTCTATTGCAGATTTTGGTATCATCTGCAAAGAGGGAAACCTTACCCGACAGTCCTTCCGCTATATCACTAACAAAGATGTTAAAAAGAATCGGACCAAGGACAGATCCCTGGGGTACACCACTGGTAGCATCCTTCTCCTCAGAGTGAGCTCCATTTACCTGTACTCTTTGTCGCCTCCCACCCAACCAATTTCTAACCCAAGCAGTAACTTTAGGGTCCATCCCTAGGGTGCTCAGTTTGTTTATAAGTCGCCTGTGAGGAACAGTGTCAAAGGCTTTACTGAAATCTAAATACACCACATCTAGAGCTCTCCCTCGGTCCAACTCCCTGGTCACCCAGTCAAAGAAATCAATCAGATTTGTCTGACAAGACCTGCCTCTGGTGAATCCATGCTGCCTCGGATCCTGTAATCCGCTGGACTCCAGAAACCTCACTATTTTCTCTTTCAGCATCGTTTCCAACAATTTACTCACCACCGAAGTTAAACTAACCGGCCTGTAGTTTTCAACCACATCCTTACTTCCGCTTTTGTGTAAAGGCACCACATGAGCCTCTCTCCAGTCCTTTGGCACCACTCCCGACTCCAACGAGGCATTGAAAAGGTCAGTCAGTGGAGTTGCTAGAACGTCCCCAAGTTCCCTCAGTATTCTAGGCTGTATCCCATCCGGTCCCATCGCTTTGTCTACTTTAAGTTGAGCTAGTTTCTCACGAACACAGTCTTCTGAAAATTGTTCAAGATGTCCCTCGCTTCTGTTCCTATTTGTGGGTGTTTTCTGAGGTCCTGCTCCTGGTTCTTCATCTGTGAACACAGAACAAAAATATTTGTTAAGCAATTCCTCTTTATCCTTATCAGCTTCTACATATTCCCCCCTGCACCCTTGAGTCTGACAATACCACTTTTGCCCTTCCTCTTCTCACTAATATATCTAAAAAATGTCTTATCCCCCCATTTTATTGCATTGGCTATTTCCTCCTCCTTTTGAATCTTTGCCTTCTTGACTACTTTGCTAGCTTCTCTAAATCTTTCCAAATACAGATGCCTGTCTTCCTCTCTCTGTGATCTCTTGTATTTCATGAAGGCCTCCCTCTTTTTCTTCACTTTCTCAGCTACTTCTTTAGTAAACCATAGCGATCTCCTTTTCCTTTTGCCTTTATTTACCATTTTAACAAAAAGGTTGGTTGCCCTTAAAATATCCCCTTTCAGTTTTACCCACTGTTTTTCTACATCCCCCTGCTGTTCCCATCCCACTAACGACTCTCTGAGGTATTGGCCCATCTTCGCAAAGTTAGTCTTCCTAAAGTCTAAGATCCTTACCTTGGAATGGATTCTAACAGCCCTAGTCCTAATACTGAACCACACCATCTGGTGATCACTGGATGCAAAATGATCTCCCACTACAACATCAGAAACACTTTCACCATTGGTAAGCACCAAGTCCAATATAGCCCCTTCACGTGTGGGGTCTGTTATTTATTTATTTATTTATTTGCAAATCTTTTATATACCGCCATTTCCTAAGATCAGTGGCGGTTTACATTGAACAACAAGAGATACATAAAACAGTGCTGTGAACAGGTACATTGAACAGTATTCAATTACCAATTGCCTGAATAGTTCTCCCTGTAGAGAATCCAGGATCTCCTTACTTCTAGATGATACTGCAGCAGGAATGTGCCAATCAACATCTGGCATATTGAAATCTCCTATCAGTAGCACTTCCCCTTTCCTAGCAATGCTGCATATGTCTTCAATTAACTCTCTGTCCACCTCTTCCTCTTGTGAGGGAGGTCTGTATATCACACCAATGCAAATAGATTTCTGTTTCCCTCTTTCTAGTTTAACCCACAATGCCTCCTCTCTCCCTTTTAAGCTCTGTAATTCCAAAGCTTTAATAGTAGTTTTTACATATAGTGCCACTCCTCCTCCCCTTCTTCCTACCCTGTCCTTTCTGAATAAAGTATAGCCAGGTATAGTTACATCCCGGTCATGGTTTTCTGTGAACCATGTTTCTGTAACTGCCACTAAATCCAAGTCAGCCACTCCCACCAAAGCTTCAACATCAGGGATCTTATTTCCCATGCTACGGGCATTTATACACACTGCTTTCCATATGTTACCCCTGTTACCCATTTCCATAAAGGTATTTAATGTATCACTTACCTGGGGGCTTTCATTTACCTGGGGGCTTTCTTCACCTATCCACAACGAATCTAGTTTAAAGCCCTCTTCAGTAGATTAGCCAGTCTACTACCGAAGATGCGTTGACCTTTCTTGGACAGATGGATGCCATCTCTGCTCTGCAACCCTTGGAACAGCATCCCATGGTCTAGGAAACCAAAACGCTCTCGATGACACCATCCACGCAGCCATGCATTCATCTCCAGGATGCGAGCCTCTTTGCCATGGCCTTTACTCTCAACAGGGAGAATTGAAGAGAACACCACCTGTGCACCTAACTGCTTCACCCTCTGTCCCAGAGCCATGAAGTCACTTTTGATACGTTCCGAGGTATACCTGGCAGTATCATTTGTTCCAACATGGATTAGCAACATTGGGTAATAGTCAGTGGGCTTGATGAGTCTCGGCAAACTCTCCATAACATCTTGGATTTTGGCACCAGGCAGACAGCATACCTCTCTGGACATCAAGTCTGGTCGGCAGATGGATGCCTCAGTACCCCTCAGAAGAGAGTCTCCAACCACCACTACCCTTCGTTTCCTTCTGGTCACTGATTCTGCAACTTTGGGGTACTTGAGCTCTGGTTCTTCCCTTTACAGGGATGCTTTCACCTCCTCCACTTCCAGGGCTGCATAATGGTTCTTCAATTCAAGGGTTGGAGAATTTGGATTGGTGATTTTGCAGGCCCTGGTGACTTGTGTCCAACCATCGACATTCTGTTGGCACCCATCTTCTCCTGTGCTGGAGAGCTTGGTTGCTGCAAGAAGCATCTCATCAATGTACTTCTCACTGTCTTGAATGCTCCTCAGCCTCGCCACCTCCTCTCTGAGCTCCTCCACTTGTTTCCTCAGAGCTTCAGCATGCAGGCACCCTGCACATGGAACTGGTCCTTCAACTGGCATTAGGACTTCTGTCTGGACTGAGGCAGAAGCTGTAACGGGGGCAACAGCTTTAGCAATACGATTTTTCCCAGCCATTGTTCTGTTCGTGGAGCTTAGGTATCTGTTAAAGCAAAAGAGAGAGATCTACCAAGTACCAGCCGGTTTCACAGCTGTCCTTTCAGAGAAAAAGCAGTCAAATCTCTTTAATTATATTCAAAATGTGCTGGTCCAATTCTCTGTGATTTGTAAAAGGGGGAGGTGCCCTATAAAGCAAGACTGCTCACTAGGGGTGGGTGGGAGTCGGGGTGGGTAGGGAGGGAACTAACACCTGATTAGGTGTTAGCAGTTTCTAAACCTGAGGAGGTTACTAGAGCTCAGCAACCTATTGTGCTCAAGGAAAGTTCCCCTAAAGCACCAAAAAGAAAGTAACCTTGCTTTAAAAAATATACAAAAAACCCTTTTAAGAGCTCCCAGTCAGAGAGCTAGCAATGTAATATAATAAAAACAAACAAACCAACCCTCAAATCCTTACTGTTTGTTGATCTGTAGAGCCCTGGTTAGGAAAGCCTCAACAGGGCAAGGCACTGGAGCCTTTTATGCAGGCCTCAGCTGCACTCAGGAAATCAAGCCCACTAACTCCTGATTAGGTGTTAGCAGTTTCTAAACCTGAGGAGGTTACTAGAGTTCATCAACCTATTGTGCTCAAGGAAAGTTCCCCTAAAGCACCAAAAAGAAAGTAACCTTCCTTTACAAAATATACAAAAAAACATTTTAAGAGCTCCCAGTCAGAGAGCTTGCAATGTAATATAATAAAAACAAACAAACCAACCCTCAAATCCTTACTGTTTGTTGATCTGTAGAGCCCTGGTTAGGAAAGCCTCAACAGGGCAAGGCACTGGAGCCTTTTATGCAGGCCTCAGCTGCACTCAGGAAATCAAGCCCACTAACTCCTGATTAGGTGTCAGCAGTTTCTAAACCTGAGGAGGTTACTAGAGTTCATCAACCTATTGTGCTCAAGGAAAGTTCCCCTAAAGCACCAAAAAGAAAGTAACCTTGCTTTAAAAAATATACAAAAAACCCTTTTAAGAGCTCCCAGTCAGAGAGCTAGCAATGTAATATAATAAAAACAAACAAACCAACCCTCAAATCCTTACTGTTTGTTGATCTGTAGAGCCCTGGTTAGGAAAGTCTCAACAGGGCAAGGCACTGGAGCCTTTTATGCAGGCCTCAGCTGCACTCAGGAAATCAAGCCCACTAACTCCTTATTAGGTGTTAGCAGTTTCTAAACCTGAGGAGGTTACTAGAGTTCAGCAACCTATTGTGCTCAAGGAAAGTTCCCCTAAAGCACCAAAAAGAAAGTAACCTTACTTTAAAAAATATACAAAACAACCCTTTCAAGAGCTCCCAGAGAGCTAGCAATGTAATATAATAAAAACAAACAAACAAACCCTCAAATCCTTACTGTTTGTTGATCTGTAGAGCCCTGGTAAAATTATAAAATGAGGAAAATAGTTAAGAAAAAACTAAAAGGAGCAGTTGCAAAGGTTAAAGACTTACATCAAGCTTGGGTGTTGTTGAAAACTACTATCTTGGAAGCCCAGACCAGCTGTATTCCACGCTTTAAGAAAAGTGGAAGGAAGTCCAAAAAACTGACAGCATGGTTTAAAGGTGAGGTCAGAGAGGCTGTTGTTGCCAAAAAAGCATCTTTCAGGAAATGGAAAAAAGAGCCAAACGATGAAACCTGGAAACAGCATAAGTACTGGCAAGTCAAATGCAAGGCATTGATAAGGCAGGCAAAGGGAGAATTTGAGAAGAAGCTGGCTGCGGAAGCAAAAACGCAAAATAAAGACTTTTTCAAGTACATTCGTAGCAAAAAACCTGTGAGAGAGTCAGTTGGTCCATTAGATGATAGAGGGGTTAAAGGGGCACTAAGAGGCGACAAGGTGATAGCGGAGAGACTGAATGAATTCTTGCTTCGGTCTTTACTGAGGAAGAGGTAGGGATGTTACCCATGACTGAAGTGGTATTTAAAGGTGTGGAAGAATTTAAGGAAATATTGATACATCGGGAAGATGTATTACAACTATTAGATAACCTGAAGAGTAGCAAATTACCTGGGCTGAATGGTATACATCCAAGGGTGTTGAAAGAACTGAAATATGAGATTGCAGACCTGCTATTAGTAATCTGTGAATTTATTAAAATCATCTCTAATACCTGAAGATTGGAGGATCGCCAATGTAACACCAATTTTTAAAAAGGGTTCAAGGGGTGATCCGGGAAACTACAGACAGGTGAGCCTGACGTCAGTACTGGGAAAAATGGTAGAAACCATCATAAAGAATAAAATTACTCAGCATGTAGATAGTCAAGGCCTAATAGGAGACAGCCAACATGGCTTTAGACAAGGAAGATCTTGTCTTACTAATCTGTTATCTTTTTTTGAAGGTGTGAATAAACAGGTGGACAAAGGTGAGTCGGTTGATATAGTGTATCTGGACTTTCAGCCTTTGACAAGATCCCTCATCAGAGACTTTTGGCAAAACTAAAGAGTCATGGGATAGGAGGCAGTGTACTACTGTGGATCAGGAACTGGTTAAAAGATAGAAAGCAGAGGGTAGGGCTAAATGGCCAATTTTCCCAATGGAGAAAGGTGAATAGTGGTGTACCCCAGGGATCTGTGCTGGGTCCGTTGCTTTTTGACATGTTCATAAATGACTTGGAAAGTGGAATAACGAGCGAGGTTATCAAATTTGCAGATGACACAAAACTATTTAAAGTTGTTAAAACCCAAGAGGATTGTGGAAAATTGCAAGAGGATCTTGATAAATTGAAAGACTGGGCATCAAAATCGCAGATGAAATTTAATGTGGACAAGTGCAAAGTTTTGCACCTAGGGAAGAACAACCCAAACTATGGTTACACGATGCAAGGTTCCACATTAGGAACCACCACCCAGGAAAAAAGATTTAGGCGTCATTGTGGATACCATGTTAAAACCCTCAGCCCAGTGTGCAGCGGCGGCCAAGAGAGCAAATAGAATGCTAGGTATCATAAGGAAAGGAATGTAAAATAAAACAAAAGATATTATAATGCCTCTATATCGGTCCATGGTGAGACCGCACCTTGAATATTGTGTGCAATTCTGGTCGCCGTATCTTAAAAAGAATATAGCGATATTAGAAAAGGTTCAGAGTAGAGCCACCAAAATGGTAAAGGGGATGGAAGGATACTCCTATGAAGAAAGGCTAAAAAGGTTAGGGCTCTTTAACCTGGAAAAGAGACGGCTGAGGGGAGATATGATAGAAGTCTATAAATTAATGAACGGAGTGGAACGGGTAAACGTAGATCGATTGTTTACGTTATCAGAATATAGAAAGACTAGTGGACATGCAATGAAGCTACAGGGTAAACTATTTAAGACTAATAAAAGAAAATATTTTTTCACTCAACGTGTAATCAAACTCTGGAATTTGTTACCAGAGGATGTAGTAAAGACTGTTAGTGTAGCTGGGTTTAAAAAAGGTTTGGACAAGTTCCTGGAGAAAAGGTCCATAAACCATTATTAAGAAGGGACCCAGGATATCAATGCTTCACCCAATAAAAGCATTGTGGAACCTGTGTCTTTTGGGAAAACTGCTAGGTACGTATGACCTAGATTGGCCACTGTTGGAAACAGGATACTGGGCTTGATGGACCTTGTTCTGACCCATTATGGCATATCTTATGTTCTTATGTTATGTTCTTATGAAGAGATAGATATCTAATTGATTATAGATATTGCCAAGATAGCCACCAAGGCGGAAGCGATCATATTGGGTGACTTTAATCTACTCTATGTGGATTGGATTACTCCTTCTGCAAAACTGGAAAGAAGCAAAAAAATTATGGATGCTCTCCAAGATGTGTTACTTAGACAAATGGTGATGGAACCAACCAGGAAAAGCTCAACGCTGGATTTAGTGCTCATCAACAGTGATAGCATGTCAAATGTCTGGGTGGGTGCCCCTGTGAGCAAAAGTGATC
Organism: Ichthyophis bannanicus; assembly: GCA_033557465.1. Classification (NCBI taxonomy): domain Eukaryota; kingdom Metazoa; phylum Chordata; class Amphibia; order Gymnophiona; family Ichthyophiidae; genus Ichthyophis; species Ichthyophis bannanicus. Next base: position 809,254,627 of record CM066036.1, read on the forward strand.
ATCACACGGTGTGGTTTGAGAGAAAAGCCAAGGTGCAGTCCAATCATAGCAAGCTCAAAGTCCTAAACTTCAAAAACACTGACTTCAATAAAATGGCCGAGTACTTAAAGGAGGAGATGACCGGGTGGAAAGAGATACGGGAAGTGGAATTGCAATGGGTTAAACTAAAGGTGGCAATAAATGGGGCAACAGATAAATATGTAAGAAAAGTAAATTAAAACAAAAGGAGAAGGAAACATATTTGGTTTTCCAAAGAAGCGGCTGCTCAGATAAAGGCAAAAAACACAACTTTGGCAAAATTCAAAAGCTTGCAAACAGAGGAACACAGAAATGAATACAGGATCAAACTAAAAGAGTCAAAAAGAGAAATAAGGATAGCAAAATCAAAGACAGAGGAAAAGATGGCTAAAGATGTTAAGTGTGGCGACAAAACTTTCTTCAGGTATATTTGGGAAAGGAAGAAAATCAGAGGTGGAACTGCAGGACTCAGAAGTGCTGGGAACAGACTCGTGGAAAGTGACATTGAAAAAGCGAAATTGCTAAACAAATACTTCTGCTCTGTTTTTACTAAAGAAAATCCTGGAGAAGGACCACCTGTGACTCCCAAATATAAAAATGGGAATGAAGTAGATACCACACCATTCACAGAAGATGAGGTGTTAGAACAACTTGCAAAACAAAGTGGACAAGGCCATGGGACCAGATGAGATACATTCCAGGATACTGAAAGAGCTCAGAGAGGTTCTTGTTGGGCCGTTAAAGGATGTTTTCAACAGATCCTTGAAAACAGGAGTAGTTTCTCAGGACTGGAGAAGGGCGGATGTGGTACCTCTACACAAAAGTGGTGACAGGGAAAAAGTGTCAAACTAGATGCCCGTGAGCCTTACCTTGGTGGCGGGAAAAGTAATGGAGGCACTCCTGAAAGAGTGAATAGCGAACTTTCTCAAAACCAACAGGTTGCAAGATCCGAGGCAACATGGTTTTACCAAAGGACGATCTTGCCAAACAAATCTGATTGAGTTCTTTGACTGGAACTAGATCAGAGAACTAGATCAGGGGCATGCGATGGATGTCATCTACGTGGATTTCAGCAAAGCCTTTGATACTGTTCCTCATAGGAGGCTTATCAATAAACTCAGTAGTTTGGGGATGGGTCCCAAGGTGGTAAACTGGATCAGAAATTGTTTGACTGACAGACGACAGAAGGTGATAGCAAATGGAGCTCACTCGGATGAAAGGAAGGTGATTAGCGGGGTGCCCCAGGGTTCAGTCCTGGGCCTGGCACTGTTCAATGTATTTGTGAGTGATATTGCTGAAAGACTGAATGGAAAGGTCTGTCTTATTGCAGATGACATGAAAATTTGCAACAGTGTGGACTCCCCCGAGGGAGTGATTAACATGAGGAAAGATCTACAAAAGCTGGAAGAATGGTCTAATGCTTGGCAATTAAGATTTAATGCAAAGAAGTGCAGTGTCAAGCACTTGGGTAGCAGAAATCCAAGGGAAATGTACGCGATAGGGGGCGAGAGGTTGGTGTACACGGATCAGGAGAAATCCCTTGTGTGATTATTTCTGTAGATCTCAAGGTGGCAAAACAGTGCGACAAGGCGGTGGCAAAAGCCAGGAGGATGTTGGGCTGCATACGAAGAGGAATTACCAGCAGAAAGGAAGAGTTACTAATGCCACTGTATAAGTCACTGGTGAGGCCTCACTTGGAATACTGTGTTCAGTTTTAGAGACCGTATCTTGCAAAGGATGTAAAAAGAATGGAAACTGTTCAGAGGAAGGCGACCAAAATGATTTGGAGCCTGCGTCAGAAGCCTTATGAGAAGAGACTTGAAGACCTAAATATGTACACTTTGGAGGAGAGGAGGGATAGGGGAGATATGATTCAGACCTTTAAATACTTAGAGAAATAATGAACAAACAAACCTCTTCCAAAGACGGGGAAGCTGTAAAACTAGCTGTAAAACATGTTCTCATGAAGCTGAAAGGTGGTAAATTGAAAGGCAATGTCAGGAAATACTTCTTCACTGAAAGGGTGGTGGGTGCTTGGAATGCCCTCCCGATGGAAGTGGTGGGGGCAAACACAGTCATGGAATTCAAAATGGCATGGGACAGACACAGTGGATCCCTTTACAGAAACAGGATAAAATCAAAATAAACTGAACCATCTAATTTCTCAACAAATAGGGGTGTCCTGCATGGAGCGGTGGGTTCACCCCTAAACAAAGACATGGAGAGGAGTGGCCTGCACAGAGTGGCAGGTGCACCCCTAAACAAAGGGATGGGGAGGGGTGCACCTACTCCTGCCATCTTACTAGGCAGACTAGATAGACCATACTGGTGTTTATATGCCGTCATTTACTATGTTACTATATTAAGCTTTGCATGGTGTGGCTCACAGTGGGTTAAAGAAGGTGCAGATAGTTCTTTAAGTTCCCTGGCTGTCAGGAGCTATTGTTTTGCTATGATTGCAGCTGCTTTTTGCTTCACCCCCCCCCCCCAAATTTGCCACCCTAGGTGACTGCCTTGTGTGCCTAATGCTTACGCTGGTCTTTTGCATTATTATAGTAACATAGTAAATGATAGCTGATAAAGATCAGCACGAACATCCAGCCTCCCCAGTAAAGTGATTTTATTTGTAACTGCTACTCCGTGCATATTACTCAAGTTTTTTTGATGTGCGGTGCCCCCTTGGGGGCTACTGGGTCTGGGACCAGCCTGGCTGAAGTCCCCTCGAGGGTTTGCTCTGTCGGTCTTCGTCAGTTTGGCGCCTGGTGCCTCCACCTGGGGAAGAAAGGTGTTGGTGGGCAGGATTTCCCTCCTTTCATCCAGGAAACCTCTGCAAAAACACTGCAGTGAACAAGGCTGGCTTAAATAGTATTTTCAATTTATTTACAAAATATATGCCTCAAGTATTGTGATAAAATAATGCAGCATGTACAACCCATAGTATGATAAGTGGTTCAAGCAGGTAAGGTGAATTAGCAATATAGGATGTAAGATAAGGCAGTTCGAACAACCAATATGTAATGACTTAAGTTAACCTTTAAAGTTTATGGATTTAACGTTATTAACCTGTCTCCGAACTCCCCTTCCTTTCCCTTTGCCTACTAGTCCCAAATCTCACCCTCTGCTGGAGCTCTGGACCGGTGGCTGCTTGTGAAAGGAGAGGTTTTGTAAATCTGTCCAATCGCTGAGGCTGTAGCCTTGGCTCCGCCTCCTCCAATCCAGAGTAGGTTTTGCACTTCTGCCCACTCTGGAATAACTGTTGTAGCTCTCCCTTGAACTGATCTGTCGCTGGACTTTCCTGGGTCTTGTGGCTCCTAGTCTGGAATGGATTCTGCCACTGCTACTCTCTCTGGAGCTGATACTGTCACTGGACCTCCCCTGGTCTTGTGACTCCTAGTCCAGAATGGATTCTGTGCCACTGGACTCCCAAGCCTGGATTAGGCTTTCCAGAGTCTGCCATCTCCTTTCTCTGGGTAGGAAGGAGATGGTCTGCCTCCATCTTTAGTCCTATCCCAGACTGGATCTGTAGGAGGCTCCCTGTTGGGATCTTCACTCCAAGTCTGTCTTGGCTCCCAGGAGACTTTCAGCACTATCTTCAGGAGGAAAAGTTCTTTTAGACTAAGAAGCTTAATAGTCTCTAAATCCTAAACTCCACTTTTTCTCAAACTTTCTTATTAGTTTTCAGGGATTTTTAGTACCAGCACCTGTTTATCTGATGCCATTTCTCTTACGGTGAGCAACTTCTGCCGGTCCCCAGTATTTACTCCTTCACCCTCCGTCTAGTGTGCGCACTTTATTCCCCTACAGTATTCCCTATCGATTTAAAATTAAATCTTACTATTGGATATAAATGTGAGCAAATATTACCCTTACTACTTCTGCACAGGCAGTGATTTGCATATCCCCCTAAATGTTTACTTTCCAGCTTCTCTAGTCCAGTGACTGTTTACCTTTCATATTTCCACAAATGATATATTATTGTAAACCGCTCTAATGCTTCGGCCTGAGCGGTATATCAAATTCAAATAAACATAAACATAAACATAAACATAAACATACTGCAGTCTGCTGTTATAATGTTGCCCCTCATCTGACCTCTTCAGCAGCATACAGTGACTCTTTTACCTTTGATTCTACATTATTCAACATACTCTCAAACACCCACCTTTAGGGGGGGGGGTTTCAGAAGTATAAAAATCATTTAAGTTTTCTTTTGAGCAGAAACGCTCCTCTTGCTTTATATGAATTTGCTGTGTTTATCCAGTGCTTTTTTAAATTCAGTCATGGTTTTTGCCCCCACCACCTCCACCAAAAGAGCATTTCATGCATCCACTATCCTTTTGGTGAAAAATATTTCCTGATTTTGCTTTTAAGTTTTTATTTCCTGTAGCTTCATTTTATGTTCTCTAGTTTTCTAGCTTTTGTGTCTTTGAAAAAGGTTGGTGTGTTCACTAAAACCTTTCAAGTCTTCAAAGATCTGTATCATATCTCCCTGTCCCTCCTTTTTTCTAGGATGTATACAGGGGTGTAAGTTCAAATGAAGGAATTTACTGAGAATCCCCCCATGATGTCAGCGTTGATGGCTGCGGGAAAGGGGGTACACCTCCCCCTCCCCCTTCCCCTCCCACCCTCCTCCAAAAGCTTTAAAAAAACCCATGGCAAATATACTTCCTTTAAAGCGAGTTTTCCGTGTGCCTCCTGCTACCTCTCTCCCTGTAAAGCACTATTTCCCAGCAGATGGAGAAACAACTTCCGCTACCTGGCCGATGTGCTTCTGGGGGGTCTTCGGATGGCAGGTAACAGCGCTTTACATGGAGAGAGGTAGCGGGAGGCATGCGGCAAACTTATTTTAAACAAAGTATCATGTTTTTCAGCTGCCATGTGGGGATCACTGCACCCCTTAGATCCTCTTTTTGCCTGCCCCCACCCCCATATTGCAAGGGTTGCTTGGGCAGAATTTACACCATTGGGTGTACATACTCACGTCTTCAGGTGTCTTCTTATTTGACTTCTCCCACAGACCCCATACCATTTTGGTCACTTTCCTCTGGAGTGCATCAAGTCTTTTTATATCCTTAGCGAGATACAACCTCGAAAACGGAACACAGTCGGGGTGTTTTTATAGGGGAGCCGTGGACAGTTCCAGGGCCCACACTTGCACACATGTATGGGCACTTCCGCGGGCACTTTGGCAAGGCGGGATTTTGTAAGCATTTGTTGAAGTTCCTTCTGTGCCAATCCAGAGTTGGGGTGTGCATGGGGATACAGCATAGGTGAGGTGTAGATGTGGGTTCAAGGGACGCGCATATATTATAGAATACTATGATGTATACGCATCCCTGCATCAATCTAGGTGCCACCAACTATGCATGCCCTAGGCCAGATATAACTAAATGCCTACAGTATGGCACATCGGTACGTTACTATTTTATAAAGTGAGGCATGTACGTTCCTCATTTTATAAAACAGGACAGCTAATGCACGAGGATGCATGTCATGTACAAGGGGGGCTTACAAAATTACCCTCAGTATGACTAGGTTACTCTTCTTTTCATAGCCCTTCATTGGCTCCTTATCTGCATTCAAATTCAATCCTAGCTGGTGCTTACCTAGAAGTACAGTACATGCCACCTCTCTTCCCTCTTATAGCCCCTCTAGCTAGATTCGTCCTTTTGACTTCCATTCAGGGAAACTGCTCCGATCTGTATCTTTCTCCTCTATTTCTAACTTCAGATGCAACACTTTGTATAGTGTAATGTCCTGCCACGGCTTTACTGAGTTGTTGCGTCTTGCTCCACTTCTGGCCAGGTGCAAGGCCTTCTTACAGACACATATCTTCGAGATTTGCTTTTAAATCAAAAGCCCCCCAGTTTTTTGGGGTTTTTTTTCATTCATTATATTGTAATACTTAAATGATTGCTAGCAATTTGTGGGCCTCATAACCAGCCAGAGAGGTCATCATTTAAAGTTATATGCCAGCAATGGTATTTAACTTTACAGGTAATAAAGTTAAACTCCCCATCTATTCCATGGCTTCACATCCCTTTATCTTGTTGATGCTAACTCTCCCCAATTCTTTCCCTTCATTCAAAGAACTTCAAACCCCAAGTCCATAATATCCATTTCCTACTTCTTGCTCTCCAGCCATTTTGTCTGCTACCCTGTCAGCTGCTCTAGAGCTTCAATGTTTCTTCCTTTCATTTAGCCCTTTGGCGTGGCCCTTAGGCGTGACACTTTGGCTAAAGAAGGATTCAACACGGAAATATCCCTGCTTCATAGCAGCAAACAATTCATCATCAACTATAAGAGCAAGCTTCTAAACGCACGTATTAGTTTCAGTATTTCCCTCTATTATCTGGAAGTTGATATCTGATATATTGTTCTGTTTATGCCACTACTATTTTGTTAGTTTAAATAATTTCCTACTACTTCACATCAGATTGTTTTATCTATTTTATGTATTTTAGAGTACAATTATAATCTTCAACACTAATTCTTCCTACTGCACTCTACCAATGAAGATATTTTATAAGTTACTATAGATCAAACCACACCATCCTTCGGTGCGTAAAGATAAGGACAACAATCTTCGACTATGGCAGTGCCTTACTACCACCCCAAATTTCTCTTCAACAACCTACTCTACCCACAGAAATTAATATCTTTACACTTATACCCCCTATACCTATGGTTACCAACTATCATCTCAACATATCGCATGCTTCACTATCCCTTGCTGAACATACACACTAAAGCCAGAAACAATGACAATAACATTAAACAGCATAATCATTTAAATCCAGAGGCATACCCTAAGATGCCCTATAACTTAAACACCACATCCATAGAACTTATGAACACCAGATCTGTAAGAAACAAGATCAATATCATCAGAGACCACATTGAAGATCAACATCCTGACATCTTATGCATTACAGAATCCTGGCTCAACCACACTGACCACGTTCTCCTCAACCAACTGGTCCCCCCCTCATACTCCGCCTTTAACAACCCTCGCACTCACAAAAGAGGAGGTGGAGTGTTAATCATCGCAAAAGACTCACTCAAGCTTCAACCTAATACTGCTAACAGCTCTGACCATTGCAGCTCTATTGTAGTTGGAAATAAGCATTTAGCCATTTGCCTAATTTACAGAGCCCCCCACGCTCCAGCGGAAGAACTAACCTCCATTCTTGAAACCGTATGTGCAGTCAACATGAACCACAAACCGCTAATCCTACTAGGTGACTTTAACCTCAGCTCTGCCTCAAATAATGACAAGGTAACCTTCCTACAAGCAATGGACTCTTTACAATACACCCAGCTTATAAGCACTCCCACGCATAGATACGGATCCACGCCTGATCTCATTTTCGCACCAAAACACATCATGGACAGGGGCTTCATCTCGTCACCTGTAATCACTCCGGTTCCTTGGTCTGACCACCACAGAATCAAAATAGAATTCTTAAACAAAATAGATAAGCTTAAAAATACACAATCTTCTTTATTTAGGATAAGAAGATTCAAAGCTTTCAAAAAAGAACAGTTCCTAAAAGAAACACTACCTTACCTTAATTTAAACGAACTCGATCTCAACAAGCAAGTTAACAATTGGTACAATACCATCAACACAGCAGCAAAAACTAACCTAGTCTTTAATCCGAATAATAAACGACATCACGCGCCATGGTACTCCAATAGCATACGCCACGCTAAAAGAGAATTAAGAAAACTAGAACGCCATTGGAGACGTTCCAAATCACCCACCTCACAGAACTCTTATTCGACACAGCAAATTAAATACAACAATCTTATCAACGAAGCAAAACGAGAATATCACACTAACACAATCATGAGATCTTTCAACAAACCCAGAGAACTATTCGAGATAGTAAAAAAACTTACCAATGAACCCAGCCCTGACATAGACATACAAGTCAACCCTCAAATATATGCAAATTTTCTTCAGGAGAAAATAGGCCTTACACCGCCTCTAAAACTCACAGGAACCATTATTCTCACCATACCCGTCATAAGTTGGGACAGGTTCCACACCCCTTCAACCAAGCAAATTTCAGACATCATCTCTTCTCTCAACACAAGTACCGCACCCACCGATCCTTGCCCAGTTCCATGGATCAAAGCTACCAAGCAAAACTTCCTCAATTTCTTACACAACCTTGTTTCCAACTCCCTAACTCAAGGAATAATGCCAGAACAACTAAAATTAGCCACAATAAGGCCTATCCCCAAGAAAACTAACTTAGAGAAGAGCAATCCAGCAGCATACAGGCCAATCTCCAGCATACCTCACCTAGCTAAGATCATCGAAAAAGCAGTCCAACTACAGCTCCAGGACCACATTGACGTACATGCCCCGCTTGACGTTCATCAGCATGGCTTCCGCCCTAACCATGGAGTTGAAACCTTACTGCTCTATCTGTTCAATGACATCATCCACTCCTTAGACAATTACAATCAAGGAACATTATTGATTTTTATAGACATATCAGCGGCCTTCGACACAGTGGACCACAGTATCCTACTAACTAGACTCCAGAGTATTGGCATTAACGGCACTGTCCTAAGATGGTTTAAATCTTACTTAACTGATAGACAGTTCAAGGTAAAAATTAATAACACCACCTCTCTACCCACTAAGATTAAACAAGGTGTTCCCCAAGGTTCTGCGCTTTCGTCTCTTCTTTTTAACATATTTATCCAGCCAATCTGCAACATCATGATTGCCCATCAAATAGATTATACTATTTATGCTGATGACATAATGATTTACACGACAGTCAACCTTAACAGCCCCGATTATAACAAGATTATGAACTGCCTCGACAACATGTCTGCCTGGCTCACGCTCAACAACCTGGCCATGAACCATAACAAGACAGAGGCTCTTATCATTACTCGAAACACTGACTTCAGCCCCCCGCCTTTTATTAAATTTAAAAATACAACAATACCTTTAAAGGACGAAGTAAGATACCTCAGAGTAACCCTTGACAATCGACTCAACCTTCAATCTCACATCAGAAAAACTGTTAGAAGCGCTTACTATAGAATGAAAATAATTAGACGCCTGAAGCCTCTTCTCTCAAGAACATTTCCGCTCAGTCTGTCAGGCTCTAATAACTCCAATTCTTGACTTCTGCAACCCTATTTACAACGGAATCCCGAAACACTCACTAAAGCCACTTCAGATGGCTCAGAACACAGCTGCCAGAATAATCGCCGGCTCTTCAACTCAAGCCCACATCACCCCAATCCTTAAAGAACTCCACTGGCTCCCAATAAGCCTCCGTATTAGATACAAGTTGGTCATCAATATATTCAAAATCAGACATAAGACTTCAGCAATCAGTCTCCAAGCCCTCTTATTCTCTAACACCAGCAAAAGACCTAGAAGGAAAGCCACAACTGACACCCTCAGCACCCCAAGTAGCTACTCTAAAGTCGGTAAATTCACCTCACAAAGAGCTCTTTCCTTATCGGGCCCCTCTAATATGGAACTCTCTCCCCCCGACCTACGATCAATTGAGGAACTGAAGGAATTCCGAAAACAACTAAAATTTGTTCTTTTCATTGAGCACTATGGCTATGACACCTAACTAACTCATATTAATTGTAATCTCTCAATATTGTGTTTTTTTGTAATTGTTCACCATGTTATGTTTCCCTTCTTTCACTTCCCTTGCCTATGTTTAGCCTTTGTATGTCTTTGTAACCACTTTGATTTAAGGAAAAGGCGGTATAAAAAACCTGTTAAATAAATAAATAAATAAAAATCTCAATTCTCTGAGAACACCTCACACTCATCATCATCGTACCTCGTCTTCTCTGTACTCTCATGCTCCTCCTTCTGTCATCTGGGGATATCAATCCCAGTCCACTTATACATCTCTCATACTTCCTGTGCAGATCCAACCACCACTCTGCAAGTCTTATTTATATCCCTGTCCTTCCTTCCTCTTCTCGTCCTTTCTCATTCACACTGTAGAACGTCCACTTTGCTTCCATCAAACTTTCCTACATTCATGACCTCTTTATCTCTACTACTCTGACTCTCCTTGTTCTAACCAGTTTTGGCTTCCCGCTAAAGACTCTGCTTTACTTGCTGCCCTCTGCCATGGAGGCTACTTTACTCCCATACACCTCATCCGATTAGCCACAGTGATGATGTTGGGTTGCTACTCTTTCCTCCCTGCCATTTTCAACCCCTTCTTCCACCTCTGTCTTAAACCTTTTCTTCCTTTGAAGTCTATACCATCCACCTATTTGTTGTAAGAACATTCAAAAAGGAACCTGTAAATTTTGAAGAGAATAGAATGCCTGGTCCAGATATTTTGGCAACAAACTATGAGCAGAAGGCAAAAGTAAAAAAATTTGGAAGTGTCATCAGTTGCCTTCTCCAGCTGCAATTAACAGGTTAAAAAGTGCATACTTAAAGTGTGACAAAATGTTGTGTGTCTCATTCTTCCATTTGCAAACTTACACATAGCTGTGAGTGGGTGTGAAACAATATGATAAAGTGTTTCTCGTTAGAGTATCGGGGCCGTATAAATTGTCTCTCTGAGTGGTGTTGTGTGTATCTCTTGAGTGAGGATATATCTGTGGGTGTGAAAGGAGATGGAGTGTGGTTGTGGTATGTGTATGTCGGATGAGGTGGATGAAGGATGTGGAGTCTGTGTGCAATTGATGAGGGTGGTGTGTGTGTGTGTGTGTGTGTGTGTGTGATGGATGCGTGAAAGTGGGGTCTATGTCTGTGTGTGATAGGTATAGGGGTGTGGTCTATGTACGTGCGATGAAGCTGGATGGTGTGGTGTATCTGTGCATGATGGTGGTGACACATGGAAATGTGGTGTGAGTGTGATCGTGGCCTCTCGCCTCCATGAACTCATGACCTCAAACTCCATTCTCCTTGTACTCTTCCTTCCTTCCACGCCCACTCTTCTCATCTCCTCTAGCTTCTCTCCTGCTTTTCTCTGTATTCTTACCTCCTACATTTCCTTCCCCAGGACTCTCTTCCCCTCACCCCTTTTCCCCTTCCCCTTGCATGCTAGCCTCCAAGATGTCTCTCCCTCAGCTCCTTCTATGTATGGGCTTCCTAGCCTCAGCTAGGGTAGAAAATTCCAGCCTGCTCACAGGCACAATACATCTTCATCGCAGCTGGACAGTCGCAGCCTTTCTGTCTTCCAACTGGCAGAGGTTCGGGTATCCTCTAGCAGGTGATGCTTATCTGTGGCCACAATCTCTTTCTCTTCCACTGCTGAGGTCCACCTGACAGGCTCCCCTAGGCCTCTAGTCCACCATGCCTGCTGATTTTGCTGCTGCTTCCATAGGAGGGGATTAGAGCTCCACTGGCAAGAATCACTCCACATCACCATGGCTGCACCCTTTCTGCCTTTGTCTGCTGGTGGGACTTGAGGTCCGCACTGAAAGGCTGTGCACCACTCTATCGCCAGTGCGGCCTATCCAGCTGCTTCTGCTGGTGGGGCTTGAGGACCCTGCCAGCATACACTGCTCCACTTCATCGTGACTGCAACCTTTCGGCCTTTTTCTGCCAATGGGTCTTGAGGTCCCCATCGGCAGGCTCTGCTCCACTTTGCTGGTGATGTGGCCTTTGTTCCTTCTTCCACCAGTAGGGTGGGTTCCCCACCAGGAAGATGCAGCTCCGCTTTGCCACTTTAAGGGGCTTGTTTACAAAGCCGCGGTAGCGGTTTGCGATCGTAATCGGAGCCGTGCAATGGGGCCGCGGCTGCGATCGCGATCGCGAACCACTACCGCGGCTTTGTAAACAAGCCCCTAAGACTCTTTACATGTTGCTATTTGTGGAGGTGAGGTTTCTGTTAGCATTTTTAAGGGAGAGCCATCATGGAAATTGGCGTTCCTGATGCGCCACTTTGGTGGATCTTGACTTATCCGTCTTAATTAGAATGCATATGCAAATCAATCTATGTATACCTACAGACATAGACACATAAGAGAGAGTCCCTGCTCTTACAGTCTACTCAAGACAGACAAACAGAATAAACAGGGGACTAGGGTAATTCTTTAAAGGGAAAATTATTAAAACTCATCAGGGTGTAGAAAAGAGAATAATAGTGTCAGGATCTAAAGGTTTTTAGCCTGGATTTGAATAAGACCAGAGATGGAGCCTAACACACTGACTCGGATAGTCTATTCCAGGCATACAGTGCAGCAAGGTGGAAAGAACAGAAGAGGATAGCTAAAAGTGATTTGCTTGATGAGTGGAATTGCCGAGGAGAGGTGTAGGGAGAGATGAGAGAGAGGAGGTCATGAGGGACTGGATATTCAAATTATGAACTGCCTGGTACATCCCAGTGATCTGGACTGACATCCATCATGAGTAGTCTGACGTTCTTTATAGTGGTGTTGGAAGTGTTTGATACTCTATCCCTTCTCTTTCTTTCCTCTGCCCCATCTTTCAGATTTGGCATGAGGGTTGGCTGCTGCAGCCCTTCGATTCATTAATTAAAGTTGCAGCATGAGTAATTAACAGGGAATTGCTGATGGGACCTTATTGAAGGACTGAAGGGCTGCAGCCTCTTGTAAAGAAAGTTTCAGCATTTTTTCTTAATAATGATGTCAATCAAATCAAAGCTTCTTCAACACATCTGACCACAAAATGCTCTTTCCTAGATCAATGAGGACTAATTAAATGATATGGTCAAATGGAAACCCTTTTTCATCTCTTTGCCTCTCTCCCTTTCCCTCATGAATACTAAGCAGCCCTGATTAGCTAGCTGCAGGTTTTAAGCTGCCTTGCTACAGAGTCCACAGTCTTCAAAGGGAACTAATGGTTCTGATCCACTGTAGTATATTTCAGCTGACAAGGGAACTTTTCATTTGTGTTCATGGTATGGTCCCCTCTCACTGGGCCAAGGTAAGAAGTATCAAAGATTAAGTTTTTCTGTAAGCTTCTGAACTCACAGATCAGTGACATATCCAGAAATGATGTTTCCTTATCCTGCTAGACCAGTCCAGACAAGTGCGGTTATACTCCCTTGCCAGCAGGTGGAGGCAGACTTGAGTAACTTTCAGTGATACCATCCTTTGGTGTGGCTCTTCCAGCCCACACTATAGTGCGCTGGCCATTGAGATTGAGTCCTGAAGGGCCCCACATTGCTTGGAGTGCAGGTGTGCCCATGTCTCCTGGAGCTGACAGCTGCCCTGGGTCCAGTGCTGTTTCCCACAAGTTAAGAACATAAGAAATGCCTTGATGGGTCAGACCAAGGTCCATCAATCCCAGTATCCTGTTTCCAATCCAGGCCACTACTACCTGGCAGGTTTCCAAAGAGGCACACAGGTTCCACAATGCTTTTCCCGGGGCGAGCAGTGGATTTTGCAGGTCCTCTTTAATAAAGGTTTATGGACCTTTCCTCCAGGAACTTGTCCAAACCTTTTTTTAAACCCAGATACGCTAACAGCCTTTACCATCCTCCGGTAACGAATTCCAAAGCTGATTATGCGTTGAGTAAAACAAAAATTCTTATTAGTTTTAAATGGGTTGCATTGCAGCTTCATTGCATGTCCTCTAGTCTTTCTACTTTTTGATGGCATAAACAACTGATCTATGTTTACCCATTCCACTCCATTCATTAATTTATGGACCTCTAACATAGCTCCCCTCAGCCTTCTCTTTTCCAGGTTGAAGAGCCCTAACCTTTAAGCCTCTCCTCATAGAGGTATCCTTCCATTCCCTTTACCATTTTTGACGCTCTTTGTAGCTTTTCTAATTCAGCTATATCCTTTTTGGGAGCCTGCAAGGTAGTTGTGATATGGATTGACCACTGCTGATAACAGGATTCTGGGCTTAATGGACCTTGATCTGACCCAGTATTGCATATCTTATGTTCTTATGTTCTAAGTTATGGCGACCAGAATTGCACACATATTCAAGGTGCAGTCACACCATGGAACAATACAGAGGCATTATAATATCCTTGGTTTTATTCTCCATTCCTTTCCTTATGATTCCTAACATTCTATTTGCTTTCTTGGTCACCGCTGCACACTAGGCGGAGGGTTTCAGTGTATTATCCATGATGACTCCTAAATCTTTTTCCTGGGTGGTGGTTTCTAAGGTGGTACCTTGCATTGTATAACCATAGTTTGGGTTGTTATTTCCTAGGTGCATAACTTTGCACTTGTCCACATTAAATTTCATCTGCCATTTGGATGTTCAATCTTCCAATTTTTCAAGGTCCTCTTGCAAATTTTCACAATCCTCTTGCATTTTAACAGCTTTGAATAATTTTGTGTCATCTGAAAATTTGATCATCGCACTTGTTCATATTTCCAGGTCATTTATGAATATGTTAAAAAAAACAGTGGGCCCAGCACAGATCCCTGGGGTACTCCACTATTCACCTTTCTCCACTGAGAAAATTGGCCGTTTAGCCCTACTCTCTGCTTTCTATCTTTTAACCAGTTCCTGATCTACTTCCTCCAATCCCCTGACTCTTTACTTTTGCCAAGAGTCTCTCATGAGGGACCTTGTCAAAGACTTTCTGAAAATCCAGATACACTCTATCAACGGCTCACCTTTATCTATCTGTTTATTCACACCTTCAAAAAAATGTAAGAGATTAGTAAGACAAGACTTTCCTTGGCTAAATTCTTGTTGGCTTTTTCCCATTAAACCATGGCTATTTACATGTTCAGTAATTTTATTCTTTATAATGGTTTCTACCATTTTGCCTGGTACTGATGTCAATATATTTAAAATGGACTGACAATATAGGAAAATATCTTTCACCTAGTTTGCTCCCGTGGCTATGCTGCACTGAAGCAGCCCAGCCTGTGGCATTTTTATTAAAGCACTTTCTGTCTCGATAGGAAGTGCTTTAATAAAAACGCCGTTGGGCCTGGCTGCTTCAGTGCAGCACAACTACAAGAGCAAACAAAATTGCTCCCGCAGTGGTGGCAGAAAGACAAGGAGGAAGCTGACTGGGGAGTGACATGGGGGTAGAAGGTCAGATGGAGAGCTGATGGGGAGAGGCTGGGGCTAGGGGGCTGATGTAGGATGAGGGAGGAGCAAGGGCATTGGAATGGGCTGATAGTGGTGGAGACTGGATTAGACTGAGATGGGAATGGGGCTAATGCTGGGAGGTGGGCTGTGACTAGAAAAGGGCTGATACTGGGGCTGTGGGGTACTGGGAATATAGAAATGGGCTGATATTGGATCTGGGGAGTACTGGGGATATAGAAATGGGCTGATACTGGGGCTGGAGGGGAACTGGGGATATAGACACGGGCTGATACTGGGGCTGGAAATGGGCTGATATTGGGGCTGATGCTGGAGGGAGGACTGGTGCTGGGAGGGGGCTAATTTTAGTGCTGGGGGACCTGGTACTGAAAGGAGGCTACTGCTGGCAAATGCTGGGATCAGGGTGTGAAAAAGTAGATGCTGGGGGAGTGTAAAGAGAGAGAAGGACAGATGATGTGGGGGCTGAGGGCGAAGCAAAGTCATAGCCAGGGGAAAGTTGAGAGGGAGGGGTATAAAATAAGATGCTGCAGTAAGGTGCAGGAAAGGAAGGGTTAATGTGTATTGGAGAATGAGATAGATGGGTGGGCACTGAGGACATGGTAATGTGGAAGAACAGGGGCTTAGGTAGAAAATTAAAGATTGGGTGAGAAAACTGAAGAAAGACCCTTAACATAGGCTAAGTATTAAGTGTGTAAGTGGGGACTCAGGGCTTGGGTAGGATTGTAAGTGAACGTGGGGACTTGGGGTTACCTGGAGGAATATTTGAGATTCTGGTGACTAAGAAATTGACCAGAAATTAGGAGGGCTGTGGGGAAAAAGTGATTGGGTGAGGGGTATCAGTATGGCTACAGGGCCAAGTACAGAAATATGGGAGGAGAGAAGATTTGTAGGGCCTTGGAAGATTTGGGGAGGGATTGGGGTTGGTTGAAAAGGACAGAGGGCTATGGAATAGGTGGGAGCCATAGGAAGGGACAGGTCTGCCTTGAAGGTGGTGAGAGTAGAAATGGGGGAGGTGAAAGTGGAAATGGAAGCCTGGATTGCGGGAAGACATAAAGGGCCTGGAGGTGGGGAGAGGATATGTGTTAGAGAATGAGCTGGAGCTGATTAGGGAAGGAGAGGCAAAAAGTGGTAGATGAGTCTGGGGACAAGGTGCACACAGGAGGAAATGGACTAGAACGTGGGTGAAAGATGGTGACAAAGGAGGCTGGTGGAGGAATGAGACAGGTGGGGAAGGGAAGGACTGGGGAAGTAAGGTTGGGAAATGGAAAGCTGGTAAGAAGATGTAAGGTGAAACGAGGAAGACTGGGGATTAAAGGAGGGAGAAGGAGGAATGGAATGAATCTATGGTTAAGAGAAAGTCAGATGAGAGAAACGGAGAAAAAAAGATAAATCAGAAGGATCAGTAACAGAAAGAGATGTAGGGAAGGAAAGGATGAAGACAGGGAGTGTGAAGAAACAGAAAATAGAAATGAGATCCTAGAAAGGACTTAGAAGAAAACTAACAAGAAGAAGTAGAAAAAAGAGATCAGGATCAGCCCAACCCGAAAAATAAAATGATCGCAACAAAAATGCAAAAGCGTGGCAGTTTTTAGAGAATGAAATGTCAGTTCTGAAAATGTGCATTTCCTATAGTTTGGTAGAGAAGGAAAAGCATTTTTGTTTCTTCCGAGTTAAACAGCTCAGTGTCTGTTTTAGGAGTTTTCCTTTTCAATTTTTGTGTGCAAACTTTTTTCCAATTTGTAGTTTTATTCTTTACTAGGTGATGGTCTGCGTTTTCCATGTGCAGCCGAGGTAAGGGATTATTGGGTTATTTAAATTGCTAAATGCCAAAGGCAGGAGCAGAGAGATACCACGGCCACACAGTGATCTTCTGTTAATGCAATTTATTGAAGACCCAACTTGGCTAAGGTTTGGCAACTATGCCAGCATCATAAAAACATAAATGGCATACTGGGTCAGACCAAGGTCCATCAAGCCCAGTATCTTGTTTCCAAAAGTGGCCAATCCAGGTCACAAGTACCTGACGGTTTCCCAAAAAGGCACACAGGTTCCTCAGTGCTTATATTGGGACAAGCAGTGGATTTCTGGGGTCCTCTTTAATAATGGTTTATGGACCTTTCCTCCAGGAACTTGTCCAAACCTTTTTTTAAACCCAGCTACACTAACAGCTTTTACTACATCTTCCAGTAACAAATTCCAGAGTTTGATTCTGCATTGAGTGAAAAAATATTTTTTCTCATTAGTCTTAAATGGGTTAGGTCGTAGCTTCATTGTGTAGTCTTTCTACTTTTTGATGGCGTAAACAACCAGTCTACGTTAACCTGTTCCACTCCATTCATCAATTTATAGACTTCTATCGTATCTCCCCTCAGCCATCTCTTTTCCAAGTTGAAAAGTCCTAACCTTTTAAGCCTTTATTCCTAGGGGCATCCAGGGGTCAACATATAGTTCAGCTGATGAAATATAAAGCAATAAAACATCAAAGTGAAAAACTGGGAACAGGCATGTATGTAAAAATTTCCAGTCCTGGTCAGGGCTGGCCCTAGAGTTGGTGCAAAATGGAGCCCTAGGTGAACCTCAAGTTTTACACCCCCTCTGGCTGTCAAAATCTATTATTTAGCTTTGAATAGCCTGCTGTTGCTGCCCTAGGTGACCACCTAGTTTGTCTAGCGATTGGGCTGGCCCTGGTCCTGGTCCTAGCCCCGTTCCCCCAGAGGTCACTTCTGGCCCTGGCTCCATCCACAATTTCACTTCTTTTTTTTTGTCTACAAATTAAGCCCTGCTTTTAACAGGAGCTAAGAGATGGGAGAGTTCCCAGCCCTCTCTAGCAAAGCTACTATTAAAGAATGTCAGTTTAAGTTCATGATAATTACCTTTAAATTATACTGGGGGCAACAACCTAGCTATCAGAGAGAGAGAGAGTAGGAAAGTACTGTACAATCCAGGCAAAGATTTGCAATCTTTATATGATCAGTTACTGTAAGTGCCAGCTGTCAAAGTCATGCGGAAAATGGAACGGCAAGCCAAGGCGTTTCAGAAAAGAGCCCCGGAAGGCTGGAATAATTTACCTGCTGAATTGCCAAAGTGCTCCATTATAAGGATGTGTAGGAAATAACTAAAAACCTTTTTTATTTCCTTGGTAGCTAGTGAAAGAAAATGGGTAGGGCTGGTAGGAGGGCGTGTTTAGATATTTTTATTCTGTTTTATTAGCTGGATTTTTTTAACCTTTACTTTTATCTTTTTTTTTTACCCTCAGTATGCAGGCTAAGTTAGAGGAACCAGGTACTTGGAACTACACCTTAAAAAGCAGTCTAGCTGCTGTTCTGAGTTAATTGGAGTCTCTTAATCCCCACCAGAGGTAACTTTAATTAAGGCACCTACAATAATTTAGCTTGCTGCTAATTAGGGCAAGACCAAAGCTCTGGAATGTCCTTCCAGTAAGGCTCCTGCTGGAAAAAGATTACTGTCAATTAGGTAAAAAGATTAAAACTTACCTTTTCCAGCAAGCCTTTGATCCCTAAATTTTATTGAAGCGGAGGAGTAGCTTAGTGGTTAGGGAATTAGATTGTAAACTGGGGAAGCAGAGATCAGCTACCTGTTTCTCCCACTGACTTATTTAATTAACAGGCTTTTTTATACCACTTTATCCTTCAGTTAAAGCTGTTTACATAATAACTTAAACTTGGTAATGTACATTAAACAGGGACATTAATAACTTGGATTTTTCTGAGGCAATGGAGGGTTAAGTGACTTGCCCAAGGTCACAAGGAGTGCTAGTGGGACTTGAACCAGCCAGTGCTCTAACCATTAGGCTGCTCCTCCTTACCTTGGCCTGAAGCAGAATGCTTTACCTTCCATTGTTTCAGGTACAGGGAACTAGCTTGTGTATGCGAATGTAACTTTCTTTGAGCTTGCATTTGGAAAGTGAGAGTAACTAAATAAATCTAAAAATGACTATTTGGCCACTTAGCACATGGAGTTGGCAGTCGGCTTTAAAAGAAGATCTTTGGCCTGTAGTGCAATTGCAAACCTGTAGCCTGGAAGTTAACAGCTGCCCAGCAGGGGTCTCTAGCCAGGATGTCAGACATATACAGTAAGCTATATTTCCCTCCCTCCCTTCCCTTGCCCACTTAACACTACTATTAGGTTGTCCTAAATTTGTGCAAAGCACACCTGTTACCTTTCAATCTAACAATTGTCTCATATTTAACATACGAATCAAAATGACTTTTATTCAGTGCAATAGCTGTGGTGCTTTAATCCTTAGGAAAACAATTTGGAGCCTTCAAGCTTGTCCCACATAGTAACAGAGTGAATGACGACAGATAAAGGCCAGCATGGTCCATCTAGTCTGCCCACTAATTTAAAAGTTATTTACATTTGCTTTGATTCCATCCTCTTGCTATGTAGTGATCTAGTGTGTCTGTCCCATGCATTTTTGAATTCTGTCACTGTTTTTGCTCCTATCACCTCCTTCAGTGGTGGAAACAAAACCAGTTATCTGCTATGAAAAAATAATTGATTCAATTAAGGGAAGAATTAGCTGAAATAAAACAAACGTCCTCCAAAATACAACTTGAAAACAATCCATTACATAGTAACATAGTAAAGGACAGCAAATAAAGACCAGTATGGTCCATCTAGTCTGCCCAGTAAGATGGCAGGAGTAGGTGCACCTGCCACTCCGTGCAGGCCACACCTCCCCATGTCTTTGTTTAGGGGTGAACCCACCACTCCGTGTAGGACACCCCTGTTTGTTGAGAAATTAGACAGTTAACTTTATTTAGATTTTGTCCTGTCGCTTTAAAGGGATCCACTGTGTCTGTCCCATGCTATTTTGAATTCTGTCACCGTATTTGCCCCCAATTATCACTCCCACAAAGAATCCAGCAACCCAAGAATAACTGGATCATAGTGGGCTCTGGCGGGTTGGAACCTGTAACACAAACACACCCACTCTACCTTGAGATACCCCTGCATAATTCCTTTTCTGCCTTTGGTAAATAGGGATGCCCCATTAATAGAAACTAAGGTGGCCTTAGACAAGAAGGATGGCACAGAGTGTATCAGAAATGTCCCAGTTGTCAAAAATTTCAAAACGGTAAACTGTTAATACTTTGTGATTCCATTATCAGAGGCATTAATTTGGGAACTCTGTTCAGAGTCAAAAGATGGTGAAATGCCTTCCGTGGTCTTCAGCCAGAAAGAATACAAACCGATTGTTAGTAAAGTGACAGAAGGAAGCAAAGGCTCTAGAACTGATGGTATCCATCTTGGAAAAAGTGATCTGGCTAGAAACAGTATTGCCAGTGCAAAGAGACTTCCAAATTTTGGGAGAGAGCCTTAAATCAGTGTGTAAATTCCACCCATTTTATTTATTTATTTATTTATAGTTTTTCTATACTGCACTATTTACCATCAGCGCGGTTTACAGGGAACAAAATTGTACAATGAGAAAAGAACCACATTGAACTTACATTAAACAGGGAGAACAACTTGGTGAACAGGTCAACTATATACAGAGAGGTAAACTATTTACAAGTTAATAAGCCGTCAGTGCAGCACCTACTAGGTTTTGCTCGTGAGGTATACATCGTGAGAAATTACTAGTGTATCCATTTGCTAGTTACGGGTTAGGGGATAGCTCAACAGTAACCTGTGACAGCAGGGAGGGGAATTGACAAGGGAGAAGGGAGGTCCAGAGGTGTGTGGTTGGTTAAGTGATGTCATCTGAGTTGGAGAGATGCTGGAGAAACAGGTGGTGTTTCAGGGCTCACCTGAATTGGGAGAGGTTATTTGTTGCGTGAATATTCGCAGGAAGTGTGTTCCAGCAGGAGGGGGCATAAAGTGCAAATGCGCAATTCCCGGTGGCTTTGGAGCATTTAGTAAGCACCTTTGGGAGTTGCAATGTATTGGTGGCAGCAGATCTTCTCATTCTGTTAGGAGGGGTGATCTGGATCAGGTCGGAGAGGGAGCTGGATGTGCACAAGTTGATGGCTTTGAATGTCATGGTCAATATTTTAAATGTAATCCTACAGTGAACCGGAACCAGTGTAGTGCCTTTAAGATAGGCGTAATATGGTCTCTTCTCGTTGCTCCATGAAGGGTTCTTGCTGCAGTGTTCATTGCCATCTGCAAAGGGTGCAGTGCGCTTTTTGGTTAACCGTGAAGTATGCAGTTGGCGAAGTCGAAGTGAGGCATCACAAGTGCTTGAAATACTGTTCTGAAGTCTTTAGTTTCAAGTAGATGCCTAATGTGACGTAACATCCGAACTTTGTGGTAAATCGCTTTTGCAGTGTTACTTATGTGAGCGTTTAGGTCAAGGTGTTGGTCGAGGATTACACCGAGGTATCGTATTGATGTCTTAGTGGGCAGCTCAGCATCGCGTACCTTAAGAGATGAGGGCGGAGTGAATGTCTGGTCTCTGCAGATGAAGAGCACCTCGGTCTTCTTAAGATTTATTCTTAGCTCCTATGAATGGAGCCAATCGGTGACAGCATCGAAGCATGTGGACAAGATAGTCAGGTCAGGATTTTCCGTGGATATAGGGGTAAACATCAGGACATCATCAGCATAGATTAGGTAGTTGATGTTGAAGGACCTGAAGATGTTACAGATGGGTTGCATATACACATTAAAAAATAAGGCAGAGAGAGAGAGGAACCCTGTGGGACACCCTTGGTTAGGGGGAATGGAGTGGAGGTGGAAGAGCAGGAGCGTACGTGCTGCCATCGATCATTCAGATATGAGGCACACCAAGCCAGTGCATTCCCATGTATTCCTTTCTCGGTAAGACGGAGTAGTAATAGCTCATGGTTGACGGAATCAAAAGCGGCCGCAATGTCCAGGAAGACAAGAGCAAAGCCTTGTCGGATGTTGTCGAGGCCCAGCATTAGGGAGATGAATAGAGTTGTTAACAGGGTTTCAACACCATGAGACTCCCGGAATCCGTGTTGGCAGGGGTCAAAGGGAGCGTTATTCTCTATGTGGTGGTTCAATTGACGTTGGGCTGTTTTTTCCATAATTTTGGCTAGGAGTGGGATGCTGGAGATGGGTCTATATGAATCCATCTTTGCGGGGTCCAGTTTATTATTCTTCAGCAGCGGTCTGATAGATGTTTGTTTAAGGCTGAGGGAGAAGTACCGGTTTGGAATGAGGTACCTATTAGCTTGGTAAGGAAAGGACTGAGTTCAGTCCGTAGGGTTTTTATCCAGAAAGCTGGACATGGATCGTTTGGTGATGTTGAAGGGTTTATGTTCATGATGGTGTCTTGGATCTCTTTTTCGGAGGGGGTGATGAAGGAGGAGAAGATATGTTGGGGCATCGGAGGGGATTGTGGAAGGGAGGAGGTAAAGGAGGAGTCTGGTGAGTTATCTGGGGGTCCGGTGTTAGGGAGTGTGGCAGGATGGATTGTTTTAGCTTGGATGTAGTCAGCGTATTCCTGTGGGTCAGGTTGGATTGACTGCCCCGAGGAGGGTTCCTTTGCTAAGGTTTTGACTAGACTGAATAGCTCATGCGGACTGTTTTGAGCTCTTTGTAGCACTTCTGCATGGTATTGTTTCATTCGTCTGGAAACTGCTGTTCGGTGGGCATCTAACTGGGTGATGTAAGCGTCATGGTTTTCAGTTGACTTGGAGCAACGCCAGCGTTTTTCGAGCTGTCTTAGTAGACGTAGAGAGCTCTTTAGTTCAGGTGAGTACCAGGGAGCCCTTGATCTCCTGCGAGGTCCTTTGGTGGTGGGAGGTGATTCTATTGCCGCATTAAGACATTTATTCCATAAGGAGGTCATGTTGTTTATATCCTGAGCTGGCAAGGAGTGAAGAGGCTGGGTCATTTCCAAAATCTCTTCTCTGTTAAACTGCCTGAAGCGAGTCCGGGTTGATGCTGAAGGTTCCTTTAGGGCTTGTGGGACAGTGGACAGTGGGCATGCTGGTATCGAGAATCTGATCAGGCTGTGGTCGGACCATGGTACAGCGCATAATGAAAGGTCAAACTTGTGAGACTGGCTGAGTAGTATTTGAGGCGCAAAAATGATTTCAAGCATATTTCCTTTGACATGGGTTGGGGCATCGATCAATTGGGTGAAACCCAGTGTTTCAAATGCTTCGATAAGAGCTCTGGACTGGGTATCTTGGAGGGAGGGGAGATTGAAGTCACCTAGTATCCAGTTTGATGTGTGTGTCAAAGTGGGGTTACAGGCAAGGTCAATGATTGTGGAAAGATCGTCCAGTGAGGAGGAAGGTGCCCGGTATAGCAGGTTGATGGAGTGGTGTTTATTTGTGATAGAGATGTGGTCAAGGTAGGGGGAGCTTTTAGAGGAGCATGTTTTGAATTGCAAGTCTGTCTTACTTAATATGAGAACTCCTCCTCCTCTTCTATTGACTCTGTGGCACGAGTGGATGGAAAAGTTGGGGGGGACGAACTGGTGAATAAGAACGTTATCAGCAGCTGATATCCATGTCTCGGTGATGCATATGATGTCCAGGTCATAGGTTGACAGAATGTTGGCTATGGCTGGCCATTTCTTTTGAAATGAACGGGAGTTCAAGAGAGCACACTTCAGGTCGTGGGGTTGAGTGAGTGGGTCATCCAAAGAGGTTTTGGGCTGGTTAAGGGCAACGTAGATGAGATGGGGGTGTGGTATGTGACCGGGTCTGACTGTTTGATGGTTAGGGTAGCTGTGATGACTTCTTCATGAGCTACGTAGGATTGGGATGGGGCTGGGGGTAGTGGTGAGGGCTTCGGAGAGCTGCATCAGAGCGAAGATCGTGAGGCATTTGATAAGGGGGTGGGAGTATATGGCAGGAGTAAGGGGGGGCATATCGGATAGGGAGAACCAGGGGCTCAGCGGAGCCGTGTTAGGTAAGTTTAGGGTGTATATTTAGGTAAGTGTATTGTTCCCTCTAATTTTCTGCAGGCTGTGTGCGCATAAAATATCAGCTGTGTGCCGCTTTTTGAAGGAAGGCTGGATTTCTGTGCCACACAATTACACTCAGTGCTATACGCTCCAAGATTTCACCATACGTCAGAATACAGCATGTACACCACACCGAACCCCAATCAAATCAAATAAAGATAGACAACCACCAAATGGTGCGGGAATTTCTAGCAATTACAAACACAATTTTCAAATTCTAAGATGTCTGTGTCATTTCTATCAGGATCCGGGCCGCAATCTCAGTGCGCTCCGTTTTAAAGTGTGTGTGCTCGCTCAGCGTATAGCCTAGAGGGAACAGTGGGTGAGTATAATAGCAACAGCGTGGTAATACAGATATCGTGGAGCAGAACTTGTAACAGTGTAGTAAAGTGTCAAGCCTAAATTGTATCAGGATTTAGTAACATTAGTAGCAGCTGGGTATAGTGTCCGCCATGAACTGTAACAACTTCTAGTAACGTCTGAATGTGTTAAGGGTAACAGAGTAGCCATAGATTGCAGATTAACTGATATAGTTGTATCCTGACCGCAGTGTGCAAGAGAAGTAGATCACAGTACAAGTGAGCGTGTTAAGTAGTGCAAATGGATAGCTCTCACCAAAATTAGATGCTTCGGCAGCAGGGTACCCGCAGCTCGTGTAGAAGGTTCTAAGTGGCTTAAGCAGGATCGGTCATGACAGTCATTGCCTGGCAGTGGAGGTTGTATTGAGGTCCACGCCTAAGGATCACGCCAAAGGGCCCTCTAGCGAGGCCCTCAGGCGCGGGCCCGCAAGGCGCGGGCGCTTGCCTGCGCTTCTGTTTTAAAGATGGAGATCTGCCCCGCAATGCAGGGGAGGGGCCCGGACAGGAAGGGGGCCCACACAGCAGCGGTAAGGCAGCACGGCAAACTCCGCTCTTGTAAGTTTGCAGCAGTTCTGGATGCTGTTACCTAGCAGACCAAAGTCTCACGATAATAGCCACACCTCAAGACTTCTGCCCGACAGGTAATAGCTGCTGGGGCTTCTGCAAACATACCAGAGTGGAGGTAGCGTGGTAGCATAATAAAGTACACTTACCGCTGCTGCCAGGGGCGGTTCTATCATTAGGCTAACTGAGGCGGTGGCCTCAGGCAGCATTTTCTATGGGGCGGCACTCCAGCTGGGTTTATTTCTGAACTACTACTCCCTAGAAACTGCCCAAGATAGCACCTCCAATCTTCCAGCAGGAGCAGGGCTGGCGCTACCCAGTAAGCATGGCATGAGGGCGCAGGTGGGAGGGGGAGGTCGAGGTCACTGCGGCTGCTACCGCTTCCGCTTCCAAAAAGAAAGCAGCCTTGGGAACATTTCTCTGTTCCCGCGGCTCTGCTAACTTTTAAACTGCCAGGTCGCAGAGTTTCGAAAGGCCTTTAGAAACTCTGTGACCCAGCCGTTTAAAAGTTAGCAGAGCCACGGGAACAGAGAAATGTTCCCGCAGCTGCTTTCTTTTTTTTTTTTAAAGGATGAATCAATGAAGGAGGGGAGGAGGGAAAGGTGCCAGAAGGGAGCAGACATGGAGGGGGGGGACCTAGAAGGGAGCATAAATGGGGGGGGGGGGAACTGGAAGAGAGCAGACAGGGGGGCCTGGAGGGGAACAGAAATGGGGGGGGGGGAGCTGGAATGGAGCAGACACTTGGGGATGGGGCTGGAAGGTGGCTGGGTAATAGAAGGGGGGTTGCAAGAGAACTGACAGGGTGGAAGGTGGGGACTGGAAGGGAACTGATATGGGGGTTGGAAGGGAGCGGAAAATAGGTGAAGGTGGATCTGGAAGGGAGCTGACACCTGGGGATGGCACTGGAAGGAGGATGGAAAGAGGAGAGGGTGATTGGAAGGGAACTGACATAGGAGGGGCACTGGGACTGAATGTTCGCTGATACCTGGGATGGTATTTTGACTAGAAGGGGCTGGATGATGGGGAAGGAGGGGGACAGGAAGAAAATAGACACCAGTGGCGGTACTGGGAAGGCAAGGGGGTTGGCACTGGAAGGTACTGGGAGGGGAGGCTGTAAAGGGGGATGATACCGGGGAGGGTTACTGGGACTGGAAAAAGACTGATGGAAGAAAATGAAGAAAGCAAAAGGAGAGACAAGAAATGGCAGATAGACTATAGACCATAGAAAAAGAGCTAAGAGAAGACAGAGGAAAACAGAAACCTCAGATCGGGACCAGCATGATCCAAAATCAGACAACAAAGGTAAAAAAAAAAATATTTTCAGTTTAGTGATTGGACTTTGCGCTATCTATATTTCACACAGTATGGGGAAATGCATCTCTTATTTATCTAATCTTTCACTGCATGTGGAGTCTGGCTTCTTGGGGTTTCATTTTAATTTTTATCTACATATTTTTATTTTTGCTTTAGGCTGTGGTCACGTATTCTGTACTTGGTGAGGGTCTGTGTTCTGAGTGTGTGATCAAGGCCAGGTGTTCTGTTAACATGGTGTTTCTATGTAGGGATCTGTACTGTAGTAATTTGACATGTTCAGCTTTTCAAATAGGTGTATGGCTGCTTTGGGGCCCATTGCAGTGTTTATAGTGCTGCTTTTTTCTGGGTAGGTCCCTTATTGTATGAGTTTTGGAAGTGTATACTGGTATGGTATGGTAGATTTGGCCTTGCAGACCTTCAGTGACTGTAATAAGGTTTTATATCAGTTCCCAATAAGCCTGGTACTGGAGAATGTTTGTTGGTGAGATGACCAGAATCTGATTTTTTTTTTTAAATATATTGAGTTCTGTGGATGAATGTCGTACCTCTGCTCTGCATCCATTGTTGAGGAGGGGGTTTTGTGAATGCAAAATATATGTTCAAAAAGAAAAAGCAAGCACCATAACAGTTTATAACAAAATACAAATGAATTATAATTTGGAGTTATAAACTGCTGTGGTTCTTGCTCTTTCTTTTAGTTCCTTGGTGTGCGAACATTTTGCATTTGCTCCATATTATCTAATCGGCTTTTTGGTTTGGTTCAGTCCCTGACTGGAGTTTTCAGAAAGATCCCCCCCTCCCAGGGGGGGGGGGCACCATCTCATCCCTCGCCTCAGGCAGCAGATTGCCTTGAGCCGCCAGCATGCAGAAGAAGGGGGAGCCACGTCACCTCGACAATGAGGGGCCCTCAGCACAGCTTTGCTTTGGGTCCCCTCATTGGAACCTATGTCACTGCCTAAAGCCCATGGTGAAGTCTACCTGTTCATGGTAAGGGAGAGGTTGCACTGCAGAAGCAGCTTTAAATGCATGGCTCCAAACCTGATGTAAAGATGAAGGCTTTAGATATATAGGCAGCTGGGGCAATAGAGAGAACAAGAGGCTATACTATAACAATGGTCTACATCTTTCTGTAGCAGGAAAAAATATCCTAGGTGAAAAAGTCAGGCAATAGGTAGACAGGCGTTTAAACTAGGGAAAGGTGGTGATGGATGGAAAACAAGTTCAGGATGTCACCCCCAGGAAAAGTATTACAGTAATGGTAAAAATAGAAAGAGACATCATATTAAATCATGCATCAATAACAAAGGGTAAGAGTCAGGAATAAGACCCTTTGAAACTAGAAGCAAGCTTACCAAAGCCTGCTGGAAGGCAATGAGCACAGATGTTCACAGCCTAGGCAATAAAGTTCCTGACATGGAACCTGGTTGATGGAAATGGACTTGGATATTGCGGCCATCATGGGAAAAAGGTTTAATGAGTCTGGATATAATCTATTTAAGAGGGACAGAGAGGGCAAGAAAAAAGGAGGGGTAGCTCTATGTCAAAAACAGTATTAAAGCAGCTGAAGCGCAGTGGACTTGGGGAAAACAAGCAGCACTGTGGGTTGGTTTGGAAAGAGAAGATGGTGCTACCATCTGTACTGGTATAAGCTACAGACTTGTGTTTATGTTTATTAAAATTTGCTATACCGCCTTTCTTGGTACAGGCAAAGTGATTTACAATCGTTCCAACTCAAATGGAGGAAATAGACAGAGACTTTATCAATGATATTTGCAAAGGTAGTAAAAAAGGGTGAGATTGTGATACGGGGTTACTCTAATCTGCCTGACGTGGATCTGAGTATCCTGTCTGCAAACATGAAAAGAAGTAGAAAGATCATGGCTGCCCTACAAGAGGCACTGCTCAGGCAACTGGTGAAAGAACCACCAGGCAGGGCCGGCGTTAGACATTCAGGAGCTCTGGACAGAAACTGGTTAGTAGACCCCAAAGCCCATCTATGGATTATGCCTCCTTCAGCTTGAAGCAGCAGGGCAGTTGCCCTTTTTGCCACCCCCTAATGCTGGCCCTAACATCAGGAAAGGGTCAACGCTGGATCTGATGCTCATTTATGGAGACAGTATATCTAACGTCCGGGTGGGTGCCCACTTGAGCAGCAGTGATCTCCACATGGTGTAGCTGGAGATAAAGGCCAAGGCAGAGTCCAGTGGCAGCATATTCAAAGTCCTAGATATCAAAAATGCTGTTTCCAGTAAAATGGGAAAACGGAAGAAGGAGCTGGCAGGGTAGGAGGATATATGGGAAGTGGACAGGCAGTTGGCTAAGCTGAAAGAGGCCATAATAAGGTTGCTGCTTTCGGATCTTGACTCACTTGATCTCCTTCGTGTTTCCTTACATTCCCCCTAGATGTTTCCCATGTCTACAACTGCTGTGTTGTCTATCTTGACTAGATTGTAAGCTCTGAGCAGGGACTGCCTTTTACATGTAGTAGTAGTACATATAAGGAAAGTATCTAAAAGCAACAGGAAAAGGAAATTTGTTTACTGAACACTTTGTTCCAAATGATATCACTTAACTACACGCACCATAACCCCAATCACGTTCTGAGAACATCTGTAAATACCTGTTGTATTAACTCCAAGTTTGCTTCCCTTAGTTATATGTAATCACAAATTACTTGTGTGTGGTGTTCCATGTAAACCACCTTGGCATAAAGGCTGTATAAAAGACCTGTTAAATAAATCAAATCAATATGGTTCTCCAAAGATGTGGCTTCAAATAAAGGCAAAATGGCAATATTCATGATCTTCAGAGGACTACAAAAAAAAGGAACACAGAACAAAACACCGGATAAAGCTGAAAGAGGCAAAGAGAGAAATCAGGATGGCAAAAGCATAAGTGGAAGAAAAAAATGGCTACAGATGTGAAGAAAGGTGTCAAGACTTTTTTCAGGTATACTGGGAAAAGACAAGGGCAAGAGATGGAACTGCAAGACTCAGAAATGCTGAGGACCAATTTGTGGAAAGTGATAAGGAAAAAGCAGAATTACTAAACAAATACTTCTGTAGCATGTCCACAAAAGAAAATCCTGGAGAAGGGCCACACATGACTGAAAAGGGGATGGAAGGACACCCCTATGAGGAGAGGCTTAAAAGGTTAGGGCTCTTCAACTAGGGAAAGAGGCGGATGAAGGGGAGATATAAGATCTATAAATTAATAAATATAGTAGAATAGGTAAAGGTAGACTGGTTGTTTATGCCATCAAAAAGTAGAAAGACTAGGGGACATGCAATGAAGCTACAGTGTAACCCTTTTAAGACTAATAAGAGAACATATTTTTTCACTCAACGTGTAATCAAACTCTGGAATTCGTTACCGGATTATGCAGTAAAAGTTGTTAGTGTAGTTGAGTTTAAAAAAAGGTTTGTACAAGTTCCTGGAGAAAAGGTTAATAAACCACTATTAAAGAGGACCTGGGAAATGCACGGATTACTCTGGGACAAGCATTGTGGAACCTGTGCACCTTTTTAGGAACCTGCCAGGTACTTGTGACCTGGATTGGCCACTGTTGTAAACAGGATACTGGGCTTGATGGACCTTGATCTGACCCAGTGTGGCATTTCTTATATTCTTATGACACTGGATTCAGCATGGGTCAGGGCTGGTCCCACTTTGAGGAGCAAGCTGCCTCAGAAAGGCTGAGAAAGAAGTTAATCAGCACACCTTTCATAAGAGGTTTAAAGCAATTTTGCCCACTGAGACTTCTGATCATGGTTAGCTCCCATGGTTTATTTTATCTTGGAGAATCTGAGTGCAGATTTGTATGCCCAGTTGTTGTCCCAGAAGAGTACAGAGTTGCTGTGACGGCATACCTGCCTGGACTTAAGCCATTTTAAAAAGTCGGATATATAGATGTCCCCGGCAGTACAGGGGTGGTAGAGGCGTGTCCTGGGTGAAGCAAGGGAAATGCAAATTGCAGCGCAATTTCAAAACAGCACAAATACATCTAGCCCTGGCTTTGAGGCATCCTTGCCTATACTTGCTCCCCACCATGAAGAAGGTGCAAAAAAGTGCTCGTTTCATGGCTGCAGTGCTTCCGGGGGGAGAGCAAAATGCACTTGCATAGTAACATAGTATACGATAGCAGATAAAGACCAGTATAGTCCATCTATTCTATCCAGTAAGCTGGCTAGAATGGTTGTATCCGCCACTCCATGCGGATCACCCCCCTCTATGCCTTTTTTAAAGTTGTACCCACCCCTCAATGCAGGTCACTCCTTTTATTTGTTCAAGTATAAAAGATATTTCAATTTGCTTTGATTTTATCCTCTTGCTATAAAGGGATCCACTGTGTCTATCCCATGCCATTTTGAATTTCGTCACAGTTTTTGCTCCTACCACCTCCATCGGGAGGGCATTCCATGCATCCACCACCCTTTCAGTGAAAAAATAATTCCTGACGTTGCTTTTAAGTTTACCTCCTTGCAGCTTAATTTTATGCCCTTGCCGCGGTTAATATATACTCCAAACATATTATAGGGCTGCCGCCGCTGCACACTGAGTATCTGAAATTGCAAGGCAGGACATGCTAGTCTCATAACATAGGTGCCCCCCTTCTGCAGTATCTAGGCCAAGACATCCAAGTGCCCAATTCTGCGGTAGTGCAATTTGAGGATTGGTCGTATTTGTGAGGTGGCCTCCACCCATATATGTACCCAATCTTGCTATCTGTACGGGGTCATCTCCAGAACCAGTTGCTGGAATATTTATTTTCAGGTAGAGAAAGAGCAATTTTAGACATCCCTCCCTTCGTTGCTGCCACGCCTCCGGATTTTTGGGCATTCTTGTCTGGACGTCCCAGATTCTCCCTAGATGTCCCTTCTAAAATGTCACTTTATATCTATTGGCTCAGCTTTCTTCATGTGTTTAGTCATAAAGAAAAAAAGCAAATTGATGAGGTAGAATTTTTCTTGGCTGAATCCATGTTGACTTTGTCCCATTAAACCATGTCTGTCCATGTGTGCAATAATTCTTTTTTAATCATGGTTTCCATTATTTTGCCCATCTCTGATGTTGGGGTCACCGATCCGTTGCTTCCAGGATTGCCGCTGGAGCCTTTTTAAAAATGTTGAAATATGAAAACAGCCAGAGTTTGTCTTCAGGAACTGAAGGAATGAGAATCCACTTGTACATGAAAGGGACAGATGCAACAGAATATACACAACAAGAGAACAATTTTTTCAGGAAACAGACCAGCAAATAAGGAAAAAAACCAGACGGAAGCATAAACATAGTGGAAGTACAGAGTTATTTCAGAAACCACCAATAGACCAAAACCAGATGTAGCAACAGTTACAGAGAGATGAACATTAACCAAAAGATGAGAGAATTGTAGCACAAAATAGTTGACTAGACAAGATGGTTTATAATCCGCATAGTCAAAAAATGTAGTGCAAATACCAGATGTTGGAAAGACTAGAGGACACGCAATTAAGCTACAAAGTAACCTATTTAAGACTAATAAGAGAAACTATTTTTTCACTTAATGCATAATCAAACTCTGCAATTTGTTACCAGAGGATGTAATAAAAGCTGTTAGTGTAGGTGGGTTTTAAAAAGCTTTGGACAAATTCCTGGAGGAAAAGTCCATAAACCATTATTAAAGAGGACCAGGGAAATCCACTGCTTGCATGGATCAAGCATTGTGGAACCTGTGTGCCTCTTTGGGAACCTGACAGGTACTTGTGACCTGGATTGGCCACTGTTGGAAACAGGATAATGGGCTTGATGGACCTTGGTCTGACCCAGTATGGTATTTCTTCTGTCCTTATGTTCATACGCTACCAGCGCAGAGCTTAGGAAACATGCTGCTAAATATGCCAAACAAGAGGGACTCAACAGCATCCATACAGCTCCACCCACTTCCACAAAAACAAGAGTGACGGCGCCCCGACACAGCACTTCCCATCCTCTGAAAAACAAGAGAGATTTTGTGACGCCAACACAACACCTCCCACTCCAACATAAACACCAAGAAGGGCTTGGCAACCCTAACATAACTCCTGAAACTGAATATCGGACCAGCATGGTATGGTTTAGATCCTTATGTGCTACAGGACTTGCCTCCAAGAAATTTCTTGGCAGTATACTTCGGAGTTGTTTGCTTCTTCAGGATTGAAGCAGTTCTATCCACCTGTGTGTCCCGTACAGACTCAGTGGGGACTCTACCCAGATGGAGTCCATGCTGTGGCCCTTGTCTTGCAGAGAACCATTCTGGTCTTTCCGATGGTGTCTTTTGCCTTAAATTCTATGCCATCTTTCTTTCAAGAGAACACCCCTCCCTTTCTTCTTCTGAACCACACTTGTTCTGCCTTCCTTCTCAGCAAAGGAGTTTTGAAAGGACCCCTTGCTGCATCTGGTGGGCATGTAGATGGGTTTGCCCTGTTTGATCTTTCCTCCCACTGGTTGGATCTTCTTACAACCTCCTCAGTGGTGGGAGGAAAGTACTAGCAGACGTTTAACTCTTTATTGCCCACTGACTTGTGAAAGCCATCAGGGCAGTGCACATTCTGTCTGGTAAGTATGTGCAGGAGTGAACCAGAGTTCAATCTATTGAGCACATGGATCCTGGGTGGAGTCCACTCTGATGTCCTCAGAGGATATTTGTAAGGCTTCCTAGCATTTGATGAGCACTTTTGTGAAGCTGTACAGGTTGCTGGTAGGGGTTTTATAGATGGCATCTTTGGCAGGCTAGTCAGTCCTGAGTGTCGGCTTCCTCCTACCTTATGCCCTGACTGCATGGATATGTCCCATTTTGTCTGGACTGGTCTAGCAGGATGATAAGGAAGAATACATTTTTACATAATAGATAATTTATTTTCCTTGAATTCTGATTTCTAAGGAGTTCTAAGTTTTTCAGTCTTCCTTACTTGGGAAGTGGCATACTGGCTTCTTTCAGTTCTGCACCAGAGGATATATTACATGGTGACGTCACTGAAAGTTGCTCAGGTCTTCCTCCACCTGCTGGCAGGCTGGCATAACCAATTTGTATGGACTTCTCTAGCAGGATTCTAGGAAAGTAAATTATATATGCAAAATGTATCCATACTGGGTTTCTGATGTGTACAGATGTGGTCAAGTCAATGCCCAACTCTTGGAAACCCATCCACTGGATTTCCTTGACAATCTGAAACTGGAAGTAGGGTGCCAGGCCTTTCTTCCATGCAAGAAGCCTACAGTACCTGGTATTCCAAGCTGGTCTCCAAACCAAGTACTAATCAGGCTCAACTCTGCGGAGCTTCTATAAACCTCTGAGACCAGACAAGATCGTGCTCATTCTGGGTGGTATAGTGTAGCCATCTTGGTATAGTGTAGCCATGCACAGATGTATCTACTGCATGCTCATTCTGGATATTTGAAAATCTATTTGGTTGTGAGGTCCCCAGGATAGGTTTGGGATGCCTTGTTCTACAGTCCTCTAGGGTCATGGGACCCAGCTAAGGGTGAGAACAGTGCAATGCTATTCTTGGGTTTCTTTATGGCAATAGGTCCCATCATAGGCAGGGTATTATCTGCCTGTCTCCAGGGCAGTGATGGTGCAAAGTGTCACTTGTGTGTGAAGCACAATTCCTAACTAAAAACGAAATCCCCCTGAGGGTGGCACCCTTATACCTGGTAAGTCAAGATGTCATGTGTGGCAACAGAGCTGGAAAGGTTTATTATTCCTGTCCTTGGCTAGCATAGAATCCTTCTGTCTTACTGCAAAGTACTTCAGCGCAGTTCAAGCAACACCTCTTTTCTAGTAAAAGCAATTGCTTAGAGCCCCCAGAAGAGCAACCTCATTTCTGAGAGTCTGCTGCCAGAGTTGTATGTGCTGAGTCTGCCCAGGCTAGTCCGTCTCCTTGCTCTTGCCCTTGGCTTTGAAAACGATGAGCTCTAATTGTATTCTGCAGCATCTCAGTGCAGCAGCCACCCTGCCGTTCAGTCACACTCTTCTCGCAGTGCCCTTGCCCTAGTCTGAGGGCCACCAATGAGAGAGAGGAGCAGATGCTGTGCTGTAACTCGAAGCTCGGTGGACCTTCCTCTCACCTGCCCAGGTACAGGGCCTCTGGACTGTGTGGCGCACATCCAAGGATGCAGAAAGAAAACCAGAGGCAAGCCGAGGGGAGGGAGGCCGAGGAAACACCAGCAAGGAAAATGCACCCCCCTCTCCTTCTGCAGTTCCATAGAAACAGATGACTGGGAAGGGAGGAGAAATTTCAGATGTAGAATCCAGGATAGCGCTGAACTTGTGACCGTTCAGAGGTACTCTGTGTGTGTGTGTTCGTCTACTGTTTCCCAGACAGCAGCAGTGGGTACTGCAGAATGTTTGTGTGTATGTGCCTCTTCTGTAGGTGATCCATAAGGATCTTCAGAGAGTTGAGAATACTTAAGACATTGAATGATAGCATAGTCTACAG
Source organism: Ichthyophis bannanicus (assembly GCA_033557465.1). Lineage (NCBI taxonomy): Eukaryota > Metazoa > Chordata > Amphibia > Gymnophiona > Ichthyophiidae > Ichthyophis > Ichthyophis bannanicus. The sequence continues at coordinate 809,289,277 of CM066036.1, forward strand.
AGCAGCACATATCCTGTGGGAATACATTCAAAAGCACTGATACACATATGTAGTCTCTTCGTGAACTGTTCCCAGAATGCATATGCAAGTCACCCAGGCACAGAAGTGTGTGTGTGTGTGTGTGATCTCAAACCCCAGTACGCACACAGAGGATACACAGGGGCAAACAGCTTATCTTGGTGCTTTTTTGCTGATTGTCACCCAAGGCTGACAGATATGGATTGCAGAACGGCGGAGCTTGCAGAGATGATGAAGCACTGCAGGTTCATTTGTTTTATAGCTGTAAATTTGCAAAAGGGGGAGGGGGACTAAAGTAAAGGATGCAAATAGAATTGGAGAGAGTAAGAGGCACTCTTATGGATTAGGGTACCCGTTTAGCGGACTCTGGCTACAGAAAGAAGGATCCTTGTGAGTGGAAGAGGCACATGAGAGCTTGCCGGCCTCAGCTGCAGGGGGGATCCGGAGGTAGTTCTCGGTTTACTCAAGCAAGAAGGGAAAAGTATGTCCTGCACAACCTGCTGCTTGGCTTCCATTATCGACTGGGGGAAATATTTCTTACCGCGTCAGGTCTGTCGGTATAGGAAGGTAAGTGTCATTTAAGAAACAGGAGCTCTTGTTTACCAAGCTGTATAAATCTATTTCAGTAGAAGTATAAAGTGCAGTGTGCTCATTTGTGCTCTGTTTCATCGGCTGGTTGGACACTTCTTCTGAAAAATATCTTTAATATATGGGGATGGAGAGTTTTAACATGGAGCAGAGAATCATTTCCTGATTCTTTGAAATTCTGGATATTAGAGTGAGGCAGGACATCATTTATCAGTGCCAGGAGGGCACCCTTGAGGACGACCGCTTGCCACCTGGGTGGGTAACCAAGCATTATCCAGAGATGTTTTACCTAAACCTTTCCAGACAGTGGTCTCAAACTCCTGCATAAGACTGTCTGTGAATCATCCTTATTCTTGGACTATGAAAGGCAAGAAATGTAGCTTTATTTAGTTTGTTAGTTTTATTTTTTATTTTATTTATTATATTTTTCTATACCGCCTCTTCCAGAGATCAGAGGCGGTTTACAGATAACAAAACGTTAATAATAGCAAGCTATTATTATTTTTACAAAGAACAATTGTAGAACATTTTAACAATTTAACTCTTAACATGAAACAGATGGAACTGGTGGCAAATTAATGCCGCACCCTATAACTAATTACATTCAAAATTACATCAGGTAACTATTTACATAAGTGGCAACACGTATATCCAAAGCTGGGTGATCTAGATGGCAGTATAGCTGTGTAAGAAGTGTGGGTGTGCGCTTTGTCTAGGTAGGATCAGAGTATGGTTGTTGGTCAGTGCTGGTCTGTGAATTCTGAACATCATCATGTTGAAGGTTGTGATAGTGCTAGGTAAATAGATAGGTTTTTAGTTCCTTTCTAAATGATTGAAGGCCTTTGAATTCTCTTAGTTCGACTGGGAGGTTGTTCCACAATGTAGGTGCGAAGAACGAGAAAGCAGTGTTGCTTGTCTTCCGCCTAGTTAAATATTTTATACTCTACCCCATCTCCCCTTTTGAGAAGTTTTTTTGGGAGTCGGATGAGTAAGAAACCTCATGTCTACATTGCTGTTCCACTGTCTTAACTTCAGGTGTGTATCAAATTGATGCTCGCCCATCCACCAAGTCATTCTGCACTTTCAAAGCTTCCCCTCTACTTTGTTTTCTTTTGTATTAATTCTGTGCTTTCTAGATTGAGGAATTTTGTCTATTATTGCAGCTTTAGTAATAATTTGTATATATAAAGCCCCTCGGTATGCTTTAACACTGTGCACAATGATTCATATGGCCGGAAACGTCCTTTCCCAAAGTGCTTGGAAGCCAGTTTTGGAGCGGGGAGGAGGAAAATAATGTAACGTGCTAGAGATCCTAAGGTAGATGGAAGGAAGCGCCGATTCAGGATCTGGTGAGATGGTGGCTTGAAACAGTTTAATTTCATTCACAACATAAGAAGAATGAACCTCATTTGTAAGCCGGAATTTGCTGGGTATCTAGCGCTCTTAATTGTGGCAAAGAGAGCTTCTTCTGGATTCATATGTACAGGCAAAATATATAAAAAGTGCATTTGAAAGTTATTTTTCAATTCAAGCTGGCGGTTCCCCTTTATAACTGGGAATATTTCTGTCTAATTTTCCTGGTTTGTGATCATATCTCTTGATCTTCTCTTTCTTCATAAGTAACATGACTAGTCGATTGGCACTGACACTTCTATTGCAAGGCTGTGTAGGGGCAGTGGGTGATGAATATCTGAAATGGTTTCTCTGATTGCTGCTTAGCTGCTGAAGCTACGTTGGGTAAATCTTTGATTGGACCATGGCCCCTGTGGCTCTTACCACAACGAGCTTTGTATCGGCTCTAATGGAAATGTTTCAAGTGATCAAAACTTCTTTACTCTCTATGATTTATGGTTTATTAGAATTTGATATACTGTCTTTTATAGCTGCAAAGCAGTTGACAATAAACAAAAAAACAAGGAAAGTTAAAGGAATTCCATAATATTACAGGAAAGAGAGGTACAGGAAACAAAACCATAAGATAAGAAACAAGGAAAAGGAATTGAGACGTTCTTGACCACCTGTCCAATCCTACACCTTTAGCTGCTTCTGAACGCCACGGTGAACATATGCGTTTTTAAAGCGGCTTTGAATTTCTTATACGAGGATTCGCCAGACTGTAACAAATGGTCTGTTCACTTGAGTGATAATCACTGATTACAAAAATCTATTCACTCAAAATCTCAAATGGGGGTATTTAAACCCTATAAATACAGTAGTGTCTCTATTATTAGAGACAGGTCTCAGACTATCGGCACTTAGTCGAGTGACTTTCCCGGTTATAGTGCCATTTTCGTATCAGTGACCATCTCTTATATATAAGCCCACTCTTAAAAATTTTTCTTTCTAAAGCCTTGAATACTGAGAATTTTTAAAAGGTTGTTCTTAAAGCTCTACTCGTTTGTTCTTAAAGCTCTTCTTGTCCTTAAAGTTGTCCCCAATGCCTACATATGGTACCGCTATTGCGTTTCACCAAACGTTTCTTCAGGGGTTTTCTTAAGACTTTCTATAAAATAAAGCACAAAAGAACACCACTCAAAATCTATTTTTACCTGTGTTTAGTACCCCACTCCCTATTAAATGCTATTTTCTATATTTACATACCTCATAAACACCTCAAAATTTCTAATTGTGACATTTCATTAGAGCAACTCAATGTTCTTAACAAAGGTTTATCCTTTGTCCCAAGCACTCATTATGATCCTTTTCAGTTTAGAATAAGTTTGGAACAGTTGTTAAGGAAATTACAGTTAAAAATTTTCTTTTCAATGGAGGGTAGAAGTATTCAGGAAGAAGTTCATAATGCGGTCACGTTGAGAAGAATAAAACTTCCCCTAAAATCTACATGGTATCCCCCCAGGCAAATTCATCCAGCCTTAACGATTTTTAAAGATTTAGTTCTGAAAGATTTAAAATCTGTAGAGGGAAAGCTGAGGTTTAATTCAACAGTATTAACCAGGAAGGAATCATAAGAGTTGAAAGAGTTGCAAAGAAGAGATGACATTGTTATAAAAAGGGCCGATAAAGGAGGGGCCATACTTATTTAGAATCGAGAGTATTATATAACAGAGGCTTTACGACAGCTTAATGATGGATCAGTATATAAAGTGCTCCCGATAGATCCGGTAATCACTATACAAAAGCAAATAAAAGAATTAACGACCTTAGCTTTAGAACGGAAAATTATTTCCAAAAAAGAATGTGGATATCTCAATGTGACAAATCCACAGGTGGCCAAATTTTATACGGTTCTGAAAATTCACAAAGATATGGTTTATCCACCTGGTAGACCAATAGTATCCACAAAAGCGTCAGTGCTTGAACCTTTATCAGCGTATGTGGACTCTTTTTTTACGTCCTCTCTTGGTTGAAATTCCGTCCTATATCAAGGACACCACTCATTTCTTAAGGCTCCTAGCCCAGAATAATCAGCGGGCAAATAATGAAGGGTTGGTTTTAGTGACCTTAGACGTAGTCTCGCTATACATGAGTATCCCACAATTAGCGGCCTTACACACAGTGGAGCTTTTTTTAAAATGTAGGGGTGATCTTTCAAATGATAGCCGAATTGACTATTTTTCACAATTATTTTGTTTTCGAGGGGGTGTTTTATCAACAGATTTTGGGGGGTGGCAATGGGGGCCACATGTGCCCCCTCGATAGCGAATTTGTACATGGCAATTTTTGAGGAAGAATGGTTAACAGCTAGTCCATACATAGCTAATATAAAAGTATGGTGTCGTTATATTGATGACGTTTTTATGATGTGGGAGGGTCCTCAGGAATTGCTTAATGATTTTTATAACTGGTTGGACGGTCGAGACCGTAATATACAGTTCACACACACACAAGATAATACAGAAATAACATATTTAGATGTCAAAATCACAAAAGAGATTGGCAAATGGGATACTACAGTGTTTCAGAAACATACAGACCGAAACACGTTTTTACATTTTAAGAGTGCCCATCTGGCACGGTTAAAAACTGGTCTTCCGTTTTCACAATTTTTGAGGTACCATAGGAACTGTTCTGACAGACAGCAGTTCAAGATTCTATCAAAGAATCTGGCCACCAATTTTAAAGAATGCGGTTATCCAGCCCATGTGATCCAACGGGCATATAAAAGAGCTTTAAATAATAATAGAGAATTATTGTTACAGAGAGAGCCGTTCAACCTGACGACACCCCAGAGGATGTCAATTTGATTACCCAATATTCCCCACTGAGTAAATCTATACAGCGTATAATAAAGAAACATGCAAATGTATTAAGTAATGTCCCAGGGTTGGAACAAAGGAATATAAGATGTGTTTGGCAGCGGGGAAAAAATTTAAAAGAATAAATCAGCCCCACGATACTGCCCAGTTTAATGAGAGTCATACCATTAGAGGATGGGCGGGGGCATTATAAATGTGGGGAATGTGGAATTTGTAATATCACAGAGGAATTAAATAGTTTCCAATACCATGGTCGGAAATATGACTTAAAACATCATACTACATGTGATTCCTTGCGGGTAGTCTATTTAATTCGATGCCCTTGCGATTTGGTCTATATCAGCAAAACGAGTCGGCCTTTTAAAATAAGGATGGGAGAGCATAAAAGCCGTTTAAAGCACAAAGTGATAGAGGCTCCGATAGTAGAACATTGCCTGAATCATAAACATAAATTTGAAGATTTAAAGTGTCATTGTATAGACAAAATTGAAATGGGCAGAGGAGATAAGACAGCTGAACAGCTATTAATAGTACGAGAACAGAGATGGATTTTCAATTTGGCCTCGACAACTCCAGGGGGGCTAAATGCATATATAGATTGGAGAGCGTGTGTTTGAGGGGAAGCACACTGCATGCAATTTTTTTATACTTTAAGGTTAAGTTCTGATAGGAATTATTTAGGGTTTCATCCCAACAAGGATAATAACTGTCATCATAGTTCCAAAGATCATTTAGTTAGTGATCTTTGCGAGAACATCTTACAGGTGCAACATAATAGGTACATTTTGGCTTCGGTAAAAAAAAGGGGAGGTCGGTAGGGTTTTCGCATGCGCGGCCTCTTTTGGAGAACTCAGTTGAGACGTGGGCAGCATCGTTTTGTCTTTTTCCTTTTCTTTCCTTTTCGAGGTGTTTATGAGGTATGTAAATATAGAAAATAGCATTTAATAGGGAGTGGGGTACTAAACATAGGTAAAAATAGATTTTGAGTGGTGTTCTTTTGTGCTTTATTTTATAGAAAGTCTTAAGAAAACCCCTGAAGAAACATTTTGTGAAACACAATAGCGGTACCATATGTAGGCGTTGGGGACAACTTTAAGGACAAGAAGAGCTTTAAGAACAAACCTTTAAAAATTCTCAGTATTCAAGGCTTTAGAAAGAAACATTTTTAACAGTGGGCTTATATATAAGAGATGGTCATTGATGCGAAAATGGCACTATAACCGGGAAAGTCACTCAACTAAGTGCCAATAATCTGAGACCTGTCTCTAATAATAGAGCCATTACTGTATTTATAGGGTTTAAATGCCCCCATTTGAGGTTTTGAGTGAATAGATTTTTGTAATCAGTTATACGAGGATTCGTCAAGAAGGGAGGGGGGTTCATTCCAGAGGGAAGGAGCCTTAAAGAAGAAAGTTCACTCTCTGGTAGACTCCAATCTGGCACACGAAACTGGTGGGATAGTCTATCTGTTTTTCAAGCATTGGGTGGAGGTTTTTCAAGCATTGGGTGGAGGCCTGGGACATAAGGGATAATCATTGAAAAAAATAAATAAATGGGAAGACCAAAATACAAAGCTTTATGTGTTAGGATCAAAATCTTAAACTGGATGTGAACAAAGACTGGAAGCCAATGATGTTTAAACAATAGAGGAGTTCAGTGGCCATGTGAATAATCCTAACTGTTGTGTTATGAACGGTCTTAGATAATGTAGGGTAGCTAACAAACTTCCATTGTAGATAACATTGATAGTCAGGTCAGGGTGGTCTCTCGGGTGTGGTTCTCCGGTGGTTTCATTCATTTCTATCCTGTCGTCCTTTCTCTGTCGTCTCTGCATCTTCTTCCTCTGCCCCCACCCCCCTGTCCTGTGGTGTTCCCCAAGGGTCTGTTCTTGCCCCACTTCTTTTCAATATTTTCCTAGCCCCCCTTGCCCTTCTGGTCCAACAGTTTAGCATTTCTGCATATTATTATGCAGATGACATTATTCTTCTTCACCACACAGATTCTTTTTCCCCTGATATTTCCCCTCTCAACCTCTGTCTCACTGCTGTGATGTCTTGGTTCTCCTCTAACTTTTTACAAGTAAACCCGGCAAAATCTTTTGCAATCTGGTTCACCTTTGGCAGTCCTTCTCCCACCTGTGCCCCCTCTCTCTCCTCCCAGCCTATCCCCCTGGTCTCATCACTCCGATACTTAGCTGTTGTTCTTGACTCTGCTCTCACTTTCAAAGATCACATTTCTTCAATTGTTCAACGCTCTTTCTTCTCTCTTCGTCAACTTAGAGCAGTTCGCCCTTTCCTTTCTACCCCTGCTCTGACCACCCTTCTGCTCACCCTTGTGTTGTCCCGTCTCGATTATTGTAATGTCTCTTTTGCTGGTTTACCTAAGTCCCAACTGTCTCGTCTCTAACGCGTTCAAAATGCTGCCATCCGCCTGTTATCCCATGCATCACGTTTCGATCATGTCACACCCCTTCTTTATCAATATCACTGGTTACCCATTTCTTTCCGTATTCGGTATAAACTTCTAATCTTTGCACATTGAATAATCCATACCAGCACTCCCCTCTACCTGGCAAATCAGATACAATTCCGTACCCCTCACCGCCTCCTCCGCTCTGTACACATAAATCGCATGGTCCTTCCCTCCCCTGCACATGCTCGTCTAGAACAAACCCGCTCCTCTGCTTTCTATTTCTTGGTTCCAAGTCTTTGGAACTCACTCCCCCCCCCCCCTCCGTGCAGAAAGCTCATACCAAACATTCAAATCCCAACTCAAAACCCATCTTTTCTGCCTTGCGTTTGATCCTCCTCCCTTGCCCATTCCTTCCCCCTCCTCGTTACCATGTCCTTTCACAGAATGTTTGTCTTCTCCTTCCCCTCCTCCCTTGTTTGTACACATGCATTATTGTTTCTGATTTTAGTTTACTCCTGTTCTTATCTCCTCTTTCCTATCTCCTCTACTTTTCTTTGATTTGATGGCGTTCCTTTCTTTTTCTGCAGCTGAGTGCTTGTTTTAACTAACTTGCCTGATTTTATTTATTGTAAACCGCTCAGACGCCTACGGTATCGAGCGGTATAACAAGTTTTAATAAACCTAAACCTAAACCTAATGCATGAATTTTGGTATTTTGGGCCTTTGTGTCTAAGAATGGACAGATAGCGCAAAATTGGTGTGGGCAAAAAGGTAGATCTAACAATGGCTGAAATGTGTTTTTTAAAAGTGAGTTCTGAGTCAATAAGAATGCCAAGGCATTTGAATGAATCTGTGAGATTAATGGAGTCAAAGTATGGGAGGAATAGTGGGATGGGTGGAGAAGCCAATGAGCAATGGTTTTTATGGGATTAAGTTTGAGGTGGTAATGCTTCCTCTAAACACTGTAATGCTCTCTCTAAACATTTGTTTAGGGTTGTTAAATCCAGGGAATGTGGATTTACATAGGCTATGAGCAGGATGTCATCAGCATAATAAAATGAAAATTTTTCCCAGACCTTGAATTAATGTGGACAATGGACTGTGGAAGATGTTAAGAGAAGGGGGAGGGGTAAAGACTGATCCCTCCTGCAAGTTAAATGGTAAAAGAAGGAAATACAGGGACCAGTGAATACTCTAACTGAACAGTTAAGTAAGAAAGATATGAACCAGCATAGGGCATGGTCTTGAAGGCTTATATCACGGAGTCATGTGAGGAGCAGAGTATGGTCAACAAAATCAAAAGCAGATGAAAGATCTAATGATACTGTCATGGCTATCATGCCAAGGTCAAAGTAGCTACGAACTTTGCTTAGGAGGGCAGCTAGAATGGTTCCAATACTGTGTGCTGGTGGATGAAAACCAGACTGGCATGGATGGAGGATCTCAGATTTCTCAATATGATTTCAGAGTTGGGTAAAAATAATTTTCTCCATGACCTTGGACAAGAATGGGAGATTAGTTACTGGGCAGTAGTAGGTAAGTGAGGAGAAGTAAAGGGAAGTTTTCTTAAGTATGGGCCGAATGAAGGCCTTTTTCCCCTGATAGGGCCCAAAGCTGGTTGTGAGGCAGTAGTTGATGACAAAGTGCAAATGGTAACAGACCAAGGGAAGGTTCCCCAATCCATTTGGAAGGAAAGGGGTCAAACTGACAAGCTGTTTTATGAGTAGTACTTAGTACTTTATTTAGGAAAATGTTGGTGGCCAAATTGAAAGAGGATTAATGCTGAGATAATGAGATAGGATAGAGGAATTCTGGTCTGTAGGATCACTTGGTTTGCAGCTTGTCGTGCTGTGAGGGCTTGTGTGCATCAATGATGCTGAGAGCTAAACTATCAGTAGTTTAACTACTGGCAGGGTCTCCCAAGATGGACAGGTCTCAGCAGAGGTGCCAGACCAAGACAAACCACCCATCTGGGCAGCAGCAGAATGGGATAGAGTTGACGGCGGAGGATCACATTTCTGTGACAACGGCAACAACACCAAACTTAAACTGCGCAGAGGAAAGGCCCGGCAATCTACTTCTGTATCTTGCCATGAAAACCCAATGGATAGTTACAACAAAACAAATTGTGCTATAGTGCTGGAAGATGAGACCCCCAGGTCAGAAAGCACTCAACTAGCTACTGGGGAAGAGCTGACGACTTTTCAGAGTAAAGCCAGCATTTATGATGTGGTTGGATCAAAGCCCTCGGGACGTCTGACTACTGATGTAGCTGCGCATGAAATGAGTCAGAAGCTGTAAAGATGTCTTACACATTGGAACATGGAACATACAAAGCATGAACCAAGGGAAGTTGGAGGTGATCAAGAATGAAATGGAACGTGTACAACTTGATCTGTTGGGTGTCAGCGAACTGAAATGGACTGGCATCGGGCACTTTGCATCAAATGATCACATGGTCTACTATGCTGGAAATGAAAGACAAAGAAGAAATGGTGTTGCATTTATAATAAAGAAGAAACTTGCAAGAACTGTAATGAAATACAATGCAGTCAGCGAACGCTTAATCTCTATACGTCTACGAGGATTGCCTATCAACACAACTATAATTCAAGTATATGCCCCAACAGGAGCTGCAGAAGAGAATGAAATTGAAGAGTTCTATGAACAAGTACAAGCTGAAATTGACAGAGCATGCAAACAGGATATCCTGATAGTCATGGGTAACTGGAATGCAAAGGTTGGCAACAAAGAAGAAGGCAAAGTAGTTGGAAAATATGGACTTGGCAACAGAAATGAAGCTGGAGAAAGACTGATAGAATTCTGCAAAACCAATAATCTATTCATCTCAAACACCTTCTTCCAGCAACACAATTGACTACATCTGTGGAAGTCAATGATGGAAAAGCTATGTAACATCAACAAAGACAAAACCTGTAGCTGACTGTGGTACAGATCATCAACTACTAGTATGCAAACTCAAGCTAAAGTTGAAAAAGAGCAAACCGCTCATGAATGCAGCAAAATATGACCTTGAGAATATACCACTGGAATTTAAAGACTGCTTGCAAAATTGATTTGCTGCTTTAGATACAAATTACAGAGCTGAAGAAGAGTTATGGAATGACATCAAGAAGGTTGTGTTGGAAGAAAGCGAGAAGTCTCTACAAAAGGTGAAAAAGCAAAAACGGCCAAAATGGATGACGGAAGAAACTCTGAAAATTGCCCAGAAACAGAGAGAAGCTAAAGCCAGAGGAGAAAGAAGGACAATCGCAGAACTCAACAGAGATTTCCAATGTGCAGCAAGACAGGACAAGGAAAAGTACTACAATGACGCATGCAAGGAAATAGAAGCAGAAACTATTAGAGAACGAACAAGATCGGCTTTCCTAAAGCTACGAGAGTTAAAGAAAAAGTTCTAGCCTCGAATTGGAATGTTACAAGATGCTCAAGGTTCTATGTTGAATGATGCTGAGAAGATCAAGAAAAGGTGGAAGGAATATACAGAGTTTTTATATGATAAAGATCAAGTGGACCAACAGCCGTTTCAACCTGTACCTTATGATCGGGAACCATTGGTGAAGAAAGAAGAAGTTGAAGCAGCATTGAAATCCTTATCAAAGAACAAAGCACCAGGCATTGATAGCATTCCCATAGAAGTATTACAGCAATCTGATGCAGCTGTTACCATACTTACAAGGCTCTGCCAAGAAATATGGAAGACAACATCATGGCCAACTGACTGGAAAAGATCTGTGTTTATACCAATACTAAAGAAAGGTGATCCAACTGACGGTGGAAATTATCGCACAATCGCTCTGATCCCACATGCCAGCAAGATTCTACTGAAGATTATTCAACAGAGACTACAACCATACCTAAAACAAGAACTACCTGAAGTGGGGAGGAAATGACGTCACCAGCCTGAGCGGCAGCTGAAGTTCGGAGCTCCGTGTATGTGTGATTGAAGAGCGCTTACCTCGACACATAGTGGGGTCTAGAGAGTTGGAGAAGCAGCTGTTAGCCGGACGAAAGGAGAGGCTAATTGGGGATGAAAAAAGCAAGTGCGGAATTGAAGGCGTTCGCCTACAAGAACGCGGCATCGGGGGTAGCTGCCGGGAAAACCAAGATGGCGGCGGTGAGTGTGAGCAGCGAGGAGGAGGCCCCGGCCGGAGAACGACAGAAGGAAGGAGATGTGGAGTCCCTTCGGGGAGACATTAAGACCTGGTTTAGTACTCTCCGACAGGACATGTCTTTGTTTAAGGATGATGTCCGTGGCTGGATGGAGGATTTGCGGGGTGAGATCCGGGAGGTGGGCCAACGGGTGGAAGACCTGGAGAACAAGGTGGAAACACATGACAGCACGCTGCTCAAATTGCAGGAACAGTTTGAGAGTTTGGAGGGGGAGCAGGAAGACTTATGGTCTAAATTGGAAGATCAGGAGAATCGCTCCCGGAGAGCCAATATTCCTTGAGAGGCATCGTGGAGACGGCGGATAACTTGGACTGTATGCAAATTGTGGAGAAAGTGTGTAAACAGCTGGTGGTGGAGGCTGGCGTAAAGGCGGAGGGCCTATGTTGGAAGATTGATCGGGCACATAGAGCTTTGGGCGCCAGGAAGGAGGGATATAATAGAGACATCATTGCATGTTTCCATGAATATCAAACGAAAAACACTGTGGTGGAGGCAGCGTGGAAAATGAAAGACTTTACCTGGGACAATCAGAGAATTGAGATTTATGCGGATCTTTCAGCAATTACGATGCGAAAGAGGAGGGACTTCGCTCCTATCACTAAGAAGCTGCGGGACAGGGATATTCGGTAAAAATGGCTGTTCCCGTTCTGGTTGCAGTTCTGTATAGAAGGGGTCACATCTTATGTGAAATCTACGGCGGATGCCGTTAAAGCGTTGGAGAATGCGGGCTGGACAGAGATCCCCTCGGTAAATCGCAGTAAGAGTGTGCGGAAGAGACCCGGCGAAAGTGGCTGGAGGAGAGCGCCACAAGGGGATAGGAGACTGCGCAGACAACAACCGAAGCCCCTTGCGGAACCGGATGGCTGAGCAGAAAAAGTGGACTCTCTAGATAGTTTTACTTAAGGTTAAAAATGTGAAGCAGTGGAGGAGTTTCATGTGTGCTTGTTTCAAGTTTTTGAAGTGGGGGTGTCGGGGGGGTTGCACTGTGAATATTGCGAGGTAAGAGGGGTTCGGGCTGGTGAGTTATGCCTCGAGAGCAATGTTCCCCCTAATTTTCTGTAGGCTGTGTGCGCATAAAATATCAGCTGTGTGCAGCTTTTGAAGGAAGGTTAAATTTTTGTGCGCCACATAACGACACTCGGAGTTATATACTTTAAAATTTGACTACACGTCAAAATACAGCATGTACACCACATTGATTTTAATCAAATTAAATGAAAATAGACGATTACTAAATGAAGCGGGAAATTTCTAGTAATTACAATCACAACTTTTAAATTTTAAGACGTCTGTGTTGTTTTCTATCAGAATCAGAGCTGTAATTTTTGTGCGCTCTGTTGTAAAGTATGTGCGCTTGCTTGGCGAGGTGTGTGCGCGCGCACACGCGCACAGCTTAGAGGGAACAGTGCTCGAGAGATGGAGGTGTGGTGGATTTGGAGATTGGTGGGAGTGGATGGGGGGGTAGGGTGGGGGGTGGCTGAGGGTGGGGGGGAAGGATGGGGAGGTCAGTACTAAACAGCATAGGATGAGGAGGAGGGGCAGATGGTGGGAGGCTGGATAAGCTTAGAGTAATCACGATGAATGTGAGAGGTTTAAACTCCGATTAAGAGGCAAAGAGTATACAGAGAGATTGGTAGATTGCAGGGGGACGTGGTGTTTCTTCAGGAGACCCATTTGAAGAGAGGGGATGAGTGGCGGATGGCGAATAGCAAATATCAGGGACAATGGTTTGCATCAAATCGTGTTGAACTTAAGAAAGGGGGGGTAGGGATATTGGTGAGAATGCAAATACCTTATCAGGTAAATGCTGTTAAACAAGATAAGGAAGGGCGTTACCTCATGATTCGGCTGCAGATTAGGGGTCAGAAGTTTACTTTGGTAAATATTTATGGGCCAAATGCGGCCCAGGGTTTTTTTTTTTAGGGAACTGACCAAGAGAGTGATGGAGTTTGTAGAGGGACAGCTCATATTAGGGGGGGGGGGGATTTTAATTTAACTATTAATCCGATATTGGATAACTCCAGAGGGAAGGCATCGAGAACGGCTAAAAGTAGGGGGGTACTGAGAGCTCTGGGGGAGCAGTTGGGGGTGGTGGATGCATGGTGGGAAATACATGGGAGGAGAAAGGATTATACATATTGGTCCCCAGTGCATGATTCGTGGTCTAGGTTGGACATGGTGTGGGTGGCTAAAACCTTAGTTCAAGACCTGGGGGGGCTGTGAGATTGGTGAAAGAACGCTGTCCGACCATGCCCCGGTGTGGATAGAGTTAGGAGTGGGGAAAAGTGGGCAAAAGGGTTCCGGGTGGTGTCTGAATGAGTCCTTGTTGGAGGTCCCTGAAATTGTAATGCAGGTGAGGGAACGGATTATAGAGTATTTAGAGATTAATGATACAGCAGAGTGTAAAATTGGGATATTGTGGGATTGTTTAAAGGTGGTGGTATGGGGGAATTTGATTTCAATAGGTTCCCATAGGAAGAAAATGCTGGGGCAACAGAAACAGATCCTTCATGACCAGATACGGGAGTAGGAGTCCTTACAAAAAATGGGCAAACTAGGCAAGTCGGGTTTGCAAGCGCTGCTGAAGGCGAGGAAGGAGTTAGGGGAGTTGGAACTTGGGGAGATTAAATATGCCCAAGATCGACTTAAGCAGGTTTTCTTTGAATGGGGGAATAAACCAAGTAGGATTTTGGCACAAAAGTTAAGGCAACAGCGACAGAGAAATTATATAACCAAAATTAAGGACGCACAGGGGAGGGATTTGAGGCAAGTGCGGCAATTACAAGAGCGGTTTGTGGAGTTTTATACCCATCTATATACGCCAGAGGGGGGAGGATCTCAGAGGGGGGTGGAGGAGTATCTGAATATGCAGCTCCCGAGTCTGAGTGAGGGGCAAGCAGAACAACTTTCACGGCCCATAGAGGTAGGGGAAGTGTTGGAGGTCATTAAGACGTTGCCGTCCCATAAAGCACCCGGACTAGATGGGTTTACTAATATATTTTATAAGAAGTTTGGGGATGTGGTGGGGGAGGTTTTGGCACGGCTCTTTAACTCCTTTGCGGAGGGGGGGGAACTGTCAGAAACAATGAGGACAGCGGGTATCACATTGCTTCCCAAAGAAGGGAAAGACTTAACCTTGTGTGGGTCGTATCGCCCCATTTCGCTGTTGGGGACAGATTTTAAAATATATACAAAAATATTGGCCAATAGGATACTACCCTACTTACTGCATTTGGTACATGAGAACCAATCAGGGTTTGTCCCTGGGAGACACACTTCCGATAATCTACGGAAAGTGTTGAATATGGTGTGGGCTGGAAAGCGTGGGAAGGAACAGATGTTGTTGTTGACAGTTGATGCTGAGAAAACTTTTGATCGGGTCTCATGGCCCTTTCTTTTTAGGGTTTTGGAAAAGATGGGGATAAGAGGGACGTATTTAGAATGGGTCAAAGTGATTTATAAGCAGCCGTGGGCAAAGATTCGTATAAATGGCGAATACTCGGAGGGGTTTGAACTAAGGAAGGGTACAAGGCAAGGGTGCCCACTGTCCCCTATTTTGTTTGTACTCTCGATGGAACCCTTGGCACAGTGGGTGCGAGAATGTGAGGAGGTGCAGGGGGTTCGGTGGACAGCCGTAGAGTGTAAGGTGTCACTTTTTGCGGATGATTTGCTGTTTTTGTTAACTAACCCCATGGGGTCCTTAACTACTCTATATGATATTTTAAGGGAATTTGGGGAATATTCGTGGTTTTGAATTAATGCTACAAAGTCGGAGATTTTGAACATCTCGGTACCTGGGGAGTCTGAGCGGGTACTTAAGGAGAAATTTCCTTTTAAGTGGGCCAGGGACAGTATTACATACCTGGGTATCAGGCTAACGGCGAGGGTGCAGGACCTGTTTGAGGTGACTTATGGCAGAATGGAAAAGATTGTTAGGAAAGACATGGATAGTTGGGGTAATAAGGGGTTATCTTGGTATGGGAGGATGTCAGCGGTAAAAATGGTGATTCTCCCCAAGTGGTTGTATCTGTTTATGGTGTTGCCCATTTGGGTGCCACCGAAAGATTTAGTGAGAGGTGGCAACAGGGGATTATGAAATTTGTGGGGGGCCCGAAAAAGAATAGGGTTGCTGGGCGTGTCCTGACTAGAAGGAAGGAATATGGGGGTATGGCTATACCAGATTTGAGGCGGTATTGGGAGGCTGCCCAACTGGGTGCGAGTGTAGAATGGTGGGGGGATGAGAAAAAAGAGTGGGTATGGATGGAGTCCGGGGAACTGGGCGAAGGACCGCTTGGTGATCTACTCTGGCTGCCCAAAGAAGGGAATAGTGGGTTTGTGGGGAAGAACCCATAAGTGAAGTTGACCCTGAGGGTATGGACTAAGTGGAAGGGTAGGTGGCTGGGTAAGGAGGGAATTTCTCGGTTGATCCCAATCAGGGGGAATGCCGCGTTCCCGCCGGGGATGGGGAAGTTGGCCTATAGGCACTGGGAACAGAAGGGGTTAGGGTGGATAGGTCAACTGTTGGAGGGACGCTCTATAAAAAGCTTTACGGCAGTGCAAGAGCAGTTCCAACTGGAGGATAGGGATACTTTCCGTTTCCAACAGATTAGACATTATATTCAAAGAAAGATAGTGCCAGGCCTAAGGGGAGATCCTACTGAGGTGGAACAGCTGTTCCTGATGGGACAGAAGAAGGGGATAGTGGCAAAAGTTTATGCTATGATGCAAGGGGAAGGTCCTCGTGAGACCTTCCAAAGGAAGTGGGAAGAGGATTTGGGTGTGGAATGGGGGGCAGACACCTGGCAACAGATTTATCAGTCCCATTATAAAGGTATATTGGCAACCGCTTTGATCGAAAACAATTACAAGGTTATGTACACTACCACCCAACCTAGACAGTGCACCTTTCTACTATCTCCGCACCAAAACGGTTCCAAACTTATGACAAAGGCAACAACAATCTCGTTCTGTAAATATTGTGTATATGTATATACCCAAGCACACCCACACTCACTCAATCAAACGTACATGTATATATGTAAACACACCCACACCCAACCAATCAAATGTATATATGTAAGCATACCCACACCCACTCAATCAAATGTAAATTCCATGATCTATTTGCTGTGATGTGAACAAATCCTTAGCAATCAAAATGTATAGTATGCAAATTGCTGTACTGTATAGCCCATCCTGATCTGTAAAAACCGCTGCTGATCGTAGGAAGCAGCGGTATACAAGTGTGTTCTAAATAAATAAATAAAATGTACAGATGGCACTTGACGCCAGTGCGCTTGAAGCATATGTATGGTAATGTGTGTGATACTTGTTGGAGGGCATGTGGAGAACGGGGTTCTTATAAGCATATTTGGTGGAATTGTAAATTTATTCAGGGAAGGTGGCTGGAGGTATTTGCTCTGTTGGGTCAGATATTGGAAAAAGAGTTGCAAGCATCTCCTGCTACGGCGATGTTAGGGGTTCGACCACTGACTTTAAGTAGTGGGGAGGGGGACTTTGTGAATATGGGGTGCGTAGCGCTTCGGGTGTTGATAGCCAGGCGCTGGAAGCAGGTGGAGGCCCCGCCGATGGAGGAGTACTCTAACTCTTTAGCCCATATTTTTTTGATGTGTAAATTGACGGCGCAGAAGAAGGAGAGATCACAAAAATTTTTGAAAGTGTGGGGAAAGTATATTATAAGGATGGATAATAAGTAAAATAGCTATCTATAATGGGTGCTGTTTGGATGGGTGGGGAGGGGGGAGGGGAGGGGGATCATTAAAGTGTATACCAGTTGGATTGTTGGATGGGTGTTTAGCCTTGGGAATGGCATGGGACGATGTGTTGTAACGGGGGTTAGTAAGATGTGATTTTGTAAATCTGGTTGCAATTAAAAAAAAAAAAAAAAAAAAAAAAAAGAACTACCTGAAGTGCAAGCAGGGTTCAGAAAAGGGCGAGGAACGAGAGACATCATTGCGGATGTGAAATGGATCCTTGAAAAGACTAAAGAATACCAAAAGTATATCTATTTGTGCTTTATCGACTATAGCAAGGCTTTTGACTGTGTAAACCATGAGAAACTCTGGGCCACATTAAGAAGCATGGGTATACCAGAACACCTGATCGTTCTCTTGCGCAATCTGTACATTGATCAAGAAGCAACAATTCGAACGGAACAAGGAGAAACAGAATGGTTTAAAATAAGCAAAGGTGTAAGACAAGGCTGCATACTTTCCCCCTACCTGTTTAATTTTTATGCAGAACAAATCATTAGAGAAGCAGGATTGTATGAAGACAATAGTGGTGTGAAGATTAGTGGAAGACTCATCAACAACCTTCGCTATGCTGCTGATACCACATTACTGGCTGAAAGTGAAGATGATCTGAAACATTTGCTTCTCACAATCAAAGAACATAGTCTCAAAATGGGCCTGCACCTTAATGTAAAGAAGACAAAGATCATGACAACTGGCATAATCAACAGGTTCATCGTTGAAGAAGAAGAAATTGAAATTGTGAACAACTTTAACCTACTTGGATCAACTATCAATAAAGAAGCAACAAGCAGTCAAGAAATCAGATGACACATTGCTCTTGGCAGAATGGCTATGAAAGACCTAGATAAGATACTCAAAAGCAGAGATGTCTCTCTCCATACAAAGATTCAACTTGTTCAAGCCATGGTATTTTCAATAACATCATATGGATGTGAAAGCTGGATAGTGAAAAAGGTAGACAGGAAGAAAACTGATGCCTTTGAATTATGGTGCTGACGGCGAATACTGTGTATACCATGAACTTCCCAAAGAACAAACCAGTCAGTACTAGAGGAGATCAAACCTAAGCTTTCTTTAGAAGCTCAGATGACAAGACTTCGACTTTCATACTTTGGACACATCATGCGAAGAGAGAGATCATTAGAGAAAGACATTATGCTTGGCAAGATAGAAGGTCAACGCAAAAGAGGAAGGCCAGCAATGAGATGGATCAATACAATAACAGCAGCTATGGGTACCAGTCTGTCAACAATGAGCCGCCTGACTGAAAACCGAACACAATTTAGGATAGCTATCCAGAGGGTCGCCATGAGTCAAGTCCGACTCGACAGCACTTAACAACAACAACAGGATCTGGTATGTCCGAAGGAGGTTGATTTGGAGAGTGTGTATGACTGGAGTTGTTTGGCACTGCTGACTGCAAAGCATGTCTGATGTCCAGGATTTTGTAACTGAAATAGTTGGCTAGTGAATTTGCAGATGGATTGATCCAAGGAAGAGAAAATTAGATAGATTACCCCATCTTCCTTACAGGCAGTATTTAGGTCTCAGGTGCCCCTATTAGAACATATTTTTCCACTATTGAGTCATTTGATTTCCTTGTGACTATTTTCCCGGATGACATGTTCTAGAGACTCTTCAGCAGTTGGAAAAAATGCCCCCATTGCAAAAGGACCATATCTGTAATTGACAACCATTGTTGGTGCCAGCAGTGCCTGGGGCCTGATCATGAACCCTCTCCTTGTCTTGTGTTCACAGATAACAAAACGTTAAGGCTCGGAAATACAGAGCAGAAAGATTTTTGATACAGATGAGTCTAGTCCATCGACTTCGGCATCAATAGCATTCATAGCCCAGGGAGCTGCATTGAACATTGGAGGTGTATCCACATCAAGGGGTCATAGAGTTCATTGTTTCGGGAGCGGCCATTCACCAATTCCTTTAATTTATTTTTTAAAAGAATTTTTTTTAGTACAAATAATTTTTTAGTTTTTAACATACAAAACAAAATCAACATTCCACAATACAGGCAAGAGATATACAGTCACAGAATCTACATTCAGAGAGCTTCCAATACATCCCCAACTACCTTTACAAAATAACAACCCAGCCCCCCACTCATCCCACCCTCCCTCCTATTGCTCAATATGCAAAGAGTTTAGGAGCTCACTTCTCCTCCTTCTGGGTGTCAGATATCAAAAAGGAATGCCAGGTCTTCAACAAGGCTTGCCATCTCTTCAGGGCCGATGTTGTCATATTCAACAGCTGCATATACCTCCAAACTCGGAGGCTGAGCATCAATCCAAAACTGCATTAAACAACATTTTGCTACTAAACATGTTTTTCTGACAAACGGAATCTCTGCACATGCACCTACCTCCAGATCATACCAATAACCCAGCAAACACACAGTATGTAACATGGCAGAGAGACTCTGAAATACGAAATTCCAAAACAATACAATCTAAGAGCAAAACCAAAGACAGTGCACAAAGATCCCCTCCTCGCTTAGACATTCTGGACAGGTCTCCAAGTCAGTTCGCCTTTCCCTACACGCTCTTCGAGGTGACATATAGAAACATAGAAATATGATGACAGAAAAAGACCACATGGCCTATCTAGTTTGTCCTTCCATATCAACAACTACAACAGTCCCCTTTTTACCTTTATAGAAACATAGAAATATGATGACAGAAAAAGACCACATGGCCTATCTAGTCTGATATGTATTCTATGTAAGACTTTAAGGTAAGTCTCACGCCACGCATAACTCTCTACCATTTCATTCACCCCATCCACACATTCCTGAAAGTCATCTACCATCCAGCTTCACATTCACATCATGCACCTATCTCACGGAGCTTTTGATAAAACCAGAAGATTAACCCCATCTTTAATGACTGCTTGAGTAGGATTTGATGGGAAGCTATTTCTCGGAAGATCTGGGGATATCACCCAAGCTGCTGCTGCTGCAAGTAATGCCTCACCTGCAGATAGCCATAAAATGTTCTAGCGGGCTTAACAGAGACGCGAGGGAGACACTCTTCCTTCGTGCCTCTCACAGCCTGCACGGAGGGAGGGAGGGACCGACGGACCGACGGATTCAGCTTGCAGAGGGGGCCCCCGCGGGTCAGTCCATGCTGCCGCGGCAGCAGAGGGGGCCCCGCGGCGGCAGCCAGCAGTTTTTTTTTTAAATTTTATTTTAAAAAAAAAGCTAATTTGTTCTATTTTTGTGGGCCCTTGCCAGCTGTGGGCCCTACGCCATGGCGTACATGGCGTATAGGTAAATCCGGCCCTGGGTGCACATTTCAAACTAGGTTTGGATGCCTTCCTTCTTGATTGGGAATGTGGAAGCCTGCTGTATGCATATCTTTCCATACCTCTAATAGCAAAAACTCTGCTGAAACTCCAAGACAACAAGGGCACTGTGATACTTGGAGCACCATACTGGCCCCTGCACTTTGCCAATATTAAGTTGCACCCCAGCATCATCCCTAGCCCTTACAGTTTGGATTTTGAAAGTCTAACTGTCCTATTTGAACATACCTGTTACCATAGCCAAGAGCCTTCTGGCTTGCAGGAGAGATTCCACAAGAAGGCCATATGCTTTTAAATAGAAGAAATTTGCTGTCTGGTGTGACCGGAAGGCCCTTGATCCTTTCTGCTGTCTCCCATACAAACTGCTTGAATACTTTCTAGATTTATTGGAGTCTGGTTTGAAAACGAACACAGTCGCACCTCAATGCAGTTAGCACATACCACCATCACATAGAAGGGAAGCCCATCTCTCTACAGCCTGGAGTTGTTCACTTCATACAGGACTTGCTTTTTTGGGATCCTTCCCTCAAGCCTCCTGCTGTGTCCTCGGACCTCAGTGTGGTTCTCAACTCAGCTGATGAAAGCTCCTTTTGAGCCACTGGATACCTGTGGACTGAAGTATCTAACCCAGAAGGCTTTGATCTTAGTGGCAGCGACTTCAGCATGCAGGATCAATGAGCTCCAGACCCAAGTAACTGATCCACCTTATAAAAGGTTTTACAACAATAAGGTGGTTTTGCGTACATGTCCTACGTTCCTTCCTAAAGTGGTGATAGCGTTCCACTTTAATCAGTCAATTGTCCTGCCAGCATATTTCCCAAGACCTAATGTTCATAAACGGGAAAGCACACTGCACACATAGGACTGCAAGAGAGCTTTGGTTTTCTATCTGGAGCAGAATAAACCCTATAGACCAAATTTTTGTTTCGTTTGACCCAAGCAAGTTGGGGGCTGCCATCAGCTAGCATACTCTGTCCAATTGGCTAACAGATTGCATCTGCATTGCTTATGCTCAGGCTGGCTTGACTCTTGAGAGTGATGTCGCAGCTCACAATGTCTGAGCCATGGCTCTGTCAGTAACTTACTTGAAGCTGCCTCCATGGAAGAGATATTCAAGGCCGCAACGTGGACTTCTATTCACACATTTGTATCTCATTACTATTTGGAAATGGACTCCCAATGCAACAGTAGATTTACTACTACTACTCAGCATTTATAAAGCGCTACCAGTCGTACGCAGCGCTGTACAGTATAGACATGTAAGAGACAGTCCCTGCTCATCAGAGCTTACAATCTAGTCAAGACAAAACGCACAAACACACAAATACTGAAGGTATAGGCAGGGGTGGAACAAGGGGGGAGAAAAGGAGGCTAGGTGAGTCATGATCCAAAAGCAGCAGCAAAGAGGTGAGCTTTCAACCTAGACTTGAAGAGGGTTAGAGAAGGTGATTGGCGCACAGACACAGGTAAGTCGATCTGTTCTTCAGAATATGTTTGGGCAATAGAATCTAACTCTATTCCTCCTCCCCCACGCTCCCCTGGTCCATTTCTTTCTGATCAGGATGTCTCATTAAAAAAAAAAAGAATGAAGGATAAAATTTATAAAAGGTCTATTGCCCGGCAAAAACAGTGCGGCAACAGCAGACAGTCCGCAAACACTTATGTTTCTCCTCCTTTTTTTTTGAGGTAGTCTGTAGCTATAGAGTCCCATATGTGAAACCAATTTCCTGCTTGTCTGGGCTGGCTTAACCTGTAGGTAGTCTAGGCAGCTGCCTGAGATAGCAGGTTCTTGGTGGCAGTAGAGAGCAGCTACAGTCAAAACAAAATAATGGTCCTAACAGTCCCAAACTTGCATGAAGAATGGGCAGTTTGCAAATATCCATTTTCCCTTCTCAGTGGCTTTTGAAAATCTTGTGTATATATTTACAAAACAAAGTTTAATTTTTAAATGTCTAATGTCCAAATATGCATTTTTATAGGATTTTTTCTGGGAGGGAAGGTGTTGAGATAATTATAGTTGAGATTGATTAGCAAAATGTTGTTTTTTGGGGGGTGGATGCTAGAGGTTTAAAAATAGATTGCAAGGGGATGCAAGGCTGAAGGTTCACCTTGGGCATCCAGTACGTTTGCATCGACCTTGCTACTTGTCCACAGAAAAAAACAGGGTTACTTGCCTGTAGCAAGCGTTCTCCGTGGAACAAGGAGACACCCCACCTGCAGTCAAGGAATGCACAGACAAAGCAGGACACGAGGAACCCTTGGAAGGAACAAACTTTATTGAAGGGGTCAGACCTACACGTGTTTCGGCCACTCAGGACTTCATCAGGGGACTATGACCACTAAAATAAATAATCAAATAGATAAATGTACATCAATTAAAAACATGTTAACAAAAAAGGAGTACTGCCAGTGTAACAAATAAATCTAAGTAAACTGATGAACTCACCAATATGCAGGGCCTTTGTGCTTTTTAGTACCCGTGATTGCAGTATCTATGTACTCTGGTCAGTATGTCATCACCTCCCAAATTTTCAATATTCATTTGGCTCATCTATCAATTGGCTGTACCCTGTTTGTCATTCCTTTTACTATTATACTGAGATTTTTGCCAATTCCATGGCTACTCTACGTATTTTTAACTTTAATCATATCGCTAACATTAATCCCTTCGATATCAGTGTCCTGTACATTAATATCCCGATTGTTTTAGATTAGGATGTCTTCAATCCTTTCAGAGTACTCACTGCTTACAATAAACTTACCCTGGTTCCCTCCTCCTTTCCAATTTTATTTGTTTGTTTGTTCCTGCACTTTTTATATTATATTGTAGCAATTATATTGCCTTGATTGTAAGTGCTATTGTGGTTCTGTTCCTAGCCTTTAATACAGTGTTCTAGTCTCTATTTGGGTATATGTCATTTGTATCCTGTGTTGCGCCCCCTACTAGCCAGGCGGTAGCCTAGGAGCGGGGGACGGAACTTCTTTAAATGTCCCTTGCTTGTTACCTATGTTCCCAACAGGATGCCTGCTGGGAAATGTAGTCGTGTAGTTGTGAGGTTGAAATAAATTCAGCCGAGAGGATTTTCATAGGCACACAGGATTATTTATTTATTCTCCAGCCAAATGAACTTTCTTTCTTGCAGTTCAAAAATATCAAAACATAACGGTGGATATTTTCTCCGGTGAAACAAAACCGAAAGAATAAAATGCTTCTGAGGTCAGCTTGTTACATTGCCAAACAACAGTATTTCTCCATGTGAAACAGCCAGTAATCTTCCTGTGCCAAACAGCTTTCAGCTTGGTTTAAAACAAAAGCTTTACATTCTTCAAGCTATGCATAACATTGGCATCTTTACTGCAAACTATTTTTCTCTCACACAGACTGCTTTTCTTAGTGGCTGTATTACAAACTCTGGCTTCACTTTCAAACAGTCCTTTTTCAACTCTGGGCTATGCCTCGGAGATCAGCAACTCATTTGCATATTTTTCTCAGCACTGTCCCACGGCTGACTAAGCTTCCAGGTTTCCTATCTTCTAAAAGCCTTATAGCTTTTCAGTTTTGAGCACAAACTAGAGAGCAATCCATTTCATTATCTGAGGGCAATTCCTCTAGCACAGATTCTTCCAGGTCCATGCTTTCTACCTCAGAGTCTGTTTGTAAATGGTTTAACTGTCTCAGAAATGGCAGGCTTTAGTTTCTCTAAAACATTTAACACTTTCTTTAACACAGATTCCTCTCTCTGCTGAGGGCTACTAGAGGAATTAGGGAGTTTCTTATTTCTCAGAACGCTCTGGGAGGATTTCAAGGTGCTCACCTTACTCTGTGGAATTAAGCTCTCCTCAGACTTTACTGCTGAAGGCTCTGTTTCCATCTGCTCTCCTGGAGACAGCTCTCTGCCATTTTCATAGCTTGGCTTCTCCTCCCGGTAAGCTCTCCCTCTCAACGGATTTCTCCTGTATCTCTTACAGGTCTCAAGGGTGACTTCTATACCTCTGGAAGGCACTGCCTCTCTCACAGTTCCTGCTTTCCTGGCAGCCTCTGTTTCTCTGGCATACTCTGCCTTTCTCCAAGAAGTCTCTGCAGACGTCTCTGCTGGAGTTCCCTTGGTTCTCCGTGTTCCCTCTGAACACTCTCCTCGGGTTCCTCCTGTCCTTGTTCTCCTTCTCATTCCTATACCGGTTCTGCTCTCCTTCCCTTGTAAGCTCTTCCTCTCCCCTTGCTTCCTCAAACTTATATCTGTGATTTTCCCTTCCGTTTCCCAGCTCCACCCCCAGCTGTTCTTCGTGAACAGGGCTGGTTACCATGGAGCTAGGGTGTGGCTCTCTATCACAAACTTTCTGCAGGGAGTTTTTTTCTGAAGCAGGAGTTTTAACCCCTAAACTCCTGGAGCTAATTCCTTTTTAAGAGGAAAATACTTGGTTTTTCCCTCTTTGCCTCTGCTCTCCCACGGCTTCGCCACCACACCTGCTTATTGGTGAGTTCATCAGTTTACTTAGATTTATTTGTTACACTGGCAGTATTCCTTTTTTGTTAACATGTTTTTTTTATTGATGCACATTTATCTATTTGATTATTTGTTTTATCTATGGTATTAAGTTATATTTATCATCTTAATTATTTACCTATTTATATTATTTTAACTTTTGATATTTGTTGTGAGATTACCATTGCCCGTTTTATATTCATTGCTTTTTGTTTTATATTTTTATGTTTTCAGTGGTCACAATCCCTTGATGAAGGCCTCAGTGGCCAAAACATGTGTAGGGCTAACCTCTTCAATAATATTTGTTCCTTTCAAGGGTTCCTCGTGTCCTGCTTTCTGTGCGCAAGCATTCTCCATGGACAGCAGGATAAGTCCTCACAACCCTCTCAACTCTCCTTGGAGTTGTTGTTCTACCTCAGCTTCTAACTACTCTGAGGCAACCCCATGCAGTGGCGACAGATGGGAAGTGGTGTGCATTCATGCAGGGTTGGCTCCAAAACTTCAAAGGAAGCTGGGAAATGATTCCTGCATAGGGTTCCGTCAGTGACATCGCTGCATTTGTGAAAACTTAGCCTGCAGTCCACAGAGAACACCTGCTACAGATGAGAAACCCCGTTTATATGGATTCCGTAACTTCCAGTGGATGATCTGTGCTACCTTATTGTGTCTTTTGGTGTACAAGTCTGTGGCATCAACAGCTCACATTTGGCAATCAGATGTGTAAGAGTTCTGTGTTCTGTGATCACAGAATCTGCATTTATGTTTTTTCTCTTTTTTCCCCCTATGGTGGCTGCAAACCATCCTGTCTGTAGTCCACCGATCCTGTGCTGCAATTATTAATCTCTCATATTTAGGTATAAGATCTCTTCTCTTTAACCCTTCATGAGTCAATTTTGATCTACACATTTTCTGGAAGTGACTCTTTAGTTGCTGCTGTATTTATGCATTTGCCACTTGTTTTTCCTTGTTTGCTGGTTCAGCTCTTTAAAGATTTTTTGTCTTTATTTTACAAATTCCGTTGCATATGTTCCCACACATGCTGGTGGGTTCTAACTCATTCCTTCATTCTTAGAAACACTTATTCTTGGAAGCAGTTTCTTTCCCTATGCCACAATTGTGCCTGTGGGTGGTTTTCTTTTTCAGAAATCCCCCTGCAAGTATGTGTTTATTCTTCAGGGTAATAATTGTATTTTTCTGGATCCGACACACCTGGAAAAGTTTTATTGCTGATCTGGTCTCGGAAATGTTTGGGGTTGAGGTGGGTTGTAGGTCTGGTGTGATTTGGGGGCTGATTGCTTGAATGTATTTCCATTAGATTTCTTTTTTTTATTACAGTTATTCAAAATGTTACATAAGCAAACACAAAGAAAGTAATTCTTCTTACAGAAACAATCCAAAGATAAATCAAAAGTAAGAAACTAACTACATAGTGGCAAAGGAAGAATATGCAAGAGTCCACATTAAGGGAGTGCACCATATTGGTTCAAAGTAGCCCAAAAACTAACTAAAGACTTCCTACAAAGTTGTGTAGCTTTAGCTACATCGAGAAAAATATTGGTGGGATGCCCACAAAGAAACTTCCTTTTTTGAAAAGTACAACTTTAAAATAGCACTTTTTTCAACCTCCGACTAAAAGATGACCATAAGGTCACTCTTTTGGACACATTATTAAGAGAAGATTCTAAAAACGGAGCCAACTTCATACTATCAACACTAATCAGCTTGTCCACTTCCCCTGAGGAGGCCTAAAGGAAACACTAGGGAGATAATATTTAGGAGAAACCAAAGCGTCATCAACCTTGAATAAGACAATATCTCCTTCAAGTATTTCTTCAAAAGCTCCATTGGGGAAAGAAGACAAACTACCATGAAGGTCAAGAATCTTAGGTTCCTAGCTCTAGCTAAATATTCAAGAAATTGTATCTTAGTCTGAAGCACCAAACTATTTTTCACACATGAATTCCCCACAGCTTGAACACTTCCCACACCATTCTCGAGCCTAGATATCCTTCAATCTAGCTCAGAGAACTGTACACCATGTTGCCATAAAATCTTAGCGGTATCCTGGGAAAAACTGCAAAGCTGAGAAAGAGTACCCTTAAGTATCCCCTCAATCCAACCAATAGCAAATCACACATCCTTTAAAGAAATCTCTATAGAACCCGAGCTCACTGGCACCAAGTCCACAGCCACCACAGGCATGGAAACTGGGCTGGAAGATGAACATCCAACTTCAGAGAAATTATTTGCTAGCCAACAACATTGTAGGACAGGGGAATAGAAGTGGACAGCGTTACAGCCGCTGCCAAGGAGACCTCCTCCACACTCACTTCATTCCCCGCAGCAGGTTGAGGAGGAGAGATTCGCAACCTAGAACTTAGAGGCATCTGAGGATGAGACAGTTCCAGCAGTTTGTATAGGCAATTTAACAGAAGAAGCTGCATTCCCAGATGATGGTCCATTGGACCCTGCACTGGTTTTGTAATAGCAGGCACTTTAAATCTGGCTTTCTGCTTCCCCATCCAAACAAGCACACTAAGGAGCTCTTAAATCCTCAGGTGTCCTAAGGGGTTCTGAAGGGGCAGGACATGCCCCTTAGGTCACGCCCATTTGGACACACACCTGCAGCTGCATCCCGTGGTACTAATTGGACCTTTATCCTCAGTTGCAAGGAGGGAGGAACTATGACACTTCTGGTGTGCAAGAATGGAGTTGAAACCCTGCTCCAATGTCCCATGACGCCCTGGGCACTGAAAAACCAACAGGAGCCTCCTCCATTGGATTTCTCGATTTTGTTTACTTTTTGTACTTGTTACTTGTTCTTTCCTTAAGGTGGGCTTTCTCCTCTTATGGACTGTTTTTTTTTAATCTATTTTTTCTTTTTATGACAAGAGTTGGATTTTCTTTATCTTTTTGGTCTGTAAAAATTTTGAACATTTTTGAATAAAAAAAAAAGAAACACTTATCCAAGTTTAAGGATGAAGAGGTCGCATGGTGGATTGTGGGGAGCTTTGATGTCTACTTTCTGGATAATCCGACCTAGCTCCTAAGATTTTGGTCTGTTTCCTAAACACCACACAAAATGTTTCAAGGGCTGATCTAGAAGACTACTATGGGGTCTACGTCTTTCACGAAACTCACATGTAACCTTTCCAAAAAAGGTGATAAGATATCCAGCAATTCCCTGTAAAATTCCACCTGATAACCATTGGATCCGGGGCATTTATTAATCTGTAGCATCTTAATTCCTTCCCTCTCTCAGCACTCAAAATGTGCTTTCATCATTCCATGGTTAACCAAGATAATATAAATTTACTAAACTATTCTATGACCTGCTTCTTAGTAGTCTGTATAAAGAGGTAATGTACTAATTGAAAGCTTCTCTTAAATGCATAGAGTCATACCAAACCTGCCCCGAGAGTCACAGATAGATTAAATACTACTAGTTGGAGTGGAGGAGTGGCCTAGTGGTTGGGGCAAGGTACTTCAGGCCGGAAGGTCGGGGGTTCAAATTCCACTAGAGGACAGCAACCTTGGGCCGGAAGGACTGGGGTTTCTAGTCCCACAGGTGCTCCTTGTGGTCTTGGGCAAGCCACTTAACCCTCCATAGCCCATGTTCCCTGTAAAATAGTTATCTCCAAGTTATAATGCCCTGTTCAATGTAATTTCAGTTTGTTCAATGTAAACCGCACTGATGCAGAATAGCACGGTATATAAGAGAATATAAATAAATAAAATAAATAAATAGTTGTATAGTGCTACAAAGTGTACCCAGCACTGTACATATAGAGGTAAGACAGCACTGTACCTAGCCCTGTGTGAGCAATGCAGCCACACAAGGCACAAAGGATATAGGAGTGCATTTTGGGCTGCCAGCCTTGTCTCCCCCCCATGTTGCCTGCTGTTGCCGCCATTTTTTTCTCAGCAGCACCAGCACCAGCAACAGTGGAGCAGACCTGACTTCAAATAAAAAAAACCAACAAAACAAATAGGTCTTTGCAACTCTGTGCTTGTAGAAAGGTCTGGTCCCTCCCTCCCTTTCTGAGGTCGGTCGTGTCAGAGGAGGGAAGGACCACGCCAGCCATTCAAACGTGGAATTGCAAAGACCCGGCCTGGTCCCTCCCTCCTCTGATGCGACCTACATCAGAAGGGAGGGAGGGACCAGAACTGCATACAAGTGCGGAGTCGAAGGACTGCGTGGGTTGGTGGTTCTTTTTAAACATTTGAAGTCAGGTCTGCCTCACTGTTGCCGCCTCCGAGAAAACAAATAGTGATGGCAGCAGGAAAGGGCAGACAGCCAGCTGGACATTGAGGACAGGAGGTATGGGTGAGATTTGGGGAGGGGGGGCATGCCAGATGTAGCACAGGGTAGGTGCAATTATGGCTTGGTACAGCCCTGATGTAAGAGACCAGTCTCTGATCACGAGAATCTAAAATCTAATCACGACAAGCAGCATCACCAAACCAAACAAGAGTGAGAGGCTTCAGTAGCAAGTAGTAGGATCCAAAAGCAGCCCTCATCTGCTTTTTCCAAACCGCTCTTGCCAGCTGATGCCCCCCGTCTTATCTCCATGCATAGCCCTCTCCAGCTTGCTAGCCTGCGCACCCTCTAGCCCTGCCCCGTCTGCCAACATGGCCCGATATATCGAACGAAAGCACATGACCTTCTGCTGACTCTCTAGCCACCAAATCTCCCCCTCCAACTGCTTCTGCCTAGCCCGACTTAACCTTTGCAGGTAACTAACATTTCATTTCATTATTTGTTATATTTATACACTGCCCATTAATATATTATTAAGCGGATTATAGTTGAGCTTTTCTTAATAAAACACTTTCATATCATCAATTGCATTAATGAAGCAGTTCATTTAAATGTTAACTTGAAAAGATCTTCTTTAAGACCCTCTTGAAATGATAAAACATCATGTTCCTGACCTAACAGTAATAGAAGTGCATCCGCAGCAACAGACCCCTTACAGAGAAGGCACGTAAGCTACTCATCTCTTTATGAGCCTCAGCTGTGGCTGGCACAACTATCCGTTCTTGAGAAGCCGGCCGCAGAGGCCGAGTGGGATTATAATTCTGTATAAGAGAAGCAATCCCATGCTCCGCCTCCAGATTCAACAATTTAAAAAGCAAAAATAAGCATCTAAATAGTGTCAAAACTTGACTGGAAGCCCATGGAAGTTTATTAGCACCGGTCTAATATGATCATTCTCATGTACACCACTAATATTTGGACTGCTGTTTTTTGAGTCAATTGTAATGGTTTAACAGTAGACTTGAGTCAGTCCAATATGTTACAGTAATTAAGAATTGGCAAAGCCAGAGCTTGTACCAGAAAAAGATCCATGAGAAAAATAAAAACACCCAGCGGATTTTGTAAGCTGGAATCGCGGTGAAGTTGTAAGCGGAAGCAGCGTAGCCTTGAAGCAGCCCTGTAGTGGCCATTGTCATCCTAATGACTCAAGCCGACTTTTCACTAATGTAGTGATGTTGCTTTAGTGTCTTGAGTGATTTCTATTTAATTAAGAAGCCACCACAGATAAATTTGCTTTTAGCCATATTTGCTTGAAACAAATTGATAATTTTTCTGGGACATTTATAGATGTATTAATGTTTAAAAATATTTTGTAGACTGATACCGCTGTACAGAGGTTTTTAAAGACCCATGATATGCTTTCCATAAAATGTCTTTAAATGCTGTTGCACTTTGACAGCTAATCACTGTGGTGGATTTTAATACAAATTTTGAGATTTATTTTCAAGAATAAAATACAAATCTATCCTGCTCATCCACAAAGCCCTCCATCAGACACAATTTTCTCAACTCCGGACTCTACTACCCCAGACCACCCTCAACAAACCAACCCGTCAGAACACCAGCACCATACTCACCATCCCCCACGAACAAACTAAATTCAATCAACAGACCTGCAACAGAGCATTCGAACTCCCTCCCAAACATGATCCGAAGAAACAGTGACCTCCCCACATTCCGAAAACAACTAAAAACCATCCTTTTTCACGAATAGCTTGGACCAGAAAAAGGCTCCTCTCAGTGACTGCACCTCCAGACCCTAAACGACCCTCTATCACCAACTATGAAACGTCTTTTTGTCTAATCTGTTATCATTAATGTTGACCCTCTTGAAGACAGTCCCCCCCCCCTTTTATCTGTCGACTTGATTACTGTCCAGCCCCCCTTTTTTGTTAGGCCGCTTCGACCCGGTGAAAAGCGGGATATAAATGTAGCTAAATAAATAAATACATTTTTATGGCTAAGTTTAATCAATCATGGAGGAGTGGCCTAGTGGTTGGGGCAAGGTACTTCAGGCCAGAAGGTCAGGGGTTCAAATCCCACTAGAGGACAGGAACCTTGGGCCGGAAGGACTGGGGTTTCTAGTCCCACAGGTGCTCCTTGTGGTCTTGGGCAAGCCACTTAACCCTCCATAGCCCATGTTCCCTGTAAAATAGTTATCTCCAAGTTGTAATGCCCTGTTCAATGTAATTTCAGTTTGTTCAATGTAAACCGCACTGATGCAGAATAGCGCGGTATATAAGAGAATGTAAATAAATAAAATAAATAAATAAATTTCTGGAGGATCTAGTTTCTCCTAATAATTCTTCAGTAAAGAAACTTTTACTTTGAACATCCAAACCTGTGCCTGCCTGGATTTTAATGTTTTCTGACCCCGCTTCAGGAATTTGTGTAAGTAATATTCAGTCAGGGCCCTGGGAGGGTTTTTCTCTCCCGCCATCTCCTCCTCCCCACCCTAGCAAGGTAGGATGGCCACTTAAACCTTTCCAGATTCAGTGCAATGGAAAAGAGGTACCATAGGTTAGACATAAAATAATTAGAGAGTGATGAGAAAGGTAAAAGAGACAAACTGCAGCTGTAGGAGGAAAGGGGCCCTTTTACTTAAGGTATGCATTTATTGTACGATCCGCAGAAACATTCACGTGCAGTAAGCACAACTGGTGTGCCATCAAGGGCATGCCCAGCCATTTCCTGGCCAGTCCTGTCCGTGTAACCCGAGGATGTGGCCTGATTAACTTGGGTCCACATAATGAACCCCATAGAGGTATCATTATGTTCACTTGGGCTTATTGCCACCGAGTGTGTGGCATTTGTGCTTGCGCTAGCAGCAGTGAGCTCTCGACGTCCACACTCCACCCTGAATCCGCCTCCCCACCCTAGCACGATGGACATTTACAGTAATATGCGTTTTCACGGCTGGTAGCTGTCAGGCATGTGCTTTTGTGTTCTTGGCTGCCAATGTGTTAACCTGGTAGAGGCCTTTAGTAAAAGGGCCCCTTTGTGCTTGTTTCCTCATTTTAATTTCAAATATTTTAGCTTCTTGGTAATTTCCGAGGTTTATTTATTTATTTAAACAGATTTCTATACCGCCTTATCCTTCAATCAAAGCGGTCTGGTTTAGAATCTCGGTAAGTAATGAAGTAACGTGGCCCAGAAAAGTATTCCCACGGGCGTGTCTCTTTGTTCTCTGCTCTATTTGGTCTGTTTCTCCAGGCTTCCAGTCAGCTTCCTGTTCAATACCTCACAAGTGGGCAGCCTACAGATCTCTACTGCTGGCTTACCGCCAGCACTCTCCCAAAGAGGGAGAGCTGTTTAACCAGTAAGCATGCTTCACATGGTTTCTGAAGCTGTCGGGCGGCATTTAAACACTTACGACCTGTTCCCTGATCTTTCAGCACACAGAGATACTCGGCGGCCAAAAGATAAACCATGGCACAAAATTAAAACTACACTGTGGAGGCAGTGCCGATATTTCATCGCTTTCCCTTTATGTATGCTCTGCTAATTATACATTCTTTGGATAACACAAACGAGAACATTTTTCATGATCTCTATGTACTCTTCACCTTGAAAGGTTTTATAGTGTTTATATTCTGCAAACTGACAAGTTTTATGCAGCAGTTGGACAAGAACTAAAAGGAAGAATGGCATAGTGCTACACACTGGTATGCACAGGCTAGTGTTACACCAGTTTTGGAGATGAAAATACATTTTATCACTGCACGTTTTTAAATTCCTGGAATGACGTCCACATACACAATGCTGAACGAGATCTTGTGCATTGCTCTTGGGGAATGTACATCCCCAGGCCTCAAGGGAGGGAAAGGTAGTTTTTGTTTTGTTTTTAAAACGCAGCTGGAAGATAAAGCACATAAAATCACCACAAACTCTTCTGAATCATAGGGTGCTGTCGTGCTGATTGTCATCAGATCATTTTACATTTACTGGAAAGTCAATGCACATATCAACAGACCTTTGTATTGGGTCTCTGAAACAGCAAGGTGCATCTAATTTCAGAAGTAGGAGAAGTCCGTCATGTGTCTGCCCCCCGGAGCATGCTGCGACAGCTTATCGAGACTGCCAAGTCTGCTGAAACTAGCCTTTTAATTAGAGAAAGATCTTCATGTTCATGTACTTATTTGACAGAGAGATATTGTCAGCAAAATGAGACCTTTCCCATCCCTTTCAGCAGGGTATGAATCTTCCAGCTCTGAGATGCAATCGTCCCCCTGTCCCTCTCCAACAGAGACATGAAGAATTGCTTATCATGGCTGTCTGTTCCTGATTTATTGTCTTTGTTGTTTTTCTTAAGAGGACAAGAAGATCAAAGACGAGAAAAACCAAAGAACAACTTTATCAGAATGTCTGTTTAAAGGGCTCAGTGCTGCTCTCTCCTGCCTATGGAAGCCTGGGTCTAGCTCTGGATTGGGGCACTCACAGGATTGATCAGCTTCATAGCAGGAGTTAAATTCATCTTCAGTACTCATGTAACAGCAGTAGCCATTCCTGCCTCAAAGAAAATTCCCGTCTATCACTTTATTAGCATAATAACTACCTATTGCAGTTGGGTGGATTTGTGGACCAGGGTGGAAAACAATTTTCTTGTGGACCACAGGGAGTTGAACTGCTGGGATAAAAATCGAAGCAAAAGATTATGAAGTGACTTAGGGCCCGATATTCAAAGACATTTACATGGTTTGCAGATCTGCCGCTACGCGGATTATTGAGCAGCACTAACATGGTTATGCTGCTACATTCCCGGCTCAGTACCCAGGGATATTCAGCCGCTACCCGGTTATCCCTCTGCAGTGAAACTTAGGCAGAGAAAGGCGGTCCTAACTTTTGCCGTTGAAGCTAACCAGGCAGCGGCTGAATAGCCCGCTGCCCAGTTCCCGTCCTGCTTCAACGGCTGATCTGCATATTCAATGTCGGTGCCCAGTACGGCCTTGGCATTAAATATCTGGGTTTAATGTTCAGAGGTGACAGCCAGGCACTGTAATTGCGCTGTCTGCTGCCACTGAATATTGGGCCCTTCGTTTTTAGCTCTGGACATAAGAAGATCTGTGTCTCTATGCCTGTCCCCTGATCTCTTCAGTCCTAGAGGTGACAGGCTCTGTGTCCCTGCTTCCATCACCTGATCTCTCCAGTCCTAGAGGTGACAGACTCTGTGTCCCTGTGCCCACCCCCTGTGCTCTCCAGTCCTAGAGATGACGGGTTTTGTGTCCCTGCACCCATCCCCTGTGCTCTTCAGTCCTAGAGGTGACAGGCTCTGTGTCCCTGTGCCCACCCCCTGTGCTCTCCAGTCCTAGAGATGACGGGCTCTGTGTCCCTGTGCCCACCCCCTGTGCTCTCCAGTCCTAGAGATGACGGGCTCTGTGTCCCTGTGCCCACCCCCTGTGCTCTCCAGTCCTAGAGTTGACTGGCTCTGTGTCCCTGTGCCCACCCCCTGTGCTCTCCAGTCCTAGAGGTGATGGGCTCTGTGTCCCTGTGCCCACCCCCTGTGCTCTCCAGTCCTAGAGGTGATGGGCTCTGTGTCCCTGTGCTCATCACCTGATCTCTCCAGTCCTAGAGGTGACAGACTCTGTGTCCCTGTGCCCACCCCCTGTGCTCTCCAGTCCTAGAGGTGACAGACTCTGTGTCCCTGTGCCCACCCCCTGATCTCTCCAGTCCTAGAGGTGACAGACTCTGTGTCCCTGTGCCCACCCCCTGTGCTCTCCAGTCCTAGAGGTGACGGGCTCTGTGTCCCTGCTTCCATCACCTGATCTCTCCAGTCCTAGAGGTGACGGGCTCTGTGTCCTTGTATTTATTGCCTGATCTCTGTTTGCACTCAAGACAATGGAGGGTTAAGTGACCTCCTGAGGATCACAAGGAATATGAGTGGGATTTGAACCCTGGCTTCTTGGCTCTTGGTCTGCTCCTCTAGCAATTAACTAACTCTTGCACTCCATAGAGGTGGCCGGCTGTATATCCCTGTTTTTCTCTCTGAGCTGTGCACTTGCCATACAAAGTTAGTTAATAGATCTTGCAACGGTTCTTCAGATACAGAATTCTCCAGGTTTAGCTCTTTTGGACAGACTGGTAATTACTTTCTCACATTTTGAAAACTATGGTATTACCATTCACCATAACACCTCCAGTACTACAAGTAACACAGGAGTAGTAGTTCCTGCCTCAAAGAATACTGGAAGCCGTTCAGAGGAAGACGACCAAAATGCTTTGGAGCCTGCGTCAGAAGACTTATGAGAAAAGACTTGAAGACCTAAACATGTACACTCTGGAGGAGAGGCGGGACAGGGGAGATATAATTCAGACCTTTAAATACTTAAAGGGAAATAATGAACAAACAAACCTCTTCCAAAGACGGGGAAGCTGTAAAACTAGAGGGCATAACATGAAGCTGCAAGGTGGTAAATTGAAAGGCAATGTCAGGAAATACTTTTTCACTGAAAGGGTGGTGGATGCTTGGAATGCCCTCACGATGGTAGTGCTGGGGGCAAACACGGTGATGGAATTCAAAATGGCATGGGACAGACACAGTGGATCCCTTTACAGCAACAGGATAAAATAAAAATAAACGTATCTAATTTCTCAACAAACAGGGGTGTCCTACATGGAGTGGTGGGTTCACCCCTAAACAAAGGCATGGGGAGGGGTGGCCTGCACAGAGTGGCAGGTGCACCTACTCTTGCTACCTTGCTGGGCAAAC
The DNA here is from genome assembly GCA_033557465.1 of Ichthyophis bannanicus. Classification (NCBI taxonomy): domain Eukaryota; kingdom Metazoa; phylum Chordata; class Amphibia; order Gymnophiona; family Ichthyophiidae; genus Ichthyophis; species Ichthyophis bannanicus. The sequence continues at coordinate 809,325,312 of CM066036.1, forward strand.
TACATGGACCATACTGGTCTTTATCTGCCGTCATATACTATGTTACTGTGTAACACCACAGCCCTTACTGTAAAATTAATTCTCCTCTGCTACAATGTGTCATGATGGTGTAGTGCTTTTTGGCTTAAGCACAGATATAAAACTGCTGAAGAGGGGCAAGGCAAGCTGGTAAGGGGGAGAGAAAGGTTGAGGGAAGACAGATGAGAAAAATCAAGAGGAAGAAGATGAGGAAGGGAGAAAGGAGAGAGAGGGGAGGAGAGAAGTGGCGAGAGGCAGTGGGAGGGTGGTATGGAGGTTACAGAAGCAAGGAGGGAAGGGTGGAGGCAGAGATTAGGGATGAGGAAACCTGAGGTGGGAATACTATTTGAGTAAAATATTAAATGTGCAGCTGATAAAGTCTGATATGTCATACTGTGGTTGAGCGCCAGGTTCAGCAGTTACACAAGGCACAATTATAGCTTGGCATGGCACTGAATTTGGGCACTTGAACGGCTGTCCTAAGTTTATCCAGGTAGTTAATCTGGATAGTGGCTGGATATCACAGATATCTGGATAGATGCCACAGTGACCAGTTCATCTGGATGTTCAGCATCTGGAATAAAGATAAATGCGATGGTAGGCATTTAAACAAAACGCCCAGGCGCTGTGTTTTAGTATGAGGCCTCATCATAATAGATTAATCAAAAACACGACAGCAGATAAAGAGCCTATCCCCTTTCACCCTCATCCCATGCCCCCTCATTGCAGAGCTTTCTTTCAATTGAAAGAGGCTCTCCTCATATGCATTTATGCTACAGAGGTATTTAAACGTCTCTATCATATCTCCATTGGGTTTTCATGGCAGGATACAGAAGTAGATTGCCAGGCCTTTCTTCCACGCAGTTTAAGTTTGGTGTTGTTGCCATTGTCACAGAAATGTGATCCTCCGCCGTCAACACTATCCCATTCTGCTGCTGCCCAGATGGGTGGTTTGTCTTGGTCTGGCACCTCAGCTGAGACCTGTCCATCTTGGGAGACCCTGCCAGTAGTTAAACTACCGATAGTTTAGCTCTCAGCATCACTGATGCACACAAGTCCTCATAGCACGATAAGCTGCAAACCAAGTGATGCTGAGAAGATCAAGAAAAGGTGGAAGGAATATACAGAGTTTTTATATGATAAAGATCAAGTGGACCAACAGCCGTTTCAACCTGTACCTTATGATCGGGAACCATTGGTGATGAAAGGAGAAGTTAAAGCAGCATTGAAAGCCTTATCAAAGAACAAAGCACCAGGCATTGATAGCATTCCTATAGAAGTATTACAGCAATCTCATGCAGCTGTTACCGTACTTACAAGGCTCTGCCAAGAAATATGGAAGACAACATCATGGCCAACTGAGTGGAAAAGATCTGTGTTTATACCAATACTTAAGAAAAGTGATCCAACTGACTGTGGAAATTATCGCACAATCGCTCTGATCCCACATGCCAGCAAGATTCTACTGAAGATTATTCAAAAGAGACTACAACCATACCTGGAACAAGAACTACCTGAAGTGCAAGCAGGGTTCAGGAAAGGGCGAGGAACGAGAGACATCACTGCGGATGTGAGATGGATCCTTGAAAAGACTAAAGAATACCAAAAGGATATCTATTTGTGCTTTATCGACTATAGCAAGGCTTTTGACTGTGTAAACCATGAGAAACTCTGGGCCACATTAAGAAGCATGGGTATACCAGAACACCTGATCGTACTCTTGCAAAATCTGTACATTGATCAAGAAGCAGCAGTTCGAACGGAACAAGGAGAAACAGAATGGTTTAAAATAAGCAAAGGTGTAAGACAAGGCTGCATACTTTCCCCCTACCTGTTTAATTTATATGCAGAACAAATCATCAGAGAAGCAGGATTGTATGAAGACAACAGAGGTGTGAAGATTGGTGGAAGACTCATCAACAACCTTCGCTATGCTGATGATACCACATTACTGGCTGAAAGTGAAGATGATCTGAAACATTTGCTTCTCACAATCAAAGAACATAGTCTCAAAATGGGCCTGCACCTTAATGTAAAGAAGACAAAGACCATGACAACTGGCATAATCAAGAGGTTGAAGGAGAAGAAATTGAAATTGTGAACAACTTTAACCTACTTGGATCAACTATCAATAAAGAAGCAACAAGCAGTCAAGCATTGCTCTTGGCAGAATAGCTATGAAAGACCTAGATAAGATTCTCAAGAGCAGAGATGTCTCTCTCCATACAAAGATTCGACTTGTTCAAGCCATGGTATTTTCAATAACATCATATGGATGTGAAAGCTGGACAGTGAAAAAGATAGACAGGAAGAAAATTGATGCCTTTGAATTATGGTGGTGGCGGCGAATACTGTGTATACCATGGACTGCCCGACGAACAAACCAGTCGGTACTAGAGGAGATCAAACCTAAGCTTTCTTTAGAAGCTCAGATGACAAGACTTCGACTTTCATACTTTGGACACATCATGCGAAGAGAGAGATCATTAGAGAAAGATATCATGCTTGGCAAGATAGAAGGTCAGCGCAAAAGAGGAAGGCCAGCAATGAGATGGATCGATACAATAACAGCAGCTACGGGTACCAGTCTGTCAACAATGAGCCGCCTGACTCAAGTCCGAACACAATTTAGGATAGCTATCCAGAGGGTCGCCATGAGTCGACTCCGACTCGATGGCACTTAACAACAACATCATATCTCCTCTCTCCCACCTTTCTTCCAAAGTAAACATATTGAGATCTGTAAGTCTCTCCCCATATCCCTTATGATGAAGTCCGCTGAACATTTTGGTAGCCACCCTTTGCACCGACTCCATCCTCTTTACATCCTTTTGAAGGTGTAGTCTCCTGAATCGCACTCAATAAGTTCTCACCAAAAACCTATACAGAGGCATTATCACTTCCTCCTTCCTACTGGTGGTTCCTCTCCCTATACACCCAATCATCCTTCTGGCTTTCACCATTGCCCTTTCTACCTGTTTAACCACCTTCAGATCATCGGAAACGATCACCTCAGGTCCCGCTCTTTTCATCCCCTATACTGTACTGCTCCCTTCGATTTTTGCAGCCCAAATGCATTACCCTGCCTTTATTAGCATTTAATCTCAGCTGTTAAATCCTAGACCATTCTTCAAGCTTAGCTAGATCCCTCTTCATATTATCTACTCCTTCCTGGGTATTTATTTATTTATTTTATTTAACAATCACTTATATACCGCACCTTCCCATGGATCATCCCATGGGTATCTACTCTATTGCAAATTTTGGTATCATCCACAAAGAGGCAAACCTTGCCCAATAGCCCTTCTGCAATATCAGTTAATGCTTCTTAAAACTTGATATACTGCACTTTACAATAGCAACAGGGCAGTTTACAATAAAGATGCAGTTAAAAGAAAAGGAAAATATAAAGGAAATCCTTTATTTTGATAGGAGAGATGCCCAGAATCAAACCTAGGGGTGGTAGTTAAAGTTAGGGTGTGAGGAGAAAGGAGGACGTGGTACTTAGGGAGATTGAAGGCTTTGTAGAATAGAAACACTTACAAAATGTTAAAAAGAATCAGAGGAAGGACAGATCCCTGCAGCACACCACTGGTAACATCATTCTCCACGGAGTGTGTTCCATTTGCCTGTACTCTCTATTGCCTCACACTCAACCAATTTCTTACCTAATCAGTTGCTTTAGGGTCCATCCCTATGGCACTCTATAAGTCACCTGTGCAGAACATAGAAACATGATGGCAGAAAAAGACCACATGGCCTATCTAGACTGCCCTTCCATATCAACCATTACAACAGTCTATTGTTTTACTTTACTGAACTGCAAGTACACCACATCTAGGGCTTTCCTTCAGTCCAACTCTCTGGTCACCCAGTCAAAGAAATTATTGAGATTTGTCTGACAAGACCTGCCTCTAATAAACTCATGCTGCCTCAGATCTGGCAATCCATTGAATTCCAGAAACCTCACTATCCTCTGTTTTAGCAGTATTTCTGTTAATTTACTCACCACAGAGGTCAGAGTAATAGGCCTGTAGTTTTCAATCTCATCCTTACTTCCATTTTTGTTTAGAGACCACATGTGCCTTTCTCCAGTCCTCTAGGATCACGCCTGGCTCTAAAGAAGCATTGAAAAGGACCAACAGTGGAACTGCTAGAACTTCCCTAAGCTCCCTCAGTACCTCTGGATGCATCCCATCTGGCTACATCATTTTGTCTGTTTAGTTTAGCCAGTTCCTCACAAACACAGTCCTCTGAAATTGTTCAAGATCTACTCACTTTTGTTACTATTTGTTGGGTTTTCTGAGGTCCTTCTCCTGGCTCTTCATCTATGAACACAGAACAGAAATATTTGTTAAGCAATTCTGCTTTATCTTCATAAGCTTCTACGTATTGCTCCCCTTCACCCTTCAGTCTGAGAATACCACTTTTACACTTCCTCCCCTCACTAACATATGAAAAATGTTTTGTATCTCCCGTTCTTTCGTGGATAGAAGTACTTTGCCCCTACACTGTACTGCTCTCTTGGATTTTTGCAGCCCAAATGCATGACCCTGCATTTTTTTGCATTAAATCTCAGCTGCCAAATTCTTAACCATCTTTTAAGTTTAGCTAGATCTCTCTTCATGTTGTCTACTCTATTGCCCATGTTCCCTGTAAAATAGTATCTCCAAGTTATAATGCCCTGTTCAATGTAATTTCAGTTTGTTCAATGTAAACCGCACTGATGCAGAATAGCACGGTATATAAGAAAATGTAAATAAATAAAATAAATAAATAAATATTGTAGTTTTTGGTATGATCCGCAAAGAGACAAACCTTACCCGACAGCTCTTCCGCAATATCACTTACAAAGATGTTAAAAAGAATTGGACTAAGGACAGATCCCTGCAGCACACCACTGGTAACCTTCTTCTTCTCAGAGTGAGCTCCATTTACTTGTACCCTTTGTCACCTCCCACTCAACCAATTTTTAACCCAGTCAGTCACTTTAGGATCCATCCCTAGGGTGCTCAGTTTGTTTATAAATTGCCTGTGCGGAATGGTGTCAAATAACTTTACTGAAATCTAAGTACACCACATCTAGGGCTTTCCTTCAGTCCAACTCCCTGGTCATCCAGTCAAAGAAATCAATCCGTTTTGTCTGACAAGACCTGTCTCTGGTAAACCAATGCTGCCTTGGATCCTGCAATCTATTGGATGCCAGAAAACTCACTATTCTCTCTTTTAGCAGGGTTGCCAATAATTTACTCACTACAGAGATTAGACTAATCGGCCTGTAGTTTTCAGCCTCATCCCGACTTCCGCTTTTGTGTAAAAGAACCACATGTGCCTTTCTCCAGTTCTCTGGGACCACTGCCAACTACAAAGAAACATTGAAAAGGTCAGTCAGTGGAGCCACCAGAACATCCCGAAGTTCCTTCAATATTCTCAGATGTATCCCATCTGGTCCCATCGCTTTGTCTACTTTTAGGTTAGCTAGTTCCTCATGAACACAGTCTTCTGAAAATCGTTGAAGATCCTCATCATTTCTGTTCCTATTTGTGGGTGTTTTCTGGGGCCTACTCTTGGCCTTTCATCTATGAACACGGAACAGAAATATTTGTTAAGCAATTCTGCTTTATCCTCATCAGCTTCTACATATTCCTTCTCTTCACCCTTGAGTCTGACAATACCACTTTTGTCCTTTCTCCTCTCACTAACATATCTGAAAAATGTCTTATCCCCCAATTTTATTGTATTGACTATTTCTTCTTTTTTTGTATTTTTGCTTTCCTGACTACTTTGCTAGCTTCTCTAAGTTTTTCCAAATATAGATGCTTGTCTGCCTCTCTCTGTGATCTCTTGTATATTATGAAGACCTCCCTTTTTTTCTTTACCTTTTCAGCTACTGCTTTTGAGAACCAGTGGCCTTCTTTTCCTTTTACATTTATTTACCTTTCTAACAAAATGTTTGTTGCCTTTGAAATATCCTCTTTCAGTTTTGCCCATTGCCTGTCTGCATCTCCCAGCTGTTCCCATCCCACTAATGAATCCTTGAGATATTGTCCTATCTTGGCAAAGTTGGTTTTCATAAAATCCATACAAGAGCAAAGGTCTTAGACTTTATCAGTCCTAGTCCTAATACTGAACCAAACCTTCTAGTGATCACTGGATGCAAGATAATCTCCCACTATAACATCAGAAACACTTTCCCCATTGGTAAGCACCAAGTCCAGTATGGCCCCATCACATGTGGGGTCTGTTACCATTTGCCAGAATAGTTCTCCCTATAGATAATCTAAAATGTCCTTTCTTCTAGATGACACCGCAGCAAGGATGTGTCAATCAACATCTGGCATATTGAAATCCCCTATCAGTAGCATTTCTTCTTTCATGGCAATGCTGTGTATGTCTTCTATTAAATCCCCATTCACTTCTTCTCCATGTGAGGGAGATCTGCATATCACACCAATGCAAATGGATTTCTCTTTCCCACTTTCTAGTTTAACCCACAGTGCCTCCATGCTCCCATATAAGCTCTGTAAATCTATAGCTTTAATATTACTTTTTACATATAGTGCCACTCCTTCTTCCCTTCTTCCTACCCTGTCCTTCCTGAATAATGTATAGCCTGGTATAATTACATTCCATGTCTCTGTAAATGCCACTAAATCCAAGCCATCCTCTGCCATTAAAGCCTCAACATCTGGGATCTTATTTCCTGCTACGGGCATTTATACACACCACTTTCCAGATGTTGCCTCTTTTACCTATTTTGACAGTGGTATTTAATGTTTCACTTACCTGGGGACTTTCTTCACCCATCCCCAATGAATCTGTTTAATCCGCTTTTCAGTAGGTTAGCCAGTCTGCTGCGGAAGGCACTTCGACCCTTTCTGGACAGATTGTCATCATCTCTGCTCTACAGTCCTTGAAAAATCATCTCATGGTCCAGGAAACCAAAACACTCTTGATGAGACCATCTACGCAGCCATGCATTCATCTCCAGGATACAAGCTTCTCTGCCTCAACCTTTACCCTCAACAGGGAGGCCTGAAGAGTACACCATCTGCACACCTGTCTGCTTTACCTTCCCTCCCAGAGCCATGAAGTCACTTTTGATACACTCAGAGGGATACCTAGCACTATCTTTTGTGCCAACATGAACGAGCAACATCGGATAATAGCCAGTAGGCTTGATGAGTCTCAACAAACTCTCCATAACATCTTGGATTTTGGCACGTGGCAGACAGCATACCTCTCTGGACATCAAGTCTGGTCGGCAGATGAACGCCTCAGTACCCCTCAGAAGAGGGTCACCAAGCACCACCAACCTTCACTTTCTTATGGTCACTAATTCTGCAACTTTTGGAGTGCTTGAACTCTGGTTATTCCCTTTCCTGGGATATTTTCACCACCTCCACTTCCAGGGCTGCATACTGGTTCTTCATACTGGTGGCATTGGATTGTTGATTCTGTAGGCTCTGGTGACTCATGTCCAACACTCTTCATTCTGTAGCCTCCCATCTTCACCTCTGTTGGAGAGCTTGAATATTTCAAGAAGCATCTCAATGTACTTCTCTGTTTCAAATACTTCTCAGCCTCGCCACCTCTTCTCTGAACTCATCCACTTGTTTCATGAGGGCTTCAGCTTGCAGGCATCCTGCACATAGAACCAGTCCTTCAATTTTATTTATTTATTTATTTATTTAACAAGCACTTATATACCGCAGCTTCCAGAGATCAGTTGCGGTTCACAAATAACAACAGTCAACAAAGCATGGTTTGTTTTACATATAACGTCATATAACAATAAACAATATAAAGATAACCAAACATGTTGAACAGATTAGCACAGAACAGTGCAACATTATATACATTATATACATTATTTACATGTACGTTTTAATTGGGTTTGTTCGTAATGAGTAGTTCAGGTGAAGATGGGGGTTATCTTTTTCTATTATAGTAAGCTATTAGACAAGAACTGCTTAGCCTTTATCTAAGTCTTTTGATGGCTGGTCTAAACTATTGTAGTGAATTGTAAAAAGGTGGGTTTTCAATTTTTTGCGGAATTCATTAATCTCTGTTAACATTCTTAGTTCAACTGGGAGAGAGTTCCAGGCTATTGGGGCTGCATGTGAGAACGCGCTGTTGCTTGTTGATTTATTTGTTTTTATGAAGTCTTTGGGGGTTTTGATTTTGTTTAGTTGACCTTTTCTTTGAGTAGGTTTTGAATGTTCTTTAGTAATTAAGTTACTTAATGTGCAAGGTGTCATATCAAATAGTGTTTTTAAATACAGTTATTAGTGTTTTGTATGTTATCCGGCTTTGAATTGGTAGCCAGTGAAGGGATGATAGTATTGGTGTTTATATGTTGATGAGAGTGTGTTTTCGTTATAATCCTAGCTGCTGAATTTTGTGCAATTTGAAGTCTTTTAATGTTTTGTTTTGATATACCCAATAATATAAGATTAGCGAAGTCAAAGTGGGGGTTATGGTGGCTTGAATTATACTGATAAAGTCATGTGTGTATACGAGTGGTCTAAGTTGTTTAAGTATTTTGAGTTTATAGTAAATCTTCTTTGTGGTATTTCTGGTATGGGTATTTAATGTAAGGTGTTTATCTATAATAACTCCTAAGTATCTCACTTCGTTTTTTATTTTAATTTCCTGGTTTTGAAGTGTTATATGTGTTGGTGGGGTATATTCCTGATTTTTAGTGACAATTAGTACTTCAGTTTTTGATTGGTTTATATGAAGATTGTGGGCATTTAGCCATAAAGTTATTTCATTAAAACAATCCGATAGGAGTTGCAACGGTATGTTAGGGATTGTAAATGGGATGTACATCATCATATCATCAGCATATAGATGATAGAGTACTCCATGTTTTTTAAAGATATTGCATACTGGTTTTATGTATATATTAAATAATAGAGCTGAGAGCGCTGAACCCTGTGGTAAACCTGTTTCAAATTTATATGATTCTGATGTTTGATTGCTTATTCTAACATTTTGGGTTCTATTACTCAGATAAGAGGTGAACCATTTATGAACTGTAGAGAATATTCCTATGTAACAAATTGTTAAGCATTATTGAGTGGTGTACACTATCGAAGGCGGCAGATATGTCAATAAATAAGAGGATGAAGGCTTTTTTGTGGTTATCTATTCCTCTTAGTAGTGTGTCAGTTAGGACAGTCAGAAGTGTTTCGACGCCATGCTTGGGGCGAAATCCGTATTGTTGGTCATCAAGAGGGTATGATGAATCAAGAAATTCTTGTGTCTGTATTTGTACAGTTTTTTTCTATGACTTTTGCTAAGAATGGTATACTTGAGATAGGTCGGTAAGATTTTGGGGAGGTTTTGTCAAGTGTGTTATTCTTCAGGATCGGTCTAATTTGTACATGTTTAAGTGTGGGTGGGAGGTGGCCTTGGAGTAGTGAAAGATTGACCATAGGGAGTATGAAGGATAGGAGAGTTGGGAGTGTGTTTTTTATCCATATTATTGGGCAGGGGTCGAGGTATGACGTTGTGGTATTGAGATTGAGAATGATATTCTTTAAAGATGCTTTGGATATAGGGTGAAATTCTGGCCATTCATTTTGAGTATGGAGGGGTTTATAGATGGGGTCTAGGGTCATTGGTAAATGTTTTGTTTTGATTTGATAGTAGTTGGCCAGTGTTTGTGCTGAGATTTCAGTGATTTCTTTACTAGAGGCTTGAGAATTTTGTGTTAGGTTGCTAACTATAGAGAATAGTTCTCTTGGTCTATTATAAGACTTTGATAGTATTGTAGAATAATAATTTTTCTTTGAGTTATCTATGGCTTCTTTATAGTGTGTGAGGTGGTTGTAATATATTTCTTTCTCAATAGTGGATTTGGTTTTGCGCCATTTACGTTCTAGATTTCTTAGTTCTTTTTTCATTTGTTTTAGTGTGCTATTAAACCATGGTGTACAGTTGGTTTTTGAGTAGGTTAGCTTTTTATTAATTTGATTTATTTGGACATTGGACTCTCTGTCTGGACAGAGGCAAAGCTGTAATGGGGATGCAGCTTTGGTAATATGATTTTTCCCAGCCATGTGCCAGTTGGTGGAGCTTTGGTACCTGTTGAAGTAAATGAGAGAGACCTACCAAAGACTCTGTTTCCTCAGCTCTCCTTAAGAGAAAAAGCAGTAACCTTTCTACCACCTCTGTCTCTTTCTAATTTAATTTTAATGGTGTTCTCTTATTTTCCTATTGTTTTTAAAATGTAAGCATTGTAAACTGTTCTGCTGCAACGAAGGACGGTATGTCAAGTTTTAAATAAGCTATAAACCTCTTTTATGTGTGTTCTAACAGCGCTGTTCTATGTCCCTATCTCCTCACTCATTCCCATTTCCAGGTAATTTATGAATATGTTAGAAAGCAGCGGGCCCACACAGATCACTGGGATATTTCACTGTTTCTCCACTGAGAAAATTGTCCATTTAGCCCTACTCTTTGTTTTCTATCTTTTAACCAGTTCCTGATCCACAATACTACACTGCCTCCTATCCCAGGACTTTTAACTTCACCAAGAGTCTCTCATGAGGGACCTTGTCAAAGGCTTTCTGAAAATCCAGATACACTATATCGACCAGTTCACCTTTATCCTGTTTATTCATACCTTCAAAAAATTATAAGATATTAGTAAAGCAAGACTTTCCTTCTCTAAATCCATGTTGACTTTCTGCCATTAAGCCAGAACTTTTGATATGTTCAGTAATTTTGTTCTTTATAATGGTTTCTACCATTTTGCCTAGTACTGGCACCAGGCTCACTGTTCTGTAGTTTCCTGGATCACCCCTGGAACCCTTTTTAAAAATTGGCATTACATTTGCCACTCTCCAATCCTCTGGTACTACAGATGATTTTAATGATAGCTCACAGATTATTAAAAGTAGGTCTACAATCTAATATTTCAGTTCTTTCAGTACCTTGGGATGCATGCCATTCAGTCCAGGTGATTTGCTGCTCTTTAGTTTATCAAATAACTGTATTACATCTTTCTGATTTATTGAGATTTGTTTCAGTTCCTCTGATACATCACTTTTAAGTATCATTTCGGGCATGGGCAAGTTTTCTACATCTTCTTTAGTAAATACTGAAGCAAATAATTCATTCAGTCTCTCCTCTGGTCTTGTCCTCTGATAGTGCCCCTTTTACTCCTCTATCATCTAATAGTCCAACTGGCTCTCTCACAGGTGTTTTGCTATGAATGTACTTGATGAAAATTTTATTATATACTTTTGCTTCCATGGGAAGCTTCTTTTCAAATTCTCTTTTTGCCTGTCTTAGCAATGCCTTGCATTTAACCTGCCAGTACTTATGTTTCCTGTTTTTATCATTTGGCTCTTTTATCCATTTTTTAAAGGATTTTCTCTTAGCTATAACTGCCTCTCTGACTTCACCCTTAAGCCATCTTGGCTGTTGTTTGACCTTAAAACATGGAATACATCTGGTCTGGGCTTCCAAGATAGTATTTTTAAATAATGCTCAGGCCTGATGTAAACTCTTCACCTTTGCAGTTGCTCCTTTTAGTTTTTTCTTAACCATTTTCTTCATTTTATCATAGTCTCCTTTTTGAAAGTTAAATGGCATCACAGTGGATTTCCTTGTTATCCTTCCTCCATTTGTTAAATCCAATGTCATTATGTTATGATCACTTTTGCCAAGCATCCCCACACCATTAGCTCTCACACTAGATGCTGTGTTCCACTAAGGACTAGGTCTAAAATAGCTTCCCTTCGTGTCAGTTCCTGAACCAGCTGCTCCATGAAGCTGTCATTTATTTCATCTAGAAACTTTAACTCCCTAGCATGCCTGATGTAACATTGACCCAGTCAATACCAGGGTAATTGAAATCTCCTGTTATTGCTGTGTTGTACACTTTGCTAGCTTCCCTAATTTCTGTTAACATTTCATCATCTGTTTGATCATTCTGGCCAGGTGGATGGTATTATACAGTGTGTCGTGTTTCCTGCAAAATCTTTGTTGCCCTCTTTAACATATAGCACCACCCCCCCCCCCAACCTATGTGATCTACCCTGTCATTGTGATATACTTTGTAGCCTAGTATCACAGTGTCCCATTGATTGTCCTCCTTCCACCAGGTCTCTGAGATGCCAATTATATCTAATCTTTCATTCAGTGCTATATATTCTAACTCTCCCATTTTATTTTTTAGTCTTCTAGAATTTGCATAGAGGCATTTCAAAGTTTGTTTTTTGTTTATATTAAGTCTAGCTATTGGATGACAGAGGTAATTTATTTATTTATTTAGACAGTTTTGTATACCGCCTTATCCTTCAATCAAAGCGGTCACAACACAATTGGGGGATACATTTGGAATCTTTTAGATCTGATTTTTACTGAAAGGCACCTGGGTTACTTTTGGAACCTCTCTATCGGGATGCCCTAATTGTTAGTATCCTTCAAGGATACATCCTTCCAAACCATGCACCCTTGAGTGACTGTCAGCTTTCCTCCATTATCTAGTTTAAAAGCTGCTCTATCTCTGTTTCAGCAAGCCGCATGTTTCAGCATCTTCACCCACCCATCCACCTGGTTGTACCTCAGTAGGACCTTATCTTGGTTTTAAGCTCTTTGGTAGAACCTCCTTTTGAGTCTCCAAAATGGGCGACTGAATGCTTTGACTCTGAAGGCATTTCTCTAGTTCAGTCAGGCACATCTTGGAATTGCAAGTGCTGTCATGTAGAATTCTGTATTTGTCATTCGCAGCAGACTGTCTCTTTTCACAGTTCCTTTCCTCTTGCCTAAGGTCATCTCGCCATTTCATGTGAACCAATCCATTACCTTGCTAGCATTCATCAGGAAAAAGAAGGATGGTGTTGCTAGGACTCTGCATAAATTGGATGCCCACATGGTGCTAATTTGCTTTTTAGTCTTGTTCAGCAGCCCCTGTAAGGGCAACACAAAGTCTTCCTTTGTGCAGTCAAGGAGGCTATCTGATCCATGAACATCATGAAGCGAAAGGTGCTTCCAGAAGACCTTGAGGCTCATTCTATGAAGTCAGAGGTGACCTAAGGTGGTTTTAGAAAGGACATTGTCTTCCTCGCACCCTAAGGTTTGAAGCTTGCATGCAGCCCATGAGTTTGGACTGGTCTAGCTCATGTTATGTTTATGGTTACAGTTATCGTTGTTTCTCAACTTTTTTTGCATATCAGCTTTGAAATTAGTATATTGGCAAGTTCCAGGCATCACATAGTAACATAGTAAATGACGGCAGATAAAGACCAGTACGGTCCATCTAGTCTGCCCAGTAAGATGGCAAGAGTAGGTGCACATGCTGCTCTGTGCAGGCCATCCCGCCCCTTGTCTTTGTTTAGGGGTGAACCCACTGCTCCGTGTAGGACATCCCTATTTGTTGAGAAATTAGATAAGTTTATTTTGATTTTATCCTGTTGCTGTAAACCGTTGCTGTCACTATTCCTTATACCAGTGATGTCACTGGCAAGCCCAGGTCTCTACCTCCATCTTCTGGTAGGCTGACATAACCCATCAGCATGGACTGGTCTAAGAGGAATTAAAGGATGGAAATTATCAGGTAAGAACACATTTCACCATCATCAACATAATAATCAAAATTACCTTACCTTACTAATCAAAATTAAAACCCAGCAATTTAATAATCTTCAATGGACATAAATAAATATTAAACAAAACCTGGGATAAAATAACATCCTTGGTAATGCTCCATTTTAACTGCAATCGGACCTTCTACTGTTTCAATATACTGAGCTGCATCTATCATTCAAAAAAAGAAGAAAAGCAATGAAGACTGGGAACCCTATGTGTGGACCCAAGCCATGGGTATGTACAGTATAAAGGGCAATTGTTAAACTCCCCACACATTTGCAAGGAGTGGAGGACTAGCTTAGTAATCAAAGTGATCAGGGTTGGAATCCCACTGGCACTGCTTGCAGCTTTGGGTGAGACACTTAACCTTTCTTTGCCTCAAGTGCAAATACGATTATAAGCCGTCTAGGGACAGAGAAAGACCTACTGTTCCTGAATGCAACTCTCCTTCAACTACTACTGGAAAGGGATGAGCTAAATATAAACCTTTTTAAAGGGAAACGTCCCATGGGCTTTCCCTTATTTTTTTTTTTTTGAAACTTTTATTTTCATTTTGCAACAAACAAAAGAAACAACACACCAAAGGAGACAAAACAATTATACAATAAAGAAAAGTAAACCCAATTACCCCCCACCCCCACGCTTCTTCTCTAGCTGATTATGTCAGCATGTGAGCGCTTCCAAACAACAGTGATTGTACATCAAAACAATCAAAAGAGTATCTGCGATACAGAATAATCATGGGACAAAGATATATATAAATTTAGACAGTCAGATGAGAGCATTGAGCAGAATGTACATAGTCATTGAGCATCTTCCATTTAGACCGATGATGAGGAGTCTGAATGGGGGAAGCAAACATACGAGGTATTTGTTCATATTTACTGTAGAGACAGACATGATTCCACCATTCATTGGGGCTCAGTTGGGAGCTATTTTTCCAGTATTTCGTAATTAGGGAAATAGCAATGCCTAGCATAAAGTCCAAAAGGAAGTAAGCCGTTTTTGGAAGAGAGGGGATCCCCGCAGCTGAGCGAAGTCCCACTATCCTCCAAGAAAGGGGCTCTTGAAAGTGCAAAATAGACTGGATACGACCCCAGACCCGACTCCAGTAATACTGTAGTGCGGGACATTCATACATAACATGAGGTAGTGAACCAATGGCCGCATGACATGTCCAACAATTATTGCCCTGAGTAGTGTTCCATTCGGCTAATCTGTCAGGAGTGTAAAAACACCGGTGGGCTAGAAAGAAGAGTGTCTGAGTGAGTGAGGCGGATCGGGAGACCCGTGTCACTCTACTCCAGACAAGGCTCCATTGCTCCGGGGTCAAAGTCACATGCAATTCTCTCTCCCATGCTTTCTGCGCTATAGGGGTATCCCTAGTTATAGCATTACATAAGGTTTTGTAAAAATTTGATGCTACACCCGGTGAACTACCGATAGATCGGATAGTCTCCAACCAACCTTGTGTAGGGGAGGCCGATGGCGGGAGCACCTTAGCACTCCGAAGGCAATGCTGAAGTTGCACCAACTGAAAGTAGTGTTTCGCTGGGAGACCAAATTCAATTTGCAATTCACTAAAAGTTTTCCAGCGATCTTCATGGAACAACTGACTAGGAATCCAAATGCCCCTAGTGTACCAGGGGCTCCACGCCATCGGCTTATTTTGTATTCGAAATCGAGTGTTGTACCAAAGTGGGAGCTTGTCTAACGGACAGAGTCGGGAGTCTAAAGATTGCATAAGATTATTAAAGGCACCTAAGGTGTCTAAAAGCATTGGCGGAAGGTGGGAGTCTGATGGGAAAGTCATACCAGGGAGAAAAGTAAGAGGAAGCGGTTTGCAAAGGTCCTCTTCTATGTCTAGCCACACAGGTCTACTCGGTACTGGATCTTCCAGCCAACGAGCACCTTGTTTGAGAAGAAAAGATTGATGATACTTCAGGAAATCAGGGAATCTGACACCCCCATTTTCCTTATCTGCTTGCAGCTTATGTTTCGCTATCCTAGGTGTCTTGTTTTGCCACAAGTATCTAGTCAGAAGGCCCTCGATATCTTTATATATACGTCGAGGGAAGAGACAGGGCACCATTTCTAAGATATAATTCACTTTCGGAACAATCATCATTTTTATGGTTTCTAATCGACCCCACCAGGTAAGCGTTAAAGGAGTCCAGCGGTGAGTAAGCGCCCGGACTTTAGAGGTTAAGTCTTTGGCATTGAAGGAGATAGTGTCTTCCAAAGGAGAACAATAGTGAACCCCAAGGTATTTGACCATGCGAGGTTGCCATAAAAAGGGGAAGGATTGCATATCTGCCTGATGAAGCAAAGGATTTAATGGAAAGGCTACCGACTTGGTCCAATTTATCTTATAACCGGACAGTTGTGAGTATTTACCGATTTGCTCTAGGACAGCCGGTACTGAGTCTATAGAGACAAAAAGCATAAGATCATCAGCATACGCTGAAATTTTGATTTCCCTATGGGTGAAGGGGACTCCATGAATCTCCTCCGATTGCCGGATTAGTAAAGCCAAGGGTTCGAGTGCAAGATCGAAGAGGAGTGGAGACAGTGGGCATCCCTGGCGAGTGCCGCGTTGAAGGGGAAAAGGCTGAGACTTTAAAGCATTTGCACATATACTGGCTGTAGGCTGAGCGTACATGGTGCGAAGACAACGGAGAAAACCTTCCCCGAATCCGTACCAGCGGAGGCCTGCAAACAGGAAGGGCCACTCTAAGCGATCAAAGGCCTTCTCAGCATCAAGTGAGAGGCCAACAAATGGGCGATCAAGATTAACTGCGGTAGTCAATACATGGCATAGAGTCCGAGCATTGTCAGCAGTTGATCTACCAGGAATGAAACCGCATTGATCTGGGTGTATTAAGGTAGGCATCCTATCCGAGAGCCGGGTAGAGAGAATGGTGGCAAAGATTTTATAGTCCGCATTTAGGAGGGAAATTGGACGATAATTAGCTGTTAGTTGCGGGTCTCTCCCCTCTTTCTCAAAAACTACTACATTTGCCATTGAAAAGGACCCAGAAGGAGAACCCTCCTCGGCCAGAGCAGAAAAATAAATTTTCAAAACTGGAGCTAAGTCAGCGTGAAAGGTTTTGTAGAATTCAGCGGGGAGACCGTCTGGGCCTGCGGCTCGACCTGAGGCACATTTCTTGATAGCAGAATGAATTTCTGAGACAGTAAATGGTGTGTCCAAGGCCACTCTATCTTCGTCAGATAGGGTCGGTCTTTGTACTCCTGAAAGTAAGCGTTCAAATACATCTGGCTCAAAATCACATTCAGATTGATAAAGCCGAGTATAAAAGTCACGAAAGAGTTCTAAGATTTCGGTATCTTTAGTGACCAAGCCCCCCCCCGACGGATTACGGAGGGCGGTAACACGCTTGGCTTCTTTTCGACCTTTTAGGGCATTTGCTAATAATTTGCCAGCACGATTATTTTCCCGATAATATAGCCCTTGTTGTGATTCAATATTTTTAACAGCAGCAGTGTGCAAAAGCTGATTGTATTGAAAACGCAAGCGTTGTAAACGGAGTAAAATACATGGGTCAGTACGGGACGTGAGGAGACGCTCCCCAGCTTGTATCTGCTGCTCTAGAATCAGTAAATGCTGCTTTCTTTGTTTCCCCTGCCGAATTTGATAGCTAGTTATAGTGGCACGGATAGATGCTTTAAAACCCTCCCACCAAGCCCAGCCCGCTGTGTCATGGGGTGAGTTAAAATGAAAATAATCTTGGATAGCGGCCTTTATATCAACCTGAAAATCTTTTTGACCCAGTAGGGATCTATCAAAAAACCAAGCTCGGGGAGAATCGTCCCGCGCAGTGACACGTAATGATAAAGATATGGCAGCATGATCTGAAATATGGAGAGGATGAGTCCTAGTCGTGTCTACTTGAGAAATCAGTGCTTTGGAAATGAGAAAGAAATCTATTCTAGATTGGGAGTGATGGGGGGCAGAAAAGAAAGTGAACTCTAAGTCGGAGGGGTGAAGCAGCCTCCATATATCTACCAGCGCAAGATCTTGCATCAGAGCTGTAAGGGTAGCAAGACTCTTGGGTGGACTACTCGTTCTAGGCGGCTGTCTATCTATCAGAGGGTCTAACACTTGATTAAAGTCACCACCAAGTATTAATGGAGTATTGGCAGAGGCCTGTGCCAACTGCGCAATACTTGCATAGTAAGCAGGGTTGTCCACATTCGGGGCATAAATGCAAATACATGTAAATTCACTATCTCCAACCTTAAGATGTACTCGGGCCCATCTACCCTCCTTGTCAGCGCTAGTATCAATTACAGTAGCTTGCAAAGATTTCTTAACCAGAATGGCTACCCCGCACCGTTTGGAAACGGCGGGAGAATAGGCAGCCACCATGTAAGGCTTAACATTGAGTTTCAGTGTTTCAGCAGAGTTTAAGTGCGTTTCCTGAAGAAACGCTAAATCAGCATGCTCATGGCTAAGATAGCTAAGGATTTTCTTTCTTTTGATTGGACTATTAATGCCCTTTACGTTGAGTGATAAAATTTTACATAAAGCCATTCAGACAAGTTAAAAATTCTGAGCATGATAGCGCACCTAATTTCACAATGTCCCTCATATTGACTGTATCAGGCTGTACATATGGCATAAAAGAAAATAAGCTTAGATAATACAATGAAGCGCCCCACATTAAAAAAGAAAAACCGCAGCGCGGTAGAGAAGAAGCAGAACCCCAAAAATTACTGGCGACCATGTGTCTGCGGGGAGAAGCCCCAGAGAAGGCCGAAATTGAAAAACACATAACCTGTAGGACTGTGCGTGCTCCGAATCCGACCGAGGCACACATCATGGAGGGAGAGGAGACCACAAAACAAGAGTCATAGAAAGAAAGAAAGAAAGTCCAGGAAGTCTCTGTGCTTGACTATGACCGCCGCATCGGGCCCTTCAAAATGGCGGACAGAGCCGGCGAATAAAAGTCCACGTCGTTGGATTAGCGCATCTGCTCTGCTTCTTTGGAGTCTAAAAATGTTGATAGTAGATCAGGATCTTCGAATGTCCTGGTTTGGTTGTGGAGAGTCACTCGGAGCTTCGCGGGATACAACAGGCCAAAGCGAGCCTGTAGCTGTTGAAGTCGAGGGCGAAAAGCAAGGAGTTTCTTCCGTCGGTCAACGGTAGGCTTTGCCAAATCAGGGAAGAAGGAGACTTTGTGACCTTCAAATTCCAAATGATGGTTCGCCCGGGCAGCATTTAAAATTTGTTCCACTTGTTGATATCGTAGCAAGCGAAAGATAATAGGCCGGGGGGTCGTTCGGTTGAGCGCCATGTGGGTAGGAACACGGTGTGCACGATCGATTTCCAATTCTTTATGAAAGGTGATCTTCAGCAAGGAGGGAAGAGTTTTGAGCAGGAATTCTCTCATATCTCCCGCTTCCACCCCCTCCGGTATTCCAATGAGCCTCACATTGTTGCGACGGGCTCGATTATTGCTATCTTCTAACTCCTTTTGCAGATTCTGTATCTGGCGCTCGGCCTTGTCCAGTGCGCCCAAGCGCACCGCGTGCGAGTCGAGGACCCCCGCCATATTGTCCTGCCGTAATGAGAGACTTTCAAGTCGGTCCTGGAGCACTCCAAAGTCTTCTCGCAGGGCTCTAAGCGCTTCTCCATTGGACTGCACCAATTCCTTCACGCCGCGTAGTTCCTCCAAAATCTCCAGGTGCATTTCGGGGTTTTCACGAAATGGAACCATCTTCTGTGGGGAGGACACCTCTGTTTTGGAGCGTTTTCCGTGAGAAGAAGAAGGAGACCCGAAGTCCAAGCGCGCTGGTTTATGGGCCGCCATCCCCCCCGAGGTACCCCGGTCAGCCCGGAGCGAAATAGTAAGTTTGTATAGGTATTAAGTCAGGATTCTAAGTAGGCCTCTCGGGAGCTTCAGCGCGAAGCGTCTTACCCGCTGGACATCAGGCTCCGCCCCCCGGGCTTTCCCTTATAAGTTTGCTAGCTGGTCCATTCCAGTGCAAAGTAGAAGGGTGCAGATGGAAATGTCAATGGAATCCCTGTATATACATCTGCCGGCCCACCTTGGCCCTGACTCCACTCCACGGGACAATTTTTAAGAGGGTTTCACTGAAGATGAACAATCACCATGGAAATTCCTCTGAAAAACTGCCTTATTAGGGGGTCAGTTTTGAAAAGCCCTTATCCAGATAGCTCTGGAGGTGGTTCAGATAAAGACAGCATACGAGGTATCTCCAGACTGCCTCGATATTATCTGGAGAGCAATGGCACAGTGAATTTCATTTGCTATCTGAAAAGCTTGGACTACAGAAAAAGCTGGATATTATCCCTCTGGATTAGATTTACCCATGTGCATCACTTTGCCCTTGTCTATATTATATTTCTTTTGACATTTAGATGCCCTGTTTCCCAATCTGGTAAGGTCCTTGTATAGTCACTCAAATTTGCTTGTGTTTTAATGCCTTTGAATGTTTTTGTGTGATCTGCAGATTCAATCCTCACGTCATTAATGAATAGGTCAAAAGCACAGGTCCCAGTACACATCCCTGAGGCACTCCAGAATTTTATGTAATTTGTTTTTCACTCGCTTAACAATCAAAATCAATCAATCAATCAAAAACAATCAAAAAAGGAGGTGATAATGCCTCTGTATAAGTCTTTGGTGCGACCTCATTTGGAATATAGTGTGCAGTTCTGGAGACCGCACCTTCAAAAGGATATAAACAGGATGGAGTCGGTACAGAGGGTGGCTACTAAAATGGTTGGTGGTCTTCATTATAAAGCATATGAGGACAGGATCTTAGTCTGTACACCTTAGAGGAAAGGCGGGATAGAGGTGATATGATTGAGATGTTTAAATACCTCTGTGGCATAAATGCACAGGGGGAGAGCCTCTTTCTATTGAAAGCAAGTTCTGCTACGAGGGGACATGGGATGAGGGTGAAAGGAGATAGATTCAGGAGTGATATGCGGAAATATTTCTTTAAGGAAAGAGTTATGGATCCGTGGAATAGTCTCCCAGTGGAGGTGGTAGAGAAGAGGATAGTATCTGAATTCAAAGAAGCATGGGACCAACACAGAGGATCTCTAAAGGTAAAAAGGGGACTGTTGTAGTTGTTATGGAAGGACAGACTAGATAGGCCATGTGGTCTTTTTCTGTCGTCATTTTTCTATGTTTCTAAAATGCTGCAAAGAGCTGCCACAGTAGTAAGATAGTCCCACAATAATACAATAAACCATAAAGACAAAAGAAATATGTAGTGCATGGGCCAGCCCATACCCTATGGAAACCAAGGTGGCTAGAATCTCAGACTGACACATAGTAACATAGTAAATGAAGGCACACGTCCAGTAGGCACACAAATATGCTTTTCTGATGTCAGCAGATTCAACTATTTTGGGATAGGATCTGGCATATAATTAGCAAGATTTTTCCCAAAAAAGGGGGTCCAAAGCAGAAGTGGCCATAAAGTCGGCAGTTTTACAATCAAACCTTTGCCCTAGTCGAGAAAGCCTCTTATTGTGGGATTTGCAGATGATATTAAGCAGTTGGAACAATCGTGTATTAAATAATATAGCATATTATTAGAATATAGGCTGCATGAAGCTGTTGCTCCAGAGAAGAAGGACAGAATTTGGAGAACAGAAAAGATTAAATAACCAAATGATGTTTATCTGTAAATTGTGCAAGTTTCCTTTACTAGATGTGCTGACTAGACTGGAGCATATACTATATATATGATTTCATTTAAGGGTGGTTTCTAAATTGAAAATTGTAAATCTCAAAACATTTTTGTCTTGCTTTTCTATTATTTGTTATAATGGTTGTTTGGCTTATCTATATGTTTCTAAAATAACAAAAGAAATGAATGAAAAAAGATATAATTAAAATCAAACAGCTTCAAATATAACACAGGAAATAATCATAGAAACATGACGGCCTTTCCAGTCTGCCCTTCCATGTCTACTATAGTTCCTCTTTTTCCTTTAGAGATCTTCTGTGTTTGTCCCATGCTTTCTTAAATTCGATACTGTCATCATCTCTACTACCTACCACTCTTTCTGTAAAGAAAATAATACACAAAACAGTAAAAGAACAAGGCAATAAAACAATACACAGAATAATAAAAACAACAAAACACATGAATATGCATCAAAACTCACAATAAAACATGAATTAAATTTATGGGAATCATATATAATTTAAAATTGGAATAAAGATGTTGTAAAGTGCATGTTAGAAGCATTGCACACAGGTACATATTCACCTTGGTCAGTATTTTGCTTATTTTAATTCTCTTATATACCTTGCTATTCTGCATCAGTGTGGTTTACATTGAACAGGACATTATAACTTGGAGATAACTATTTTACAGGGAATGTGGGCTATGGAGGGTTAAGTGGCTTGCCCAAGACCACAAGGAGCACCTGTGGGACTAGAAACCCCAGTCCTTCCAGCCCAAGTTTGCTGTCCTCTAGTGGGATTTGAACCCCTGACCTTCTGGCTTGAAGTACCTTGCCCCAACCACTAGGCCACTCCTCCACTCCTATACTTAAAATTCTTTATATTCGAGTGAGTGTGAGCTTGAGTGAGTGAATGTGTGTGTGAGACTGAAAGTGAACAAGAAGGGGGAGTGAGTGAATAAGAAGTGTGTAGGCGGAGAGGGAGTGAATGGGATATGTGGGTGGGGATTTGTGTGTGTACGAGTGAGTGGGCAGATGGTGGATCCATAGTGTACTCACCGACGATCTCAGGTTCCCCTTCACTCCACTTTCTTTCTCACCCTCTACTCCTTTCCTTTTCCCAGCCCTTCCCTACGTCTCTCCATCTCTTTTGCTTTCTTTTCCCTCTTCCCTCTTCCACGTCCCATATCCTCCATCCTGCTATGTTTCAGTAGGCGGGGCCTGGGTGACCTGTCCGCTGTGCTGCTTAGTTCTTCTGGTATCAGCTCCGCTTGTGTGTTCAGACTGCAGGTCACACCAACTTCAAACCTTCAAAATGGGTGCGTGCAGACAGACAGACAGACAGACACACAGACACACACAACCTCAATAGCAGGCACTCTTGCTTTCTGTGAGGCATGCCTAAAAAACAAAATTTGGCTGTCCATTGTGGAAAGCTGACCTTTTGGTTTATTCTTCATCTTCTATCCTTTAACCATTTACCAGTTCACAGTAGGAGGCTGCCTTTTTATTTATTATATTCTCTTATATACCGTGCTATTCTGCATCAGTGCGGCTTACATTGAACAAACTGAAATTACATTGAACAGGGCATTATAACTTGGAGATAACCATTTTACAGGGAACATCCCATGACTTTAATTTCCAAGGAGTCTCTCATGAGGAGAGTTACCAAGTGCCATCTGAAAATCCAGTTACACTGTACCAACTGGCTTGCTTCTATCCACAGGCTTATTTATAGCTTCAAAGAATTCTAATAGACTAGCAAATCATGCTGAGTCTTTCCATGTATCCAGTAATTCTTTTCTTAAAAATACCCACATTGGGCTCACTGTTTCTAGTTTCCTGGATCTACCCAGGAGCCCTTCTTAAAAATTGTTACATTGGCTACCCTCAGGTACTGTTTCAGATTTCAGTGGTAGCTTACAGAATACAATTTAATATTACTGTTTCCTTAGAACTCTGGAGTCAATACCATCAAGTGCTGGCAATTTGTTGCTATTTAGTTTGACATTTTATTTTATTTACAGTGGGGGTCATTGCGATCCCCAAATAGTGGGGATTGAACGTCCAGTATTTGCAGGGACCATACTGCCTGCAAAGAGTTCCCTGCATGTACAGAGGGGATGTGCAGGGAGCTCTGGATGTGGGTGGGAGGAGGCACCTATGGGGAGGAGAGAGGGCAAGGCGGAGGTGGGACCCTGACCCTGGACATACAGGGCCGATTACGGTCGCGGCCCTGTACATCCGGGCCTGGTGATTTGGACGGGGGACTTATTCCACCTCAGGGACTAAGTCCCCCCCCCCCCAATGAATGCGGACATCCAGTCTGGGCCCCCACAAAGAGGTGAGCAGGGGACAGGATTCCCCTTAGCCCAATTCCGGCCTTGGAAGGCCCGATTGGGGGTAAGGCAGCGGGGAACTGTGAATTAAAGCAGTTGGAACTGATCAGGGTGCCTGCATGGTGACGAGGTGCCATGGCACCAGGACTGGATGGGGAGTCACTTGGACATCCAAACCCTCAGAATAGGGGCATGGCCTGCCCATCTGGGCCCTCTGCAATCAGTTCTGATCCTGCGGGGAATGTCTAGTCACGTGGGATCAGAATTAGGTGCAGATCTGGCCTGTCCAGATGGGCCGGACATGCCCCAATCATGATGGGGCCTAGTATGTATAATTCTTCTAGACAATCTTGCTATCCTATAAAAGGATGTCCAAGGTAGTTTATATCAATCAATAAACTACATGATAAACATGTGGAGGCCAATTCTGATCCCGGCACGTCCGGCTGCTTTGCCTAGCCAAAACCTGGACGTGCCGTGGTTTTACCTGATTCTGCCACCATGGGGACTGGATGTACCTGCGATGCAGAATTGAGGACATAGTCATCTGGGTGAACACCCGATTCTGGGGTTGGGAATGTCCCATGGGCTGCCAGTCCAAAGCACGTAGTGCTCCAGCTGGCATGCTGGTCTAATGGCATCCCATCGCCATGGCACTGAGACATACAGCTGGAAGCTCGGAATGCCCAGTCCCTCTGCGGCCCCAGCAGAATGCTGTCCGACCCTCTTTGGGGGCCCCAAAGGCCTGGGTTGGGCAGCATGAGCACTCCCACATTGTACGCTGAGTTTGGGGGGGGTGGGGATCCACGAGGCAATCACAGCTGTGTCTGGCACTTATACCAGCTCAGGGAGGAATAAGGCAGGCGTCCATCTCTGCGCCAGGGAATGTACAGATGCCCGACCTGAACGGCCTCTGTATTTCCAGGTGCATGTCTCCGCCCCCGCTCTGCCTCCATCCCAGCTCCATCCTGCCCCTTCCCTCCCCTGTCCAGTGCTCCTTTACAAATGCTCTGTACATACAGGGAGCGCTGAGACCAGAATCACGTTTGGGGCCTGGATGTCCAACCCTGCTATTCGCTGTTGAGAATGACCTCCATACTGTATGTAATTATAAAATCACATTAAAACTTAGCCAAAAATGTTCTAGTACAAACATCTGGTTTAGTTGCTATGAATCATCACCTCTGAAAAATGATTCCTTTGTATCTCTTTAACATCCTATGCAACAAAGATGGAATAAAGAATTAATTTAATTTATCCCCCTTATATATGGCATTTAGAAACTTTATTTCCTTACCTAGCATTGCTATTGTTAGAGTAACGTTTCTCCGTGTTAAGATGAATTCTAGGAGCTTTGTCTGGGTTAAAAGGGCATGACCTTCAGAAGACACCATTGTAGCAGGAAGCTACTGGCAGCTTTACAACCAAAACTGATCTCCCCTCTCCATTTCCTAATCAATAGTGAGGTAATTGAAATTTCTGAATATTATTGTCACTGTCTGTTTCACATCCTAGTCAGGTGGACAGTAGTTAACCCCCACTGCTATGTTCTTTCTCATCAAGCATAGAGTTTCTTTCCAAAGAGATTCCAGATGCAGTTTCTTGTTTATTTATTTATTCTTATATACCGCATTTCTGAGGATCAGTGCAGTTTACAGTGAACAAAATTCAACATTACATGAAACATGTGTACAAGGAATGGTTAACACATATAAATGGAACAGATATACAACACTATTTGACACAAAACCGTCACTATGTACAATTAGAGAGTTGCTTATATATTTGAGTGACTATGTATAGGTAGAAGGTTGCTTACATCTGAGGGTATATTAAGGGATAGATGGGTAATAGGAGGTTATGTTATCCCGGCAAAATGTTCCTTGAATAGGTGGGTTTTGAGCAGTTTATGGAAGGTTGTAAGGTCGTGGGTGTCTCTGATTTGTGGTGGTAGAGTATTCCATAGGCGCGGGGCAGGCAGGGAGAATGCTCTGGAGAAAGTTGAAGTGTTACACTTGGTTAGTGCTGGAGACAGGTTTAGTAGGTTTGATGTGTTGCTTCTTCTTTCCACTGAGTGAATGATTTCTGTCTTGCAATATAGTAGATGACACCAGATAAAGACCGAAGTCTGCCCGGTAAGGTGGGTAGAGTTGTAGCTGCCGCTCCGTGCAGTTAAGTGCAAAAGGCAATTCACTGCTGTTTTGAGATGAAGCACTCAATGCTCAGGTTCCATCTTTTTGCTTTTTATAGATCATCTTTATATATGTCACTCCCTTTGTGAATTCCATTACTGTTCTTCTCTCTACCACCTTCTCTGGTAGGGCATCCCAGGCATCCACCACCCTTTCTGTGAAAATGTTTTTGCTGACGTTGCTCCTGAGTGTTGCACCTTCATATCATGTTCCCTAATTCTGCCGCTTCCTTTTCTTTGGAACAAGTTTGTTTCTTATGCAATAAGGTTCTTCAAGTATTTAAATGTTTGCATCACGTCTCCCCATCCCTCTTCTCTTCTAGTGTATAAATATTTAGGTTAAGTATTTTTCTTGTATGTCTTCAAATGCAGATACAGGATCCTTTTGGTCGCTTTCCTCTGAACTGTCTCTAGCTTCTTTATGCCCATCTTCCAAAACAGAACACAGTATTCAAGATGATCTGTACAGGGGCATTAGTGCCTCCTTTGTTCTACCCTTATGCCTCTTTCTGTGCAACCCTTCATCACTCTTGCTGTGGCCACTACTTTGACATATTGTTCTTTCGCTACTTTGAGATCATCAGACACTATCGCCCCTTGGTCTCTCTACTGATACATGTTTATCAGCCTCCCTCCCCTATCGCATACTCTGCATCAAGCACATTACTCTGCATTTCTTTGCAGTAAAGATTAACTGTCAAGCATTTGACCAGTCTTGCCGTTTTTGTAGGTCCCTTCTCATGTTGACTGCTGCAGGGCAATTTCTCGCCTCTAAGCCAGGGTCCGTGGAGTATCATTTCTCCAGGAACAAGCAGGAAGTCAGTCCTCGCCTATGGGTGACGTCGACATCAACAGAGCCCCCATGCGGAGCAAATCCCCAGCTTTCGAAGAAAGCCTTTGGGACTGCATCACGCATGCACAGTCCCCTTCCTGCCCAAGGGTACCATCTTGCTCAGTCTCCTTTTTTCTGCAGAGCCCAACGGATGTCGTCCTAGTTCCCCCGTGGAAAAAAAGTTGAGTTGAAAAATTGTGTTTTTTCTGCTTGCTGGTTTGACGCCAGTTCCCCTTCCCGCCTTGGGCTCGGGACACCGGTATCGAGTCCAGTCTGGTTTTCGTTTTTTTCCTTAGGGACTAGCGTTCACACTTTTTTTTCTTTTTAGCTGGCAGCCTGGTCCTTTGACCTCACAGGTGCCCTTTTTCCCCCGATGGGTGTGATTGATGCACGAAACTCATGTCTCTCACCGACACACACAACTGCTGCCTCCGATGTTTCAGACCTGACCATGACCCCGTGGTCTGTGGCCCATGCAAAAAGATGTCTTCCAAGGCATTGAGGAGCAGGCAGTAGCAGCATGACAGGATTTTGCCCGAGTCTGCACCCGCTCGGGCCTGGACCTTGTCAGAGGCCTCGACCTCTCGGGAGCTGTCTGATCCCGAGCAGCGTCGAGTGTCCTCTGAAAGGGGGTCTCCCTCGTGGGAACACCGGAGGAAGAGAAAATCCATGAGGGCGGTGTCATCTGAGAGCTTCGAATGGCCTGGTCCCTCGCGGGATCGGTCATGGAGCCCGGCTCACTGCCCCAGATCCTCGGAGTCGGAGAGGCCTTCCAAACTCCCTCGAAAGGACCCGGAGACGCCATGGAAGGTAAGCACTGTCCTCGTGATTGACTCTCCTCTGGGAGAGCCGGCGTCAGGCCCAACATCATCGGGACCCAAGCCGGGGGCTGCGGAGCCTCCTGAGCTCAGCCTCAGGTTGGCAGCCTTGGAGCACAGCGTGTCTACCTTCATGGACCAGCAGCGAGCACTGATGGCCGGTCTCATACCTCCATCTGCCCCGACCACCAGGACTTCGACATCCAAGTCGACCCCGGAGGCCGAGCTGAGACAATGAGGTCTCGAGTCGATCCTCAGCCGAGGTCTCCATCGACCTCCCGTTCGGGACCGACATCATTTCCCTCGGCATTGGGGTGGTCGAGGCCAAGGCTTTCGAGGCCAGAGCCGATAGGCTCCTCCTCGGAGTCTGGCTGGGAGACAGAGGACGAGGAGTCCCCAGGCACCCACCGTACCAGGTACATCCCGTCAGATTCCCTGGAAATAGCCCCCTCCCCGGAGGACTCCCGGTTCTTGGACTTTGTCCAGGACATGGCAAAGACTTTGTCATTCCCGGCAGATCCAGAGGAGGAGCCTTGAGCCGAGGAGCTCGAGGTCCTCCAGTATGACTTTCCTCCAAAGGAAGCCCTTACTGTACCGGTGCCCCCCATTCTGGAACAGCTGATGCTCCAAATGTGGGAGACGCCAGCCTCGATGCCGGTTCTCAGCAGGCGAATCGATTCCATCTATCAAGTTCGCAAGAGCCCTGGGTTCCAAAAGGCGCAGCTGCCGCACAACTCCATGGTTGTGGAATCGGCCATGTGCTGGCTCAAAAGCAAGAAGACGCACTCCTCGGTGCCTCCTGGCCAGGAGGTCCACAACATGGATGCTCTTGGCAGAAAGTGCTACCAGGGTTCGATGCTGGCATGCCGAATCCAGATGTACCAGCTGTACATGGGCATGTACCTGTGAGACCTGGCGAAGGAGATTGCCGGGTTTATTTTATTTATTTATTTTATTACAGTTTCTTATATACCGCGCTATTTAGAATCAGCGCGGTTTACATCATAACAAAACGACCATAACGACAAACTGTCAGGTTTTACATTGAACAGGAGTACAAACTTGGATAACTGGGTTAACTATATACATAAACTATTTACACTGCAGTGTGAGGGTTCTCCACTGGTCTTTCCGAGGGATCTTTGCAGCGCTTCCAGGTTTTGTCCACTGGGATCCGAGAGTGCTCGAAGTTTGACTCGAGCAGCCTACGACGGCTTTGAGGCTTTGGCCCAGATAGCAGAGGCCGGCATCGGTGCACAATGCCAGGCATGGCTACAGTCATCAGACCTGGCGCCATGGGTTCAGGACAAGTTGGTCGATGTCCCTTGCCGAAGTGAGAACCTCTTCAGCAAGCCCATGACTGAGAAGGCTGCCGAGATCAAGTCCGAGTACCTGACCCGGACAAGACTCAAGAAGAAGAAGACTTCTGCCCCTTCTAAGAAGAAGGGCTTGGGTAAGAAGCCCTTTTTTCCTGAGGAAAGGATCAGCTTTTCAAAACTACCCCACGTATCAGGCCTCCCCAGCTCCCCAGCAGGGGCATCAGGCCAAGGGATGGGGGCAAGGACCACGTAAGCAAAAGGCCCCCAGGCACCAGCTCTGGCCCAGCCTGGAGGGGGCTTTTCCTCCCAGAGCGTAGTCTCTCTCCCAAAGGAAGCAAGGCCATGCACGGGGGGAAGGCTGACCCTGTATGCCCAGAGGTGGCCAGCCATTACAACAGACACCTGGGTCCTCCAGATAGTCCAAATGGGCTGTTGGTTACATCTCACCCAGGTGCCTCCCTCTTACTTTCCAGGGGTGCCTCAGATCCCCTCTTCACAGGGACCTCCTCATGAAGGAGCTAACAGGTCTTCTCGAGGATCAGGTGGTAGAACCAGGTGCCCCACCACCTGCGGGGCACAGGCTTCTACTTCAGGTACTTTCTGATACCAAAGAAAGCTGGAGGCCTAAGAACTATCCTCGACCTGCGAAACCTAAACAAGTTCCTGGTGAGGGAAAAGTTCAAGATGCTTTCCCTTGGAATATTGCTGCCTTACCTCTGCCAGAGAGACTGGCTATGCTCCTTAGACCTCAAAGATGTGTCTACATGCATCTTGATTCATCCAAACCACAGACAATACCTAAGATTTGTGCTTCCCTTTGGCCTAGCCTCGGCACCCAGGGTATTCACAAAGTGCCTTGCGGTGGTGGTGGCCTTTCTAAGGACTCAGGGGGTGTTTGTCTTCCCCTACTTAGACGACTGGCTCATCAGAGGCCAGTCACCTCTAGAGGCCCAACATGCCATGTCCTGCACTATCCAGCTGCTTCAGCACGTGGGCTTTGTGATCAACTACACAAAGTCCACTCTAGTTCCTTCTCAAGGACTGGAGTTCATAGGGGCAAGGTTAGACACCCTTCAAGCAAGGATTTATCTACCAGAAGAAAGGGCTCAAAGACTGGTAGCCCTAGTGCAGCAAGTGAGTCACAGATCCCGCATCTCAGCAAGACACTTTCTGCGCCTTCTTGGTCACATGGCTTCCACAGTGCATGTGACACCCAATGCTTGGCTTCACATGAGAACAGCTCAATGGGGCCTCAGGGACCAGTGTACACAAGCCACAGGCAGACTCAGGGACAACATCAAGGTGTCCCATCGCCTGATACAGTCTTTGAAATGGTGGCTTCATCCTCACTACCTCCTGGAGGGAGTGCCTTTTCAGCCTCCAACGCACTCCAGAGTACTGACTATGGATGTATCCCTGCTGGGATGGAGTGCACATTGCCAGCAGGTCTGCACTCAAGGTGTGTGGTCTCAGTGGGAGAGCACACAACAAATCAATCTCCTAGAGCTTTGAGCAATCTGCCTGGCTCTTCGGACCTTCTGCCAAACCCTGGTTCATCAATCTGTCTTGACTGAGACAGACAACCAGGTAGCGATGTTCTATTTGAACAAGTAAGGGGGCACAGGCTCTCATATCCTGTGTCAGGAAACCCTGGACCTATGCTCCTTCGCAGTCAGCCAGGGTATGTTCCTCAAGGCGGTTTACTTGCCAAGTCAGGAGAACTTCCTAGCAGACAAGCTAAGCAGAATTCTCCAGCCGCACGACTGGCAACTGGATCCCAATGTAGCCCAGCACCTCTTCCGGTACTGGGGACGACCATCCATAGATTTATTTGCGAGCCCTCAAAATCACTAGTTGCCCCGGTTCTGTTCCAGACAGCCGCACCCTCACAGGGTAGCTGCAGATGCTTTCCTAATATCCTGGTCAGTGGGCCTCCTATATGCGTTTCCTCCCATGCCTCTGGTGGCTCAGACCTTATTCAAGATCCTTCAGGACAAGGCCTCAGTTATCCTGGTGGCCCCCAGGTGGCCAAGACAGCCTCGGTTTCCTCTCCTCCTGCATCTGGTGGAGGAGACTCCAATCCCTCTGGGAATTTCGTCCAACCTCTTGTCGCAGGATGGGGGCTCACTCCTGCACATCAACCTCAGGTCCCTCAACCTGATGGCATGGCTGCTGAAAGGGTAGTCCTTGCACCACGTCTCCTCCCAAAAAAGATAGAGGATTTGCTGCTGGCCTCTAGAAGGCAATCGACTAGGAAAACCTACTCATTTAAGTGGCATAGGTTTGAAGTATGGTGTACTCAGCAGAGTGAGAACCCATTCTCCTGCCAGGTGGCTGTGGTGCTGCAGTACCTGCTTCACCTTTCAGAATTAGGCCTTAAGTCAAACTCGGTCCGAGTTCACCTTAGTGCTTTATCAGCATACCACTCTCCAGTGGAAGGGCAACCTCTCTCTGTCCACCCCTTGGTGTCCAGGTTCCTGAGAGGTCTGCTTCTCCTGAAACCCCCAGTTCGCCTCCCTGGTGACCAAATGGGAACTGAATGTGGTCTTGCAGCAGCTTACTCGCCCACTCATCGAGTCGATGGGTACCTGCCATCTTCGCTTCCTTTCTTGGAAGACGATTTTTTGGTGGCACTCACATTGGCTAGACGAGTGAGTGAGCTGCAAGCTCTGGTGTCCGATAGATCATTCACACGGTTCTATAGGAACAGGGTGGTGCTTCGCACGCACCACAAGTTCCTGCTGAAAGTGGTCTCCTCTTTCCACCTCAACCAGGAGGTGGTGCTTCCGACCTTCTTCCCCAGGCCCCATGCCAGTCGGGCAGAGGCAGTTCTGCATGCCCTGGATTGTAAGAGGGCGTGACCTTCTACTTGGAGCTTACATGGGGACATCGAAGAGCTCCTCAGCTCTTCGTCTCTTATGACCCCAGTAAACTGGGGATGCCTGTCTCCAAGCATACGCTGTCCACCTGGGTGGTGGATTGTATTGCCTGGGCATACAGGGCGGCTGATCTCCTGTTGCAGGGTCGAGTCATGGCCCACCGGGTTAGGGCTAAGGCAGCATCAGTGGCTCACTTCCGCTCTGTTCCACTGGCAAACATCTGCTGGGCCGCAACCTGGTCTTCAAGCCAGACTTTTGCAACCCATTACTGCCTGGATAGGGAGTCCCAATGGGACAGTGCTTTCGGCCAGGCTGTACTCCGTAATCTGTTTGAGGTTTAGGCAACTCCTACCCTCCGACCCTTTGGTGTCAGGCTACCGGAGTGTTATGTTCTCGGTTGAACTCCTATCATAGCTGCTGCAGCTCTTCTAGAGGGAGCCTATTTTTCAGTTATGGGTTCTCGGTAGCCTATAGCTATGGAGTCCCATATGTGAGTACTGACTTCCTGCTTGTTCCTGGAGAAAGCATAGTTATTCACCTGTAACAGGTGTTCTCCAGGGACAGCAGAAATCAGTCCTCATGACCCTCCCTCCTCCCCTGGAGTTGCAGTCCTTTGATTAATTTTTATCCTTTTGCCGTCATTTTAGCTATGTCATGTCATTTGACTGAGCAAGATGGCACCCTTGGGCGGGAAGGATACTGCGCATGCATGATGCAGTCCCAAAGGCTTTATTCGAAAGCTGGGGATTTGCTACGCATGGGGGCTCTGTCGACGTCACCCATATGTGAGGGCTGATTCCTGCTGTCCCTGGAGAACACCTGTTACAGGTGAGTAACTACGCTTTCAGTCTCTCAAATTTAGTGGCGTTTATATATATATGGGTAATTTATCAAGGTATGCTTGGGAATTTTTCATCAAACCCCACATGATGGGAAATAACTCTGCATCTTTCTACTACATTTTCTTGGTCTCTGACTGCATATCTTGATACTTGAAGACCTTCTCCCTCTCAACGTGATTCACAGAATAGTCGCTTGGGACCGACACCTCGATAATGCTGTTCTGGCGTTCTTCTCCTTTATCTTATGTCTGGCTTCCTTGCATTCAGCTTTTCATCGGTCGGAATGGAAGAATTCCAGGTGATCATAACCTCTTCATGCTCCATAATTCTCTTAGGCTGCTCTATTTCAGATCTTCATGCCATCAACGAAAAGGCAAACTTTTCCTTTTAACCCTTCGACAACAAACTACCAATCTTTACAGATATTATCAATGATAATAAAACAGATATTGTCTGTATAACAGAAACATGGCTCAAAGATACAGACTCAGTATTCATGAACCAACTAAAGTCAAACGAATATGAGATCTTCCATACCCACCGAACAAATAAAAAAGGTGGAGGAGTGCTAATAATAATAAGGAAAAATCTTAACGCAAAACTAATTTCATCCAACAATATTGATAATGTAGACACACTAACTATAAAAATTAAATCCACAAAAATATGCCTAATATATAGACCCCCTGAATATAACACAGACAACACTGATAACCTAATTGAACTACTGGCATCATCCACGGACACAAATCCAATAATACTAATGGGTGACTTTAATCTCCCTTCTACACCCAACAACCAACCAAACCACTTCACAGAAGCAGTAAGCAATTTGGATTTCCACCAAATAATAACGGAACAAACACATAATAAAGGAAAAACTCTTGACATGGTATTCCTACCAAACTCACTCCACAACCTATATAACCCCAAATCACTCTCAAACATACCAGTCCCCTGGTCAGACCATTACCTTCTAAAATTCAATATCACCATCCCTGACAACAATCACACTAAACGAACACAACCCCCACAAAATAAAAGATTTAGAAAGTTTAACGAAGAAGAATTCTTAGATCAAATAATTCCTCACCTCACCCTGACTCCCACAAACTTAGAAGAAACTATCAAAACCTGGAACAAAACTATCTCACTGGCAGCAGAAAAAAAACCTAATCTGTCTCAACATAATAGAAATGACAATATAACTGATAAAAAAGATGTCCCATGGTTTAACATGACACTTAAAAATCTAAAAAGACAACTAAGAATGGACGAAAAGAAATGGAGGCAAAACAAATCACCAACAACTCATGAGAAATACTTAAATACCCTTCATACATATAAAGTAACAATAGACAATTCTAAAAGAAACTACTACTCTAACTTACTCAACAATTCAATTAACCGACCAAGAGAATTATTCTGTATAATTCAGAAACTAACAAACAAAACGTACAATTCAGATGAAATATCCATAGATATAACCCCACAAGACTTAGCTCAATACTATATTAATAAAACAAAAATACAAACAAATAACCCCCCAACAACACACACCGATATGAAGCAAACAACCCCCGATAACTGGTCCAACTTCAGCCTGATCTCAAAGACCACACTTAAAACAACCATATCTAACATAAATACAACTACCTCATATCTTGACCCATGCCCAGTTGACTGGATAAAAAAGACACTCTCAATACTCTCTCCCTTCATCCTCCCTATGGTTAACATATCCCTAGACGAAGGATATTTACCACCATCCCTCAAACATGTCCAAATAAGACCAATACTTAAAAATAAAACACTAGACAAATTATCCCCAAAATCATACAGACCCATATCGAGCATTCCCTTCATGGCCAAACTTATTGAAAAAATAGTTCAAACACAACTACAGGAATACATTGATACATTGAACCTCCTTGACGAACACCAATATGGCTTCAGACCTTTCCATGGAGTTGAAACACTGCTAACAGTCCTTTATGACACCTTACTAAGAGGAATTGATGACACAAAACAAGCCTTCATCCTAGTATTCCTCGACATCTCTGCCGCATTTGACAGTGTAAACCACATAACAATGCTTAACAGACTTCAACAAATAGGAATTACATCCACTGTCCATAACTGGTTCAAATCCTACCTATCAAACAGAACCCAAACAGTAAGAATTCTTAACCAGACATCTAACACATTCGACCAAACACAAGGCCTCCCACAGGGATCTGCACTATCAGCACTTTTGTTTAACATTTACCTACAGCCAATCAGCAATATCTTTAAACGTCATAACGTTCATTATCATATTTACGCTGACGATATAATGTTCTACCTACCATTTAAAATCCCACACCCTCCACTACAACAGATAACAGAGTGCTTTAAAGAACTAACAATATGGCTCAATGAACAGAACTTACACATTAACTTCTCAAAAACTGACGTTCTATATATTACTAAAAACCAAACATACACACCCCCAAGCACCATCACACTTGATAACCATGAGATCAACATAAAAAAAGAAATAAAATACCTGGGTGTGATACTTGACAATAAACTTAACATGGATTCTCACATAAAATATCTAACAAAAACATACACTACAAACTTAAGACCTTGAAACAACTAAGACCATTAATCCACTTACAAGACTTCATAACCATAATACAAGCCATCATCACCCCACACTTTGATTTTGCAAATTTAATCCTTAATGGCATCACAAAGCAAAATATTAAAAAATTACAACTAACTCAGAACATTGCAGCAAGGATAATAATGAATATAAGCTCAATTGAACATATCACACCGACATTAGCCGAACTCCATTGGCTACCTATCCACAGCAGAATAAAATATAAGATATTACTTACAACATTTAAACTAATAAATAACTTAGCGCCAACTATACTCAATACACTCATCAAGATAGAAATAGATAAAAGATCACAAAGAAGTAGAAACACTAACACTATAGCAGTACCAAAAGACTACACAAAAGCAAAAAAACAAACCAACATGAGAGCATTCTCACACTCAGCTCCTATCCTCTGGAACAACCTTCCTGACAACATTCGCTCACTATCAGACATAAAGGAATTTAGAAAAAAACTGAAAACCCATTTATTCTCTTTACATTACAACCAAGGATCAGAGACTGGTCAGACGACACAAAGAGACGCAGGTTAACTAAAGGGAGTGGAGGAGTGGCCTAGTGGTTGGGGCAAGGTACTTCGGGCCGGAAGGTCGGGGGTTCAAATCCCACTGGAGGACAGCAACCTTGGGCCGGAAGGACTGGGGTTTCTAGTCCCACAGGTGCTCCTTGTGGTCTTGGGCAAGCCACTTAACCCTCCATAGCCCATGTTCCCTGTAAAATAGTTCTCTGTGTGCTGTGCTTTCCTGTCTAATCAATGTGTTTATACCTCAAAAATTTCCTGTCATGATTTGACAATTTCCAATCTGTAATCAAACCGCTGCTGATCGCTGGAAGTAGCAGTATACAAATGTATACTAAATAAATAAATAAATAAATAAATAAATAAAAAACTACTACAATTCAAACAACATATATCCACGTGTCTGAAGCTTATATAAAGTATACAACCATACGTGACATATGATACAATTTGTATATATTTACTATGTATATATGTTATAATAGTTTAATAATTTACTGTTTAAACTTTATACTGTTATCTGTACCTAGTTCATCTGTTCTATGTAAAATGACTTGGTATGATACTATCCATACCATATAAAATACTGTTCATTGTAAACCGCACTTGATACTTGTGAAAGAGCGGTATAGAAATAATTGTTAAATAAATAAATAAAATAAATAAATCCTTCACAAAGATAGTGAGCAGAATCAGTTCCAGAGCAGATCCTCGAGTCCCTCTACTACTCACCTTTCTTTCCTTCAAGTGAATTCTATTTAACACTACCCTCTATCCTCTATCAGCCAACCATTTTCTGATCCATTTCACCAGCATTAGTCCACTCCCAAGCCACCGAGTTTATCGATGAGTCTTCTATATGGAATAGCATCAAAGGCCTTGCCAAAATCCAAGTAAACTATGTCCAGTTTGTGTTCTTGATCAAATTCCTATCAGAGGAATCAATCAAATTTCGCATGAGCTACCTCTGGGAAAATCATGTTGTCACAGGTCTTGAAACCCACTGGATTGCAGACAACAAATTATCCTTCTGTACTGTCTCTCTTACTTTTTCCATCACTGAGGTAAGGTTTACAAGCCCATACTTCCCCCCTCTTCTCCGTTACTACTTCTGTGAAGAGAAACCGCAACCGTCCTTATCCAACCCTGCATAACGTCTTCTGTTTCCAAAGATCTACTAAATACTTCCTTGAGCAGACTGTCTAGGACCTCTGAGCTCCCACAGTCTTCTGGGATGTATCTAACATAGGAAATGACAGCAGATAAGGACCAGCATGACCTATTCAGTCTGCCCAGTAAGGTGCTTTTACTATGGATTATACCAGCCACTCCATGCAGGTTACCCCTCCTTCGTGTCTTTATGAAGTGTAAAACTCTTAAGTTTTTCTTAGAGCAAGAATGTTCCTCTTACTGTGTACAGATCCTCTTTGTTTATCCAAAAATCTATACAATGTGGTATTCTTAAAAATCGTTAGAATATAGTTGATGAAACTTTTTTATATTAAATGTTGATTTACTTAATTTGTTTTATTTTATGGCTTTACTTAAAAATTCAATATGATAAACTGAGGGGCATAGAAAAGCTATGTCCAAATGTCCATTTACTGCCAGTTTTGTTTTATTTTTATATATTTCTAAATATGTGAAAAAGAGCTCAACCTTGGTAATGGTGTTTGTTATTCATGCAAAAAACACCTGCCTACCTTCCCATATCATCATCATCGCTGTCTGTTAAATGAAGTCAAACAGTGACCGTTAACCCATAAAATTGTATCCATTCAAATAGTGATTTATTACTGCATGTACTTATCTTTTTAGCACATATCCATTCAACTGTCAATTGACCATGTAGAAATAAGAGTAGTGTGTAAGGGAGTAGACTCCCTGAGGAAGCTCTTTCTGGCTGAAACCAACAGCCGCATTAGGAATTACTTCAGGTTGGAGGAGTTTCCTTACACTAGAAGCCCCAAAAGGAATTTTACCTAGAAACCCCAAAGTGTGTCAATTGATGCATTATCACGACGACTGCGTTTAGCATGAAATGCAGATGTGAATTAATGTGAAGTTACTTATTTGTTAAATACGTGCAGTATGTGACATCATTACATGACGTCATCGTGTGTTTATTGTTTGTAATGTCGAAGTAAAATTGTAAACAGTAATTGAGATCCGCTACCTAGTGGGAACATGAATTTATACCTAGAAGCCCCAAAGTACGTCAATTGACGCATCCAAGACAATTGAGTGCGTCAATTGATGTACTTTGGGACTTCTAGGTATAAATTCATTTTCCCGCTAGGTGGTGCATCTGTCATTAATTTTTGATGCACATATTTGAACATCTTGACCTTGCTAACAAAGTCATGGAACATGACTGACATGGTTCTAGTAGTGGCGCTGGTACACAACTTCGAAGATGCATTTGCTTCAATTGACGCACTTTAGGGCTTCTAGTGTTAAACCCAAAATGGGACAGCATGGAGTAATTTGTTTGAATACAGTAGAAATATTTTTCTGAAAGGACACTTGGACAATTGACAGTGAACCTGTCCGATCTCTAAGGATCTATTAAACAGATCCTTATAAGGGCCTCCCAGGACCTCTCAGAGCTCCAGCAGTATTCTGGGATGTATCCAATCTGATCCCATGGCTTTGTCCACCTTCATTTTTCCAAGTTGTTCTTCAGTGAACAGTGTGGCATCTATTCCATTCCCATAAGTTCTTTTGTCAGGCCATTGTGGCCTTTCTCCAGGCTTTTCTTCCATGAACATAGAACAGATGTATTTGGTTTTCACATAGAAGACTACTCCTCCACCAGCTCTGTCTTTGCTAAAGAGATTATAGCACAGTATGGCCATGTCCCATTCATGGGACTCGTTAAACCATGTCTCTGTAATAGCACTGTATCTAAGTCTGCTTCTACCATTAGGGCCTGCAGATCTGGAACTCTATTATTTAGACTGCGAGCATTTGTGCTCATTGCTTTCCGGCTATTTCTTGTTGGCTCTATTATCTATATAGCCCTTTTTCTACTACCCTCTGCTATCTTGTTGCTGAGAAATGAATAACCAAGATGGTTTACTTTGGGGGGTTTTCCCCACTACTGTCTTGCTTTTGCTGGGGCTGGCATTCCAGACTCATCTGATTCCATAAGCCTAGGAATATATTATCTCCTCCATCTATTCACAAACACTTTCTTCAATGAATGGTGAGGTACTTTGGCCAAACATCTATGATCTTTCTCTAGAAATGCTTGTTCCTTTTCTTTGTCACTACGCATCGTTCCTCAGCACCTGACATACCTGAAAACAGACTTGTTACCTTGTGTGATGTCATTAACCATATTTTCTTCTACCCTTGCTTTTGCTGTCCTGCTTTTTTTCTTTGTGTCCTTCAGCTTTTCCAGGTATTCTTTTCTGTGCTCCTCTTTTTGAGAGCCTTTGTACCTTGCAAATCCCACCCTTTTTGCCTTTCTTTTTCTGTCACGCCTTAGAGAACTATAATGGTTTGCTTTTCTTTTTGCTTTATTTTCCTTCATAAAGATCTATTGCCTATATCATGACTTGTTTTAGTTTAGCTTATTTTCTCCCACCTCACCAGCTCCTCCTTCTCTTATTTTCCCATTTTATCAGTCAGCAGTTTTGACATCCAGGCCTTTGAGCTTTGTGTGCCTAGTCTTTGCCTTAGCTTTTCAGTTGGACCATACTTTCTAATGGTCACTGGTGCTTTGCCATGCCCCCATCCCTATATTAAACACACAGGGGGGCATTTTCAGCAGGGGTGGCCAGCAGTCTTAAAGTGTCTGTCCCTGCTCTGCTCCCAGAATGCGCCATCTCTAACAGATCAGTGACGGGGTGTTTAAGGCGCTTAGGGAGGATTTTCAAGAGCACTAAATGGGATAGCACTGCTAAATATCCTGGTGAGTGGCATTGATGCAGTTTGCAGGTCCACAAACTGCATAAATGCCTTTGAAAATGGGGCTAGTGTACAATGAAAGACTTCTCACTTTGAACAAGATGTCATTGAAGTCTGTGGAGGTGGATGACGTGGAAAGATATTTCAGAGGGTAAAACAGCCGAGGGTCTGCAGAGGTAAATGAGGTGACCAGGTTTTGCCCACGAAGGTGCCACTCTCTTAGGAATGGAGGGCTACTGCTGCTGTAAATAGTTAATAGAAGAGCATGGATCTTGACGGATTACAGTGGCACTTCTCAGTAATGATTCTTAAATGCAAATTAGATTCAGATCATATGTATGATTTTTGCCAGTTGTTTTCTTATATGATGCCATCATCCTAGCCTAGATTTTAGAATTAGAAACCTCAAGGGAACAGCCTAGTCTATTGGGACCAAAATCTTGCCTGCCGATTGGCTTCCATCCAGCATTCTATTTACATCGCAGTGCATTATTCCGCTGGCTTGGAATCTCTGCAGTAAACAGAGGACTCAGCATGACAGATTTGGAATGGAAGTAATGGTTTGCTTTCCTCTGTTTTTATAGCTGGTTTATACTAACATTTCATATAACTTTCTTCAGCAAATGAACATGAAAACTCTTTTGATTTAATTTTGGACTGAACAATGGATTTATTTATTCAGCAGGTTTTTTATATCATTTTATCATTCAGTCAAAGTTAAATTGTAACATTGTAACTGAAACGTGGTAATGTACACTAAACAGGGACATTGATAACTTGGATTCTTCTGAGGCAATGGAGGGTTAAGTGACTTGCCCGAGGCCACAAGGTCTGCTAATGGGAATCCAAGCTGGTCTCTTGGTTCCCAAGCCAGTGCTCTAACCATTAGGCCACTCCTCCACTCCACTAGATGGGCTTTCAACTATCTCAGAGTATGTTTCATGTTAATTTGAAATTGGCTTGAGCTGCATTTGTCGGGGAAGATTGGTGAGACCCATGCTATTGTGATAACCTCCATAATCGGGTAGTTTCTGTCACTGTTCCCTCTAAGCTGTGCGCGTGTGCGTGCGCACACACCTCGCCAAGCGAGCGTACATACTTTACAACAGAGCGCACAAAAATTACAGCTCTGATTCTGATAGAAATCAACACAGACATCTTAAAATTTAAAAGTTATGATTGTAATTACTAGAAATTTCCCGCTTCATTTAGTAATCGTCT
Source organism: Ichthyophis bannanicus (assembly GCA_033557465.1). NCBI lineage: Eukaryota > Metazoa > Chordata > Amphibia > Gymnophiona > Ichthyophiidae > Ichthyophis > Ichthyophis bannanicus. The sequence continues at coordinate 809,366,181 of CM066036.1, forward strand.
ATTTTCATTTAATTTGATTAAAATCAATGTGGTGTACATGCTGTATTTTGACGTGTAGTCAAATTTTAAAGTATATAACTCCGAGTGTGGTTATGTGGCGCGCAAAAATTTAACCTTCCTTCAAAAGCTGCACACAGCTGATATTTTATGCACACACAGCCTACAGAAAATTAGGGGGAACATTGGTTTCTGTATATACCTAGGTGTGTTAAAGCCATTCAATTATGCTTTAGGAGTTTAGGCAATAACTTCTAGAAAATGCTTCACATTTTGGCTACCACTTATGATTTGCCTCAGAGAGTGACGAAGAACCAGAGAATTCCACATTCTGACTAGACAACACTCAGCCTATTTTTACTTCACAAGGCCATTTTATAGCAAGATTTTCCTATGTTTGTAATAGCTTTGCATCTTTGCTGCTTATTCGAGAAGCGGTATATTAAATGCAAATAAACCATAAACCATCTGTGGTTTCTTCATAACTGATATGGTAAGTTCTCTCTCTATTAGGATGAATTCTAGGAACTTTGTCTGGGTTAAAAGGGCATGTCCTTCAGAAGACACCATTGTAGCAGGAAGCTACTGGCAGCTTTACAACCAAAACTGATATTCCCTGCTCCCTACCACCTTTTTCCATTCTGTCAGCTCGCTGAAGAGAGGTCATTGTGGTACCCGTCTTTTGGCATTGTTGCTAAGTAGCAAAACCCTGGACTGTCCCTGAAGGCCTTGCTCAGTAGGAGACAAGTTGTAGACTAATAATACCCAGTCATTCCACACTTTGGAGACTATTCTAATTACTCCTTAAATCATGCTAACTATTCTTCCTCCCTACCCACCATCATTCAATCTCCCCTATGTCCTTTGGAGAACATTATAAAAACAGGTCTCCTTACTCAGCTGAAAAGAGTCTTTGACAGATTTATAGAACTAGCTGATGAAAAGGAGTTGTCTCCTACTGTCTTATGAGAAAACACCTGTGCCATCCTTATTTGTAATTATCTGAGGACAGCCATAAGAACCATTTCCATTGCAGAATAATGGCTAAGCCGTTGAGGACTATTTCTTGCCATTGCATAGAAACACATATGAATATAACGGCAGAATAAATTGTAAGGCTCATGTAGTCAGTCCACTTTATTTCCTATCAAAGTCAGAGATCATCTCAGACCTTGATATACCCTCTCAGTCCTTGAGGGCTGCCAATAGCTCAGTTTGTCAGGATATCCATAACAAATATACACGAGAGAGATTGGCATGCCGTTTTCCTCCATTGCATGCAAATCTCTCTCATACATACAGAATTCATTAGGGATCGCCTGAAAATGTGACCCATTGGCAGCCTTCCAGGACTGAGGGTAAATACCACTGACTTCTCTTCACTTTTCTGCTAAGGATTCTCTAGCTTATTCCAGATTTTCTTTAATTTTCTTAATCTTTTTGTCTCTAGAATCTCCATCAGGAAGCTGTTCTATTCATTTCTATGAAAAAATATTTTCTGGTGTTACTCTGAAATCTATCCCCTTTAAGCTTCATATCAAGGTGTCTTGTTCTAGAACTTCCTTTCCACTGAAAGGTGTTTGCTTCTTGTACATTATTTATACCTTTATGGCAGAGACATTAAAATACCTCAATCTTCCTTCTCTCTCGCTCTCTCTTCTTTTCTAGTATACATGCATATTAAGTACTTACATTTTATCTCATACGTTTCTTGGTGAAGAGGCTCTACCATTTTGGTAGACCTTCTTTGGACTGTCTTCAGTTTGTTTGTCATTCTCCGTGGAGAAGCAGGAATGAGTCCTCACATATGGATGATGTCCCCGATGGAGCCCCGTGTGGAAATATTCCTCAACTTCTATTAGAAGCTTTTGGGAGGCTCCACCATGCCTGTGTGCCTCCTTCCCACCTGACCTGCAGTGCCATGATGCATAAGTCTTTCATTTTCCACGGGGCCCCTCAGATACATTCCATTCTTCCTCCACTTGGTAAACCCTCCCTCTCCCCTGCAGAGGTGTTTTTGCACTCTGGTTTAACCCTTTTGCCTTTTGCTTTAGCCTTTTACCTGCTGTCACAGTTTCCCTATTCCTTTGGGTTTTTTCTTCCTCGATTGCCATTTTTTTCCTTGCTGTGGCACTTCTGCCTTCCAAGCACCAGTACCCCAGTCAGGCCTCTCCAAAACTGAGCCCTTTGATTTGGCCACAGCTATTTTTCTGGACATCATATCCCAGAAACCCACCAGTGGGTTTAAGAAGTGTTCCAAGTGCTCTAGGAACATATCTGCCATTGATACACATAACTGGTGCCTACAGTGCCTGGGACCAATCATCAGCCCTCTTCTTTTAGTTTGTGTTTGCAAGAAAGAGACTCAAAAGTCCAGAGAAGCAGTGCAAATCACTTTTTGGCACTCAAAAATCCGATCCATCATCTTCAGCATCAACACATCAATCTCTATGGCTACTAAGGCTGCATCGACATCAGAGCTCTTGAACTCAATCAGAGCCAAGCATCCATAGTGCCCCAGACCATTTGCCATAGATTGATCACCCGAAGACAAGAGAGGAGTCGGCTTCGCCTTCTTCGGCATTGAGGGGTGACCACGCCAAACATCGGGTGAGGACTCTGGTGCATTGGTGTCAGAACCCTGCGAGGCAGCATGCTGAGAGCGAGGCAGCATGTTGAGTGCCCCTCAAAGGTGCCCTGAAGAGAGGAGAATTCATCCTCCAAGACGTCGAAGGGGCACCAACAGCCAAAAGCCAGCTGATGATAGCCCTGTACACATACATTAGTTAAAGTTGCTCAAGCCCCTTCTGTAAGCGATCAAGGAGTGCATCGTGGTGCTGCTTGTGATGCAGCATGCCGATTCCTCAACATCAGCTTCGACATCAGCTGTTGTGCAGCCATTTCTGGAGACACACGCCTGCCCGGGAGAAGCATCAACATCAGGGCATCGAAGGACCCTGCCACTGGTGCCTGCCCAGCCGTTATCCCTTTCTAACATCTCACAGTCCAGTGCACCCTCAATCTTGAAGGGCATCGGTGCATCATTGGTCCCAAAGGAGCTCCTGATCCCCTTGAAGCTGGAGGGAGATCCAGGCAGATACTCAGAAGTACTTTGGCTTCCTCTCTGAGTCTGACTCAGAAGGCTGTGTCACCAGGATGGAATCAGAGAACTTCTCAGAGGGCAGGTCCTCTGAGCCCCTGTCAGACCTTTATCCACCTTATGAGCTACACAAATCCCCTCCTGAGGATATGATCTTCCAAGAGTTTGTGAGAGATATGGCCAAGGCCATTCCATTTTCTTTGGAGACTGAGAATGAGCCCAGGGCAGAAGAGATGGAGATCCTACAGTACTCTTCAGCCCCTAAGGAGGCTTTGGCAGTGTTCATGCACCATATCCTGCAGAGAGTTCAGATCAGGATATGGGAGAACCCCCTCACTGTACCTCCCATTAGTGGAGAAGGCTCCCAGATTCAAGAAGCCTCAGCTTCCTCAACATTCTTTGGTGGTCAAATCAGCCCTAAAGAAGATCAAGAGTATCAAGACTCATTCTTTGGTGCCCCCAGAGAGGGAGGCTCAGACATTGGATTCTTTCAGGAGACGGTGTTTTCAGAGTCCCATTCTCATCGCTCACGTATCCTCTTATCAGCTCTACATAGATTTGCTCTCGAAGAACATCATGTGTGACATAGCTGACCAGGCCCAAATTATGCCCCCTAAGAAATTAGAACAATATTGTGCCCTGGTGGCCCATGGCAAGGACTGCTCTAAGGTCATGGTATGGGCTACCTATGACATTTTTGAAACGATATCTAGGAATGCTGCCATAGGCATTGGCACCCATAGACTCGCCTGGCTGCAGTCATTGGACGTAGAGCAGTCCGTGCAGAACAAGCTGGCAGCTGTCCCATACCAAGGAGAGAATCTCTTTGATGAGCAGGTTGAAGAGAAAGCTGGCATCATAGAGAAGCAGCACGTCACTCTTACTAGGCTCTCCAGGCATACATCTGAGCACCCCTGAGGAGATACCAGTGCGGGGCCCAGAAGAAAGCCTACTACCTTCGTAGTCGTAAGTACTTCCCTATGCCCCATACTTCCCAGCCAAAGCAGGCCCTTCACCAGCAGTAATGGCGAGAAAAACTCCAGAATGCCCAACTGGTTCCTCAGCCAAAACCAGGTGCGGGGTTTTGACTAGTTCCTTTTGAGCATAGTTACTCTTCCATCAACCACGAGTGGGAACCATCTGGTCAGAGGATGGTTCACTCTTTTTGCCCACAGATGGCCGCCCATAACCTCAGACTCATGGGTCCTACAGATCAGCCAGAGCAGTTACAGCCTTTAGTTGTTCACCTTATGTGGGGCTTGCTTCTGTTGAAGCCTCCCTATAAGCCTCCTACAAGCTCCCTTTGAGCTGCTCAATTCCTGCCACCTGAAGTTCTTGACCTGGAAGGTATTATTTCTGGTAGTGGTCACTTCAGTACACAGAGCGAGCGAGTTTCAAGCCCTAGTAGTTCATCTGCCTTACACCAGATCTACCATAATAGAGTGGTCCTTCATACTCCTCTCAAATTCCTTCCAAACGTGATATTGTATTTCCACCTTAATCATTCAATTGTTCTACTAACATTTTCACAAGACCTCGTGCACTCAAAGGGTAAACTAAGTTGCATATGTAACTGCAAGTGAGCCTTGGCCTTCTACTTGGAGCAGACACACGCCCATAGAAAGTACTTCCAGCTTTTTGTTTCTTTTGACCCCAGCAAGCTAGGGGCCGCCGTTTCCAAACACTCTTTCAATTTGGCTAGCAGACAACATCTCTTTTGCCTACGCCCAGGCAGGCCTGAGCCTTGATGGTCATGTCACTGCTCATAATGTTAGAGCTATGGTTGTGTCAATGGTCAACTTGCACATGGTCTCCATGGAAGAGGCATACAAGGCTGCAATGTGGTCTTCAGTCCACACATTCACATCTCTCTACTGCCTAGATGAGGATTTCTGACACAACAGCAACTTTGGTCAGTCTGTACTCAGAAATCTGTTTGGGGATTAGAATCCAACTCCATCCCCGCTATTGTATGTAGTTGGCCATCCAGCCTGTTGCCATACCACAATTGAGTTTTGCCTCTGTTGGACTTCTTGGTAGCCTGTAGCTTGGGAGTCCATATGTGATAACTCATTCCTTTTTGTCCATGGAGAAAAAGTAGTAACTTACCTGTAGCAGGTGTTGTCTGTGGACAGCAGGAATAAGTCCTCACAACCCTTCCACCTGCCCGAGGAGTAATCTTTGGCTACAGCTATGTTATCAGACTAATCTAAAATGGCGCCATAGCAGCAGGCGGAAAGGAGGTGTGCAGGTGCTGGAGTCTCCCAAAAGCTTCCAAATAGAAGCTGAAGAGCATTCCCATGTAGGGCTCCATCAAGGAACATCACCCATACATGAGGACTTATTCCTGCTGTATGTACCTTGTATGTACTTGGCTTTGCTATCTGCATGGGCTTCTTGCCAGAACTGGTTCCTGGGATGTTTATCTTTCAGAATGGAGATGGAGCAGTTTCAGAAGGCTCTTATTATACATTCCTTCCTTCACCGCTGCAGCACCCCTGGAGTTTTGGACATTGTGCTTTGGACATCTCAGGTTCTTCTTAGATGTGCCTTCTAAAGTACCCTTCATGCTTTTATTATGGCTTATGTTATTATGGAATAGAAACATAGAAAAATGACTACAGATAAAGAACACGCGGCCTATCTGGTCTCCCTTCTATACCAACCACTAAGCTTTACAGTCCCTTTTTTCCCTGTGTTTGTCCCATGCTTTCTTGAATTTAGATACTGTCCTCGTCTCTGCCACATACACTGGGAGACTATTCCACTCATTTACAACTCTTTCCATAAAGAAATATTTCTGCATATTACTCCTGAGTCTATCCCCTCTCACCCTCATCCTATGCCCCCTTGTAGCAGAGGTTGCTTTCAATCGAAAGAGGCTCTCCTCCTGTGCATTTATGCCACAGAGGTATTTAGACGTCTCAGTCATATCACCTCTATCTCACCTTTCCTCTAAAGTATACATATTAAAATCTTTAAGTCTGTCCCCATATGCCTTATGACAAAGACCACTAACAATTTGGGAGCCACCCGCTATACCAATTCTGTCCTGTTTATATTTTTTGGAAGATGTGGGGCCTGAAACTGAAAGGGATTTACATGGTTTACAGACCTGTACACTGTGTAAATGCCATTGACTATCTCCAACTAATGCTGTTATAGGCCCTGATAGTAACTGCTTCGCATCGGGGCGTGTCGTGGACGTTCAAGGGTGTGTCATGGAAGGCGATAGTTGCTAACTGGGTAGCAGCAATATTGCACTGGTTAGCGAGCTGCAGGTAAAACTAGGCACATCAAAAGCTGCTTAGCTTCTGCAGAATCGGAGGATGAACGGTGAGCCCGTATATTCAATGCCAGGGCCACATATGACCCCGGCATTGAATATCTGGGGTTAGAGGATGGTGGCAATAGCTATGTGCCATAGCGGCACACAGCCATCCCAATTGTGTATTGGGCCTGCAGTCTCCAGAACTGCACCCAGCATTCCAAATGAATGCACCTAGAATTTTTGTAATTAGGAAGAATAGAAATATTTTAAAATAAATAAGGCTGATTGAAATTAACGCTTCAGTAAAGAATCAGTACTAGAGGAGATCAAACCTAAATTTTTTTAGGAGCTCAGATAACAAGGCTTCATCTTTCATACTTTGGACACATCATGTGAAGAGAGAGATCGTTAGAGAAAGACATAATGCTTGGCAAGGTAGAAGGTCATTGCAAAAGAGGAAGGCCAGCAATGGGACGGATTGATACAATAACAGAGCTATGGTGCCAGTCTGTCAACAACGAGCCGCCTGACTGAAGACCGAACACAATTTAGGATAGCTATCCAGAGGGTCGCCATGAGTGACGGCACTTAACAACAACAACAGCTCCCCCTTCCTCCCCGAGCAGCCAATCATCTGCCCAGCTCAATGGCTGAAGAAGTGCCGTTGCCGGGGCCGCAGCTCAGCAGCGCGTCAGTCCGGGGTGAGAGCAGGATCTGCCCAGCTCAACGGCTGAAGAACTGCCGTTGCCGGGGCCGCAGCTCAGCAGCGCGTCAGTCCGGGGTGAGAGCAGGAGCTCCCCCTTCCTCCCCGAGCAGCCAATCATCTGCCCAGCTCAACGGCTGAAGAACTGCCGTTGCCGGGGCGCACCCGCACCTTGCGGGCCCTTTGGCGTGGCCCTTAGGCGTTGGTTCATGGTGTCGGTCTCTGGAGGCTATATTGAAGTCCTGCTTATTTATCTGGGTAATGTGCTGTTCCGTGTCTTTCTCCTCTTATCTGTTTGACTGTGTCTGTACTCTACTCTGTCCTATTTTATAATTGGCGTTCCTTTCTTTTTCCCTAAATGATGTAGTATTGTAAACCGCTCTAATACCTTTTTGGTCTGAGCGGTATATCAAATTCAAATAAACATAAACATAAACAATGGAGGGCAATGGGGTTGGCGGTCCTTTATCAAAGCAGTTCAGGTAGCAAGATTAGGATCTGGGAGGTGGGTGTAAATCTAATGGCAGGATTTATTTGTGAGCTCTTGCTTGACTCATTTGTTTCATATATGTAGCTTTAGACATGGCTTTAGACAAGGAAGATCTTGTCTTTCTAATCTATTATGTTTTTTTGAAGGTGTGAATAAACAGGTGGACAAAGGTGAGTTGGTTGATATTTTGTATCTGGACTTTCAGAAAGCCTTTGACAAGGTCCCTCATGAGAGACTTTTGGCAAAACTAAAGAGTCATGGGATAGGAGGCAGTGTACTATTGTGGATCAGGAACTGGTTAAAAGATAGAAAGCAGAGGGTAGGGCTAAATGGCCAATTTTTCCCAATGGAGAAAGGTGAGTAGTGGTGTACCCCAGGGATCTGTGCTGGGTCCGCTGCTTTTTGACATATTCATAAATGACCTGGAAAGTGGAATAACGAGTGAGGTTATCAAATTTGCAGATGACACAAAACTATTTAAAGTTGTTAAAACCCAAGACGATTGTGAAAAATTGCAAGAGGATCTTGATAAATTGGAAGACTGGGCATCAAAATGGCAGATGAAATTTAATGTGGACAAGTGCAAGGTTATGCACCTAGGGAAGAACAACCCAAACTATGGTTACACGATGCAAGGTTCCACATTAGGAACCACCACCCAGGAAAAAGATTTAGGCGTCATTGTGGATACCATGTTAAAAACCCTCGGCCCAGTGTGCAGCGGCGGCCAAGAGAGCAAATAGAATGCTAGGTATGATAAGGAAAGGAATGGAAAATAAAACAAAAGATATTATAATGCCTCTATATCGTTCCATGGTGAGACCGCACCTTGAATATTGTGTGCAATTCTGGTCGCCGTATCTTAAAAAGGATATAGCGATTTTAGAAAAGGTTCAGAGAAGAGCCACCAAAATGTTAAAGGGGATGGAAGGATACTCCTATGAAGAAAGGCTAAAAAGGTTAGGGCTCTTTAACCTGGAAAAGAGACGGCTGAGGGGAGATATGATAGAAGTCTATAAATTAATGAACGGAGTGGAATGGGTAAACGTAGATCGATTGTTTACGTTATCAGAATATAGAAAGACTAGGGGACATGAAATGAAGCTCCAGGGTAAACTATTTAAGACTAATAAAAGAAAATATTTTTTCACTCAACGTGTAATCAAACTCTGGAATTTGTTACCGGAGGATGTAGTAAAGGCTATTAGTGTAGCTGGGTTTAAAAAAGGTTTGGACAAGTTCCTGGAGGAAAGGTCCATAAACCATTATTAAGAAGTGACCGAAGATATCAATGCTTGACCTAGTACAAGCATTGTGGAACTTGTGTCTCTTGGGGAAACTGCTAGGTACATATGACCTAGATTGGCCACTGTTGGAAACAGAATACTGGGCTTGATGGACCTTGGTCTGACCCAGTATGGCATATCTTATGTTCTTATGTAGCCTGGCTCTGACTAAGGGGATGAGAGTAGCCGTGGAAGTGCTTCAAAGAAGAGTGACAAAAACAGAAAAACTGGACAAACCAGCAAAATTTATATTGGCTCTAAGTGGGACATACTTAAAGTAATGTCTAGAAAATAGATTTTATTCAGGAGTACTGAGAAAGGAGGAGGTTGAAGGGCTTTCAGAAAAATGAAAACAGGCTTGGGTGAAAGATTAGAACCTGTGCTGGCCCCGATATCTTTTGAGATAAGGGGAAAGGCCTGATGGACGTGTGGGGAAATGTGTCCCTCTGAGGACTAGAATCAGTAAAGACAGCAAGTGCCTGTACCCATCAACAAACTGCTGAAGCTCTTCTGGCCCTGTATTCTATTTGTCTTACCACTAGAGGGCGGTCACTGCAGATGCTGCCTCTGGATAGAAGTCCTGTTGTTTTTGCAGAGTAAAGCCGGGAAGAAAGATAAAATGTGTTTTTTTGTTTAATTATTCTTAATATAATTAAAGCAAATCAGTCCCAGCAAATATGAGATGCTGAGGCACACAATGGTCAGCTAACCACAGCTATGTCTGAATTTGGAAAAGAAGATGCAAGCATATCTGTGGAAAGCTACACACACCAGAATAAAAAACAAATAAAAAAAGGGTCCTTGTTTCAATCTTGAAGTGCCCTGTGCAAAGATTTAAAAGCATGTTGATGGCAGAGAGGCTTCTGTCATGGCTTCAAAACAGCTTTTCTTTTTTGTTCACTTTGTTAAAAATAGAAACATGACGGCAGATGAAGACCATATGGCCATCGGAAATATACTTAATAAATGTTCATTGGATCAGCCCTCAGTGTTTTATTTGGGACATGCAAAATTCCTGAGTAGCCTGAATTCACCTCAACACTTCGGGGGCCCTTTTACTAAAATGCGCCAAGCAAGTAGAGTGGGTTCCAGCCTGCGCTGTGACCCTTGGGTAACTGTTAGCAAGGGGCCGGATTTCTGCAATTGCTGCTGCTTGCATTGAGGTGGTAAGTGGGCAGATTGGAACGCCGAGTGGGTAGGGTCTGCACTTTACAGTCAGTCGGCCTCTATTTACTGCCATTGGTGCAGGTCGCTTACCGCCACCTTCATAGGGGGAGATAAGTGCACCTGTGCTAATGTTAAGCCTCAGTAGGGCAGGGTGCAGCTTGTTAAACGCCGGGAATATGCTTTCCACACCCCCGACAGTTAACACGGTGGTGTTTTACCTTATGCGCCATGCTTTTAAGTATTATGTGCATGTTAGGTGCAACACTATAGTGCCCTTTAGTAAAACAGCCCCTTGGAGTCAGCCAGTTCTCTTTTCCCACCTTCCTAGAGATGTGAAGATAGAAAAAAATGGGAACATTTGGGGAATTTTTTTTTTTAATGTTTAATTTTCCAGAGGTCAGAAGTAGAAAAATTAGAAACACTGGAAAAATGGAAAAAAAAGGAATTTGAAATATTTTGTTTTACAATAATATAAAATACTTTTAAAGATGAGTTTTCAAAATATTAGTGCAACTAAGTGAAAAAAGAAAACAAAGAGTGGAGCCATAAAAATAGTTTGTTTTACCTGGGGGTCACTGGTGATAGACCCACGTTTTTTTAAAAATGCTCCCTGGGAGAAGAAAAGGTATGCTGTACAGAGCCGTAATGGTTGGGGGTTTAAAGAAGAGGGAAAAAAAGAAAAAAAGCTGTGTTATCATTCTGGCTAAGAACTGCAGACACCTGAGTGCAGCCGCGGCCCTGGTAGCAGTGGTAGAAATCAGGCAAGCGGCAGAGGCCGGAGTCCCGGGAGAGATGTGCTGCTGGCTGCCGGCTACGAGTTGCTTCCGTGGCCCAGGGGCTGACTCTGATGGTTGCCAGCTGTGACTGGAGACTGCAATTTGCAGCAGGAGCCGCTATATCAGTTGGTGGATTAGGCTTGCATCAGGCCAATGCTCAGCTGAGAGGGAGCTGTGATGGGTCACTCTACTCTCAGAGGCCTGGGCGGAAAAAAACAGCAGTTCGTGGGGCCTATAGTGGTGCAGGACCGTGTGTGTGGGCAACATGCCCTAACATGTCTAGGGCCGGTCCTGGATATATTAATGGTTGCCATCATTAAATGTTGCTCAAGTCTGCCTTCACCTGCTGGCTGGGGAGCATAATCTACTTGTTTGGACTGTTCTAGTAGGATTCAAGGAAAGGAGATTATCTGGTATGATAAAATCTCTCCATCTTTGACCCTCTTGTTACAGCTGAGCAGCACCGTGTTCCTAAAATTCATGATGGATGATTTCCTGCACATGGGGGAGGTCATTTGTCCCCTGTGCTGTAGTAGCCATAGGGTGACTTGTGAGCAGGCCATATCGAGGTTGTGCAAGCGGTGTGGCCACACAGGGTGTAAGTATGGAAAGGGACACTGAGATCATCACTGAATTTCCAGGAAGCTCAAAAAATGTGAGTTCCTGCTCATGGTGGGTGGAGGGGAAGGGGAAGGGTGCCAGGTTGCTGAGTGGCACAGGGCGCATTTCTAGCTTGTTATGGGCCTGTTTGCAAAGACGGCGTGCATAGCCCCATGACTGTAAGCTTTTGGCCTTAGTTGTGTGACGCATAGATCCCACTTTGTTTGTGAGAGCTGTGTCTGTTATTTATAAGTCATTGGTGCCGGCATGTAAGTCTTCACGTTAACTCCAGCTGTTTTACAGCTGCTTATGTTTCAGTGTCCTGACTTAGTGCTATTAAGAAGCATGGATCAGCACATCCACATTATTCATGGCTTAAATTTAAGAGCTCAAGAGTCTAATATATGGCTCACAGCATCAGAATCTGAAGGCCTCTGGGTGCCGTGATGCACAGCGCGTTCATCATCAAGGGACTGTCGCTAGTGTTCATGTCTTATCAAAGGACTCATTCCCGCTCTCCTTCACTCTTTCCTTTCATAAAATAATATAACACTGAGAGTCATGGTTAGTAATTTGTCTTTGTGAAAAGGAAGCCCTTAGGACCACACCCAAAGGTGCTACACCAATTCCTGCCCCACACACCACACACTGTAAATATTCATTTGTATAAAGTTTAATGTGTTTGCTTTAATACCTATAAATGTTATATTTACTGTTTAATGTAAATAGTTGATTTCTATTGTTCTATGTTCTATGTAAAATGTATACAAACTGTGTACATGACTGTTAACTTGTTATATGTAAACCGCCCTTGATCTCTGGAAGGGGCGGTATAAAAGAAATAGTTAAATAAATAAAATAAATAAATAAATAAATAAAATATTCTGTTTGCATAGCGTATAGATTAGTGAACTCCTATGATGCGCAGATACTGTACTGAAACTGCTATGGATGGTGCGTGCTAAGGATATGCATGGGGAACGTTTTTGTTTTGTTTTGGGCTTATCACTGGATTCCTGGATATCTTTGCTTCGTTCAGCTCCAGTAAAGTCAGCAGGGGAAGCAATTTTGCCTTCCATCCATTTTTAATGCAACTTTCTTAAACCTTTGCTCCCACAATCCCATAAAGAGGGCAAAGGGCACTTGAACAACCCAAACCAACATGAGAGGAACAAAACAGCACAAGTAGTGGACTGAACACCACAAGGCAACAAAAGATGGGCAAAAGGCATCACAACATGAATATCTCGAGTCCTGAAAGAGAGGTGGAAAGGGAGGCAGAAACAGTAAGAGTTGGCTGAAGGGGGTTGGGGGGCAATGAGAGAGAGAGAGAGAGAGAGAGACTGGCTGATTGAGGGGTAATGAGAGAACATAAGAACATAAATGCTATAATGGGTCAGACCAAGGTCCATCAAACCCATTATCCTGTTTCCAGTAGTGCCCAATCCAGGTCACATGTACCTGGCAGGTTCCCAGAAAGGTACATGGATTTCACAATGCTTATCCCCAGGTAAGCAGTGGATTTCCCGGGTCCTCTTTAATAATGGTTTATGGACCTTTCCTCCAGGAACTGGTCCAAACCTTTTTTAAACCCGGCTACACTAACAGCTTTTACTACATCTTCTGGTAACAAATTCCAGAGTTTGATTACATGTTGAGTGAAAAAATATTTTCTCTTATTAGTTCAAAATGGCCTATATTGTAGCTTCAATGAATGCCCCTAGTCTTTCTACTTTTTGAAGGAGTAAACAATCAATCTACATTTACCCATTCCACTCCATTTAATAATTTATAGACCTCTATCATATCCCCCCTCAGCCATCTGTTTTCTAAGTTGAAAAGCCCTAACCTTTTAAGATCTCCTTATAGGGTATCTTTCCACCCCGTTTACCATTTTTGTTGTGGTTCTCTGTACCTTTTCTAATTCTGCTGTATCCTTTTTAAGATATGATGACCAGAATTGTACACAGTATTCAAGGTGTGGTCGCACCATGGAACGATGCAGAGGCATTATGATGTCATTCTTTGTTCTATTCTCCACTCCTTTCCTTATGATTCCTAGCATTCTATTTGCTTAAAAGAAAAATGATAAGATTCATATTCAGCCTTTTTAGTTTACATCCTCTTTCCCCCTACCCATCCCCACCATCTGTATGCTCCATTCACCAAAAAGCATCCTAAACTTTAAGAAATAATCTAATAAAAAAATCAGATTTGCTGTACAAGACAGCAGATTGAAAGCAAATCATAGAAAGATTTTTTCTCACAGTCATAATCATTTGGCATATGCACACCAAAGATTTCTGGGTTCATTTTGGTTTGCCAGAAAATACTTATTAGGTTAGCCTTCCGGACCTGAACCATTCATATATTCGTCCCATTCATCCTCTTGAAAGTCTATGGGGGAAGCTATTTTGCGATGAAACAGTCAGATTTGCCATCTGTTCAATGGCAGGCATCTGTAACAGCACTACAAGCCATCAAGAATATCGCATGCCTCCCAGGAGCACCAGAAGAGGGACAAGGAGAGCACAGAGTGGCACGGGGACTACCCAAAATGACCATCAGAAGAGCAACGAACACTTCAGGATAACTGAAAAGGGCAAAGCGGCACCAGAATTGCTACAAGCAAACCAAGGTACTTTGAGAGGCATAAAATGGCAAGACGCAGCATGCAGATTGGCTGGAAGGTTCTCAATTTGGCCAGGCGGATCATCACAGCAGAGCACTCAGGTCAGGTGGAAGGCCCTAATTTCTTTATTATTTTTTTTTATTCAACAATAAAAAAAAATAAATACTAAAAGCTAGGCCACATCATGGAGAGACTAGAGAAAATTATATGGGAATATACATTAATGACAACTCAACAAAACTCGTTCATCTCTATCAAGGAATGAGATAAATATTAATACATAATATAAAGAACCCAGAATCCAAGCCTGCCTCAAGAAAAATACAAATCATAAAATTATAAGATTAAAATTATAACCCAAGAGAGCTATTTAAAATCATAAAATCTCTAACCAATAACACCACAGACAAAGACACAAATGAGCCTGTCATAGATTCTCATTTGCTAGCTAATTTTTACAAAGGCAAACTAAAATGTCAAGTCCTACCTATAGATTTACAAATCACACAATACCCAACAACAAACTTCTCCTGGTCAACGTTCTCCCCCACCTCAAAGGACGCACTTGCGAACATTATTACCAAAATAAACACAACCACTTCCTACCTCGACCCTTGTCCAGTTAGCTGGATAAAAGTGTCAAAAATAGAACTCGCCCCGCTCACTCATTAACCTCTCCCTCCAACAGGGCTATATACCGGCCCCTCTAAAACATGAATTAATTTGCCCAATTCTAAAAAGTAATACCATGGATAAAAACACCCCAACTTCATGTACTGTAGACCCATTACCAGCCTCCCATTTATGGCTAAACTAATAGAGAAATAGCACAAGTCCAGCTCCAGGATCATGTTGATACTTTCTCCCTCCCCTAGACCAGCACCAATACAGCTTTTGCCCATATCATGGAGTCTCTTTTCCAGGTTAAAGAGACCTAAACTTTTTAGCCTTTCTTCATAGGGGTATCCTTCCATCCCCTTTACCATTTTGGTGGCTCTTCTCTGAACCTTTTCTAATAACGCTATATTCTTTTTAAGATACGGTGACCAGAATTGCACACAATATTCAAGGTGCGGTCACACCATGGAACGATACAGAGGCATTATAATATGCTTTGTTTTATTTTCCATTCCTTTCCTTATGATACCTAGCATTCTATTTGCTCTCTTGGCCGCCGCTGCACACTGGGTGGAGGGTTTTAACATGTTATCCACAATGACGCCTAAATCTTTTTCCTGGGTGGTGGTTCCTAATGTGGAACCTTGTATTGTGTAACCATAGTTTAGGTTGTTCTTCCCTAGGTGCATAACTTTGGACTTGTCCACATTAAATTTCATCTAACATTTTGATGCCCAGTCTTCCAATTTATCAAGATCCTCTTGCAATTTTCCACGATCCTCATGGGTTTTAACAACTTTAAATAGTTTTGTGTCATCTGCAAATTTGATAACCTCACTCGTTATTCCCTTTTCCAGGTTATTTATGAATATGTCAAAAAGCAGCAGACTAAGCACAGATCCCTGGGGTACTCCATTATTCACCTCTCTCCATTGGGAAAATTGACCATTTAGCCCTACCCTCTGCTTTCTATCTTTTAACCAGTTCCTAATCCACAATAGTACATTGCCTCCTATCCCATGACTCTTTAGTTTTGCCAAACGTCTCTGACGATGTCTTGTTTGACCGTCTCATTCGTGGAATGGACGACTCCAAAAGGGTGTTCCTTCTCCTATTTCCAGATAACACAGTAGCGTTTGATAATATAAATCACTACTTCATGCTCTCTAGATGAAAACAAATAGGAATCAACAGCTCATTACTTCAGTGGCTCAACTCATATCTATCAGGTAGAACTCAAGAGGTAAGAATAGGACAACATATTTCTGATCCCTCCATCCAAGAGCAAGGTTCTGCCACAAGGCTCCACCCTCTCTGTCCTCTTGTTTAACATTTATCTCCAGCCCATCTGCTCAATTTTCAAAAAATTCCAAGTATACTATCATATATATGCAGACGATATTATGATATATCTCCCTCTTGACATCTCTAACCCCTCATTTCAACAAATCACAGATTGTGAGATAATAGCCATTCTGCCACCTTTGCGAAGCAATCTCATGATCAATTTCAACAAAACTGAAACTGTCTTTATAACAAGGAATCAAAGCTTCAACCCCCCACCTCCATCAGGGCTCAAGATGCAAATATCACTGTCAAAAATGAAGTAAAATACCTAGGAGTCATTATTGACCGCACCCTTACCATGTGCTCACATATAAAACAAATAATAAGAAAGATTTACTACAAACTCAGATTGCTAAAGCAACTCCGCCCCCTCCTTCATCCCCATGACTTCAAATCAATCATCAATGCTATGTTTATACCTCACTTCAACTTCTCCAATACCATCCTTCAGGGACTACCTAAAACAAACCTTAAGTCTGCTCCAAACAACACACCACATTGCAGCCAGGATAACATCTAATGCCAATCCAATAGAACACATCACCCCAGTATTATATAATCTGCACTGGCTCCCATTTCAGAGCCACATACATTACAAAATACTGGTAACCACATTTAAACTAATCAATGACATTGCCCCGTCACACCTTTCTACCCTCATTGCCAAGGAAATTAACACCGGTACCCAATGAGCTTGTAACAAAAATAAACTTACAATACCATTAGAATTTAGGAAAACTACAAAAATGACAAACGGAGCATTCTCCCACTTCTCCCCCATCCTCTGGCATAATCTCCCAGACAACCTAAGAGAGATAAATGACCTCTCCACATTCCGGAAAAAACTCAAAACCTTCCTATTCATCCAACACTTTGGAAACCAAAAAGAACCCAATAATATTGACCCCATCGATCCCACCACATAAGTGGCTCATACGTGCCTGCCCACGAATGCACCTACCAAGAGCAACTTCACGGCATCAAGACAAAACATGTATATAGGTTTACTCTACATTGTTTTAACTGTTATACAATGTTAAATGTATATAGTTCAACGGTTCCATGTAAATGAATATGTACCGACTCTTGTACAATTCAAATGTTGTTATTTATTTGTAAACCACATTTGATCTACTGGAAAATGCAATATAAAAATTCCAAATAAATTAAATATTTGCCCTGTAAGAAGGTTTCTAATTGCATAGTTTCAAAGAATACATAATGACTCTCTTGATATGTCACCAAGCACTTACATGGAGACTTTAAAACATAAAAAAAGTAGACCTCAGTGCCAAAACTTTAGGTTTTAATGCTAAGAAAGCCCTTCTCCTTAACTGAGTAGCTTTAGAAACATCTGGGACGATGTTAATCAATTGATTAGAAAAGGGAATATTCTTCTTTTGAAAATGAAGCCTTAGACTTGCATTCCTCTACCAACAAGGTAGCACGAGTGGCTACTTAATCTTTGGATCTTGCCAGAAAAGCCAATAGATCCAGACTGTCAACTGCAGAAATCTGGTCCAAACCCTCCCCCTCCTTTTCTAATCATTTTTATCCCTCGGTAAATAAATATTTGCAATTTTTAACCTAACTAGGAGTGGAAAAGTAGCCTAGTTGTTAGAGCAACAGTCTATCACCCAGAAAATTGGGGTTTGATTCCCACTGGCACTCCTTGTGACCTTGGGCAAGTCACTTTATTCTCCCTTGCCTCGGAAGAAAAGGCCTGGCAATCTACTTCTAGTTATACCTTGCCAAGAAACCCATGGGGCTGCTGGGTTGCCAGGAGTCAGCATTGACTTGACTGCACTTAAAAAATTATATGTATATCTAAATCAGGCTAGGATAATACTTCCTTCAAATATTTTTGAAACAATATCAAGGGAGATATATAATGTGTCTGGGGGAAATTGAAAACCATAGATTCCTAGCTCTAGAGGTATTTTCCATCACTTCAGTTGGTGATATAACACCAGACTGTCCTTCATCAATGAAGAGCCAGCAGCTTCTAAAGTAATCATTGAGTAACTAAACGTGAATCCACAGTTGACATCTTAGATTCCTGCTCACATAACTTATCCACTGTATCAGTACTAACATCAGAAAATTGCTTCATAGAAGCCCTGAGATACTTTTTTTAAATGCTTTTTATTTATAAAATTTTCCAATTACATAACAAGAAAAAAAATTAACGTATCATTTCGACATAATACAAGATGACATAAATCACCAAAAAGAAACAAGATGTTAGACCACTTCAAGGAGGGGCCAGTAATAATAAAAAAATTAACAACTAACCAGTTCCCGGTAAATTAAACAATACTCCTATAGAGACTACAACCCTACGTCTTGTCTTTTAAGAACTACAACAAATGATTTACCTCAAGAAAAATATATCTTTTATCTTGGAATATTGTAAGACATTTGCAAGGAAATTTAAGATGGAAAACAGCTCCAATAGCCAACGCACGTGGTCGCAATTCTAAAAAAGTCTTGCGTCGCACTTGCGTGGCCCTGGAGACGTCAGGAAACATCTGAATACTCTGTCCACAAAACCTTTCAGATTTCTTTGCAAAATAAGCCCATAAAGTTCTATCCTTATCTGTCTCCAAAACTAATGTAACAATTAAAGTGGCCCTAGAAGGAATATCATCAAAAGTTGATTCCAAGAAAGCAGAAATATCTAAAGTAGAATAAATTACATGTTCAAATGGAGTAACTTCCTCACCCTCACCACCTGGTTCCTTAACTACTCCTCTCACGGAAACATAATATATTTTAGACACAGCGATTGAGCTAAAATCAGTAATCAATAGTATTTCTTTAAGATATTTTTGAATTAACAATAATGAGGATAAATAATGGGTCCGTGGGAAATTCAATAAACAAAGATTTTTAGATCGCAAAGAATTTTCAAGCTTCTCATCTTGACGATGCAAGGAGTCAAAATCCTGGACAAACATAGCCAAAACATCCCCCTTGGCTAATTTATCCGCCTCCAATGATTCGATCTTATGTTCCACAGATATCAACCGCTTATCATGATCCAAGAATTTTTGAACCGTAGCCTTAGAAAAATCCGAGATTTTCTGTAATGAAGCCCCCAACACGGACTCCATACGGGAGATCACAACCCAAATATCTTTTATGGATAGATCTATAGGTGGAGCTTGGGCTTCCCCAACCGGACCAAACATAATCACTGATGGTAGGGGGGGAGATATCTCCTCCATTCTCAAAAAAGACACAGGAAGCAAATCCATATCCTTATCACTTGTACTAACCACCGATAAAGGAGAATTAGCAGATATTTGTATAGTCTCTTGTCTGGGAGGAGTAAGTCCCAGATCATGGGAAACAGCTTGAGAGGAAGGGGTACTCACGGTTGATATATCCACCACTCCAACTCTCGGTGTCGAGGCAGGAGGAACAGCCTCACCCACAGGAATGTGAGCATCCATTGGTCCCACCACCATAGCACCTTAGGTTGGACAGGTTGTGGATAGCGTTTTCTCCTTTTCCCCATTACAGGGAATCCGCCTCAAGCCGAAGTACGCCGAAGGAGCGGGACCTGCCCCTTTTTTCATGCCCCTTTGGTCATGCACCACGGGAACGCGCCCGCTCTCGCGTCCCACGATGAGAGCAGGTTGATATAGCCCTCTTACAGAGCTGCCCCAATCAGAACAGCCCCTGCAGGCACCGGGAAACAATTAGGCAGTCCAAAAAGAATCACAGGAAAAAGCACTGAGCACCTCGGCGTCCCGCGATGAGAGCAGGTTGATATAGCCCTCTTACAGAGCTGCCCCAATCAGAACAGCCCCTGCAGGCACCGGGAAACAATTAGGCAGTCCAAAAAGAATCACAGGAAAAAGCACTGAGCACCTCAGCGTCCCGCGATGAGAGCAGGTTGATATAGCCCTCTTACAGAGCTGCCCCAATCAGAACAGCCCCTGCAGGCACTGGGAAACAATTAGGCAGTCCAAAAAGAATCACAGGAAAAAGCACTGAGCACCTACTGAGAGATACTTTTAAACATGTAACTACATCCCAAATATCTTTTAAAGAAATTTCTTGAGGGGCTGACAAAGCAGTCCAAGTGTCAGTAGATAGAAGAAAACAAACTCTTAGGCATAGGAAGAACTTGAATTCTAGAAGAAATGGATTCTAGCCCTATGAAGACTTCCCCTACTGAGTTTGCAAAACCAGGGGGGCAGATTGCACACCTCTCTTATCAAGGAGAGTTGCCCCAGACTCAACTGGTATTGGAGAAGGCAAGCAGGGTGCAGATTCAACACCCAAAACAAGCCATCTGTGGCTGATTCAGAACTTACCAATGATGTTGATTGATCAGGAGGAGAGACAACCTTTACATGATAATCCACTAGACCAATGCTATTAGCCACCCTCTGCTCTCTGGATGGCAAACCCTTCTTTCTTAATTCCCAGGAGAATAACTAGCCATTCCTCACTTTGATGGTGTTTCAAAGGGGCTCCAAGGGGGCATGACCTGCTCCGTAGGTCATGCCCCTTCTGGTATACACCCACAGGCATGTGCTCACTTTCCACAGTGGGGCCTGAGTTAAAAAGCCTGAGTGACATCATGGGGATGGCACACCGCACAGATTCTGGCAAAAAAAAGGCACGGAGAAGAGTCACCAAAATGGTATACGGGATGCAAGGATACTTCCATGAGGAAAGGTTTAAAAGGTTAGGGCTCTTCAACATGGAAAAGAGACGGCTGAGGGGCGATATGATAGAGGTCTATAAATTAATGAATGGAGTGGAACAGGTAAACATATATCAGTTGTTTAATCCATCAAAGAGTTGAAAGATAAGGGGACACACAATGAAGCTACAATGTAATCCATTTAAGACTAATAAGAGAAAATATTTTTTCACTCAAGGTGTAATAAAACTCTGGAATCATTACCGGAGGATTAGTAAAATCTGTTAGTGTAGCCGGGTTTCCTGGAGGAAAGGTCCATAAAGCATTATTAAAGAGGACCCGGGAAATCCACTGCTTACCCCAGGACAGGCATTGTGGAACCTGTGTATCTTTTTGGGAACCTGCCAGGTATTTGTGACCTGGATTGGCCACTGTTGGAAACAGGATACTGGACTTGTAAATTGGTTGGAGGCGGGAATAATAATCCTGCTTATCTTGGTCAGGTCTGACAGACGGTGGACTTGTGTGCCCGGTCTTCCCAGGGATCTGTGTGGCTGGCCTCGATGGGCTGTGCATGGCAATGTGTTACTGGAATCCAAGAAGCAGTCTGACTTGCAACAGGCTGATTTTCTCTACAGCTTGGCATTGTAGCTAGGGCTTCAGTCACCAAAGTTTGCCCCTGGCTGCGGCTCATGGGCCATGGTCATTTAAAGCTGTTGGCATGCCTGGTATTTCCTCTTCTGCATTGCCCCCTCTCTCTGGTATTCCTTTTCCTGCACCTCGGCCACTAGCTTTTCCTTCCACTAAGTCACTGAGCTGCAACGCAGAGCTAAAGTTCCTTTCATCCCATGGGTCACAAAGACCAGCTAGCATAGAAGCAGCCCCCTTCATAAGGGCTTCCAACCTCATTCCCACTTGACTATGCAAGTAGTCCACCATTGCCAAAATCTCTTCTGTGAATCCCCGTCGCTGCTGAAAACCCTCTAACTTGGCCTGGTAGCCCTTGCGGATCTCAGTTCCTGTCTGGCATTCATAAAGGGCTTTAGGACTTCCATTACCTATATATTTGCCCAATCCTGGTGATGATGTATATCTCAGTTTCCAATGAAATCCGATGCAAGGCTGCCCGTTGCTCAGCTGACCTCTCCAGCATGTCGGGTGGAATTCCATCTGGTGCTAACATCCTGTTTGAGCAGGTGCACAGTTGTCCCTATTGCTTTCACACAGCTCATATTCCAGTGAAAATACCCAGCTAATTTGCAGCATTTCTTGATCAGTTCCATCAGGACAGGGCTACCACTTGCCTTGCTGTCTAGGCTTAGAGAGTCTCTGACAACCAGATGCAACAAGTGCGCAAAGTCTCCGATCCCCTCTTTTACTGCTTTGATTATGTTCATCTCACCATCTTAAAAGAAACTGGACGCTTGTGTTCTGTTTGGACCCTATGTGCCAGCTTTGCAGCATTGCCCTTATTGCTGCCACCCATTTCCAGTCTATGTTGCACAGCCCATTGGTATTCTTCTGCTGTTGGTTCCTCGGTAGACCTGCAGCCATCCCTACCTTGGCCAGCTGCCATCAGAGTGCTTTCAGGGAGAGGTAGCCATGTGTAGCAGTCTGACTAGTCCAGATAGCAATAGTGAAATGCAACCTGGGACTGATTTCTGCTTCTGCCAACTCTGCCTATAACTAGTGATGCAACTGATTATACAAACTGGGGATCACCTGCCTACTAAAGGTTGTCCTGCAGGACACTCAGTAAGCAGGAGCTAAGAGATGCATCAGCCTCTTAACCCCCATCTTCTCAGCCATCTTCGGGGATGGCCATCCAGGGCTGTCATTTACCCCAGTGCACTAGGTCATTGCCCTGAGATAGTTCTAACAAACCCCACCGCATGTCTTCCATGGTGGCTTGCACGCTGGTCCCGCTGCCATACCGTCTGACTAACTGAAAAAGATAGGGGCTCCACTTGGGAAAGGGATTTCATTTTTCCTATACTTTCCTATCACTGCTATTACCATTCCTGGCTGGCATCAGGTCCCTCCTTTGTATTGCGCTGGAAAGAGCGCTCTTTATCCAAATGATTCCGCGTACTACTGTTTGTATGATGATCCATCAGCTTTCCTCTGCTAATGTGCGAACTACGTAATTTCATTCTGCATACAACAGGTGATGAAGCTCTTAAAATGCTTCCACACATGTGAAGATTTACAAGACTTCCCCCATACTTCCTTGAGGGGGGGGGGGGGATGATGCTCATGGTGCTTCTGCTAGACCTGTGACTGGGTGCACATGAGAGAATGGAAGGTCAGCAGCATCCTTCCCACTTTCTACTGTCCTTTACTTGTGCTAGGACCACCTTCTACCTCCTCACCAGCTGACATGCTAACAACAACCTCTTCAGCCAGTACACCTTCAGTATCTGATGATTCAGATGTAAATCCCACCCAGATGGATCCCTCAGATTCTGTATCTGTCAAAACCATCACCACACACATTTTATCAGGGAATACAGTGCATCTGCGGTGAGGCTGATTTCCCTTCACCTGCTGCTACTCTCGTGTCTCCCTGTCCTGCACCATTTCAATCTCCCTTTGCCCTTCGGTAGAGATAACAGCAGAATAGCGTTGCCAACTGGCTTCAGATTCGCCTGACAGATTGCATCCAGTCCTAGGTTTACTCCATTACATACAGGGACTTGTAGTTCTGATTTCTCTATTATACTCCGTAAAACAAGCTAGACTACAAGTCCCTACGTGCGGTGGGGTAAACCCAGGACTGGATCCAACCTGTCAGGCAAATCTGAAGCCAGTTGGCAACCCTGCATTGGACATGGACACCCACTCTTTCATAGTTGCTCTGGAAGCTGCAGCTCTTTCTACTTTCCTTGTAAAGATCTCTCTCCATAGCTTGGGCAGTGGACTAAAAAGCCCATAACCATACCCTGGGAATGTCCGCTCTCTTTCTGCCAGTACTGCTCTCTCCTTTCCACCTTTCTTTCTACAACCATTTACTTTTCCAGACCTAGCTTTTCCAAGCATTATCATTTGTCTTGGCTCTGCCCTGCAGTGCCTACTCACTACGGTTCCATGCCTCTGCTGACACATTTGAAAGGACTGGTGTGGGTATTTATTTTTATTTATTTATTAACAATTCTTATATACCGCACTATTAGACATCAGCGCGGTTTACATTGAACAGAAAACATCCGACAGTATACACGTGTCTGGTCGTTACATTTAACAGGAAGTATAACTTGGCGAAATAGGGGAAACTAAATACAATGCAGGGTATGATGTGAAAGCCAACAGCCCACTTGCTATGCTGCACTTGCAGCTATAGTAAGGCTCTGGTGGATTCACAGGGACTGCTACTCTACAGCTATGATACCGTAAAGTGTCCTG
Source organism: Ichthyophis bannanicus (assembly GCA_033557465.1). Classification (NCBI taxonomy): domain Eukaryota; kingdom Metazoa; phylum Chordata; class Amphibia; order Gymnophiona; family Ichthyophiidae; genus Ichthyophis; species Ichthyophis bannanicus. The sequence continues at coordinate 809,390,233 of CM066036.1, forward strand.
TGTCCTGCCAACCTCACAGCTGCAGTCGCAGACAATACACAAAAAAGATTATTGGAGGAAATATTGTCGCATTGTATCTTATGCTTCTGTAGTGGAATACATTTTGATACAGTAACTGGTTCTGCCTCTCACCCAGCATTGTCTCAAAAATGCAATGACAGTGCCCTTTAAAGCCCCTAGTATGGTAGGCTCTACCTAGCAAAAGAAAACAAAAGCGCCTTCTGTGAAAAAAATATGAGCTTGAATCTCTTCTTTCTGTATTTTGATATAGCAAGGCACAGAGACTGCAGGCACTAGTTAAGGTTGAAGTTCTTCATGTTTTCTCAGCTTTAGTTCTCCTTTGCCCCAGTCACAGCCCTGCGGAAGTGCCCCAGTGCCAAACTCCCCTCTCTTCCTTAGAATCCTAAAACCTGCAATAACACTCCTTCCTAACCCACTGAAAATCAGAGCCCAAATGCTTGTCTATCTGTACGTTCACGGTGTGTGTTATAGCCGTGCTGTTACATCATCATCATCCATGGGATTTGCAGAAGTCAGACAGAAGTAGTTTCTCTGGCTGCTCATCAAACATTCAGAATGGGATTGACTCAAGTGCCTTGTGCTAGCTGTTGGTGACTGCTCCTTGCCCTCCTCCCCCTCTCAGATTGCTTCTAGTGCATATGGGCGCATGTGTGCATACAAGAAAAAGAAGAGCAAATGTTTTGAGCATGCACACGCAGTTAGTTGGTGCTGGGATAAACTGATAACTGTGATGATTTTTCCGTTCATATGAAAGCTAGTGCACATGTGTAATAATCATCTTCATCATCCGACTGTGTCTCTGTGCAGTCAGTACAGCAGACCGAATAGCCGTTGCTGGCTCAGCAGTTGTTGGTCCGGCAATAATGGGCAATGTAATAAATGCTGCATTGTCTGTGTCTTAGTCACATTTGTGTGATCCGTTTGTCAATCTCCACTTTACCATATTCACTTGACATCAGTTACTAATACTACTCATATTTCTATAATGCTATAAGGTATACACAGTGCTGTATGTAAGAGAACAGCCGCTGCTCATCAGAGCTTACAATCTAATCAAGATGAAGAACATCACAAAACCGAGGACTAGAGCATGGTAAGATATGCATAAGGGGTGAGGAGCACCAGGATCCAAAAGCAGTCTCGAAGAGGAAGGTTTTAGCCTGGATTTGAATAGGGTTAGAGAAGGAGCCCAACGTACTGGCTCGGGTAGTTTGTTCCAGGCATAAGGAGCCGCAAGGTGGAAAGATCGAAGTCTGGAGCTGGCAGTGGCAGAGAAGGGCACAGATAACATGGTTAGTGCTGCTATTCCTGGGTACTCTGGTTAGCACTGGGGCATTCTGGGGGCAACACCCGGGGATAATCAGGTACCTGTGATATTGAGTCGCTACCCAGTCATCCCTTGACGGTGACAGGCACAGAAAATACTGCCCTAAATAACACTGCTGCCTGGTTAGTTTCCTGCTTTGCCAGCCTTCCTAAATATTCAGTGCCAGTGGGCAGCTATGGCCCCGACATGGAATTTTGGGGTTTAGAGTTCATTGGTGATGGCTAGCCACTGTAATATAATAGCAGCTGCTGCTCAATATTGGGCTTGATATAAATTTACAAGGACATATGGACATATTGCAGGGTATTTACCTATGTGATTATTTTTGAGTCCGACAAGAAAATTTCAATTAATTTTTAGAGGACTATACGGATAGTAGCAAGGTGGTCAGTATGATTTTCAGTGGCTTAAATCCTCTGGCTGGGCCTAATATGGATAGCAGGGACTGCTATTCATATTACTGGTTCTGAATATTGGGCCTAAAGAGCCTAAGGTCCAGCTGGTTTCTGCCTAGTTTCACTCTTGGTGTAATACCAAAGACCCCAATTAATATTCAGTGTCTCCTTCCCTTGTTTGCAACTTGGCATCCTCTGACGATCTTCCGTGCTTATCCCAGACTCACAGATTATCTTCCAAGTTACTCAAGTCCAAGAGGGAGGTTTTTGGCTGGTTCTGGTTTTGAAGATACATCTCAATGGATTGTGGTATTTGAAGTCCATGATTCTGCCTGTTGAAATCAGAGTATTCACGGAGGGCCGGAAATCAAAGAGTAACCTGGACTCTCCTTCCTTGGCAGCTCTGCGGGCACAGCTAAAGATCCTTTGTGCTTATCCCAAGTTGTGAAGACATAAAGAGAAAGCTGGATTAATAAACTGGCGATTTGCAAACAGGCAGAGTTTTCCTTCAAGTCCTGTGGCAATATCCCTGCTGAAGTCTAGGCCACACCTTTGCTGCGGGCAGCAGTCTGAGCCAGATATCAGCCAATAAAATGAATCTGTCCTCAGAGCTGCTGGGCATATCCATTTTTAACCGTACGGTTGCTTTGGCCCCTGAGGTCGGCTGGGCCTGAAAACCAGATAGTAATCATTCTCTAATTCTTGGAGTGCATGTTTTCCATGTAGCATTTTGCAGGATTTACAGAAAGGGTATTGTGAAAAGCTGAATTAATGTGGCAGAGCTCTGCTAGCTAGTTGATCCTATTGGTGTGCAGATTAGATACTGGTTTTCAACCCCATCCAGTCAAGTTTTCAGGGTATCCGCATGAGAAAGATTTGTATGCACTGCTTCAATTTTATGCATATACACTGGAAAAACCTGGAAAGCGACTGGCTGGGTGTGCCCTGTGAAGTGGGCTGAGAACCTGTGATTTACTGGTTAGCTCCGTGCTACAGTATACCATAGGACGGTCTTGCTGGCTAATATGAGGTGCCTTTTACTGCTGGAGTCATTCCCTTCCTCCTCCCAGCAGAATAAGGGATTTTGGTGAGCCTGGGGGTTGGGCTGTCCCATGCCTCAGGATCCAAAGCTAGTTCTAGAAGGGAGATTTAAAGCCATTCCTGGATCTCAGAGAAGTAGATCCTAGTGCACACTGATCTCAGGGTGTAGAATCAAAGACTCAAATAACCACACTGCTTTGGGATTTAATTTCAGGACCATGACCGACCTGGAACTGGGTAACTTGGCAGTTCTGCCGTGACATGGTCTTATCAGTTATCATGAAAAGGAAAGGGCTGTTCCCCACTGCTGTGCCTTGGCAAACCAAGTATTCAGTGAATAAAGTCGTACTAGAGGTGTCACATCTGGCGCGACACATTAAAACCATCATTGGTATCTCTCAGAAACTGATTTCAAAAGATGAGCAAACTTGCTTTTCTTTGATTGGAAACAAACCCTCTGAACATATTTCCTTATAGTAAGAACAGTTATAATGGGGCGAAGGTGATATCCTAGCAGCTGGTATTTTTGTAATATTCTTACACTAAAGGGAGAGATGTTGCTGACTTTCCAGGGACAGACCTTAGAGAGAATGCAAGAGGGTCACAATTATTTAAAAGGAACATACAATGAGTTCCCGAGCAGGGGGTGAAGTCACTTCTCTTTCTCTAGAAGGAAAAAAAGTATATACAGCAACAGCTCAAATATGGAGAATCCAATGTTTCCTGGATGCTGAGCAAGTTTGCAGCTCATTCTCCAGTCTGAAATTAGTAGTCCCGCATGCAGCAAACTTTTCAGATTGCTAAACAGCGGATTTAAGTAGCAATCTGCCATTAATAATGCACGATTGAGGTCAGAAAATCCTCAGAAACCTCCAGTGCGGAGCTGCATAGGTGAAGCTCCAGATCTGCAGCTTTGCGGCCAGTGGGACAGGGGACCACAGAACTGTAAATACTTACATTTTCTGTTTTATATTCTCTTTTTTTGTGTTAAATTGCTGCAATTTGAACGTGGGCTGGGTGCAATGTGACTCCCAGAACGACCTGCAGTGCCTTGGGCAGGACCAGATGGGACTTTATTTTAGGTTTCAGGAAGCTATAGTAAACAGTTTAACTTTTCTATGTGATTGTGCTGCCGACAAACCTCCAATTTGTGGCGGGCAGTGCCACATGTGTAATCCGGGTGGTTGCAGGAGCTTTTCTGCCCTTAGAGGAGGTGGTCAGATAGGCCGGAGAGAGGAAATCTCTTGCCCCTTGAAGTCTCGGGGCTTTTGCCCTTCTGAAAAAACATGAAGTTAGATAGGTGTAGACCAGAGGGACAGTGAGTCAGGATGGGATGAAGTGGGAAGGGAAGGAGATGGGAAAGCAGGGGGTGCCCTAGACAAACCTTTAGCCTCCCCCTCCCCCCCCCCCGAGATTTCGCTAATTAAACTCAACAATCCCAATCATCTGATCTGAGCAGCACCCTTTCGCCATCAGTCCCGTGAGAATGCAGAATTGGACATCATCCTTAGAAATCTTCAACTTTTGCTTGTGTGGGGGCTGCTTCCCCTGCGCGTATAAGAATAACTCTGCGTTTGTCCGGCTGCGCCCCCCCCCCCCCCCCGAAGCAGCCACCCTAGGCGTCCCCCTGGTCTTGCCCTGAGGGAGGGGAAAGAGGGAGTGAGGAAAAGCGAGGGGAGGAGAAGGGAAAAGAAGAGACTTTGAGCCGGTGACGAGGGACGGAGCAGGAAAGGGGGCAGAAGAAGAGGAGGAGCCCCGGAGTGCAGTCCGTGCCGGGATGAGGTCCGTCGCTGCCCCGCGCCGACTCTGTCTCTCCTGCCTACTCCCGGTACGTGCAGAAACGGGCGCCTTCGGGGAGGGACTGGCAGATGCCGCCAGTTTGCAGCCCCGAGGGGAGGGGGGAGGGGGTCAGCTCCGGCTCCGGGGCTGCAAGCAGCACAAGGCGAATGATTCCCCTAAGCCGGCATGTGAAAACCGAGAGTAGAAAACGCGTAGATCCTCCTTCTGCAGGGAATTCCCCCGATAGCAGGCAGAAACCTGAGCGAATATCTCCGGCGCAGAGACGGATAAAGATCGTGCGCTCCATCCAGTCTGTCCAGCCAGAGCAGCTAGCAAGTTCTGCGATCCCTCCTTCACTTTCTTAAATTCAGATACAGTTTTTCCCTCCACCACATCCTCTGCGATACATGCACCACCCTTTCCATCAAGAAATATTTCCTTAGAAAGATCATTCCTGAGTCTATCCCCTTTCACCTTCGTCCTGGGACCCCTCACTCCTTTCAGCTGGATGCGTTTATTCCACGGAGGTATTTAAATATCTCTATCATACCACCTTTCCTCTAGAGAGTACTTATTGAGATTTTTAAGTCTGCCCCATATGCCTTAAGACAAAGACCACTGACTTATTTATTTATTTATTTGTTTTTATTTAACTGGGTTTTTTTATATCCTTTTCACCGGGTCAGAGCACTTGACAAGTAACGGAACTTTTGTGATACGGTGGAACAGGAACTTATATACATAAAACTTTAACTTATGTACAATGACTCTGGATATATACTTTAACCTATTTACAATGATTCTAGCATTGTACGTTGAACAGGAGTGAGATTAAAGCAAAAGGTACATAACTGTGCATGAGGGTGTTAACATAGTTTTGGGTGGGAGTGATTGTGATTCAGGTGGTCCAAAGTGTTCTATAAACAGGTGGATCTTGAGTTTAGTAGCCACCCTCTGGACAACTCCATTCTGTTTATATCCTTTTGAAGGTGCAGTTTCCAGACTTGTATACAGTACTCCAAACGAGGTCTCACTAGAGACTTATATAAAGGAACCATCATCTACTTTTTCCTGCTGCCATCCCTCTCCGTATGCACCTATGTATCCTTCTGACTTTTGCTATCGCCTTTTCTAACACTTTGACCACCTTAAGATCATCTATTATGAATACCCCCCAGATTCCATTCTGCTTTCATACGCTGAAGTACTTCAATCCCTATACAATTCTGTTCCCTTGGGTTTATGTAGCCCAAATGCATGACCTTGCATTTTTTAGCATTAAATCTTAGCTGCCAAATTATATTGACCATTCTTCAACCTTCACTAAATCCCTCCTCTTGTTATCCACACCTTTCAGGGTGTCTATCCTATTGTAGATTTTGATATGATCCACAAAGAGGCATACCTTTACTGACAGTTCTTTTGCAATGTTGTTGTTAAGTGCAGACGAGTCAGCATCGACTCATGGCAACCCTTTGGATAGTTGTCCTAAACTGCATTCGGTGTTCAGTCAGATGGCTCATTGTTGACAGAGTCCATCCATAACTGCTGTTATTGTATCTATCTCATTGCTGGCGTTCCTTTTTCGCGTTGACTTTCAACCTTGCCAATCTCTCCCTTTGCATGATGTGCCCAAAATATGAAGGTAGAAGTCTTATCATCTGAACTTCTAAAGAAAGCTTTGGTTTGATCTCTTCTAGTACTGACTGGTTTGTTCTTCGAGCAGTCCATGATATACACAGTACTCTTTACCAGCACCATAATTCAAAGGCATCGATTTTCTTCCTATCTTTTTCGCTTTCCAGCTTTCACATCCATAAGATGTTATTTAAAATACCATGCCTTGGACAAGGTGAACCAGTGTATGGTAAGCAACATCTCTGCTCTTGTCTAGGTCCTTCATAGCCATTCTGCCAAGTGCAATGCGTTGTCAGATTTCTTGGCGGCTTGCCATTTTTTTTTATGGATTATTGATCCAAGCAGGTTAAAGTCGTCCACTATTTCAATTTCTTCTCCATCAATGATGAACTTATTGATTTTGCCAGTGGTCAGGATCTTTGTCTTCTTTTGTTAAAGTGGAAGCCCATTTTATGATTATATTCCTTGATCTTGAGAAGCAAATTTTTCAGATCGTCTTCACTTTCAGCCAGTATTTTGCTGTCATCAACATAGTGAAGGTTGTTGAGTCTTCCACCAATCTTCACACCTCAGTTGTCTTTGTACAGTCCTGCTTCTCTGATGATTTGTTCTGCATATAAATTAAACATGTAGAGAGAACGTATGCAGCCTTGTCATGCACCTTTCCTGATTTTAAACCATTCTGTTTCTCCTTGTTCCGTTCAAACTGTTGCTTCTTGATCAATGTAAAAGCCATGTAAGAGAACTATCAGGTTGTCTGGTATATCCATGTTTCTTAATCTAGCCCAGAGTTTCTCATGGTTTACACAGTCAACAGCCTTGCTGTAGCCAATAAAACACATATAGATATCCTTTTGTTATTCTTTTGTCTCTTAAGGATCCATCTCACAACTGTGATGATGTCTCTCGTTCCTTGCCCTTTCTTGAACCTTGCTTGCACTTCAGGCAGTTTTTGCTCCAGGTATCGGAGCGGGAAAGCCATCAATGCCTGGTGCTTTGTTCTTTGATAATGCTTTCAATGCTGCTTCGACTTCTTCTTTCATCACCAATGGTTCCGGATCATAAGGTGCAGGTTGAAATGGCTGTTGGTCCATTTGATCTTTATGGTATAATGACTCTGTATATTCTTTTCACCTTTTCTTGAACTTCTTAACACCAACATGGATCCTTGAGCATCTGGTAACATTCCAATTCGAGGCTGGAATTCTCTTTAACTCTTGTTGCTTTAGGAAAGTTGATCTTGTTCTTCCTCTAATAGTTTCTGACTCTATTTCCTTGCAATATCACTTACAAAAGTGGTAGAAAGAACAGGACCAAGGACCACTGGTATTGCCCCTATCATCAGAGTGAACTCCATTTACTACTACAGATCATCCCAACTTAAGGGTGCTTGTTTATTTATGTCACTGATGTGGAACTGTGTCAAAGGCCTGCTGAAATCTTAGTATACCACATCTAGTCCTCTTCCTCCAATCCAATTCTGTGGCCACTCAGATTTGTCTAACAAGACCTACCTCTTTTTTTTTCTTTTTTTTTAGTGCCATTGAGTCAGTGTTGACTCATAGTGACCCTGGGTTTTCTTGGCAATGTGTCACTGGAAGTAGATTGCCAGCCTTTTCTTCCGAGGCAATGGAGGGTAAAGTGACTTGCCCAAAGTCACAAGGAGTGCTAGTGGGAATTGAACCCTTGATCTTCTGGGTACTAGGCAGTTGCTCTAACCACTAGGCTACTCCTCCACTCCACTACCTCTAATAAAACCATATTTTCATGGATCCTATAATCTTTTGGATTTCAGATTCTACTGTTTTAGCATCACTTCCATGAATTTATTCACTACAGAGGTCAGACTAACCAGTCTGTAATAACCAACCTCTTCCTTACTTCCGCTTCTGTGGATAGGAACCACATTCACCCATCTCCAGTCCTCCAGGATCATTCCTGACTCTAAAGAAGCATTGAAAAGATAAGCCAATGAAGCCACCGGTACTTCCCTAAGTTCTTTCAATACCCTCAGATGACTCCCATCCAGCCCCTTTGCTTTATTCACTTTTAGGGGTATGTTTACTAAGCCGGGCTAAGGGTTAACCCAGGGTATCTGCAACTAAGTCCCATGTTATTCAATGAGATTTAGTTGCAGATAGTCCGGTTTAACAGTTAGCCCGACTCAGCAAATTTACCCCTTAATTTTGCTAGATCCTCATGAACACAATCTTGCAAATTTGAAACAATAGCACATGAATACCGCACTATAGTGTGTCAAACCCATAGCACTGTTACAGGAATGTCACACTGTGGGGCTGATATAATCAGCTGCGCACTAGAGCTATGTGAAGCTCAGTGCATGTTTTCTAACGCATGCATAAAATTTTTTTCAATAGCTTGAGCACAGCATATACATGCAAACATGAGCGAGCTCGCCAGTTGCCATGGAAACATGCACACACAGGCACGGGTTAGCAGTAGAATCAATATTTTGCACATACAAATATTGTATCAGTCCCTGAAGTTGTAGGTGCGAACAGTATGTGCATGTACATGCCCCCTGTATAATACTATTCTTTCTGCAAATATTATTGGTATGGTAATGCTTAAATTTCTGCAAGTCTGTGGCACCTCCCCCTTAACCCTGGATTTGTGACATGATCACTCAGCTCCTCATTCCCTTGTTATTTTCATTGACTCATCCACTTCAACCAAGGAAGGAAAAGGCGTGAAATCCTTACTAATGCTAATCGCAGAACAAGCTTAAATTTTTCTCCTTCTCAAACTATGCATTAAAGCCCTGGTGTTAGAAAACTGCGCGCTTGACCTTCAGGCATTCTACGCACTTGTTTGCATCCAGGTTTAATAGCAGATTGCCTTCATTACAATTGGATCTAAATGAGTAGCATGCTAGTGTCTACACGAGTCTTAATGCATAGTTTTCCTGTGCACTAAACTCCTTTCTGTACAGAGCAGCACTAAATGCACAGAAAGTCACATGCAGAAGCCAAGTTAATTCAGTGCGAAGCCTCCCACACTTTATTACATCAGCCTCTCTGTATTGCGCCAACTCAGTGCTTCCATAGGAGGATCCCATCAGAGTGTGCTAAATTAATCAGCATTTTAGAAACATAGAAATATGATGACAGAAAAAGACCACATGGCTTATCTAGTCTGTCCTTCCATATCAACAACAGTCCCCTTTTTACCTTTAGAGATCCTCTGTGTTTGTCCCATGCTTTTTTGAATTCAGTTACTGTCCTCATCTCTACCACCTTCACTGGGAGACTATTCCACGGATCCACTAATCTTTCCGTAAAGAAATATTTCCGCATATCACTCCTGAATCTATCTCTCTTCACCCTCATCCCATGTCCCCTCATAGCAGAACTTGCTTTCAATTGAAAGAGGCTCTCTCCCTGAACATTTATGCCACGGAGGTATTTGAATATCTCAATCATATCACCTCTATCCCGCCTTTCCTCTAAGGTGTACATATTAAGATCCTTAAGTCTGTCCTCATAAGCTTTATAATGAAGACCACTAATCATTTTAGTAGCCACCCTCTGCACCGACTCCATCCTGTTCACATCCTTTTGAAGGTGCGGTCTCCAGAATTGCACACAATACTCCAAATGAGGTCGCACCAAAGACTTATACAGAGGCATTATCACCTCCTTTTTTCTGCTAACCATTCCTCTCCGTATGCACCCAAGCATCCTTCTAGCTTTTGCCGTCACCTTTTCTACCTGTTTAGCTATTTTAAGGTCATCAGAGACAACCACGCCTAAGATCTGCTCTTCTTTAGTGGACAAAAGTACTTCACCCCCTATGCTATATTGCTCCCTTGGATTGCTGCAGCCCAAATGCATGACCTTACAATTTTTAACATTAAATCCCAGCTGCCAAATTCTGGACTATTCTTCAAGCTTAGCTAGATCCCTCCTCATGTTATCTACACCTTCCTGGGTATCTACTCTATTGCAGATTTTGGTATCATCCGCAAAGAGGCAAACCTTACCCGACAGCCCTTCCACTTTATCACTAACAAAGATGTTAAAAAGAATCGGACCAAGGACAGACCTCTGGGGCACACCACTGGTAACATCCTTTTCCTCAGAGTAAGCTCCATTTACCTGTACCCTTTGTCGCCTCCCACCCAACCAATTTCTAACTCAAGCAGTAACTTTAGGGTCCATTCCTAGGGTGCTCAGTTTGTTTATAAGTCGCCTGTGAGGAACAGTGTCAAAAGCTTTACTGAAATCTAAATACACCACATCTAGGGCTTTTGCTTATAAGGGTAGAATGAAATAAACCCTTGGGGGTCTGTTTACTAAACGGCGCACTTGTACGGGGCGCACATGAGCGCTCTAAAAGAGGTATTTAAGTGCTCTTAAGCGCCCCGTACGAGTGCGCGGCACATTAACGGGTCCCGCAAGCGTGCGCCGACAACGCGCACATTTGCGGGACGGTAATGTGCGAAACAGGCGTGGAAAGGAGAAATGAGGGCGGAGGAAGGCCCCCTAGGGGCGGAGAGACGGGGTCAGTGGGCGGAATGTGGGAGGGGGGAGACTCGCCGCACAGGAGCGTGCCCGAATCTCCAAAGAAATATACCGCGAGTCCAACAGTCGCGTTAGAGGTGCTGGGAAGGGAAAGGAAACCGTTTCCGTCAGCAATGTGCAGCACAATACTGGAAAGCCCAAATCCGTGAGCAGTGTGTCCCATGTGCACAGATCAACCTCGTTAATTGCACAGGGCACTAACCACACGGGCGCCGCGCACCTTCGCGCATCTGTCACTCACAGCTTCCCGACGGAACGCCCGCTCCTTCTACGGCACCCGCTCTGCACCGCGGACCGCACACCACCGGCCTTTAGTAAACAGACCCCTTGATGTATGTCCTCTGTTCTGTTAAAGTCCCGACAACCAGGACATTTAAGGCTTCAGTTCCTGTTATAGCACTAATTTTCTTTAAAATAAAAAAAATAAAATAAAATATAAAAGTGTCGGGTTGGGGTCCACAGCACACTTGAGCTGTCACGTCAGCTGTAATGGGGGAAAGGAAGTAAGCTTGAAAAGGTTCCAGGTCGGCCATCAGGCAAAAGTTGGCAGAAAATCCCCACTGCCTGTTCCAGTTAAGGGGCATGTCTGCTTGTGAAGGTGTGCCGGGATCAGTGACTTAGATAACTGCAGAATTCTAGGTATTAGCCGGCAGTAGCTATTTATTTATTTATAGTCTCTTCTATACCGCACTATTCAGCATCAGCGCGGTTTACAGTGAACAAAGAATTTACACATTTCCAATGGTACTTTGTGTTTACAGTTGAACAGGCATAAACAACTTGGATAACAGGGGTAACTATTTACAATTTATAACATAATCATGGGATTAAGCTATGGGATTAAGCTATGGGATAAAGCTCTCATCTGGGACCGCATGATTCTTGCTATCCCTCTGGTCAGCTTCAGGGACAATGTGCCCATGTTCAGGACAAGGAATACAGGGGCGTCTTAGTCACTACTTTCCATAGCATGAGCTATTCATCCCTCACTTTCATAACCAATACTATTGAGCTGGTGTGTGCCAGAGAGGCATTTTCAAGACATATGTTGATAATATCAGGCATTTAATGGCTAAATGTCTAAATTACTAAATGGCTAGATGTTATCCATATATTTGTGAATTGGGTTAGGGGGAGGAGTGAGGCAGGCCAAAAAATTATCCGTATTGTGCCACTATTTAGCCGCTAAATGATTAATCTCTATGTTTAGTTTAGGCTTGCTAAATAGCAGGCCTAAACTAAGTGACTAGTACCTGTGCGGTCTTCACACTATCCGTATACTCATCATCTGCACTTATATGGACAGCAGCATACTGTAGAATATACGGTTTAAGTTAAATCGGTTTCATTTAAATGCTGCTGCCAGCATTTAACTTAAGCCAGTGAGTGTGCCGGCGGAATACAGGGCTATTTGTTTCTTATAAAAGACTTGGATGTCTGGCCTTCCCTTCTGTTAAAGCCCCAGTGACCTTTCTAAAAGGATGCTCTCTGAGTTCTGACCCCAAGAGGGAGCAGCCCAGACAAGGTGAGTGGGATCACTCCCAGCCCTGACTCAAACTCAGCTCACTTCCGAGCCCGAGGTATAAACGGTGGGCCAGATGCCCCTGCACTGTCTTCCGTCAGCTGGACAAGGTCTGCTGCGGTACAATCGGTTTCTCTGCCTGTACTGCCGGAGAGAGACTTTTTATTTTTATTTAAAGATATCTAATTAATATTTGTATGATTAGGTGAATTACTAGGAATCCGATAGGGGAGGAGATGCCAATAGCAGGTGGCATAGAGAAAACTGTGATCAGAGCAGCTGCTGCCGCTCCTTCTCACTAGTGAAATGAGGGCATCTCAGTATTATTGCTGCTTCGGGAAATCAGCGCCCCCTAGTGTTACTGATGCAGTGTTCACTCCTTTCATCAATCAGTGGCTTTTCAGAACAATGTGCGCTCTTCAGGGAATCGATGCATTTTCCCTGTTGTTGATGCAGCATGCCTTCCTTTGGTGAATCAGCACCTTTTCCATGTTTTTTTGGTGGACTGTGTGCTCCTTTGGTACATTAGTGTCTCTCAGCATTTTCAGAGCAATGTGCAACTGTTTGATAAAATGGCGTCTTTCTGTGTTATCAGTGCAGTGCTCCTTTGGTAAACCAGTGCCTCTCCGTGCTCTATGTACTTGTATTATATCATCTGTTTGCGTAGGTTTTCAATGGTAAATTAGTGTTTATTGAATTAACGCTGCAGTTAGTTTGGGATAGATTTTCTATGGTTATGGTATATAGTGGTTGCCCTATTGCACTCTTAATCAACACTTGATCCCGCTTCTATTTCCAGGACAGCTTCTTATTATAGGTACAATCTCTTCTCAGGCTGCTTGCACAGGTGATACTAAGCACTCTTGCCTCATGTCCTGGACATTTGGAGACTATAGATTTCAGAATGCTTTGAAAAGGATGCCTGCACAAGCCTTTGTGATTTGAGAAGCTCGTGGCCACCAATGTTTGGGGCTTCTACACTGAGATCATTATAATCTGTGATACACATCCAGTCATTAATTCATCTTTCTTACTCTGCTCTCACTAATTCTCTGTCCTGTCCAATGCTATCATCTGTTCAACATTCTAAAATTCACAAAACTGGCTCCCCCGATTTCTGATGCTCACTTTTTCCTCTATGCTATCCTCCCCCAATTAGAATGCTGTTGTTCTCTTCTCTCTATGCTCCCTAATACCTCGCTTCATCCTCTCCCACTCTAATAAATGCCCCTGCTTCTAAGAAATCCTCCTGCACTTCTAGGTTTGGTCCATTGGCATCAGCATTGGAGGAATCAGTTGCCATGGGTCTAGAAGCTGCATTAGATGCATCAATATTGAGCACTGATTGAGGCCATTAGGAGTGGTCATCATCTGATTCTTGCCTGAAGAGGAGAAAGGATTCATCGATGTTGAGGGCTCATGATGCCAAACACCAAATGAAGACTGGAGTGCATCAACATTGCACTTCATCGGAAGGTGATATCAAGAGCACCAACGTTTCTGGAGTCCTTAAAGCACCCCCCGCCAAGAAGACCACTCATCCTCCCTGGTGTTGAGGGGTGAAGCAGACACCAAGAATCCAGAACCCATCCACTGATATCCCCATTGTGACTCAAGATAATGAGACCACTTCTACTTTCTCTGCATCTTTGGCATCAGTAGTTTTTGGGGAGCAGCTCTTGAGGAAGATAAATGAGAGACTGTAATGGCCCTGGCTCACTACGATAAAACTTTAACATTGTTGATACCATGACCAACAGATCCAGCCAATCCTCATGACCCATGCACTGCCAGGGAAGAGTAATGCCAGCACTAAGGACTTGAAGTGCGTTGGGATTGATGTTAGGTGCACTCGTGGCCACCTCCAGTGCATCAGGAGAAGAAACTTCACTAATGCATTGAGATTCATTGGTGTTTTGATACTCTCCTGTAAGGCTTACTTGCACTATTGAATGGAGGGTGGGCCAGAGAGCAACCCAGAAATCTCCTTTGGAGTTTTTCTCTGGATTGGATTGAGAGTGCTCCTGGGATTCTGATGATCAGCTAGAAAGATTTTCTGAAGAGGAGTGTTCTACTGATCTTCCATCACATCCAATACTACTGCATGGAAGGAGAAAGTCTCCCAAAGGCTGAGTCCAGAAGGCTCCCAAATTCAGAAAGTAACAACTGCCACATCATTTAGTGGTGGTTGAATTCACTCTCAAGAGTCAAAAGCTCCAAGTTACACACTCCTGGGAAGAGAGGCTCAAACATTGGAGTTTTTTTGGGAGAAAGAATTTCCAGAAGGCTTTGCTCAACTCTTGCATAGTGTTTTACCAGCTCTTCCTGGGTATGTACTTGCAACACACTGGGAGTTATTTTTGAAGACTTATTCACAATTTCCACATAGAAAATCTGTCATTTATGGGTGCAAATGGCATCCACATGTAAATGATGCTTTTATGGAAAGCTAAGTTTACATGTAGTGCCATAGTTGCAAGGGGGAATGTTGGGGGCATGGTTATGGCCTGGGCAGGTCAAATATCTGCATATGTATTCCCCACTTCACATAAGAAATGCACGTGCAATAAGAACTTTGCAACAAAGGATGACAGGTGCTTTAAAAAGTCATAACATAGAACTTAAAATCATTTTTGATACCATTTTTGAAGAGGGAGATATTGGAGAGTGCACAGGAGATGATTGTTAATTTGGCGCGGTTGTTTTTTGGGGATTTTTCCAGCTCTAGCTTGCTTTCTGCATTGGAGAGCAGGCCTGGCATGAGAAAGCCGCTGGAAAAATGCTGCGCTAAGCTTTTCTGCATCAGCCCATTAGATCGTAGACCTCTGGGGATGGGAAAGTCCCTTCAGCATCTCACTATAACTTGCCTTGAGCTACTGCTGAGGGGAGATATGATCGAGGTCTCTAAAGTAATGACTGGAGTGGAACGGGTAAACATAGATCAGTGGTTTACAGGACTGGCTCGTCCTTTGTGCGAGTGTTACCTGTACATGCCCCTGCACCTTGGACATGCCTCTGTTTCACCTCCCGGTACTCAGCGTGCCAGTGGGCTCCTTTTTATCACCGCCACGGGAGAGAAGGCAAATGCACTCTTTACTCCCGCGGCTGTTTAGAGCTCAGCCGGGGCTTTGGGCCTCTCTGGATCCCTCTTAAGCCTTTTGATGTGTGGCTGTGGGGGGGGGGGGCAACTGGGGGCTAGAACAAGAATGAGGGGTGCTAGAATGGAATGGGAGGGGGGACTAGGGGCTAGAATGGGAATGAAGGGGGGCAAGACTGGAAATAGGCTGATGCCGGGAGACTGGAAGGGAGCTGATGCTGGGAGGACTGATACTGGGGGTTAGCACTGGAAATGGCCTGGGGATGGGGGACTGGGACTGGAAGGGAACTGATGCTGGGAGAGACTGGAAGAGAATTGATATTGGGGGTTAGGACTGGAAATGGGCTGATGCTGGTGGATGGAGAACTGGGACTGGAAGGGAGCAGATGCTGAGAGGGACTGGAAGGACTGATACTGGGGGGCTAGGACTGGAAATGGGCTGATGCGGGGGGATGGGCGAATGGGACTGGAAGGGAGTGGATGCTGGGAGGGGCTGGAACTAGAAAGGAGCTGATGCTGGGGGAGGACCATAAAGGGGTGGGGGTGGGACTGGCAGGAGAAAAAAAGAAGCTCGGGGAGTGAGGATGGAGAGGGGAACAGATATTTGCTGTGGGAGGGATGGAAAATCTATGATTGGCTGAGTATTGGGAGAGTAAGTGGGGATTGAGGATGGAAGGGTGAAATTTGAGTGGATGAAAAAGGAATAAAGAAAGAAATGGAGGAAAGAGCAAAAGGGGAAGTATCAGTATGTTAAAGCAGATGTAGAGAGAGAATGGAAAAAAAATGGAAGAGAGAAAAAAGGACAAATGGACAGCAGACAATGGAGAGTTAGCTGAAGACGCAAAGAAAGCAGAAGAAAGTGACTGGAGCAACTGCAACTGAAAAATAAAATGCACCAAAACAACAAAAGGTAGAAAAATACTATTTTATTTTGAATTTATTAACTGGAATATGTCAGCTCTGGGAAATGTACATCGCTAACATTTTGCATTTTGTTTAGTACAAAAGGAAATTAATTTATAGTTTTATTTCTCCAGTGTTGTTGGACATTCCAAGTTTGGCTTTGGGGCTCCCAGTTTAATAATTGTCTTCATATTTCTAAATTGTGATCCTTTGTTCTATATTTGGTGATAGATTATGTTTTGCATGTGTAATTGGACAAAAAACAAAAATATTCCTCACAGGACAGCAATCAAATACAGTTGAAAAATTATGCACTATCCAAAATAGGCAATCCAATGCTTCAAGTAAAGCTCAAAAAACCATGGCATCAGTACCACAGTAAAAATGATTTTATTGAAAATACTTAAAAACATCACATGCCGATTATAACACAATTTTTAAATAAATATGGACTAGATATCATATATATAAAAAACTACTCATCCTTTTGTAAAAGGCACACTTAACTTTCATAGGTGCCACTATTCAGATGAAAAGGAATTTCTCTTCACAAGGGTTTAATCCACAAAATGCGTCAATACTTTAAATGCCCCGACGCTGATGGTGTTTCGCTGCTGAAACTGCATCAGGAGGCTGTAATAACACCATATACATCAAGCATATGATTAGCCAAACAACTATTCAGTTACCACAGACATTGATCCATTCAACTGCCAAACCGCACACAACTTTAAAACTCATTATGAAGTACACTGAAAAACACTATCAACACAAACCACGAAAGATACCAAAACACATTTACCTTATGCATCAAGTAGAATGCGTGTCATTTACAACCTCAGGCTGGTGCTGGAAACAGATACCACCCGCTGTTTGGAGGTTTGAGCCAGTGGAAGCTATTGCTTTAAAAAAAAATAAGGGGGGGGGGGAGAGGAGTTTTTTGTGGTCTAGTTTTGGTGATTGGTTCAAGTCTGTTTAAATACTGGAGTCCTTGGCAGCGGCATTAGCTATGGAGTTTGAGGAATGTGAAAAGCTATCCTTCCTGTTTTGGAAAAGGCTCCACGTTTGATCTCTACGTACTACCTAAAATTTGCTTTATTCTGCAGACAATGTTCCCTCTAATTTTCTGCAGGCTGTGTGCGCATAAAATATCAGCTGTGCAGCTTTTGAAGGAAGGTTAAAGTTTTGTGCGCCACATAACGACACTCAGAGTTATATACTTTAAAATTTGACTACACGTCAGAATACAGTATGTACACCACATTGATTTTAATCAAATTAAATGAAAATAGACGATTACTAAATGAAGCGGAAAATTTCTAGTAATTACAATCACAACTTTTAAATTTTAAGACGTCTGTGTTGTTTTCTATCAGAATCAGAACCGTAATTTTTGTGCGCTCTGTTGTAAAGCATGTGCGCTCGCTTGGCGAGGTGTGTGCATGCGCACACGTGCACAGCTTAGAGGGAACAGTGGCTGCAGACACTACCCCTCAAGAGAAGGCTGAGCAACTCCATTAGCTGGTGGGCAAAGGGAATAAATGTGGAAAGTATATAGTCCAAGTGACGTATGATGTTTTGAACAGACATCAAGAGCCTCTTCCATGAGGGCCTGGATGCCTGGAATCATGAGTCTCTCTCTCATGATTCCAGGCCCCAGACCTCAAGAATGGCATGCATGAGAATACCAAAATCTGCAGTAGAGTAGACACCCAAAAAGGAGTAGATAACATGAGGAGGGATCTAGTTATGCTTAAAGAATGGTCAAGAATTTGGCAGCTGAAATTTGATGCTAAAAAATGCAGTCATGCATTTGGGCTGCAAAGATCCAAAGGAGTGGTACAGTGTAGGGGCTGAAGTATTTCTGTCCATGAGAGAAGAGTGGGACCTGGGTGTGATTGTTTATGATGATCTTAAAGTGGCTAAACAGAAAAGATGACGGCAAAAGCCAGAAGGATGTTTGGGTGCAAAGGGAGAGGAATGACCTCAACAGTACATGTAACATCTTTAGCACATCTCAAATTGTGACAAGCTCAGTGGATCTTAAGCATACAGGATACTCAAAGGTTCCAGGATGTAGTCACTAATCCACTGAAGAGATCACTTTTTGGGATATAATTTGAGACAATCTGGCAGTTGGAGTCCCATTTCAAATTCTTCCTTTTCAAAAGATGCATTCAAGCTGGACTGGGGAGCCTATGTAGATAGACTATGGTCTATCCAGGAGAAACTTCTTCAAATAAATTTCCTGGAACCGAGAGCAATCTGGAATGTTCTAAATTTATTTATTTACAACATTTATAAACTGCTTAGTCACAGAGCTCAGATGGCCAACAAAATAATCCCCATCCAGACCAAAAACCACATTGCGATGTAAGCCTTTCCTCATAGTGATATCCTTCCATCCCCTTTACCATTTTGGTTACTCTTCTCAGTACCTGTTGTAATTCTGCTTTAGTCTTTTTAAGATATGGTGACCAGAACTGCACACAATATTCAAGGTGCATTTGCACCATGGAGCGATACAGAGGCATGATAATATCTTTCATTTTAGTCTCCGTTCCTTTCCTTATGATTCCTAGTATTCCATTTGCTTTCTTTCCATGGCTTACTATGTGCGAGAGAGACTGGAAAGTCTTCAGATTGTGACATCTTCTAGAAGACAGACAAAGCAAACTGCACTGTGCTAGCACTGCAGATTATATAGGCCATTTTCTGTCTGATAACACAACCCGTAAAAGGTCTCTCAATGGACCAAGAATCAGGCTTTCCCAAGGTCTAGTATGGCTACTGGAACAGCATTGGAAGAATGGGGAAAGTCATTTTCTGTTTTGTGTGGAAGGAAGGTGACTGATGACAACCTGACGACTCTTAATTTCTCAGTCCTTACAGAGATAAATTTTCTTAAACTAATATTACGTTATTACATTGATATCTAATTATATTCATTTATATAATCTTGAAGTTATGTGTTTCTTGTTAGTAACAATCGGAGTAAAAACTATGCACACTGTTGAAAGAAAATATATGTTTGGATTGGCGACATGGAAATTCTGTAAATAAAGTTTATGGAAATCAGAAACACAGAAACATGACGGCAGAAAAAGACCACATGGCCCATCTAGTCTGCCCTTCCATATCAACTATCATAGTCCCCTTTTTACCTTTAGAGATTCTCTGTGTTTGTCCCAAGCTTTTTTGAATTTAGATACCATCCTTGTGTCCACCACCTCTATTAGGAGTCTATTCCATGCATCTACCACTCTTTCCATAAAGAAACATTTCTGCATATTACTACTAACTCTATCCCCTTTCACCCTGATCCTATGTCCCCTAGTAGCACAACTCATCTTCAATTGAAAGAGACCCTCCTGTGCATTTATGCAACAGAAGGCTTTAAATGTCTCTATCATATTGCCCCTATCCCGCCTTTCCTCTAAAGTATACATGTTAAGATCTTTAAGTCTGTCCTCCTATGCTTCATAACGAAGAGCACCATTCATTTTAGTAGCCACCCTCTGCACCAACTCCAACCTGCTTATATCCTTTTGAAGGTGTGGTCTCTAGAATTGCATACAAGACTCCAAATGAGGTCTCACCAGAGACTTATACAGAGGCATTATCACCTCCTTTTTTCTGCTGGCCACTCCTCTCCCTATACACTCAAACATCCTTCTGGCTTTCGCAGTTGCCTTTTCTACTTGTTAGCTACTTTAAGATTTTTAGACACAATTACACCCAAATACACAATTACACAAATACACAATTACACAAATACATTCTTCTTTCATGGACAGAACTACCTCACTCCCTACACTGTACCACTCCTTTAAAGTTTTGCAGCTCAAGTTCATGACCCTGCATTTTTTAGCATTAAATTTCAGCTGCCAAATTCTAGACCATTCTTCAAGCTTAGCTAAATCCCTCCCCATTTTATCTACTCCTTCCTGGGTGTCTACTCTATTGCAGATAAGGTATCATCTACAAGTAAGCAAATCTTTCCCAACAGCCCTTCTGCAATATCAGTAACAAAGATGTTAAAAAGAATTGGACCAAGGACAGATCCCTGTGGCACCCTACTGGTAACCTCCTTCTCCTCAGACTGAGCCCGATTTACCTGTACTCTTTGTCGCCTCCCACTCAACCAGTTTTCTAACCCAGTCAGTAACTTTAGGGTCCATCCCTAGGGTGCTCAGTTTGCTTATAAGTTGCCTGTGTGGAACGGTGTCAAAGGCTTTACTGAAATATAAGTAAACGACATCTAGGGATCTCCCTCAGTCCAATCCCTGGTCATGTAGTCAAAGAAATCAATCAGATTTGTCTGGCAAGACCTGCCTCTGGTAAATCCACGCTGCCTCAAATTCTGCAATCCATTGGACTCCAGAAACCTTGATTGGAGTGGAGGAGTGGCCTAGTGGTTGGGGCAAGGTACTTCAGGCCGGAAGGTCGGGGGTTCAAATCCCACTAGAGGACAGCAACCTTGGGCCGGAAGGACTGGGGTTTCTAGTCCCATAGGTGCTCCTTGTGGTCTTGGACAAGCCACTTTATCCCTCCATAGCCCATGTTCCCTGTAAAATAGTTATCTCCAAGTTATAATGCCCTGTTCAATGTAATTTCAGTTTGTTCAATGTAAACCACACTGATGCAGAATAGCACGGTATATAAGAGAAAAAAAAATAAAAAAACCTAACTATTCTCTCTTTTAGTAGCCTTTCCAATAATTTACTAACCACAGAAGTTAGACTAACCAGCCTGTAGTTCTCAATGTCATCCTTAGGTCCACTTTTGTTTAAAGGGACCACATGTGTTTTTCTACAGTCCTCTGGCACCACTCCCGACTCCAAAGAAACATTGAAAAGATCAGACAGTTTTTCCGCTAGAACGTCCCCAAGTTCCCTCAGTATTCTTGGATGTATCCCATCTGGACCCATGGTATTGTTACTTTTAGTTGAGTTAGTTTCCCATGAACACAGTCTTCTGAAAATTGTTCGAAATCCATGTCACTTCTATTCCTGTTTGAGGCTTTTTTCTAAGGTCCTGCTTTTGGCCTTTCTTCTGTGAACACAGAAGAGAAATTTTTGTTAAGCAATTACGCTTTATCCTCATCAGTTTCTGCATATTCCTCCCCTTCACCCTTGAGTCTGACAATACCACTTTTGCCCTTCCTCTTCTCACTACTATATCTGAAAAATGTCTTATCCCCCCATTTTATTACATTGGCTATTTCCTCCTCTTTTTGAATCTTTGCTTTCCTGACTACTTTGCCAGCTTCTCTAAGTTTTTCCAAATATAGATGCCTGTCTTCCTCTCTCTGTGATCTCTTGTATTTCATGAAGGCCTCCTTCTTTTCTTCAGCTACTTCTTTTGAGAACCACAGTGGCCTCCTTTCCCTTTTACATTTATTTATCTTTCTAACAAAAAGGTTTGTTGCCCTTAAAAAAAATCCCCTTTCAGTTCTTTTACCAGTTGCCTGAATACTTCTCCCTGTAGAGAATCCAGGATCTCCTTACTTCTAGATGACACTGCAGCAGGGATGTGCCAATCCACATGTGGGATATTGAAATCACCTATTAGTAGCACTTCCCCTTTCCTAGCAATGCTGCGTATGTCTTCTATTAAATCTCCGTCCACTTCTTCTCCCTGTGACGGGGATCTGTATATCATGCTAATGCAAATGGATTTCCCCTTCCCTCTTGCTAGTTTAGCTCACAGTGCCTCCTCGCTCCCTTTTAAGATCTGAAATCCTATAGCTTTAATATTATTCTTTACATATAGTGCCATTCCACCTCTCCTCCTTCCTACTGTCCTTCCTGAATAAGGCATTGCCCAGTATAATTACATCCTAGTCATGGTTGCCGTTGAACGATGTCTCTGTAACCGCCACTAAATCCAAGTCAGTCCCTCCCATTAAAGCCTTATACACACCGCTTTCCAGATGTTGCACCTTTTATCCATTTCTGCAGAGGTATTTAATGTGTCACTTACCTGGGGACTTTCTTCAGTATATTGCTACTCCCCAGATCCTGTTAGTGCATGAGATGCAGCATCCATGTCTTTCTAGTGCCACGGTGACACCGAGTGACTGAGTATCATTACAAATATCTTTTATCCCAATTCATGGTTTTTAGTAAGCTGGGAATGGGTAAAACTGAGCTTTCAGGCTCTGCATCCTGTATGGTTGACCTGTTGCACTTATCTTTATGTATCAGTCGATGTGTGCAACGGTATGGGTGCGTATTCATGTCTGTGTATGTATGCACCCCGGGGTGGGGGGGTGTGAGAGATGTTTGTATTCCTCAGTGCTTACTGAGATATTTAGTATTCTTTCAAAGGCAGGTCCATCCTCTGTGCTGTGCAGCATGTCAGGATAAAACACCCTGATTTTTTTAAATTGCATCAATATTTTAAAATTCTTTTTGGCAACTCTCCACAGCCTTTGGAAGTGCAGTGCTACCAACCTAATGGATTTGGTTGGTCCATACTGACAGTGATACTGCAACTGACATTATGAACCAGATATATAGCATTCTGTGCAACATACTTTGCTGTGTCGTCACGAGCCTGACTGCTCCCAGGGAGCTCCAGGGGAGGGGAAAGAAAAAGATGGGCAATACGGGGACTGCTTCAGGAATTCAAACAAATACTGTGTGGCCTTAGTGAAATAGGGAGCAATAAAAAACCTGCAGATATGGTGCAGATTTCTCGGATATTTTTCACCCACTGGTAATATATGCAGGTCGTTTTGCTTTAACTATTGCCCCCAGGGATTTGCACTTGTTTTCTCTGTGCTTACTTTCCCCTGCACATGTTGTTACCTCCTTCCACCTAGCCTCACTCTAGAAAACCCTCTAAAAAGTATGGATAAAATTACACGCATTGTAGACAAATGTGTGTAATTGTACTTGTGGGCATAAGAGCCAGCACTGTGGATGCTCAGTCACCTCCGGTATTATCTCCTGTATGCCCCTGGATTGAGAGTTGAAAACTCCAAGCAGCAGGACTGTTAGAGAGGGAAGGCAGGAAGGCTCATAGCTCCTCTATTGCTGCTTCTGCTCCTGCTTGCAAGGAATGTCTTTTTTTTTTTTTTTTTTAATAAATTTTTCAACCGACTTACAAAAGCAAAGTACAAGCAACTTGAAGTGGCATTATACAAGTAAAAAAACATTACAATACATTCCATTAAAGGAAATCCATACTAACTAACATCACTTATTTCTAGCCCTCTATACTGGGGAGATACAAAGAATATAAGAAATAAAAATAAGGAAAAAACATTAAGAGTTGAGTCACTCTAGTTATTAAACAGCAATTAAACAATCACTCCAAAACCTTCCCTACCCTTTACTCTGACTCTCCTTACCAACCAAAAATAATTCCAATTGTGAAGGTTCCATAAAAGTAAATTTAGAACCCTGCAAAGTGATTAAACATTTGCAGGGATAACGAAGAAAAAAAGAAGCAGTAAGGGCTAACACTCTAGGTTTCAATGCCAAAAAGGCCTGTCTCCTAACCTGTGTAGTCCTACATACATCTGGAAATATCTGTATTTTTTCACCACAAAATAAAGAAGACATTTTCTTAAAATAACTACGTAGTACCAAAACCTTATCCTTATCAGAAATAAAGGTCACTATCAGAGTAGCTCGTGATGTTATAGTATCCTGAGAGTCTTCAAGAAATTTGGTGAGCTCAAGCTCAGGACGGGCCTGAACCACATCAAATTCTCCCGAAGAGTTAGGTACAACCCCACGCCCCGTCAGGTAATATAATTTAGAGATAGCAATTGAATCAGCAGTAGCTAATCCCAACACTTCTCTAAAATACTTCAAAAGAAGAATTTCAGGAGAGAGTAAATGGCAAACAGGAAAATTTAAAAGACGAATATTCTTAGACCTCAATAAATTTTCATACGATTCTAATTTGTGGTGGATATTTAAACTATCCTTAATAGTAGAGGAATGCACCACTTTTAAGGAGAGACATTGATTTTCACATACTGATATTCGAGAAGAAATGTTTCCCACATACCCTTCTACCTCACTAATCTTACTAGAAATCTCAGAGGAAAACTCACACAACGATTTAACAGTTGGAACAAGGACATTCTCAATCCGGTTAACAGCTTTCCAGATGTCTGCAAGGGTAACCCGATCATCAGGTATATCCCCTGCAGCACCTGTTATAGCTGACCAGGTAACAGGTTTCAGCTTGTCCCCCAGAGACACTGGGGTACTCTGCTGAAACTGACCCTCCAGAGGAGACAAGGGTACAGGGGAGATTATACATGGCGGAGAAGGAGGAGTGCGATCGGGGGAACTAAGGGATGCAGCAGACGACCCCAAAGTCAGAAAGTCAGGGCCCAAGGGCACATCAACAGTAGACAGTACCTTAAGATGTTTGTCCATAGGACCCACTGTCGCAAGAGCCGCAGCCGTAGCAGCAGGCGCAATCTTTTTCTTCCTCTTGCCCATCTAAATGTTGTGTAGCCTCGGGTCCCGGAAACACTTCTCCTGCGGTTCTCCAAGGGGCTCCCAAGGGGCCTGTCACGCCCCTTGTATCTAGCCCCTTAGATCGCTGCCCCAGACTCGCGCCTCCGGCTGCGCCGGCAAGATGGGCTTTTAACAAGGCCCCCTGATGACGTCGGGGCCAACCGGAGCAGGAGCCTGTTCCCTCTCAATCGGGCGCTGTTTCCACTGGCTCTCCCAACTGCTCACCGCACCTCCCAGGCTTTAACGAGGCCCCCTGATGACGTCGGGGCCAACCGGAGCAGGAGCCTGTTCCCTCTCAATCGGGCGCTGTTTCCACTGGCTCTCCCAACTGCTCACCGCACCTCCCAGGCTTTAACGAGGCCCCCTGATGACGTCGGGGGCCAACCGGAGCAGGAGCCTGTTCCCTCTCAATCGGGCGCTGTTTCCACTGGCTCTCCCAACTGCTCACCGCACCTCCCAGGCTTTAACGAGGCCCCCTGATGACGTCGGGGCCAACCGGAGCAGGAGCCTGTTCCCTCTCAATCGGGCGCTGTTTCCACTGGCTCTCCCTGCAAGGAATGTCTGATCAGTGGGCTGCAGGGGGAGAAGAGCGGCTGCAGTGTAGGACAGATGGCCTTCTTGCCTACAGCTTCTAGTGGGAAGGGGAAGAGCAGCAGAGAGGGAAAGGAACAGAGGGGCTAGGAAGAGGTGAAGGAAGTTAAAAGGGGTTCCTTCCTGGGCAAGGGAATGCTGCTGTGAAAGGCTTGGAGATGCAGAAGGGAGCTGGAAGGGGAAGAGGGCTGGATGATGGGGACACAGCTGGGAGTGAGGTTACTGCAAGACGTAGATACAGGCGGTGAGGATGAGAAGAGCTGAGAGAGGGGACATGGCCGGCATTATTAAGAGGGGAATGGAGAAGAAAAACAACTTTTAAAAAAAAATAAGTCTTCTCCCCCTGTTACATTCCATGGAGGGCAGCAGTCTTGGGTTAAGAAGACCAACTGTGCTATACTGGCCTAAAGCAATTGCACAGCAGCGGTAGGAAGGATGGGTAGGATCTAGAGACAATAGCATGGCAGAGGTAGGAAGGATGGGTGGGCTCTAGAAGAAATAGCACAGCAATAGCAGGAAGAGGCAACAGGAAGGATGGTGGGATCTAGAAGCAATAGCATGGCAGTGGTAGGAAGGATGGGTGGGATCTAGAAGCAATAGCATGGCAGCAGTAGGAAGGATGGTGGGATCTAGAAGCAATAGCATGGCAGCGGTAGGAAGGATGGTGGGATCTAGAGACAATAGCATGGCAGAGGTAGGAAGGATGGGTGGGCTCTAGAAGCAATAGCATGGCAGTGGTAGGAAGGATGGGTGGGATCTAGAAGCAATAGCATGGCAGCGGTAGGAAGGATGGTGGGATCTAGAAGCAATAGCATGGCAGTGGTAGGAAGGATGGGTGGGATCTAGAAGCAATAGCATGGCAGCGGTAGGAAGGATGGAGGGATCTAGAAGCAATAGCATGGCAGCGGTAGGAAGGATGGTGGGATCTAGAAGCAATAGCATGGCAGCGGTAGGAAGGATGGAGGGATCTAGAAGCAATAGCATGGCAGCGGTAGGAAGGATGGGTGGGCTCTAGAAGAAATAGCACAGCAATAGCAGGAAGAGGCAACAGGAAGGATGGTGGGATCTAGAAGCAATAGCATGGCAGCGGTAGGAAGGATGGTGAGATCTAGAAGCAATAGCATAGCAGCGGTAGGAAGGATGGTGGGATCTAGAAGCAATAGCATGGCAGCGGTAGGAAGGATGGTGGGATCTAGAAGCAATAGCATGGCAGCGGTAGGAAGGATGGTGGGATCTAGAAGCAATAGCATGGCAGAGGTAGGAAGGATGGGTGGGCTCTAGAAGAAATAGCACAGCAATAGCAGGAAGAGGCAACAGGAAGGATGGTGAGATCTAGAAGCAATAGCATAGCAGCGGTAGGAAGGATGGTGGGATCTAGAAGCAATAGCATGGCAGCGGTAGGAAGGATGGTGGGATCTAGAAGCAAAAGCATGGCAGCGGTAGGAAGGATGGTGGGATCTAGAAGCAATAGCATGGCAGCGGTAGGAAGGATGGTGGGATCTAGAAGCAATAGCATGGCAGCGGTAGGAAGGATGGAGGGATCTAGAAGCAATAGCATGGCAGCGGTAGGAAGGATGGTGGGATCTAGAAGCAATAGCATGGCAGCGGTAGGAAGGATGGTGGGATCTAGAAGCAATAGCATGGCAGCGGTAGGAAGGATGGTGGGATCTAGAAGCAATAGCATGGCAGCGGTAGGAAGGATGGTGGGATCTAGAAGCAATAGCATGGCAGCGGTAGGAAGGATGGAGGGATCTAGAAGCAATAGCATGGCAGTGGTAGGAAGGATGGTGGGATCTAGAAGCAATAGCATGGCAGCGGTAGGAAGGATGGTGGGATCTAGAAGCAATAGCATGGCAGCGGTAGGAAGGATGGAGGGATCTAGAAGCAATAGCATGGCAGCGGTAGGAAGGATGGTGGGATCTAGAAGCAATAGCATTGCAGCGGTTGGATGGATTGTGGATCTAGAAGCAATAGCATGGCAGCGGTAGGAAGGATGGAGGGATCTAGAAGCAATAGCATGGCAGCGGTAGGAAGGATGGTGGGATCTAGAAGCAATAGCATGGCAGAGGTAGGAAGGATGGTGGGATCTAGAAGCAATAGCATGGCAGCGGTAGGAAGGATGGTGGGATCTAGAAGCAATAGCATGGCAGCGGTAGGAAGGATGGAGGGATCTAGAAGCAATAGCATGGCAGCGGTAGGAAGGATGGTGGGATCTAGAAGCAATAGCATGGCAGCGGTAGGAAGGATGGTGGGATCTAGAAGCAATAGCATGGCAGCGGTAGGAAGGATGGTGGGATCTAGAAGCAATAGCATGGCAGCGGTAGGAAGGATGGTGGGATCTAGAAGCAATAGCATGGCAGTGGTAGGAAGGATGGGTGGGATCTATAAGTAAGCAATGGTTATGTAGACCTCCCAGACCATGGGGTATGTATATTAAAGGTTAATGCACATTAATGAAAGTTTAAATTTGCCATAATCCAAAGAAATTAATGGGTCATGATAGAACCTAATGTGCATTAACGGTTAGTGAACATGCTGCTCTATGCGTTTCTCACTTCGGTTTACCTCCTGTGCTTAGCTACTCAGTCCTGGCTTCCCATTTCAATCCCAGAACATCTCAGCTGCTCAACTCCTAACTCAACTCAGGGCTGGCTTTTGGGATGTGTGTCCTGGGTAGCTGTACATAGTGCCATGAATGAGGATGTACTGCCATGCTGATGCCCCCCCCCCCCTCGTGTCCTTCCACATCATGTACATAAGAGTATAAGAAATGCCTTTCTAGGTCAGACCAAGACCAAGGTCCATCAAGCCCAGTATCCTGTTTCCAACAGTGGCCAATCCAGGATACAAGTACCTGGCAGGTTCCCAAAGGGGCACACAGGTTCCACAATGTTTGTCCCAGGGTAAGCAGTGGATTTCCCGGGTCCTCTTTAATAATGGTTTATAGACCTTTCCTCCAGGAACTTGTCCAAACCTTTTTTAAACCCAGCTAGACTAACAGCTTAATGGGCTATATTGTAGCTTCATTCAATTCTACTTTTTAATGTTGTAAATAAGCACTCTGTGTTTACCTGTTCCACTCCATTCATTAATTTATAGACCTCTGTCATATCTCCCCTCAGCCGTCTCTTTTCCAGGTTGAAGAGCCCTAACGTTTTAAGCCTCTCCTCATAGGGGTATCCTTCCATCTCCTTTACCATTTTGGTCGCTCTTTTTTGTATCTTTTCTAATCCAGCTACACCCTTTTTCAGATATGGGGACCAGAATTGTGCAGAATATTGCAGATGCAGTTGCAGTGTGAAAGAGAGAGGGTTTGGGAAAAATGGTGCTGGGTAGAGGGTGGAGGAGAGAAGAGGATGTTTCATAGCAGAAGAGAGAAAGAGGGTTGTTGTGCTGGAGTCAGCACCACTCTTAAAGGAGGGGGAGCTGTGCCAAAACCTTATGCCTTGTTATGTAATCCTCTATGCATTTCTGTGCATTGAGCACAGACCTTATTGGCATTTCATTTTAATATACACAGCTCATTTGCATATCATTTAAATACACTTGGTGCTGCTGTGTGCGCATACATTTTTGCTATTTACATGCGTGCCAATCTCTGCATTTGATGCAGTGGTACTTGAGTATATGTTGCATTATCTGTGTGCAGAGGGCATGCTAGTCTTGCATCAGCCTGTTAGACTGTAAGCCCTCCTACTGTACCTGTCTATAACTCACCTTGAGCTTCTGAGAACAACATGAGCTAAATACAAATGCAATACAAAAAGCAAACATTTTGAATATACTGTATATTTATGTTAAATATTCTTTGATCATTAGTTAAGAATCCTACTCAAGAGATCAAGCATATCAGCCCATCCCCAGAAGCATTAATAGACCACTTTCAAGCCAAAACCTACAAGATGGCCAACATACTAGCTGCAACTGTACTGCCACCAAATAACAACCCAGTAGTACCCTCCACCTGGGATACCTTCAATCCCATCTCACTAGAGCACCTAGAGAGCATCATTGCAAATCTCAACACCACCACTTCCCCTCTAGATCCATGCCCAGTAAACTGGATCAAAATACCTCACACTCAGCTTGCCCCTGCCGTACTTGAGATCACATAACACTCTTTCACCCAAGCCTACATGCCCACCTAACTCAAGCACACCTCTGTCTAACCAATAATCAATAGTCCATCACTAAACCCAGAGAGCTCTAGCTCATAGTGAACCATATCCAGTCTATTGAGAAGGTTGTGTAGCTTCAGCTCCAGGATCACTCGACTTGCAGCCACCTCTTGACCCTTAACAGTACGGATTTAGGCCCTGTCATGGCATGGACAGATTAACACAAGGCATACAAAGAACACATCACTGCCTTTGTCTCAGTTCCTCACAATGCATTTTTACAGTGCCTGCAATCCACAGGACTAGGCAACATGACATTAAAATGGTGTAGCTTTTACTTGACAGACCATCAACAGCAAGTAAGAGCAACAGGAATAATTTCTGCTCCATAAAACTACACCAAGGAATTCCTCAAGGCTCTGCACTGTCCTCTTTTCTTTTCAACATATTTCTGCAACCCATTTGCTCAGTTATTCAGGCACATAACGTTTTCTACCATACTTATGCAGATAATATTCTGCTTTATGTACCCGTCACCACCACACAGCCCATGTCCACCTTACTAATAAAGTGCCTTACATCAATCATCCAGTGGTTATCAACACAATCTGCTTGTGAACTGCAAGAAACAGAGGTGCTCCAACAATATAAGAGACACAAACTTTGACCCAGCAACATCTGTAAGAGTCCCAGGAGTACAGCTAAAATGAAATTGGTTGTGAGTGACTTAGGAATAACCCTCGACCAGTAGCTAACCCTACAACCTCATATTAGCAACACCATCAAATGCATTTATCACAAAATAAAAAAAGGATAACCCCTACAACCATTACTGAACATCCAGGACTTCCATACAGTTTTCCAAGCCCTAGTCTGCCCACATTGGGATTATTGCAAATCATCCTACAAGGGCTACTGAATCACACGATTCACCTGTTATAGTTGACACAAAACACTGCTGCCCGAATCCGCTATGGAGCAGCCAGAAGAGATCACATAACTCCAGTCCTCAGAAACTTACACTGGCTTCCCATAACGAGCTGCACAAAATACAAGGCTTTGCTTACCAGTTTCAAAATCCAACATAGCCTTTCCTCAGTATACCTACAGTCTTTATTACACAAGAGAGCAGACTGAGAAGACGCAATGTACAACATTCCCTCGCCATCCCCACAGCAAAAGTGAAGAGCAATCAGAGCACTTTGAATCGAGCCTTCTCGCTATATGTCCCAAGCGTATGGAACGTGCTCCCTCAGAGCTTACGGGCCATTCATGACCTATTAGACTTCCGCAAGAGACTGAAAGCTCACTTGTTCGTCAAGCACTTGGGGAGACAGGATTAGTTTATTTATTTCTTGCTTTTATATACCGCACTCTTTAAAATCAGTGCAGTTTACATTTAACATTTCTGCGCATAACAGACATACTGCTGTGCACTTACAATGAACGGGTACATACAACTTGGTTCAACTGGGGTAACTATCTACATCTTTTTACAGTTATGTACAAACTTGACATGGCAAGGTGTATGGTTGGTGGTGTTAAATTACTGGGTTCAATTACTGGGTTGAGAGTAGTGTAGGAGAAAGAGGTGATGCTTTAGTGCTTTTCTGAATTGGATGAGATCTGTGATTGCTCTGATGGTGGTTGGGAGTGCATTCCAACAGCTGGGGGCATAGAATTTGAAAGCTCGGGGTTTTTTTGCCTGGGTACATTTTGTTATTTCGTTGGGGGTCTGAAGGGTGTTGGTGGCGAATGTTCTCCTTGCTCTGTTCGCTGGAGTGGGGTGGAGGAGGTCCGATAGGGAGGTGGCTGACGTCTTGTTAATGGCCTTGAAGGTCATCATGACTACTTTATAGGTGAGACGGCAGTAGATTGGGAGCCAGTGTAAGTCTTTTAAGATTGGGGTGATGTGATCTCTTCTAGAGGATCCATGTAGGAAGCATGCTGCAGCGTTCATTGCCAGCTGTAATGGGTTTAGCGTGTGTTTGGGTAGTCCATGCAAGATCACGTTGGCGTAGTCGAAGTTGGGGGACACCAGTGCCTGAAAAACTGTTCTGAAGTCATCCGGTTGCAGCATGGGTTGGAGATGTCGCAATGTTTGTAGTTTGTGGTAGATTTGTTTGATGGTGTTGCTGATGTGCGTTTTGAATTCGAGCTGCTGGTCTAGCGTTACGCCTAGGTATCGGATGCTGGGTTTACTTGGAAGTTCAGCATCTCTTGTCTAATGTCGGCGGTGGGGAGAAGGACTGATTTCTAGTAATGAACATTACATCAGTCTTGCTAACGTTTATCTTGAGGCTCCTACCACAAAATGCACAGAACTCTACCCTCCAGTTAGCTATTCTGAGCATACTGTATTAATTTACTCGGTCGCATTCCCTGGTTCTGCCCCCCTCCCCCCCCTTTCCCGCTCATCCATGTTGATTCTACAGCTATATGCATATTGTTGCTTAATTTTGTTTGTTCTTATTTATTCATATGTAACTTCAATGTTCTTGTTATTCTGTTAATATGTAAACTGCCTTGACATTCTCATAAGGTGGTATATAAGTAGTTAAATAAATCAATCAATCTTTATTTGGAGTACATAAGTAAAAAAGGAGATTTTTCTAGCTAGTGTACAGCTATGTGCTCCATTCAAGGCTTTGCCTGAGGTCTTTTCCTCCTAAATTAAGAAGTGCCTATGATAAACAGGCATTTTGTGCTTTTTCTGTGGAGGTTTGGAAGCACCATGTACAGTTGTTGTCCTGGGACTGTGAAGCTGCTGTTTGCTGAGCTTCCGAAGTTTGGGCATGCAGGTGGTGGAGCAGCTGATAGGGACCTTCTGGGGATAGACCTGGCGCTGTCCTACAACTCACAAGTTGAGAGAGAAAAGGGATGGGAAGGCGAGTGGTTCCAAGAAACAGAGGTATGTTGGGGCTCTGGGAAAGGGGCTCAGGAAGATTATCCATGCCTTTGAGGAAGGGCGAATAACAAATTGAGATACAGTATGAACTGAATCTGTTGAGTAGGGGTGAGGGATGAAGACCAGAGAAGGATTGGGGGGGGGGGGAGGGAACTGGCTAGAGAGGAATGAGAACAAACCTGATGGGGAAAAGAACTGGGGTAGGGGGACAGAATAGATAGGGCCAGCCCTAAAGTTGGTTCAAGGCGTTGGCACCCTAGTCCTTATATGCCTTATGCCCCCTTATAAACCTTCTGCCCCCCTGGCTTTCAGAATCTACTGTTTAGTTCTGAAAGCCCCACTCTTTGCCATTCCTAGAAACTGCCTCAGGAGGAAGTAAGGAGCAGAGAAATTTCAGGATTGGGAATGGGATCACATGGGGACATTAAATGCCCCTTCCCCGAACCATATGTCAAATTATGGATAGAAGATACGAAAGAGAGAGGAGACAGAAAAAAAGAAAGGAGGGATGAAAAAGACGTGAGGGTGGTCTGGCAGAAGAGAAGTGTGTGGTGTGGATGGGAAAGGTAGGAAAGAGAGACTGAGGAGTGATTGGGAGGTGGAGAGCATAGGTGCTATGAATGGGCCAAACTGGACTAGAAGGGATAGAGAATCTGTAGTATAGATGGGCAGTGGGGAAGAGGAATGAGCTGGCATAAAGTGGTGAGGACGAGCTGGGATTGCAGAGGGAGGAGAGGCTGCTGGGATTGCAGAGGGAGGAGAGGCTGCTGGGAATTGTAGTGCTCTTCTTGCCATTCTTTTGGCCATATGAGTTCTCTTGGTATGTGCACCACTTGCTGTGCTCTGCATTTGAATAAAGCCTAGATGGATCATTTTCCCATGATCTACCAGACGTTGTTTTTCTTTGTGTAATTTGTGTTGACTTAGTAATATAGTAACATAGTAAATGACGGCAGATAAAGACCAGTATGGTCCATCTAGTCTGCCCAGTACGATGCCAAGAGTAGGTGCACCTGCCGCTCCATGCAGGCCCCCCTTCCCCATGTCTTTGTCCAGGGGTGATCCCGCCACTCCATGTAGGACACCCCTATTTGTTAAGGAATTAGATGGTTCAGATTATTTTGATATTTTCTTGTTGCTGTAAAGGGATCCACTGTGTCTTTCCCATGCCATTTTGAATTCCGTCACTGTGTTTGCCCCCACCACTTCCATCGGGAGCGCATTCCAAACATCCACCACCCTTTCACTGAAAAAGTATTTCCTGACATTGCCTTTCAATTTACCACTTTGCAGCTTCATGTTATGCTCTCTAGTTTTGCAGCTTCTCCGTCTTTGGAAGAGGTTTGTTTGTTCATTATTTCTCTTTAAGTATTTAAAGGTCTGAATCATATCTCCCCTGTCCCTCCTCTCCTCCAAAGTGTACATGTTTAGGTCTTCAAGTCTCTTCTCATAAGGCTTCTGACGCAGGCTCCAAATCATTTGGTCGCCTTCCTCTGAACCGTTTCCAGTCTTTTTATATCCTTTGCAAGATATGGTCTCCAAAACTGAACACAGTATTCCAAGTGAGGCCTCACCAGTGACTTGTACAGTGGCATAAGTACCTCTTTCTTTCTGCTGGTAATACCTCTTCATATGCAGCCCAACATCCTCCTGGCTTTTGCCACCGCCTTGTCGCACTGTTTTACCACCTTGAGATCTTCAGAAATAATCACTCCAAGGTCTTTCTCCTGATCCGTACACACCAATCTCTCGCCCCCTATCGCGTACATTTCCCTTGGATTTCTGCTTCCCGAGTGTATGACTCTGCACTTCTTCGCATTAAATCTTAACTGCCAAGCATTAGACCATTCTTCCAGCTTTTGTAGATCATTCCTCATGTTAACCACTCCCTCGGGGGAGTCCACTCTGTTGCAAATTTTCATGTCTTCGCAAAAAGACAGACTTTTCCATGCAGTCCTTCAGCAATATCACTCACAAATACATTGAACAGTGCCGGGCCCAGGACCGACCCCTGGGGCACCCCACTAATCACCTTCCTTTCATCCGAGTGAGCTCCTTGTACCATCACCTTCTGTCGTCTGTCAGTCAACCAATTTCTGATCCAATTTACCATCTTGGGATCTATCCCCAAGCTACTGAGTTTATTGATAAGTCTCCTATGAGGAACAGTATCAAAGGCTTTGCTGAAGTCCAGGTAGATTCCTAAACTAAAGAAGAGTGAAAAAACATCCAAAAAATATGAGCGAGCGCAGAGAAACATTAATATTGGAAGTATTTTTGTCGGAAGATCAGCCATGAGGTTGAAAGCCTCTCGAAACTGTTACTTCCATTTTACTCAGTTTGGCTGATCTTCCGACAAAAATACTTCCAATATTAATGTTTCTCTGCGCTCACTCATATTTTTTGGATGTTTTTTCACTCTTCTTTAGTTTAGGGATTGTATGTGCTGAGTGATTGTTATTTTGTGAATTTGGAAGTCCAGGTAGATGACATCCATCGCATGCCCCTGATCTAGTTCCCTGGTCACCCAGTCAAAGAATTCAATCAGATTTGTTTGGCAAGATCGTCCTTTGGTAAAACCATGTTGCCTCGGATCTTGCAACCTGTTGGCTTTGAGAAAGTTCACAATTCGCTCTTTCAGGAGCGCCTCCATTATTTTTCCCGCCACTGAGGTAAGGCTCACAGGCCTGTAGTTTGACACTTCTTATATAAGGTTAACTGCAGGGAAAGAGGTTTCTTTTCTGCAGCAGGGGATCACGGCTCTTCAATGGAGCCATGGCCAAGGGATGAGGTAACCAGGCTGTGGCTGGGTGTGCAGAAAGATCAGACTTGAGCATCCCAATCATTTTGAAAAGTTAACTCCTATGCCTCTGTGAGAGTGGGGATTTTTTAAAAAGTACAAGGAGTAAGGGACACACCATGATGCTACAAAGTAGTATATTTAAAATGGATCAGAGAAACTATTTTTTCTCTCAATGTATAATTAGGCTTTGAAACTCATTTCCAGAGGATGTGGTAAAAAAAAAAAAAAGGTACTGCAGCTGGGTTTAAAAACATTTTGGACCTGGAGGAAAAGTGTAGATAGTCATGGTTTAATGGCAGAAAGCCAATATGAATTTAGCCAAAGAAAGTCTTGTCTTACTAATCTGTTTGTGTTTTTTTGAAGGTATGAATAAACAGGTAGATAAAGGTGAGCTGATTGATATAATATATCTCGATTTTAAGAAAACCTTTGACAAAATTCCTCATGACGGACTCTTAGGGAAATTAAAAAGTCATGGGATAGGAGACAGTGTACTATTGCAGATTAGGAACTGGTTGAAAGATAGAAAGCAGAGGGTAGGCTAAATGGACAATTCTCTCAATGGAGAAAGGTGAATAGTAAAGTACCGCAGTCTAGAGCCGACTGTTTTTAACATATTTGTAAATGACCTGGAAATGGAATAACGAGTGAGGTGATCAAATTTGTAGATGATACCAAATTATTCAACATTGTTACAACACAAAAGGATTGTAAAAAATTGCAAGAGGACCTTGATAAATTAGGAGACTCGGCATCCAAATGGCAGATGACATTTAATATGGACAAATACAAAGTTATGCACTTAGAGGCCTATTTCAGTCAGGCCGTGCAGCCCCTGTGTGGCTGATCAGAATCAGGGTACATAGAGGTAGACCCTATTCTGATCTCACGGGGGCTACACATACTTGCAGGATCAGAACCAGGTCTACAGCCTGGACATGCAGGCCGGGTCCCGATTCTGATCTGTCTGCACACCCAGCCACAGCCTGGTTACCTCATCCCTTGGCCATGGCTCCATTCCAGAGCTGTGATCCCCTGCTGCCGAAAAGAAACCTCTTTCCCTGCAGCCCAACCCCTAATCTGGCCTTCCATGGCCACGTTCAGGCTGCGAGGAATCCCCTGCACCCCCACACCTGCTTCCAGAGGCCCGGCTCAGGAATCCCACGATGTCCAGGGGGTCTTATTCCACCTCTGAGGTGGAATAAGACCCCTGTCTAGATATGAGGTCCCAGACGTACAGGGCTGACCTCTGCATCTGCCCTGTATGTCTGAGGTCGTGGCCCACGCATGTCCCACCCTTGCTCCACCTCCAGAATGCCCCCTCCCTCCCCCATCTAGGCCTCCCCGTACAAACCCACTGTTCGTAAGGGGAGGTTTTTGCCGGGGCCAGCAGGGGTCAAATACCGAGGATGGACAGCCCAACAGGACAGAATGACCCTCTTAGGCTAGAACCCCCCCTCCCCAAATATAGTTACACGATGCAAGGTTCCACATTAGGAACCACCACCCAGGAAAAGGATTTAAGCATCATCATGGATAATACCTTAAAACTCTCTGCCCAGTGTGTAGCAGCAGTCAAGAAAGCAAATAAAATGCTAGGAATAATAGATAAAGGAATAGAGAATAAAATGAAGGATATTATGTCTCTGTATTGCTCCATGGTGTGACCACACCTTGAATATTGTGTGCAATTCTGGTCACCATGTCTTAAAAAGGATATAGCAGAATTAGAAAAAGGTACAGAGAGAATGAAAAAATGATAAAGGGAATGGAAGGATATCCCTATGAGGAAAGGCTTAAAAGGTTAGGGCTCTTCAACTTAGAAAAGAGATGGCTGAGGGGAGATATGATAGAGGACTATAAAACAATGAATTAAGTAGAATGGGTAAATGTAGATTCGTCGTTTACACCTTCAAAAAGTAGAAAGACACAATGAAACTACAATGTAGAACATTTAAGACTAATCGTAGATGATATTTTTTCACTCAATGCATAATCAAACTCTGGAATTCATTGCCAGTGGATGTAGTAAAAGTTGTTAGTGTAGCTGGATTTAAAAGAGGGTTAGACAAGTTCCTGGAGGAAAAGTCCATAAAGCACTATTAAAGAGGACCGTAGAAATCCACTGCTTACCCATTGGACAAGCAGCATGGAATCTGGATACCTTTTTGGAACCTGACAAGTACTTGTGACACTGGGCTTGACTGACCCTTGGTCTGACCCGGTATGACATATCTTATGTTCTTAAAGTAGATCAAGGGAAAACTACTGCTTATCCCTGGGGTTAGGTAGCATAAAACTGGCTACCTTTGGGATATGGCAGGTACTTGTGACCTGGATTCACCATTGTTGGATACAGGACATTGGGCTTGATGGACCTGAAAGTATTTTCTATGTGGAAATGTCTTTAAGAATTGCCCTCTATATTAACACCCAAATCTCAAAAGTAAAAAAACCTAAACCAGAATCACCAATAAATCCCCAAAAAAGTTAGAAAATTCTGATCTCCAAGAATCCCCGTTTAAATTCAAGTACAATTTTTGTCGGAGCAAGTCAACACAGTGCCAAGAATTTATACAGGGCACCACTGTGACAGCTCCTTTTATTAAATATCTTATAGAATTAAAAGTCCAAACTTAGCTTTGTGTGGTGTGTCCATACAGCCAAACCAAAGTATTGCCAAAGACGCCCAAGAGACGACGTGGCTCACGTTTCGGATTTTGTACCAAGCTCTCTAAAAACCCTGCTTCAGGTCCAGCAGTCATCGGCAATTGACAAATGTTCAGCAAGTAATCAAACAGGGATTTTACCTGCCCTTAAATCTTCGGCGTCTGACGTCATAGGCTTATTATTTACACCTGCTCTCAAGCAAGCATAATGCCCATACTTTCAATCTAAGCATCACCACTGCAAGATTTGGGCTGCTATTATGTAAAGACATACGGGGTAATTTTATATGGAGTGTGCAGGACAATATGCAAGCGCAATGCACGTAAGTCCCTGTTTTAAAGAATTTATATCATATGCATGAATGGGAACTTACACATGTGCCTTAGCCGGGTGCTATTCTATAAG
Source organism: Ichthyophis bannanicus (assembly GCA_033557465.1). Classification (NCBI taxonomy): domain Eukaryota; kingdom Metazoa; phylum Chordata; class Amphibia; order Gymnophiona; family Ichthyophiidae; genus Ichthyophis; species Ichthyophis bannanicus. Next base: position 809,428,484 of record CM066036.1, read on the forward strand.
AGTGTGTGTAAGTCCCGTCATGTGTACCTCCAGTTGGGGTGTGTATAGGGCGAACCTTGGGTGGAACATAGGTGAGGCCTATATCTACAGACATAAGTTATAGAATACTATAAGTTACGTGCATCCCTGGGCCAGTCTAAGCACAGGAAGTCATGCTTACTTATGCCAAGGTCAGTGATCATCATAAGTGGAGTGGAGGAGTGGCCTAGTGGTTGGGGCAAGGTACTTCAGGCCGGAAGGTCAGGGGTTCAAATCCCACTAGAGGACAGCAACCTTGGGCCGGAAGGACTGGGGTTTCTAGTCCCACAGGTGCTCCTTGTGGTCTTGGGCAAGCCACTTAACCCTCCATAGCCCATGTTCCCTGTAAAATAGTTATCTCCAAGTTCAATGCCCTGTTCAATGTAATTTCAGTTTGTTCAATGTAAACCGCACTGATGCAGAATAGCACAGTATATAAGAGAATGTAAATAAATAAATAAAATAAAATACCTTGCATATATAAAAAACAAGTAAAAACTGAAAAGTTGTGAGTGCATATGTATTCATTCCTTTTGCTATGAAACCCCTAAATAAGATCTGGTCCAACCAATTAACCTCAGAAGTCACATAATTAGTTGATTAGGGTCCACCTGTGTGCAATCAGTGTCACATGATCTATCACATGATGCCTGTATAAATATACCTGTTCTGAAAGGCCCCTGACTCGGCAACACCACTAAGCAAGAAACATGAAGACCAAGGCGCAATCCAGACAGGTCAGAGACAAAGTTGTAGAGAAGTATAGATCAGGGCTGGGTTATAAAAAACATATCCCAAATTCTGAATTTCCCACAGAGCACCCTTACATCCATTATAACAAAGTAGAAGGAATATGGCACCACTACAAACCTGCCAAGAGAAGGCCGCCCACCAAAACTCACAGAGCGGGCAAGGAGGGCATTAATCGATATGCCACAAAGACACCAAGGATAACACTGAAGGAGCTGCAAAGATCCACAGCAGAGATGGGAGTATCTGTCCATAGGACCACTTTAAGCCATAGACTCCACAGAGCAGGGCTTTATGGAAGAGCGGCCAGAAAAAAGCCATTGCTTAAAGAAAGAAATAAGAAAACATGTTTGGGGTTTGCACAACAGCATGTGGCGGACCCCCTAATCACATGGAAGAAGGTTCTCTGGTCAGATGAACTCTTTGGCCATCATGGGAAATGCCATGTGTGGCGCAAATCCAACACTTCCCATCATCCCGAGAACACCATTCCCACAGTGAAACATGGTGGTGGCAGCATCATGCTGTGGGGATGTTTTTCATCGGCAGGGACAGGAAAGCTGGTCAGGACTGAAGGAACGATGGACGGCACTAAATATAGGGCAATTCTTGAGAAAAACCTGTTTCAGTCTGTCAGAGATTTGAGACTGGGACGAAGGTTCACCTTCCAGCAGGACAATGACCCTAAACATACTGTAAAACCTGGTTTAAAGGGAAACATTTAAATGTCCTGGAATGGCCTAGTCCAGTGATGGCTAACCTTTTTGAGCCCGAGTGCCCAAACTGCCGCAAAAAACCAAAGAATTTCCTCAAAGTGCCAGCACGTCAATTTGCATAAATATTTGCATAATGCTAACATACACTAACTTTTAGTAAACATGTCTCTTAATGAGTGTATGGATAAAGACAGACTAAAAGATTTCTACATTACTATAATCCAGTGTCAACCGCCAGGCACATTAGGAACTACTACAAACACTGCCCATTTAGAACCAATAGCAAACCCGCCGTATCCTAACAGCACTACCAGGACTCACAAAGCACCACACCATACCTATCAAAAGGCAACACTGCAAATATTAAACCAATACATTTCAGACAATAACAATACATGACCTACTGGGGAAAGAGAACAAGTGGCAATGTCAAAAAGGAATTACATAAACAGAATACCTCAGCTCAGTTACACAGTTGCAATTGCTCCAGCCACTTTCTTCTGGTTTCTTCATGTTTTCTGCTAACTCTCCATCATCTGCTGTCCATTTGTCCTTTCTTCTCTCTTCTAGTTTTTTTTCCATTCTCTCTCTCTACATCCGCTTTAACATACTAATCTTTCTCCTTTTGCTCTTTCCTCATTCCTATTTCATCCACTCAAATTTTACCCCTCCATCCTCAATCCCCACTTACTCTCCCAATACCCGGCCAATTGTAGATTTTTTATCCCTCCCACACAAAATATTTTTCCCCTCTCCATTTTACTCTCCCAGCCCCATCCCATTCTAATCCTCCCCCAACATCAGCTCCCTTCTAGTTCCAGCCTCACCCAGCATCCATTCCCTTCTAGTCCCTGCATCAGCCCATTTCCAGTCCTAGCCCCCCATCAGCCCATTTCCAGTCCTAGCAACCCCCCAACCCAATACCAGTCCTAGCCCCCCCCCATCAACCCACTTCCAGTCCTAAACCCCCATCACCCCATTTTCAGTTTAAGCCCCCCCTTACCAGTCCTAACCCCCATCACCCCATTTCCAGACAGCCCCCATCAGCCCACAGCCCATTAGCAGTCCTACCCCCCCCGCCCGCCCGCCCATTAGCAGTCCTAACCCCCCCAGCCCATTAGCAGTCCTAACCCCCCCGCCCGCCCGCCCATTAGCAGTCCTACCCCCCCCGCCCGCCTGCCCACCCGCCCATTATTTTATTTATTTATTTTATTTTATTTATTTTATAACTTTTATATACCGCGCTATTTGTTATCAGTGCGGTTTACATACAACAAGGGTGCACAGTCAGAAGTCTGTTCTGTGCTTACATTGTAACAGGAGTTTAAACTTGGAACATACATTGTAACAGGAGCATAAACTTGGAGCAACAGGGGAACTAAAAACATATGTACCATTAGCAGTCCTAACCCCCCCAGCCCATTAGCAGTCCTACCCCCCCCGCCCGCCCACCCATTAGCAGTCCTACCCGCCCGCCCGCCCACCCATTAGCAGTCCTTACCCCCCCCCTAGCCCATTAGAAGTCCTAACCCCCCCCCCCCCTCTGGCAAATTTTTTAAAAAAAAAGCAGGCTCTGGCTGCTGCCGCGGCAGATTGCAATGTCCCGCGGGGCCCCCTCCGCCCGCTAAGCCCCTCTGCAAGGGCTTTCAGATTCGCGAGGGAGAGCATCTCCCTCGCGTCTCTGTTAAGCCCGCAGGGGCTAATGGGAAATTTCCCATCAGTCCCTCGCGTCTAAAGGGGCTGATGGGAAATTTCCCATTAGCCCCTGCGGGCTTAACAGAGACGCGAGGGAGACGCTCTCCCTCGCGAATCTGAAAGCTCTTGCAGAGGGGCTTAGTGGGCGGAGGGGGCCCCGCGGGACGCTGCATTCTGCCCTTGCCGCGTCCGCGGCAGCAGTCAGAGCCAGCTTTTTCTTTTTTTGCGGACCTTCCCGCGTGCCAGCTGCAAGGCCTTCGCGTGCCACAGCTGGCACGCGTGCCATAGGTTCGCCATCGCTGGCCTAGTCAAAGCCCAGACCTCAATCCAATTGAGAATCTGTGGCATGACTTGAAGATTGCTGTAAACCAACGCAACCCATTTAACTTGAAGGAGTTGGAGCAGTTTTGCCTTAAGGAATGGGTGAAAATCCCAGTGGCTAGATGTGCTAAGCTAGTAGAGACATACCCCAAGAGACTTGTAGCTGTAATTGTAGCAAAAGGTGGCTCTACTACATATTGACTTTGGGGGGTGAATACATATGCACACTCCTGATTTCAGTTTTTTTGTCTTAATTATTGTTTGTGTCATAATAAAGGATATTTTGCACCTTCAAAGACATAGGCATGTTGTGTATATCACATGGTGCTAACCCCCAAAACTCCAATTTAATTCCAGGTTGTAATGTGACAAAACAGGACAAACACAGAGGGGATGAATACTTTTGTGATACACTGTTAATGATAGCTACATAATGCTAGGTTCCACACTAGGGGTCACCACCCAGGAAAAGGATCTAGGTGTTATTGTGAACAATATTTTGAAATTTTCTGCGCGATGTACAGTAACAGACATAAAAATATTATGGAGCTATACAGAGACATATTTTATGTCTCTGTATAGCTCCATGGTGCAAACACATCTTCAGTATTGTGTTTAAGTCTGGTTTACACATCTCAAAAAAGAAACAGCAGAATTAAAAATGATACGGAGAAGAGCAGCCAACATGATAAAGAGATTGGAACAATTCATCTATGAGGAAAAGCTAAAGATATTCAGATTCTTTGCTTGGAGAAGGTATAATAGAGGTCTATAGAATCCTGAGTGGAGTGGAATGGGTAAATACAAATTGATTGTTTACTCTTTCAGAAAATACAAAAAGACTAGGGGACATGCCATGAAATTGCTAACGGATGCATTTAAATAAAATAGGAGATAATATGTTTTCACTCAGTGCACCGCTAAGCTCAGGAATTTGATGCCTCAGAATGTGGTAAAAGCAGTTTGAATGGAAGAAAAGTCCATAAACCTCTATTAAGGTAGACCTGGGGAAAGCCACTGAATATCCGAGGAGCTAGGTAGCATGGAATCTGCTATATATGCCAGAAGCATACTTTGATGGCGATGACATAGAAGTGTTAAAGTACATCATGATAAACCTGGAAGATATCATGGGCAAATTGATAAACTAACATAGAAAAAGAGAAAAATGACAGATAAAAACCATACAGATTATCCAGTCTGTCCTTCCATACCAACTACCAAGCTTTACAGTCCCTTTCTTTCCCTTAGAGATCCTCAATATTTATCCCATGCTTTCTTGAATTCAGCTACAATCCTCACCGCTACCACTTCTACTGGGAGACTATTCCATGTATCTACCACTCTTTCCATACAGAAATATCTACTCACATATCTCCTGAGTCTATCCCCCTTCATCTTCATACTATGCCCCCTAGTTGCAGAGTTTTCTTTCAATTGAAAGAGGCTGGCTTTATGTGCATTTATGACTCAGAAGTATTTAAATATCTCTGTCATATCTACTGTTTCCCATTTTTCTTCTTTAAATCTGACCACATATGCCTTATGATGAAGGCCACTGCCCATTATGGTAGCCGCCCTCTGCACCAGCAGCATCCTGTTGACATCCTTTTGAAGATGTGATCTCCAGAATTGCACATAATATTCCAAGTGAGGTCTCACCAGAAGCTTATATAGAGGCTTCTACCCTCCTTCTTCCTGCTGGCCATTCCTGTCCCTATGCACCCAAGCATCCTTCTGAGATTTGCCGTCACCTTTTCTACCTGTTTAGCCACCTTAAGATCATCAGAAACAATCATCCCAGGTCCTGCTCTTCTTGTGTGGGCAGAAGTATTTTACCCATATACTGTACTGTTCTCTTGGATTTTTGCAGCCCAGATGCTTGACCCTGCATTTTCTTTTAGCATTAAATCTCAGGTACGAAATTCTCGACCGTTCTTCAAGCTTTGCTAGATTCTGCCTCAGGTTATCTACAATTTCCTGGGTGTCTACACTACTGCAGATTTTGGTATAATCTGGAAAGAGGAAAACTTTACCCGACAGCACTTCCTCAATATCACTTGCAAAATATTAAAGCGAATTGGACCAGGGGACCAGGGACTACTATTAATGTCCTTCTCCTCATAGTGAGCTCCATTTACCTGTATCTTTTGTTGACTCCCACTCAACCAGTTTCTAACCCATTTGATCACTTTAGATTTCATCCCTAGGGCACTGAATTTATTTATAAGTCACCTGTGCAGAACAGTCTCAAAGGCTTTATTGAAATCTGAGCACACCACATCTAGCGCTCTTCCTCAATCGAAATTTATTTATTTAACAAACATTTTTATACCGTGCTTTTGCAAGGATCAAGCGCGGTTTACAAGGAACAACGATATGAATGATACAAAACAAGTACTTATTCATTTACATAGAACTAGTTGAACTATATACATTGAATGATTCAAATACAATACATAGAACGTATATCGGAGAGAACTATCTGTTCACCTAGTCAAAGAAATTAATCAGATTTGTCTGACAAGACTTGTCTCTAGTAGACCCATGCTTTCTTGGATCCTGCAATCCCCTGGATTCTAGAAACCTCACTATCCTCTGTTTTAGCAACATTTCCATTAATTTACTCACCAAAGAAGTCAGACTAACCGGCTCCTGTATTTTCCAACCTCATCCTTACTTACACTTTTGTGTAGAGGGACCATCTGTGTCCTTCTCCAGTCTTCTGGGACCACTCCTGACTCTAAAGAAGTTTAGACAGTAGAGCTGCCTGAACCTCCCTAAGTTCCTTCAATAATCTCAGATATGTCTCATCTGACCCCATTGCTTTGTCTAGCTAGCTAGCTCCTCACGAACACAGTCTTAAGAACTTCCATATAACAAATGACTAGAACCAGAAGGTATATACCCCAGAGTTCTGAGAGAAATAAAAAAATGAAACCTATCATTAAATAATCAATCATACCATGTTGTGCTGCAAGGGCTTGTGAGCATCAATGAGGCTGAGAATTATGATATCCTCCCAAGATGGACAGGTCTCAACTGAGGTGCCACACTAAGAGAAACTACCCATCTGGGCAGCATCATTGTCGTGGTAGGAGGGTCACATAATGGTGTTGGCGGTGGAGGATCACATTTCTGTGACAACGGCAACAACACAGTCATTAGCTGCATGGAAGAAAGGTCTGGCAGTCTACTTTGGCATTTTGTTATGAAAACCTAATGGATAGTCACAACAAAACAAATTGCGATATAGTGCTTGAAGATGAGACCCCCCCCCCCTCCCCAGGTTGGAAGACACCCACGGGGCTATTAGGGAAGAGCTGAAGACTCTTCAAAGTAAAGCCATCTTTTATATGTGATTGGATCAAAGTCCTCAGGACATCTGATTGCTGATGGAGCTACACATGAAATGAGAGTCAGGGGCTGCAAAGATGTCTTACATATTGGGACATGGAACACAAAGCATGAAGCAAGGGAAGCTGGAGGCAGGGCCATACCTAGGACTGTGAGAGCGGTGCGGTCACATAGGACACAAGCAAGGAAGGGGCACTAATGCCATCATTGCGCTTCCAGAAAGCCTGATAAGAGTGAGTTCCTACATGCAATTGGGTGGGGTGGGGGCATCATGTGAGCGAATCGCACAGGGTGCATTTCTAGCTTGGTACAGTCCTGGCTTGGGATAGTCAAGAATGAAGCGGAATGTGTACAACTCAGTCTGTTGGGTGTCAGCAAACTGAAATGGACTGGCATCGGGCACTTTGCATCTGATGATCACATGGTCTATCATGCTGGAAATGAAAGATAAAGAAGAAATGGTGTTGCATTTATAATCAAGAAGAAACTTGCAAGAACTGTAATGAAATACAATGCAATCAGTGAACGCTTAATTTCTATTCATCTATGAGGAATACCCATCAACACAACAATTATTCAACTATAAGAACTAACAACAGCCGTAGAAAAGGAAGAAGCTGATAAGCTCTATGAACAAGTACAAGGTGAAATCGACAGAACATGCAAACAAGATATGCCGATAGTCATGGGTGACTGGAAAACAAAATTTGGGAACAATGAAGAAGGTAAAGTGGTTGGAAAATATGAGCTTAGCAACAGAAACAAAGCTGAATAAAGACTGAGAGAATTCTGCAAGACCAACAGTCTCTTCATCTCAAACACCTTCTGCCAATCTCAAACACTTTATTTATTTAGTGCCATCAAGTCAGTGTTGACTCATAGCAACCCAGCTTCCTCTGGGTTTTCTTGGCAATGTATCACTGGAAGTAGATTGCCAGCCTTTTCTTCTGAGGCAATGGAGGCAAGTGATTTGTCCAAGGTCACAAGGAGTGCCACTGGCAATTGAACCCTTGATCTTCTGGGTACTAGGCAGTTGCTCTAACCACTAGGCTACTCCTCCACTCTATCTATCTAATCAGTTAATCAATTAAGTAATTATTTATTTAATTAATTAAATTATTTGATTAATTAATTAATTAAATTATTTGACTTATTTAATTAGCAATGCTTATATACATACCACTTTCCACCAGCTCAAAGCAGTGTACATTCAGGTATGGTATATATTTCTCTTGTCCCCGAAGGGCTCACAATCTATGTTTTGTACCTGAGGCAATGGAAGGTTAAGTGGCTTGCCCAAGACCACAAGAAGCACCTATGGAACTAGAAACTCTAGGCCCTCCAGCCAAGGGTGCTGTCCCCTAGTATTCTTCCAGCAACACAAACGGCAACTCTATACATGGAGTTCACCCAGTAGATTGTTCAAAAACAAAATTGACTACATTTGTGGAAGTCAGTGATGGAAAAGCTCAATAATGACCACAAAGACAAAACCTGGAGCTGACTGTTGTACATATCACCAACTACTAGTATGCAAACTCAAGTAAAGCTGAAAAAAAGCAAGCCACTCATGAATGTAGCAAAATATCTTATTTTATTTATTTATTTATATCTCTTATATACCGCACTATTATAATCAGTGCGGTTTACAGTTGAACAAAACATACAGCAATGCAGCAGGTCACATTGAGTTTACATTGAACAGGGGTAGTAAACTTGGAAGAACCGGGATAACTATATACAAATTATGGACATTTTTACAGGACATATAAGGATAGTAAACAGATGCCTAAGCTCCTGGGTCAGGGAGAGAGGGTAGGGGAAAGGTGATTGAAAATATATCACTGGAATTTAAAGAGTGCCTGCAAAATTGATTCATTGCTTTGCATACAATGACAGAGCTCCAGAAGAGTTGTGGAATGACTTCAAGAAAGTTGTGCTCGAAGAAAGTGAAAAGTCTCTGCAAAAACAAAATTACTGGCTATATAAATACATATGGCTTAATGGGGCAGAGTCAACATGGATTTAGCAGAGGGAAGAATTGCCTTATCAATCTGTCACATATTTTTGAAGCTGTTAATAAATATATGGCTAAGGATGAGTTGGAGATGTGAAGCCCCATTTTCCAAAGAATGTGGAGATGGGAATTGACACCAGGTCTGTTGACACCAGGTCTGTCGGAGTCGACTCATGGCGACCCTCTGGATAGCTATCCTAAATTGTGTTCGGTCTTCAGTCAAGCGGCTCATTGTTGACAGACTGGTAACCGTAGCTGCTGTTATTGTATCGATCCATCTCATTGCTGGCCTTCCTCTTTTGTGCTGACCTTCTATCTTGCCAAGCATGATGTCTTTCTCTATTGATCTCTCTCTTCGCATGATGTGTCCAAAGTATGAAAGTCGAAGTCTTGTCATCTGAGCTTCTAAAGAAAGCTTAGGTTTGATCTCCTCTAGTACCGACTGGTTTGTTCTTCGGGCAGTCCATTGTATACACAGTATTCGCCGCCAGCACCATAATTCAAAGGCATCAATTTTCTTCCTGTCTATCTTTTTCACTGTCCAGCTTTCACATCCATATGATGTTATTGAAAATACCATGGCTTGAACAAGTTGAATCTTTGTATGGAGAGAGACATCTCTGCTTTTGAGTATCTTATCTGGGTCTTTCATAGCCATTCTGCCAAGAGCAATGCGTCATCTGATTTCTTGACTGCTTGTTGCTTCTTTATTGATAGTTGATCCAAATAGGTTAAAGTTGTTCACGATTTCAATTTCTTCTCCTTCAACGACTAACCTGTTGATTATGCCAGTTGTCATGATGTTTGTCTTCTTTACATTAAGGTGCAGACCCATTTTGAGACTATGTTCTTTGATTGTGAGAAGCAAATGTTTCAGATCATCTTCACTTTCAGCCAGTAATGTGGTATCATCAGCATAGTGAAGGTTGTTGATGAGTCTTCCACCAATCTTCACACCTCTGTTGTCTTCATACAATCCTGCTTCTCTGATGATTTGTTCTGCATATAAATTAAACAGGAAGGGGGAAAGTATGCAGCCTTGTCTTACACCTTTGCTTATTTTAAACCATTCTGTTTCTCCTTGTTCCGTTTGAACTGTTGCTTATTGATCAATGTACAGATTGTGCAAGAGTACGATCAGGTGTTCTGGTATACCCATTCTTCTTAATGTGGCCCAGAGTTTCTCATGGTTTACACAGTCAAAAGTTTTGCCATAGTCGATAAAGCACAAATAGATATCCTTTTGGTATTCTTTAGTCTTTTCAAGGATACATCTCACATCCGCAGTGATGTCTCTCGTTGCTCGCTCTTTCCTGAACCCTGCTTGCACTTCAGGTAGTTCGTGTTCCAGGTATGGTTGTAGTCTGTTTTGAATAATCTTCAGTAGAATCTTGCTGGCATGTGGGATCAGAGCGATTGTGCGATAATTTCCACAGTCAGTTGGATCACCTTTCTTTAGTATTGGTATAAACACAGATCTTTTCCAGTCAGTTGGCCATGATGTTGTCTTCCATATTTCTTGGCAGAGCCTTGTAAGTACGGTAACAGCTGCATCAGATTGCTGTAATACTTCTATGGGAATGCAATCAATGCCCGGTGCTTTGTTCTTTGATAAGGCTTTCAATGCTGCTTTAACTTCTTCTTTCATCACCAATGGATCCCGATCATAAGGTACAGGTTGAAACGGCTGTTGGTCCACTTGATCTTTATCATATAAAAACTCTGTATATTCCTTCCATCTTTTCTTGCTCTTCTCAGCATCATTCAACATAGAACCTTGAGCATCTTGTAACATTCCAATTCGAGGCTGGAACTTTTTCTTTTACTCTTGTAGCTTTAGGAAAGCTAATCTTGTTCTTCCTCTAATAGTTTCTGCTTCTATTTCCTTGCATGCGTCATTGTAGTACTTTTCCTTGTCCTGTCTTGCTGCACATTGGAAATCTCTGATGAGTTCTGTGATTGTCTTTTTTTCTCCTTTGGCTTTAGCTTCTCTGTGTTTCAGGGCAATTTTCAGAGTTTCTTCCGTCATCCATTTTGGCCGTTTTTTCTTTCTCCTTTTGTAGAGACTTCTCGCTTTCTTCCAACACAACCTTCTTGATGTCATTCCACAACTCCTTCTAGCTCTGTCATTTGTATCTAAAGCAGCAAATCGATTTTGCAGGCAGTCTTTAAATTCCAGTGGTATATTCTCAAGGTCATATTTTGCTGCATTCATGAGTGGTTTGCTCTTTTTCAACTTTAGCTTGAGTTTGCATACTAATAGTTGATGATCTGTACCACAGTCAGCTCCAGGTTTTGTCTTTGTTGATGTTATAGAGCTTTTCCATCGTTGACTTCCACAGATGTAGTCAGTTTGATTTTTATACAATCCATTGGGTGAAGTCCATGTGTACAGTCGCCGCTTGTGTTGCTGGAAGAAGGTGTTTGAGATGAATAGATCGTTGGTCTTGCAGAATTCTATCAGTCTTTCTCCAGCTTCATTTCTGTTGCCAAGTCTATATTTTCCAACTACTTTGCCTTCTTCTTTGTTGCCAACTTTTGCGTTCCAGTCACCCATGACTATCAGGATATTCTGTTTGCATGTTCTGTCAATTTCAGCTTGTACTTGTTCATAGAACTCTTCAATTTCATTCTCTTCTGCAGCTGTTGTTGGGGCATACACTTGAATTATAGTTGTGTTGGTAGGCATTCCTCATAGACGAATAGAGATTAAGCGTTCGCTGACTGCATTGTATTTTATTACAGTTTTTGCAGAACCATTTGTAATCTACATAGTAGGACATGCAATATTGCACGTCCACTTCCTGACATGTCGTGACAGATTTGCAATTCTATAAAAAGATTGCATAAAAAAAAAGACTCTCCTTCGACCCCCCCCCAATAAAACCAAAGACACCCTCAAGAACGTATTGGTGGGTTCCCTCCTGCTTCTACTACTTCTACAGTGCTTATCATTTGTATAGCGCTACAGCAGAACTGTACATATAGATGTAAGAGACAGTCCCTGTTCATCAGAGCTTACAATCTAATCAAAATGAACGACATTGCAAAACTCGGGACTAGAGTATGGTAAGATACACAGCAGGAGAAGGAGTCGGATGCACTGACTCGGGTAGCTTGTTCCAGGCATAAGGAGCAGCAAGGTGTAAGTCGAGAGTTGGCAGTGGCAGAGAAGGGCACAGATAAAAGGGATCTGCTAGAGGAGGTGTAGGGAGACATAAGAGAGGAAAGGTAGTGGGGAGCTGCAGAACGAATGCACGTAGAGGTCAGTAAGAGAAGTTTGAACTAGATATGGAAGCGGATAGGGAGCCAGTGAAGTGACTTGAAAAGAGGAATTATGTTAGCATAGCGACACTGGTGGAGGATAAGCTGCGCAGCTGAGTGTTGAACAGATTGAAGGGCAGAAAGATGATTTAGAGGGAAACCAGCGAGCAGCAGGTTGCAGGTGACTATTGTGGATAAAGGTCTTAGTAGTGTGTTCAGATAGAGTGATGCCTAGTTGCTGCTGCTCCTTCCACCACCGAGGTTGAAAGCGATGCTTATGCCCCCTAGTGGTAATCTTGCAGCACTAGCATTAGAGGTCAAGCTGCTGGGAATTTCACACGTTTGATGTTTTACAGCACCTGAGCTTAGAAATTCTTTACTGTATCTGTCAAGTGTCATTGGTGGTACAGACAATACTGGTGTAAGGCAGTCATTTTTGACTCAGTCCAAGGTTTCAAATAAAGTCATTATGGTCCTTTGTTTTTTTGTTTGCCTGCTTCCCCCTTTCTCTTTTTCATTTTCCTTACCTCCCCTTATTTCTCTGTATAGAAGTAGGGGGGTGGGACCGAGTCCCAGGAACCCCAGGTATGTCCCTGGGACGGCTGGCACGGCTGAGCTTGGGAACTCTTTACAGGAAAATTACTAAAAACTCTGTGTCTTTGATTTTTGAGTGTCAGGACATGCACAGTGGGAGTTTGTGAAGTTGTGCCAAAGGGAAAGCACGGAGACCCACTAACCACAAATGCTTTTATTAAATTGGCTTTGCCTTAAACTTGAGATTATGCAGTTTTTGTAAGCAGCGCCAGTTCCTTCACTTACATCTGTGTGAGATATGCAAATTCACGGCGGGATGGGGAGGGATAAAGGTTTCAAAACAATGTGAGGAGAGCAAATTACTCCAGATCAGGAAAAGGAAGAATTGGTGAAAAATCTGAGTGCAGCAATTCCACCCCCAAATTCAAGCATAGGGTTCAGTTACACTCAGAGATAGTCTGGGATGTTTAAGGGACACATGGAGGTCCCAGAGATGCTGAGAGCCGAGCTCAGGACGTGGAAAGGACATGGAGACTCCTCCAGAGCAGAAAACCAGCACAGCATTTAAGCACAGATAACGCCACTTTTAGGCACAATTACCACCACGGCCAAATGCAGAAAAGAGACGGACGCGCGTGTAAACAGCAGAGGAAAAGCTAGCGCACAATTAACACCAAGAGCATTTAAATTATAGGCAAATGAGCTGCGCGTATTAAAATGGCATGCTAATATTGTCTGTGCCCTGTGCAGAGAAATGTGTAGAGGATTTCACAACCAGCCTTAGCACCAATATCTTTATGCCTGGTCTTGAGGTGGCTTAAACATCGTGCACGTGCCCCCGACAGCCCCAATGCCTGGATCATCTGTGCCGTCAAAATACTGTTGGGGTGCATATGCACATGAGCCACATGGTGCCTCTGTTTCTCTGGGAGGGCATGCCAAACTTGCGCTGACTTCTGTGCGCATGTTTTTTGGTGTGCTCTCCCATTTTAATGCTGCCATTTGCACAAAGCTTAATGCATGGCTAATTTACATACGTCCCCCTTTCTGCATGCAGGCACTGAAGTCACAAGCTATCGGTGCATTGCAAAGAGGCGTACAGAGCTGAAAGCGTGCGACTTTGGCGCCGGCTTTCTGCATCGGCCCATATGTGACCTGAAAGATGTGACAGTAGAGCGATGGGGCAGGAGAAATTAACAGGCAGGAAATTAGTCAGCAGTTATTGCCTATTAGGTCTGCTGAGGGAGCTGTTCATTAGCGTAGCACAAGATTTGTTTTAAGGTCAAACAGGTTTTGAGCTTGACGCACTGTACTGCTGGACAATGTAGAGTACCGCAGAGGGAATGGAAATCTGAGCTGAAATAAACATCATTAGTATATTTTTATTCTATTTATCCAACTAGTAGTGATCATATGGAGCCAAGCTTGGTAGCCTTGCAGTACCCCCCCCCCACCACACACACACCCTCCCCGACTGCCCCATTCTTGTGAGTCAATCATGAGTTACCTCCCACAGCTTAGTTGGGGGAGGGGTAGCCAGCAAACCAAGCCAATATAGTGGAAGAACAGGCAGAGAGCTTTAAATGAATTCTCTCTGGCTGGATTTTCTCTGTAGTCTGTCTGTAATTCACTTTCCAGGCTGCCATGGTTTCCTTCTCTCACCCCCACCTCACTGCAGCAAAGTTTGTCAGGAAGGCCTTCTGGCAGAGAGAAGCTCACTATAAACTGAGCTATGTGTTTCCCTATCTCTACTATGCCCCTCGACATATCCTAGTCTCCAGTTGTTGCATTGTCTGTCTTGACTAGATTGGAAACTCTGATGGGCAGGGACTGTCTTCCATCTCTCTGTACATTGCTGAGCATGCCTTGTAGCGCTATACAAATGATTAATAGTAGCAATGGCAGTAGTTAGAAATCCGCAAGACTTTGGTTTGAGTTTCTTGAGCACTACAGGGTCATTGGGTCATGGCGTAACTGACAGGTTGGGCGGCCCAGGGCAAGCAGAACATTGAGAGGAGAGTTAGAGAGGAGACAGAAGTTTCCGTCACTTTCACTGAGGGGGCTGGAGGAAGGGGGTGGGGGTGGCATTTCCTGGAAAACAGTGTTTACTCTGTCAAGGCAATAACTGAGACATGTTTCCTTTAGGGTCCTGACCTCGGACCCTCCTCTTCCCAAGCACTGACGCGTGCCTTGGCAGCATTACACTGAAAGATAATGAGCCGTACAGAAGGCCTTGCAACTACATCTGCAGAAAACTATAAGTCAAGGAAGCAACTTAATATGTTATTTTCAGGGCCTAACCTAAGTCTGAAAATCTTACATGTTAGATCACTGTTGCTCAGGATAGAAAGCTGTAGTGTGGGGTTTCTGTACTAATGCTCTGGGTTTATAGTTCTTTGGGGCTACCGGAAATATAGCGCACTATAATATATTGTACACTCTTTGTTTGGCATTATATAGTATAGTATTCCTGTTGGAACGCTCTTGATCCAGGTCATGATAATTTAATATTCCTATGTTTTAGGTTAGGGTTAGGCACATACTGCTCCGGATTTGACATATTATATGGTTTGGAATCCTATAATATGGTATTGTGGAAATATCTGGAATTTGGCATGTTATAGAAAACCTCTTGGAACACAATCCCCAGGCTGTAGGATTTTTCCAAGCAGGACCAGTCCAACCATCAGGCAAAGTAGGCAGTCGCCTGGACAGCATCGAACAGTGTATTCAAAGCTAAACAGTAAAGTCAGACAGGGGGACATTAAGGCTTAAAGGCTTAAGGTTTACGTAGGGTGCCGACACCTTGAACCAACTTTGGAACTGGCCCTGTTTCCAAGGCTGATGTATCATTGACTCAGTATCTGCCGAGAATAATTACTCCAGACAGTCCTGGTTTTCACAGCTTCCCCTTGTTTCTGATTTTGTTTTCTTTAAGGGGAGGGCATGGAATGAGGTCATGCCATGGGAGAATAACGAAGAAGATACAGAGCTCCCAAGTAACAAAGCTCGGAATTGTCTGTCACATTCCCTTGCGTCCCCCCTGCAGCTCAGGGGCTCTGGGATGGCTGAATAGTACCGGGATGGCTTGTTGCTTGCTAGCCATTTTTGGCTGTGATGTTTAGCAGTGAAAGATCGGCAAGGTTTTGTGTAACGAGGGCTAGCAAAGTTTTTCTCATGCCCCGTCTTTTGTAACTGCTGCCGGTTGACAGTTGCTTTTCATTAGTATAAACTAACAAGGATAACACTGGGGGTGGGGGGGGGAGAAAGGGGGGGAGTGCTCCTCCAATGTGGCTGGGGGATTTCTGGCAACCTCTTCATGAGATGCTCTGTTTGTTTGTAGGAAGATCCACTCCATCACTGAGTGGTTAAAGAAGGACCAGGGTTAGGTCTGCATTGAGACGGCCCCTCTCTCTCCCAAGTCCTCCATCTTCCCTACATTCCTTGTATATGGAAACAGACTCTAATGACAGAGAAGCATCATGAGTTCCATTGAGTTTGCCTCCATTCCTTTCTTATGCAGTGCCAATATTCTACTTGATCTTCCAATTTGTCTTCACTTCCTTACAGTTTCTCCTTTTCTAATTAGTGGAACAGATTTGGTCGGAGTTGAGGATGGAATAGCAGGAAGTCTAACCAAGCTTGAGAGAGGTGCCCTATTATCTCCAGCTGGACTGGAGTCTCTGGTTGAATTGTGCGTGTGAGAATTTTCGGTAAGCTGCGCAGTGGAAAGATAGAGAGCTATGTTATAACCAATTAGATTTAAGAAATGTTTAGCTGGCTCAACTTTGACTACAAAAAAGTGAACCTATGGCTAGGTCAATCAACAATAAGAAAAAGAAAACCTAACCTATTATAATACGACCTGCTACAAAATAAATTATTTTTTGTCGGAGCTGACCGTGGGAAGGTCGAAAGGAAAAACGACCCTCACCAGGCGGGTAGCTACTTTTATTATTTATTACGGTTCTTCACCAAATTTAAAAGTTCAACAAACAAGAGTAAGTATAAAACTTATCTCAATCCCAAAGTGCTGATTTCAGAAGCCTTCCACACAACGCGCACGTTTCGGGCTCCTTCGCCCTGTTTCAAGTGCAATATCCACAAGTATTAAATTGTCAGCAATCATCAAGAAAAAACGCCGTCTGTTGCAGCTCAGGTCTAAGTTTGCAATGGCCGAACAATTGCCTTTTAAAAGAAGAACCAACCAATCAGAGCTGGGATAGCCCCATATGACGGGGAATCCCTTATCGGATTGGTAGAAATATAGAATGACAGCCATGTTATTCATAATAGACTTTGCCAGTCAATTTCTCGATTTAAACCTTCTGGCTCCACCGAGCCAAGACGATAAATCCATCGTTGTTCTAATCGCTGAAGGGAATCCTCCCTATGACCACGCCGAGGATCAGCTGGAACATAGTCTATAATTGACCAAGTAAGTTGTTCAAAAGTATGGGAATGTTCCACACAATGGGAAACCAACGGAGCTGAAGTCACTCTTCGACGCATTCGGGAATCATGTTCCATCAGTCGACGTTTCACTGGGCGAATAGTACAACCAATATATAGAAGAGAGCAAGGGCATTTAATTAGATAGACAGCATATATAGAATCACAATCCGTATCCCAATGGCGTCGATAAACCTGTTGCGTTTTTGGGTGAACCCATTCAAGACCAGATAGAGTGGAAGCACAATAAGCACATTTTTGACATGCTACATGACCATAAACTGGTTCTTGAAATTTAGGGCGATCTTCTTCCATAGACGTCTTCACCAAAAAATCCCCCAGATTCGGGCCTCTAGAAAAAGCAATTTGTAGAGGTAATTGAAAACAGTCATGGAGTTGCAAAATCGACCAATGAGATTTTATAATATGTAAAACATCTTTACTCCGATCCGTATAGGGGAGGATTCCTGTAATTTTAGATACTTCTGAAGGATTCGAGGTGACATATGCAGGATCCAGCAACCATTCTCTGTGAGTGTAACGTGCCCGTTTATATGCTCGGGAAACCACAGATTTAGGGTAGCCTCGAGAAAGCAGTCGATTCTGTAAGTCTAGAGCATGAATATTAAATGCCTCAAGAGATTGACATAATCGTCGTAGCCGCAGAAATTGACCATATGGAAGCCCCCGCCGTAGAGGGCCTGGATGAAAACTTTTAAAGTGTAAAAGGCTATTTCTTTGCACAGATTTACGATACAAGGATGTAAACAGCTTTCCATCGATTATAGAAATCTGTAGGTCCAAAAATTCAATAGTTTCTGATGTAATATGCTCAGTAAAGTGAATATTCGATGAAGATTCTTTGCGTTGTTTTATATTATGGCTTAATGGGTTAAAATCGAATATTCACTTTACTGAGCATATTACATCAGAAACTATTGAATGGGTTCACCCAAAAACGCAACAGGTTTATCGACGCCGTTGGGATACGGATTGTGATTCTATATATGCTGTCTATCTAATTAAATGCCCTTGCTCTCTTCTATATATTGGTCGTACTATTCGCCCAGTGAAACGTCGACTGATGGAACATGCGTCCCGAATGCGTCGAAGAGTGACTTCAGCTCCGTTGGTTTCCCATTGTGTGGAACATTCCCATACTTTTGAACAACTTACTTGGTCAATTATAGACTATGTTCCAGCTGATCCTCGGCGTGGTCATAGGGAGGATTCCCTTCAGCGATTAGAACAACGATGGATTTATCGTCTTGGCTCGGTGGAGCCAGAAGGTTTAAATCGAGAAATTGACTGGCAAAGTCTATTATGAATAACATGGCTGTCATTCTATATTTCTACCAATCCGATAAGGGATTCCCCGTCATATGGGGCTATCCCAGCTCTGATTGGTTGGTTCTTCTTTTAAAAGGCAATTGTTCGGCCATTGCAAACTTAGACCTGAGCTGCAACAGACGGCATTTTTTCTTGATGATTGCTGACAATTTAATACTTGTGGATATTGCACTTGAAACAGGGCGAAGGAGCCCGAAACGTGCGCGTTGTGTGGAAGGCTTCTGAAATCAGCACTTTGGGATTGAGATAAGTTTTATACTTACTCTTGTTTGTTGAACTTTTAAATTTGGTGAAGAACCGTAATAAATACAGTCAAACCTCGGTTTTCATTTGCCCCGGTTTTCATACGCTTCGGTTTTCAACGTCTTTTCTGACTGAGATTTTGTCCCGGTTTTCATGCATTGCTTCGGTTTTCAACGTCTTTTGACTGAGATTTTGTCCCGGTAGCAGGGAAGAAAAGCTGTCAACGTAAGCAGGAGATGTTGCATGAATGTGGGAGGCAGTTCTTTCTCTTGCAGGGTATGTCTGAAGCTATATCATTAAGATTTTCTGCCATTCTGAAGCATTGAGCAGATAATGTAAAGGTATTTTAATGGACTGAATTCAATGTGATTCCGAAGAGAGCTGGGCACAGCAGCTTGTCAGGGGTGGCTAAGGCCAGATGTTAACATACTGTACTGTACAGTACTGTACTTAGCTTGCTTTCAGTGATGTTAAATGTTCATTTATCCATTTCATTAGTCATTTATATTTATTTCTCATTGTTTTCTGTATGTAAAAATATAGTTATTCTCTATAAAATGTATTTTTTGTGAATATTTTTGGGTGTCTGGAACTGATTAATTGGATTTACATTATTTCTTATGGGAAATATTGCTTCAGTTTTCATACGTTTCGGTTTTAGTCAGACTTTTTCGAACGGATTAATCATGAAAACTGAGGTTTGACTGTAATAAAAGTAGCTACCCGCCTGGTGAGGGTCATTTTTCCTTTCGACCTTCCCACGGTCAGCTCCGACAAAAAATAATTTATTTTGTAGCAGGTCGTATTATAATAGTTTAGGTTTTCGTTTTCTTATTGTCAACTTTGACTACAACATAGCTGGCTAAAGATATATACCTGCTATTTGCTATTTGAAAATTCAAGTAAGTTTCTCCCGTAGACTAAACTCACCCTAGGTAGTTATATTAAGTTGCCTTAAAGCAGCTTAATATAACTACCTGGCGAAAATATGCAGCTACTATTTAACTGTTTCTAGAGAGGAAAACTCTCAGCTTCTTGGATGCAGTTACCTAACTGTAGCTAAGTGGCTAAATCCTTAAAACACTGACCCTAGTGTGTATTCCTTCAATTACATGATTAAAGGCTCTGCGCCTTCCACAAGTCAAATGTGGATCAAATTTATTTGGGAAGGATTGTGCGCTCCTACTTTTTCCTGTGATACGCAGGATATGATCAGGCATACACGTGGGTGATGTCACTGCATGGCGCTGGAGTGCATCCGCTCAGAACGAGTGTGACGCTCTCAGCATACTCAACTCTTCCCATGTGCAGACCCAATTTTGTTTTCTTTTCTTTACCAAATGGACGTGAAAACAAAGCTGTCCCTATTAATTGATTTTCCAATGCTGTTTTTTGTCAAATTTAGTTAAAAGAAATCTTATTTTAATTTATCATGGCTCAGATTAAGTTCTGCTTTGGACCATGCCCAGAGTGTCAATACCTATGTGTGCCTTTGAGTCAACACTGACCCAGCAGCTCCTGGGTTTTCTTGACAGTGTGAACAGAAGCAGATTGCCAGGCCTTTCTTCCAAGGCAATGGGGGGTTAAGTGACTTGCCCAAGGCTGCAAGGAGTGCTAGTGGGAATCAAACTGTGGTGTCTTGGTTACCAAGCCAGTGCTCTAACCATTAGGCTACTCCTCCACTTTCAATGCCCACAGCAGATGTCTAATATGTTTGGGTTCCAAGCACAACCATGCTGAATGTAAATATCAGAGTTGCCAAGTTACCCAGTTCCAGAAGTGAGATGTTTTGCCAGATCTGGTTTTAAATTTGCATTGCAGTGTTGTATGGTATTTGTAGTCCCTGATTTTACCCATTGAAATCAGTACCACACATCCCATAAGGCATCAGAATGAGACTGCAGAAATCCAGGGCTGAATTCAAATCTCACTCCTTGAACTGTGTAACTTGACAACTCTGAAACATTGTGGGAGAACATGTGTGTGAGCTCACGAGAACTGCCTCTGTTACCTTCAGGAGCACTATAAGAGGCTCCCGTTTGCGTGGAAAAATTACAAGAAATCTACTCAGAGATCTGTGGATTCTCCACATTCCAGTAGATCTTCATCTGCCTACATAGCCTCCATTACTCAGTGCAGTGCCTTTGAAAGTCCAGTTGGCAACTTAGAGCGCAAGGCCTTCCCTGGCCCAGCACAGATTTCAAAGGAGGCATCTTGACTTAAAGCACAGTTGTCCCAGACACAGACACACAAGTGTAAGAATAAGACTGTGTTTAAGCCAGCCATTAAAGCGCTGGAAGGATGCCATCACCTCAGGGCAGAGGTCTTGTATAAACACAAAATTCAGCAAGCTGCTGATATATCATCTCTACTGAGAAAAAAACTCAGGCCAGCAGACAGCACAGAGGGTTCAGTGTTCTTCAATCTCAAGTGCTCCTGGGCAGCTAAGTGCAGGTGTTATTGGACCTATGTACAGTGTAGTGATTTTTCCAGAACCTGCACAGACATCGTCCTGCTTGACTATAAAGCCACAGAATGCTTCTGTTCCTCCCATGAGTGTGGATCCACCCACATCTACTCCAATATCTACTCTCAGTAGTGATGAATCCTCCCTGACAGCTTCACCATCTCTCTCTGATCAACCTCTCTTTCTTGCAAGGAATGATCAATGACTATAAGACTTATTGTAAAGGAGGCCTAGGAGTTACACAGAAGGAGTCAGATACAGCACAGACATGGCCGTTCACAACGTAACACCCGAGCAGAGAGATAAATGCGCATCATTTGCTACAATCTCTTCTCCGAGATCAGAGGCTCCCTCAACTTGAAGACTTCCTAGACCTGTGAGGAGGGGGAGTGTTTTGGCTGGACTTCCTTCCTACCCCTTCTCTCCTCACCCTTAGAATGAGTCTCTTTATGAGAACATTTATCCAAGATTTGTACAGTGCATGTCATAAGAAGTTCCCTTTCCTCTCCAGTAGGAGGCAATATCTTGATCTAATGTCTTTGGAGCCCCAAAGGCCACAGTGGTGATCCTTATCCATGGCTACCTGCATATACAACATCTTCATGTGTGACAAATGCCAGTGACTATTCAGCCTCTTTCCAAGAAGTTGCATCTTAAGTACAAAGTTCAACCAATTCCACATTTCAATAAAGTTCATCTGTTTTGGTCACATCTGCAATGAAGGTTAAAAAGTGTGGATGATTTTCTTGCACACCATCTGGAAAAGGCTCCAAATTGCTTGATCATTTGGGAAAGAACGTGTTTTGAGAAACAATGTTATGTGCTACCGTTGCGCTTATTAACTCTATTTACTCAGCCCCAATCTGATGCATACTTTCTGATGCAAAGGAGCATGGCACACATCCTGTCCACTCAAATTATAATGTCTTTAGGCAGTTGATTTAGAATTTTAGTGTCTGCAATTGCTGCTAGAGGTTTGGCATGGCTCTAGGCCTCTGGTTTGCGTCAAGACAACCATGTTAAATTAGCGGATGCAAATTGTATGGATGACACACTTTTTAGTTACAAAGTTAAGAGACAATAGATACTATTAAAGATCATTTTGCTACGTTACAACATCTGTTTGCAACGAGACTGGCATCCACCTCTTTCTCGAAACCACCACCACTAGTATTGAACAGCTTACTACCACTACAACCAGTCCAATGTCTGTCTTATACAGATTCATTAGAGAAAAAGAGAGAGAGGGGAGAAAACCAAAGCCAACAATCATTGTGAAGCCTAAGCAGACTTCGTTCTTTTGATTCCACCATCTAGACACTGCCACTTTCTTTCACAAATACATATCCTTCCTACCTGCTGGGGTTGGGTGCAACTCTTTCTTTAGGAATCGCAAAACAACTGCAGATTCTTGGGTACTCAGTATCAGAGTGGAGTATAGTCTGCACTCTCTGTTGACTTTCCAAAGTGACCTCTACCTTGGTCTCAGATATCAAAGATTCACACTCATCTCCTCTATGAGAAGGTAATTCTTCTCATACAAAGTATTGCAGCAGAACCCATTATACCTTAAGAAATGAATCACAGATTCTGTTCCAGATACTTGCTCATCCCTAAGAAGTCAGGAGGACTGTGTCCTGTTCTGGACTTCAGAGATCTTGATCTGTTTCTCTACAGATCAAAATTCAAAATGAATACTCTTTCCTTTATCCTTCCCTACGTCACCAGAGGAAACTGGATATGTTTGTTAGACCTGCTGGGGATTTCACATGCTTGGTACCTCGTGGCATCCGAGTTTAGAAATGCTTTACTAGGTTTATGCGATGTGATTGGGGATAGAGGAGTTGCTAAACGATATTGTGTAAGAAGGCTGTCATTTGCCTCAGTTTAAAGATTTAAATAAATAATTCTCAGTCCTTACACTTATACACATATACACATATTCCATATCCGTCGTCTAGAGCAAAAAAACAATATTTTATACTCTGTGACTGATTGCCATACCAGACATTCAGAATCACATTGTGAACAAGCGTAACCACTAATAAGCTGTTCAATGTACCGTCGTTATATGTAACTGCTAATAAGCTGCTCAAAGTAAAATAAGTTGAGTTTAATGTAAACTGCTTTGATAACTCAAAATGCAGTATTGAAGAAAAGTTAAATAAATACATAAAGAAAGAAAGAAACAAGCTCCTCACCCCTTAATCATTTGGTGCATCCATCCGCTCATCATCTAATGAGGGATGCAGGGTTGCTGCCGCCTTTACTGCTGCCCTGCGCAAGTGAT
Source organism: Ichthyophis bannanicus (assembly GCA_033557465.1). Classification (NCBI taxonomy): domain Eukaryota; kingdom Metazoa; phylum Chordata; class Amphibia; order Gymnophiona; family Ichthyophiidae; genus Ichthyophis; species Ichthyophis bannanicus. The sequence continues at coordinate 809,451,958 of CM066036.1, forward strand.
TACTGTGCTGCCCCCTCCTCCCCCTCTCCCCCCCCCCCCCGCCTGCCTCAGTGGATTCAAATGGAGCCCTTCACAAGCCTCTCTTTTGTCACAACAAGACAAAAATTTTCCAAGGGCTAGCTGTTTTAGTCTGGAGTAGCAAAAATGAGAGGCAGGTGGCACCTTATAGATGATACTTTATAGTCTAAACAATTTATTGAAGGTCACGTGTCAATAAAATTTGTCAGTCTATAAGGTGCCGCCTTCCTCTGTCATTTTTGTCTGAAGATTACTTGCATGTGCAGTAGTGTTAGATGGATGCATGTGTGGGCCTGTCTTGGGGAGTGTTGAGGGCTGCATATTTGTGTTATGGGGAGTGTCGGGGGCTGTGTACATGTGTGTACATGTATGTTGGTCTGTCAATGGGAGTATCGGGGGCGGCATGTGTACGTGTGTGGGTCTAGCATGAGGAATGTCACAGGAGGTGTGTGTGTGTGTGTGTGTATGTCTCTCTCTCTCATGACCCCCCTCCTAGATTTCATCCAGTTCATTTCTCTCTCTCTGTCTCATATGACCCCCCCCCCCAGGTTTCTTCCAGTCTGTTTCTCTTTCTCCCTCTCAATCTCTCTTTCATGACACCTATCCCAGACGTCCCTCAACCTATTTCTCTCTCTGATATAGCTCCCCCAGTCATCACCCAGTGCGTGTGTGCCTCTTTGATATCCCCACTCCCAGCCATCACCTAGTGTCTCTCTCTCTCATAGGAGTGGAGGAGTGGCCTAGTGGTTGGGGCAAGGTACTTCAAGCCAGAAGGTCGGGGGTTCAAATCCCACTAGAGGACAGCAACCTTGGGCTGGAAGGAATGGGTTTTCTAGTCCCACAGGTGCTCCTTGTGGTCTTGGGCAAGTCACTTAAGCCTCCATAGCCCATGTTCCCTGTAAAATAGTTATTTCCAAGTTATAATGCCCTGTTCAATGTAATTTCAGTTTGTTCAATGTAAACTGCACTGATGCAGAATAGCACAGTATATAAGAGAATGTAAATAAATAGGCTCCAACCAGTGTTTCTCTCTCTCATAACCCCCAGCCATCACCCAATGTCTTTCGTGCTCTCTCTCTTATAGCCCTCCCAGCAATCACCCAGTGTCTCTTTCTCTGTTGTTGCCACCCCACCATAATTCAGTGTCTCTCTCACTCATTACCCCCCCCCCCCCACCCATCAGCTGGTTTCTGTCTCTCTCTCATTGGCCCCCCTGTAGCTGCTCGCCTGTCCCACAGCTGGGCCCAATTGGCTCACTGTGCCAACCATGCCATCCTCCTGAGGCTGCCGCCCTGTCTGGGTGCACGGTTTGCACAGTGGGTTGTGCTGACCCTGGAGGGATGCAATAGCCCATCTTAAAGAACAAAACACTCAACAAAAGTGATCCTGCGTCTTATCGACCGATCTCGAGCATATCATTCCTTGCTAAAACAATTGAAAAGGCAGTTCAGCAGCAGCTGCAAGATCACATTGACAATAGGAAAGCCTTAGATATGCATCAATACGGGTTTCGTCAGCACCACGGAGTAGAAACCCTACTGCTAGCACTCCTTGACAACCTCCTCAGGGGTCTCGAGAACAAAAATGATATGTTTATACTGATATTTATTGACATCTCAGCTGCATTTGATACAGTACATCACGGCACCCTCTTAAACCGTCTAGCATCCATAGGTATAACAGGGACCCCTCTAAAGTGGTTTGCATCATACATATCCAATAGGATGCAACAAGTCCAATTCAACGACGATAAAGCCGATGCCTTCCCCCAGACCCAGGGGATCCCCCAAGGGTCCGCCTTATCATCGCTCCTATTCAACCTGTATATAAAACCAATCTGCGAGATCTTTCAGAAGTGCAACATCAATTACCACATCTATGCCGACGATGTAATGCTGTACACGCACCTTGACATAACACAACCGGATTTCACTCCACTGGAAGAATGCCTTGACATGCTACAAACGTGGCTTCAACAAAACAACATGTCAATAAACCACAAGAAAACAGAGGTCATGTTTATCTCCAAGAAAACCAATTTCATCCCGCCCACCACAGTCGCCCTCAACAAAAACATATATCATACGAAACATGCAATAAAGTATTTAGGGGTCCTACTAGACAGCAACCTTAAGATGGATAAACACCTCCGAACAATTAACCGAGCCATTTTTTACAAATTGAAAGTTCTTCAACCACTTCGCAATATCCTTGAGAAATCTGACTTCAGGACTGTTGAACAAGCGCTAATCATTCCTCACCTAGACTACTGCAACGCCATTCTACAAGGGCTTCCGAAGAACACCCTAAATATCTTGCAAATGGCTCAAAATGTTGCAGCGAGAGTCATCATGGAAAAAAGCGTCACAGATCACATAACACCAGTGCTAATGGAACTGCATTGGCTCCCAGTAGCCGCCCGCATCATCTTCAAACTACTCATAACAACGTTTAAGCTCATTCACAACATTGCACCCTCCTACCTCGACAACCTAATCACTATGCAACCGCACAACAGGAACAGAAGAACCATAAATCTCAACACTCTCTGTGTCCCAATCAGCATAAGATCTGTCAAAGCAGAAACAAGCAATAGAGCATTCACATACACAGCGCCAATCCACTGGAACCAACTCCCACACGAGTTACGACTGACAAATGACTTGAGTGAATTCAGAAGGAAACTCAAAACCCACCTATTTCAGGCTCGCTACAACCCGACCTAAGTGTGACACCTTACCTCAATGAGTTCTCTTTTGCCTACCATGATGGCTTTCGGAATACACTCAGCATATGGATTACCAGTATGTAATCTTGTATATATGTATATTTTATGCCCCTCCCACGCACCTACAATCAAATGTATTTTTAGATTTGTGAACCCCGATTCAATGTACAAAGTATCTAATCACTATTTCCTGTGTTATGTAAATCATTGCGCAATCAAAATGTGTATATTAAAAATCACTGTATTGTACGATACATTATGATTCTGTAAAGTAAACCGCTGCTGATCGTAGGAAGCAGCGGTATACAAATGTTTACTAAATAAATAAATAAATAAATAAACTGAACTTGGCCTCTTTGCCCATCCTTCTCTTAGCAAAAACCAGCACAATCATACTCATCGCACTGTACTGGCCTCGTTACAGCTGGTTTTCTATTCTCAAAAAACTGTCAATTCCCTCACTGTGCAAGCTTCAGATCTTTCCCACATTGATAACGCAATAAAGGCTCCATTCTGCATTCCAATCTCAATTCATTAGCTCTAGCAGTATGGAAACTGAGTAGTGCTTAGTGACCTCTTTCACAATGAGGACATATTGGTAGCAGCATCCAGAAGTCATTCCTAAGGGTTTTCAGTATGGTATATGACAAACAGACAAAACCTATTCAGTACTCGTACTGCAGTACTCGTATCATCTTTATCTTAGACTTCTCCAAAAATTCCCTCTATCAGAGTTCATCTTAGTGCGCTTTTAACCTACCATGTCTTCTTAGACAAGACTGCAGACTGCTCTCCGAAGAATCTTATCTGAAAGATTCTCAGTGAACTTCAAGCCTTAAGTACCTATGAACCTTATATTGAGTGTCATCATAATGAGGTACAGTAATACTCCGCACTCAGCCTAAATTCCAACCAAAGGTAATCATGCTCTTTCATCTCCGTGAAGAAACAGTGCTACCTATGATTTATCCTAAACTGTCCAAGCGTCCATAACAGAAGTCCTTATAGATGCTAGACTGTAGCTCTCGCTCACTATCTGAAAAGAACAGAATCCATGAGACGATGTATAGAGCTCTTTGTCTCTTTTGATCCCAAATGACTTGGCATTCCAGCCGCAAAATGGACCCTCGCTAATTTGCTAGCAGTCTGTTTCCATTTCTGTAATGAGAAAAGTGCGGCTTCTCTAGCCAGTTCATTCAAGCCTCGTCAGATCAGAGCCATTTTGACGTGTTTCACTGCAGAGTAACTGCAAAGTCTGCAAAGTAGCTACCTAGTCTTCGTTCACGCTTTCACTTCACATTAGTGCCTGGACCAGTCAACAGACACAGAAAGTGCTTTCAGTCAAGCAATACCGAGCAACCTGTCTTTTTGAACTGTGCAATTCTCATGTTTATTTGATTAGGCCACTCCCCACAATAGACAGAAAATCTATGCAGCTGAGTAGCCCTGGGATTGGGAATCACCCACTTGTGTGCCTGACTACATCCTTCTTGTTGGCAGAAAAACTTAAGTTGCTTATCTATAGAAGTGTTTTCTATAAACAGCAAGGTTAATCAGGCACACAGTTCCTCCCACCTCTGTGAGAGCTGCAGTCCTTCTTGAGCTATGGAGCTGAGGGACAGAGAGCACTGCGCATGGGAAGGACCATGTGTGCTCAGAAGTTTACACTGGTGGGAGCATCCCAGCACCATCAGATGACATAACCCACCTTTGTGCCTGCTTAATCCTGCTGTCCTTTGGAAAACACCTGATGTAGGTAAGCAACTTAGCTTTACTGTCTTCTCCATGTGACTGTTTGCAGTCTGTGTGCAGAACTACCAAGGGTGGCCCAGCCCAAAAAATGAGATTCACCTCTCCAGTTCTTGAGATTGAAGGCCAGTGAGTGAGGTTCTCATTGCGCGCTTGCGATATACATTTTGAAAGATCTGCAGGTTGTATTGCTTTGAAAATGAAAGGAGCGCCACAAAATGATGATATTTGACTTTCTATGGTTTTATATTAGCTAGTAATTTTTCACTCCTTTCATCAAGAACACAACTTAGGACATTTCCCTATAGAACTCATCATATAGTGGAGTGGAGTGGAGGAGTGGCCTAGTGGTTGGGACAAGGTACTTAAGGTCGGGGGTTCAAATCCCACTAGAGGACAGCAACCTTGGGCCGGAAGGACTGGGGTTTCTAGTCCCACAGGTGCTCCTTGTGGTCTTGGGCAAGCCACTTAACCCTCCATAGCCCATGTTCCCTGTAAAATAGTTATCTCCAAGTTATAATGCCCTGTTCAATGTAATTTCAGTTTGTTCAATGTAAACCGCACTGATGCAGAATAGTGCGGTATATAAGAGAATATAATAAATAAAATAAATAAATATAAACAAAAAGTATGACAGTAACAACAACATAAACCTTAAGTACCAGGCAAAAACCCTAGAAAAGTCAGTCTGGATAGAACAAATCTACCCTTCCATAACAGCACCAATGAGGACCTACCTAAAAAAAAAGCAGCACAGTAAATAAATCAGTACCACCTATTGAGAAAATTAAACAAGCAGGATTACCACAGATCCCTACGCAGACACTCAATGCTATGAGAATACCTGGTCTTAGTCACACATTCTAAACACAGAGACCTTCATCAAGAACAGAACAAATCAGCACAAACTTACAACAGAAATATGTAAACAAAAATCAAACTGAAATCCCAAGAAACCAGACTCTGCATGCAGTGCAACACGAGAGAAATAAAAACTGCAATGCATTTACTCTGTACTGCACCAAATATTAAAATAAAAGATGATTATAAATTCCAAAAACTGACATATTCCGTTGTTTAAATTAAAAATAAAAAATGTTTCTGCCTTTGTTGTTTGGCCATTTTATATTTCTAATCATTGTTGATCCCAGTCTCTCTGGATTTTGCTTTCCTCTGTCTTCTCTTAACTTTCCCTCCAGAGTCTCCAGTCCCTTTACCCACTTCTCTCTTCACCTGTCTTCTTAATTTCATCCTCTATATCAATCTCGACATTGATAGTTTCCTTTTGGCTTTCTTCCATTTGTTTTTCTGTTTCTCTATCCAGTCAGATTTCATTCTTTCTTACAATCCAGTCTTCAATCTTCTTTTTACTGCATCTACACACAACTGTCCATCTCTTTTCTCACCCTGGCCCTCCCATTCCCCAGTCTACCCTCGTTTCCCAGCATCTCATCTCTTTTCCTCTCCTTCCAGCATCTCCTCACTCTCTTCCCCTTCATTTAATATCTCCTCTCTCTCCCTATCTCCGTGGTTATCTCCCAGCTGTTTTCCTACTTACCTCATAGCCCCTAAGGATCCTTGTCCCCCCTTCTATGCCCAACGTCTTCCCTCTACATTCCTATTCTACCTCCCCCATGTCCAGTATCCACCTTTGTGTCTGTCCCCCTCCTATGTCCAATAAATCCCCTCTGTATCCTCCTCCCCCCTGCATCCAGCATCTGCCCCATTACCCTGTTCCCCACTCCCACGCATTTAGCATTCCCTATCTGTATCTCCGTAACCTCTTCTTTGTTCCTAATCCTCACATGCCAGCATCTTCTGTCACCTTTCCCCTCATGTTCATCATCTGATTCCCCCCTCTCGTGTTCCTGTTCGCCCATGTCTAACAACTCCCCCGTCACCCTACTTCCTCTCTGTTTAGCATTCCCTCTCCCCACTCATGTCCAACATCACCTTTTAATTGTATCCTTATTCTTCCTCCCTCTCGACTCTGAATATTCTCTTTCACTCTCCCATGTTCACTGTTTCCACCCTCCCCCCATCAAGCCACTATCTGGCTTCCTCGCCCCACCATGTCCCACCTCTGCAGTGGCAATACGTTAAATACAGATAGACCCTGAAGCAATTCTAAGCAGGTCACTCAGGGCTCTGCCGAATTCACTAGAATCAGATAAAACATCCGGGCCCCATATTCAGCAGTGGCAGGTCTGCTAACCATGTTAATACCTTCCAATATTGGGCCACATCTTCATTTGCAATCCTAAACATCAATCATTGATCACCACACTATGCCAATCCCTCCTTTGCTATCTCACTTGCCCATTATTCATCTCCCAGTTTCTCCTTTGTGTCTGTTATGTGTGTTATGTCTTGATATGCCTGTATATAGCCATGAATTGCACTACATGTGTGTCTGTATGTCAGTTGCTCTACTTCTTTGCCTGCCGGTTTTATACCTGTAAATTATCAGCTCTTGGCTTACCTCACTGGTGTATACTGAACTTCATATGTAGTAATGTAGGATATTTCACCAAGAGATCGATATGCTTTCATTTGGAGTGGGTTATGTCCAAAACCTCTTTAAAGTGGAAGATGTATAGTAAGTGACTTCTAGATGTGAAGTGGCATTTTAGAAAGGACATCCAAATGAAATCTGGGGCATCCAGGGACAAACATTCATAACAATGTCAGGGACATTTACGTGTTGGCTCGATATTGGAAATATGGATGTCCCTGAAATTGATGACTGCATCTGCAGCCATATAGACATCCTCACTAGAAAAACTGGGGTTGAGGACATCTATCCTATGCCGTACGCAAGCTATTTTGCATCAAGAAGTGTGCATCAGCGTGCCGACTGAAAGTAAGTGTGCTAGTTTCCCTGTAGTTTTCGTATCCATCGAAAATAGAGGGGGTATTAGAATATCTTCTTTTCTCCATGGACAAGCAGGAAGAGAGTCCTCAGGTATGGGTGGCATCATCTGATAGAGCCCGGCATGGGAGCATTCATAACTCCTTCTAGAAGCTTTTGGAAGCTGCACCGTGCATGCGTGCATCTTCTCTCCTGCTACCACAGCGCCGTCTTATACTCGGTCTGTTTTTTTCTTTGGAGTCCCTCAGACATGTTTCTGAAGCACTTGTGAGTAAATACTTTTCTCCATGATTTTGTCGGGTTTTCACTCACTTTTTCACTCATTCTTCTACCTGCCATCATGGTATCTCCAGGAACAAGCAGGAATGTAGTCTTCACATGGGTATCGTCGGTACCGACGGAGTCTGCACGGGAACGCTCCCCAGCGTCCAATTAGAAAGCTTTTGGGAGCATCCCACAGCGCCTGCATGCTGCCTTCCTGCCTTTCCCAACTGCCTCTCTCCAGTTCTTCGTTTTCCGCGGAGCCAGCAGGTCATCGTTCCTGTCACCGCAGAAAATTATTCTATTCTCCTTCTTTTTTGTGGTCGCGTCTGCCTTCTCTCGACGCCATACCGGTACTGCTGGTTCTTTCTTTCTTTAAAAAAAAAAAAAATATATGGTATTTTTTTCAAAACTTTTCTTCCTCAGGTGCACACGCCATTTTGGGCCTTAAGTCCAAAATTTCCTCCATTATGGAAAAACCCACCTCGGGTTTCAAAAAGTGCACCAAGTGTGGCGGTACCATCTCCGTCACCGACACCCATGAGTGGTGTCTTAAATGTTTAGGTCCTGACGACTCCATTTCAGAGTGTATGGCTTGTGCCATGATGTCCAAGAGGGGTCGACAAAACCAAGCTGCTAAGCTCAGCACCCTTTTTCCCTCCGATGCAGCCTCTGTGGCATCGACGTCTTCCAGGGCTTCGTCTTCCTCCCATGGATCTCAGGTAACTAAACATAAGTCTGGCCGGTCCTCAAAGGGTAGATCTCCTTCCAAGCATCGATGCCTCTGGCGTTGCCCTTGAGGGTTCTGTACCGGCAAAATTGCCCCAGCGGGAGACTTCGGCTTCCAAAGCATTATCGGGCCTCCAGGATGTTCTCAAGGCCTAAACCTCGGCAGAACTACTGGTACCATGCTCTGGGGTACCGGCTGCTTTCCCCGGTACCGATACCCAGGCATCGGCAGTGTCAATAGACCAGAGGTTCCTGGCTATTGAACGCAGTCTGGTGGCTCTCCTTGCGGCATCGACACCCTCGGAACCGCGTCAGACAGTTCAACCGGTACCGGCACCGACTCCGGCACCGGTATCCGTACCGGTACCGATGCCATCGGCATCGACATCGGAGTCTGCTTTGCCGGCACCCAGTCATGCTATGCCTTCCTTTACCGATACGCCAGTACCGATTCCCCCCGATACCGACTTCGGTCGGTACGGGTATCGTGCTCTACAAGAGCATCCGGACAGAAGGTACTTTGAATCCTCGGAGGAGTCTGAGGATTCTGACAGCTCTGTCGGTACCAGAATACTTCTCCCGGAGGAGTCTTCCTCTCCTAAACGTAGGATGTCTCCTCCAGAAGATATTTCCTTTCAGGATTTTATCAGGGAGGTGGCTCGAGGTCTTTCCATTACTGTGGCTCCCGAAACAGAGCCCAGGGCAAAAGAGTTGGAGATTCTACAATATCCCAAAGTTCCTAAGGAAGCAGCTACTTTGCCTATCCATGAGATCTTACATGATCTCATGCTAAGAATGTGGGAAACACCTCTTACCACCTCTCCTTACTCTCGTAGACTGGATACCATGTATTGAGTCCCTCCTTGTCCTGGTTTCCAGAAGACTCAGCTTCCTCACCACTCCATTGTAGTGGAATCAGCTATGAGAAGGATCAAGAGTGCAAAGAGGCATGCCTCTAATCCTCCAGGACGTGAGTGTAGAACTTTGGATGCCTTTGGACGTCGTACCTTCCAGGCTTCCATGCTTTCTGCCAGGATCAGTTCCTATATTTTATATATGGGAATATTCCTTAAGGAAGTCACAGGAGATTTGGAGATTTTAAGCCCTCTCCTTCCTGATGATTTTCTCACACTGGCTAAACATGCCCAGGATGTTTCTAAGTTTGTCAATCGTGCAGCTTTTGACTGTTTTGAGTGCATAAGCAGAACCTCTGCCATTGCCATAGGTGCACGTAGAATTGCCTGGCTCCAGGCATCTGATTTGGAGCTCTGGGTGCAGGACAAACTGGGCAATATCCCTTGTACAGGTGAAAATCTATTCGGCAAAAATTGGCAAGAGAAAGCCAATGAGTTGGATGCTGACAACTCTACTTTGGATAGATTATCCAAAGCCACAGCTGATCCTGCAAGAAAGAAATCTTTCAAGAAACCATTCTCCTCCAAAAAGAAGAGGTTTTATCCCTCTTATACCCAGCAGGGACGTTCTGCAGGTCAGCCTGCCCGAAAGGGTCAGCAACCACCTAAACAAAGGAAAGCAAGGACTGCTAAGCCTCAACCGTCGCAGCAGTCTCAGCCTCCACAAGGCCTTTGACTTCCATCTAGAGAACATAGCCTTCCTGGCCCTCAATGGACCAGAGCCTTCCACCATTCCAGGAAGGTTGTGTCACTTTGCCCCCAGATGGAGGCAGATAACAGCAGAAGATTGGACTCTCTCCATTATAAAAGAGCGGTACAGGCTTCACTTTCTTGGCTTGCCCCCTCCCACAATGGTAAGACAGTTCAATTCTCAGACCTCTCTCAACAACCTGTTAAATCAAGAGGTCACTATGCTTCTTGCCCAAGGGGCAATAGAAGAAGTACCCATCCCTCAACAGGGTACAGGGTTTTACTCCCCCTATTTCCTTATCCCGAAGAAATCAGGGGGAGGCAGACCTATTTTAGACCTCAGAGAATTGAACAAATTCCTGTTCAAAGAGAAAATCAAGATGCTTTCTCTGGGAACTCTGCTGCCATACCTTCAGAGTCAGGATTGGCTTTGTTCTCTAGATCTCAAGGATGCGTACACTCATGTTCTCATCCATCCAACTCACAAAAGATTCCTTCAGTTCCTTTTTCAGGGAAAGCACTACCAATACAGGGTGCTTCCTTTTGGCCTGGCCTCAGCACCAAGGGTGTTTACGAAATGCATGGCTGTGGTAGCAGCATTTCTTTGCACTCTAGGAATATTCGTCTTCCCCTACTTAAGACGACTGGCTCATTCGAGCCCCATCAGAGTCAGAGGCCAGGATTTCTCTATCTTGCACAATGCATATCCTTCAGTATTTGGGTCTGGTCATAAACATCCCAAAATCCAGCCTAACTCCCACTCAGTCTCTAGGGTTCATAGGAGCTTTGCTGGATACCACAAAAGCAAGGGCCTATCTTCCACAGCCCTGTTGCATTCGCATTGTGCAGTTAGCCTCCCAGGCAGTGTTGAAAACTCATCTCACTGCTCAGGAAATGTTACAATTACTAGGCCACATGGCATCCACCGTGCATGTGGTCCCCTATGCTCGCCTCCATATGAGAGCAGCCCAATGGACTCTATCAACTCAATGGGCCCAGGCATCAGGCTGCTTATCAGACAAAATAGCAAACACAAGTCGCCTTATTTTGTCTCTCCAATGGTGGCAATCAACCCAAAACCTGTTGGTAGGGTGCCCTTTCCAGCAGCCCCTACCCCAGGTCACTCTAACAACAGATGCCTCTCAGTTGGGTTGGGGAGCTCACCTGCAAGATCTCTCTACCCAAGGCACCTGGACTCCACAGGAGACGCACTTACATATCAATCTCCTGGAACTCAGAGCAATCTTCTTTGCTCTTCGAGTGTTCCATGCCCAGCTAAGCTGCAAGACAGTCCTAATTCAAACGGACAATCAAGTTGCTATGTTCTATCAGAACAAGCAGGGAGGAACAGGCTCTCTGTCGCTTTGCAACGAAGCTTTGCAACTTTGAGCCCTCGCCAGAGAGCATCAGATTCATCTCCTTGCGGTATATCTACCAGGCATTCAAAACTCTTGGGCAGACAGACTCAGTCGAGTTCTGCTCCCACACGAATGGTCTCTCCATGCAGACCAGGTAACAAAAATTTTTCAAATTTGTGGAACCCCAGACATAGACCTCTTTGCAAGTCCACTAAATGCCAAACTTCCCCGGTTCTGTTCCAGAATTCCAGCTCAGGGTTGTCAGGCCAGGGATGCTTTCCTCCTCCATTGGGGTCAGGACTTCCTATATGCTTTTCCACCCATTCCCCTAATTCCCAAAACCCTATTCAAGCTTCAGAGAGACAGAGGCCATATGATTCTCATAGCTCCACATTGGCCACGGCAAGTGTGGTACCCTCTGCTCCTACATCTCTCTCAAGCTCCATCTCTGGATCTCGGATCTGCTCCAGATCTCCTGTCTCAGGAGGACGGGATGTTGTGGCATCCAAATCCCCACGCTCTGCATCTCAGGGCCTGGTTGCTGAGAGCCTAGACCTAAATGGTCTTAAGCTTTCTCAACAAGTAAGAGATGTCCTTTGTGCTTCCAGGAAACCTTCCACAAGACGCTCTTATGCTTTCAAGTGGAAAAGGTTTTCCATATGGTGTTCGCAGAAGGGTCTTGACCCCCTTGCAATACCTCTGGAATCATTACTGGAGTATCTCATGCATTTATCTAATGCAGGACTTAAGACTAACTCAGTAAGAGTCCATTTAAGTGCTATTTCAGCTTCTTTAAAGCTCTTAAATGGGCAGCCTATTTCCTCTCATCCTCTCATAGTGAGATTTTATGAGGGGCCTTCTTCTAATTAAGCCTCCCATTAGGCCACCACCAGTGGCATGGGACCTGAATCTGGTTCTTGGCCAGCTTATGAAGCTGCCTTTTGAACCTTTAGCTACTACTTCCTTGAAATTCCTTTCCTGGAAAGTTATCTTTCTTATTGCAATCACATCTGCACGTTGCATCAGTGAATTGCAAGCATTGGTTGCTGATCCTTCTTATACGAGGTTCCATCATGATAAGGTAGTCCTTAGGACTCATCCACACTTTATGCCAAAGGTGGTCTCACCTTTTCATTTGAACCAAGCAGTTTATTTGCCTGTATTTTTTCGAAGGCCTCATGCTTCAAATGCAGAAAGGAATCTTCATACGTTGGACTGTAAAAGAGCACTCGCCTTTTACTTGCAAAGAACACAGCAACATAGAAAGTCCTCTCAACTCTTTGTTGCTTTTGATCCTTCCCATTTGGGACTTTTAGTCTCCAAGAGAACATTGTCCAACTGGATTGCACAATGTATTTCCTTTACTTATCAGAGTAAGAACCTTTCTCTGGAAGGCCATGTGAGGGCCATGGCAACCTCAATGGCTCATCTACACTCTGTGTCTATTGACGACATCTGTCGAGCAGCTACTTAGGCCTCGGTTCATACCTTCACAGCCCATTACTGCTTGGACAAGGACTACCGCCGGGATACCTTGTTTGGTCAGGCTGTTCTACAACACCTGTTCCATACTTAGTCAACTCCTGCCCACCATTCCCGGTAGGATGCCAGAGATCCATGGGGGGAAGTGGAGCCCTTTCACAAGGGCACACAACTTCTGGGGTCTCTCCCTGGCATCTGTAGCTAGGGAGTCCCCATATGTGAAGACTACATTCCTGCTTGTTCCTGGAGATAGCATAGTTACTCACCTGTAACAGGTGACCTCCGGGAACAGCAGGAATTTAGTCTTCACAACCCACCCACCTCCCCTAGGAGTTGTATCTCTCTTTTCTTTCCTTTCCCTCTCTCTCTCTCTCTTTGTCTCAGCTTTAAAACTCAACTGGAGAGAGGCAGTTGGGAAAGGCGGGAAGGCAGCACACAGGCACTGTGGGATGCTCCCAAAAGCTTTCTAATTGGACCTTGGTGAGCGTTCCCGCGCAGGCTCCATCGGTACCGACGATACCCATATGTGAAGACTAAATTCCTGCTGTCTCCGGAGATCACCTGTTACAGGTGAGTAACTATGCTTTCTCTGCTTCATCCCTTTAGTTCCTCCTTAGTTTAGTGTTTTCAGTCATTTAAAGTTTCCTTTATTTTCCGCAGTGCCTCAGCCTGCTTAGGTTTTGGTGCTTTGGCCGCAATTTACTTTAGTATTTTTTTTTTCTGTCTCAAAATCAAGTTGTTTGATTTTGCTGTGGCTATTATTCCAGATGACATGTTCCAGAAACTTGTTAATGGTGTTAAGAAATGTTCTAGATGCTCGAGGACCATTATGGATTCTCATAGTTGGTGTCTCCGTGCTTGGGACTCGATCATGAGCCCTCTTCTTGTAAATTGTGTTTGCAGATGACAAAAAGAGGGCTGAAGGACTGAAAATAAATCAGTGCAATATCCTTTTTGGCAATCTAAGTTCTATCCATCAGCATCAGAGGCATTGGTCGCTATGGCTATAAAGGCTTCACCGGATGCTGATGATGCATCGACATTGAGGAGCCCTCGAGCACTCTAAGAGCTGAGCATTGGCAGGGTGCCAATGTATCAACCATCTCTCGATGTTCACCTGAAGATGAAGAAGAATTTATCTTTGTCTTTATTGACACTGAAGGGAATGGACATTGGACATTGAGCCGAGGCCTTGGTGCATCAATGTCAACATTGAGAGCATAATAGTTCACAGGAGCACCCCTCTAAGTTGCCCCAAAGGGAGGAGAACTCAACCTCCAGATCATCAAAGGGGCAACGTCAGTCTACAAATAGTTAAAACTATTCTACAATAACCTCTCTCAGATTTCAGGAACATTGGCCAATGTTACTGTTGGAGCCTTTGGAGATCGCAAACTTACAGAGACATTTTCTGAAGGCTGTCAAGACTAGGATTGCGATGCCATTCTCCATGCAGCACCTCAGAACCTAGATGAAGTCCGCACTGGCACTAACAATCATCCAACCAATCTTTAAGAAGCACAAAGTGTCTGTGGGAAAGGCATTGGCATCGGGTCATCAAAGGCCCTGACACTGGAGCCTGCCCAGCCGATATCACTTTCTGGTACATCGAGTCCGATATGGTCCCAGTTTATAAGAAGTCATCAATGTTCCCGGAGGAGCTCCAGATCTCCATAGGGCAGGAGAATCATCCAGGTCAAGACTCAGAAGGCTCTCAGAGTCTGAATCAGAAGGCTGGTTCACAGTAGAGGAGTCTAAGGTCTGTCAGAGAATACATCTCCAAAACTCCCTTCTGACCTCTCTCCTCCTCATGAGAGATGAAAGTTTCTTTCTGAGGACATGACATTCCAAGATTTATACGGGATATGGCTAAGGCCATACCATTTTCTTTGGAGACTGAGGATGACTTGCACATCCCTCAGTATTCCTCCACCCCCAAGGAAGTTGTGACAGTGCCAGTGCACCTCATACTTCAGAAAGTACAGATGAGAATGTGGGAGACCTCCCCCCCCCCATACTACCCATCATTAGAAAGCTCAGCTCTATGTACAGAGTTCAAAATGCTCTTAAATTTGAGAAGTCCCAGCTTCTTCACCACTCAATGGTTGTCTCTGACCTCAAACAATCCAAAAATTCCAAAACTCACTCCTCAGCTCAGACATTGGATTCTTTTGGGAGGAGAATTTTTCAGAGTTTCATGTTTGCGGCCTGCATGGTCTCTTATAGGCTCTTCATGGGCATATTTTTGAAGGGCATCATGATGATATGTTCACTCTTTCCCTAGTGAAACACAACTAAGACTGCTTGAAGTTCATAGTCTGGGCAGTCTATGATCTCTTTGATATGGTATGAATAGTTTCTGAAGCATTTATTGGTGCTTGGAGACTTGCCTGGCTCTGGGTCTCAGATCATCAACAGTTTGTGCAGGACAAGCTTGCTGACGTACTTTGCCATGGAGAGAATCTCTTTGGTAATAAAGTTGAGTAGAAGGCTGGCTTTATAGAAAAGCAGCACATCATTCTTCTGAACCTATAAAGGTGCATGTCTGAGCCAAACTCCTACTGCAAGAGGTACCAAGGTGGCAGCCAGAGAAAGACCTACTGATCTCAAAGATGCAAGTATTCCTCTGTTTCTCATTATTCACAGCCCAAACAGATTCCTCAAGTTCAACTGAAGTGAGAGCAATCTCAGAAGACCTAGCTTGCTCTTCAGCCAAAAGCTGGGGCAGGGTTTTGACTGATTCCGGCAGGACATAGCCTCTCTTCCTGTAGTCTCAGCAGAAGAGTCTCCTGTAGGAGCGAGACTCACTTTTTTTTGCCCAAAGATGGCCCCCTTCTATCCTCCAACACTTGGATTTTACAAATTATCCAAAGGGGCTACAAACTGCATCTATTTGACCTCCCTCCAAATTACCTACCGAGAAGTCAGTCCCTAAACCCTCAGCATCAGGATCTGCTTCTGCGAGATGTTATCTCCCTTCAGAAGGATCTAGCAATTAAGCTTGTGCCACCAGGGCAAGAAGGGTGGGGATCTTATTAGAGGTAATTCTTGGTCGCCAAGGAAATGGGGATTCTGTCCCATCCTAGACCTAAGAGATCTGAACAAATATCTGGTCAAAGAAAAATTCAGAATGATTTCTCTAGGCACTTTGCTATTTTATCTTCAAAAAGGAGATTGACTATGTGCTCTGGATCTCAAGGATGCATATTCCCATATACAGATACATTATAGTCACAGGAAGTATCTTAGATTTGTAGTAGGGTGACAACACTTCCAGTATTGCATCTTGCCTTTTGACTTGCGTTAGCACCTCGCATAATCACCAAATGCATTGCTATCATAGTAATATTTCTATGCAAACTGGAAGTGCATGTCTTCCTCTACCTTAACAATTGGTTGATCAAGAATATCACTCCAGAAGGAGTTTTGGAATCAACATAAATCACCATTCTGGTGATGGAACTACTAGGGGTTGTGGTCCAATTATCCCAAATCTCACCTTTCTACCACCCAGTGATTGGAATTCATCAGAGTTCTGCTTGACACGACTCAGCAGAGAGCTTTTCTCTCACACAACAGACTGTCCAGGCTGACAGTGATAGTGTGGGAGACTCAAATGAGTCAGCAGATATTAGCTCATGCCATGTTAATATTACTAGTCCACATGGCATCAATGGTTAATGTAACATCCTTGGCACATCAATATGAGGCAAATTAAGTGGACTCTGAGTATTCAGTGGTCACAAGCAACAGAGAACTTCAGAGATGTTCTGATTATTCATGACAATCTGAAGAAAGGTCTTCCCTTTCAAAATTTCCCTCCACAGAAACTGCTGATGACAGTTGTGTCCAAGCTAGAATGGGGACTCATCTCAATGGATTCCACACCCAGGGAGCTTGGTTTCTCCAAGAAAGTCTCCATCAGATAAACTTCTTGGAAATAGAGCAATAGCGAGCATTCTAAGGACTTTCAAAGATTGTTCTGATTCATACCAACAATTTGGTTGGACAACCAATTAGATGGTGCTGTTCTGCATCAAAAAGCAGAGAGGAATGGGATCATACCTCCTGTTTTGGAAAATGGTCAGGTTGTGCAATTTTGCCATCTTCCATGGGATGGAGTTGAGAGCCACTTACTTGCGCGATGAGCAAAATTCTCTGGCAGACAGACTGAGCCAAGTCCTCCAACCTCACGATTGGACCCTGGACAGGGATATAGTGCCATGCATTTTTCAATAGTGGGGTACCCTCTCAATAGACTTATTTGCAACCCCTCAAAATGCTCAGGTGGATCAGTTCTTCTCTAGAGTGGGGACATACAACAAACTAAACTGGTGTCACCAATGACCTTTGTCCTCCAGATGGGCCTCAACGAGAGTCTTATTCTTTTAAATGGAAAGAGGTTTGATGTAGATGCTTTCATCTGCCCCACACAAACATTGCTTGAGTACCTTCTACACCTCTCAGAGTCTGGTCTCAGGTCCAACTCCTTAAGGGTTGACCTCAGTTCAATTGGTGCGATTATAAAAGGCCTCTAGCCACCAAAAGTAGGTCTACTGTTTCCCAGGTTGGGCTATTTCTTATCCCCTTTTTTGTTCAAGGTAGCCTGTAGCTATGGAGATGACTTTTTTCCTGCTTGTCCACAAAGAAAAGGTACAGTGGTGTGCAAAAGTCTGGAATCACTTGTGAGTTTTGCGTTTTTCATACTTTCTAACGGTTTTTTAAATTTTACGTTAGCTCAGCATATTCATCTTTTTACCACATTAAGAGGGATACATTTGGCTATTAGAGTTGACATTTTTTGCATTCCTTGCTTCCAATTTAAATACTTTACAGACACTGGGAGATAACTACTGCGATTTTTGTGGATCCTGCGTCAAAATTGGATCGAGATTATCCAATATGCACACGTTATTTCTGACCAATCAGAGGCTGGTTTCACTAACCAATCACAATGCAGCTATAAAAACACGTGGAATTTTTGAATATTATACGCTTTCTGGATCGACCATGAAGATGACTCGGACCCTGACGTTGGAGGAGCGTGTTTGTGTGTCCTTTATGAGCGAGGAAGGATTTTCAACCCGTCAGAAAGCCAGGAAAGTTGGCTGCAGTCAGAGTGCTGTTGTTAAGATTGTACAGAAGAAGAAAAAAATGGGTTCATTGGTGGACAAGCCTCGTTCAGGTCATCCACGTGCATCAACATCACGCCAGGACCACGCATTATGACGCATTTCACTAATCGCAAGTTGACCTCTCCTCAGCTAGTTCGAGAGTGGTCAGACGAGTGAAGTCAGTGTCAGCTGATCAACAGTTCGTCACCGGTGCCTGCAGTTTGGTCTCTGGGGCTGCAAAACACGGAATAAGCCACTGATGACTGACATACAAAGGCGCAACCGGATCGTGTGGGCGAGAAAGCACTCAACCTGGTCGACTGAAATGTGGGAAAAGGTGCTATTCAGCAATGAAAGCACCTTCTGCCTGTTTGGTAACCAGGCCCACACCTATGTGAGGAGATTTCATGGAGAGGAATTCAAGCCTGAGTGTCTCAACCTCACTGTGATGCATCCTTTGAAGGTCTTGGTCTGGGGCTGCATGGCTGCCAGTGGCATTGGACGTCTTCACATCGTCGTTGGAATGGTCAATGGGGCCAAGTACATCACCATACTGCAAAAGTGCATGGTTCCATCAGCACACCAGCTGTTTCCTGGCAAGCTCTTGTTCCAAGATGACAATGCACCCTGCCATCGCTCCAGACAGCTGATCAGCTGGAAGCAGCAGAACAACATCAAGTCAACGGACTGGCCTGCCCAGTCTCCAGATCTGAATCCAATAGAGAACCTGTGGCACAAGGTGGCCTTGGAAATATCTAAAAGGCATCCGACATCAAAGCGTGAGCTGATTGAGTCACTCATTGCAGCTTGGAATCGCATTGTCACCAATGAACACCTTATCAGACTGGTTCATTCAATGCCAACAAAGTGCAGTCAGGTGATCAAGAACAAAGGGTGGTCCATCAAATACTGAGCCATCACTGACACATAAAAATGGCCTTTTTCAAGGCCACATACATTAATTTGAAGGAAACCTGGCATGCGTCCATAATATCTTAAAGCATACTTACAATGATATATCGTTAGCCAACGATATACATTATGCGATTTTCACAGAAAATCTATCAACAGGACAACTATGGGGAATAAATTCAGAAACTAAGGGCCAAACCAATACTAAAAGTTGACCCTAATAGCCAAATCTATCACTTATCATGAGATACACAGAAAAAGCCACTGGGAAGAAAAAGAAATTAAGATATAAGGTCACGAAGTTGAAAAACGCCAAATTTACAAGTGATTCCAGACTTTTGCACACCACTGTAGTTACTCACCTGCAGCAGGTGTTCTTCTTGGACAGCAGGAAAAGTCTTCACAACTCTCCTACCTCCTCTAGGAGTTTAATTCTTACATAAGAACACAAGATATACCATACTGGGTCAGACCAAGGTCCATCAAGCCCAGTATTCTGTTTCCAACAGTGGCCAATCTAGGTCACAAGTACCTAGCAGTTTCCCCAAAAGACACAGGTTCCACAAAGCTTGTAATGGGTCAAGCAGTGATATCCTGGGTCACTTTTAATAATGGTTTATGGACCTTTCCTTCAGGAACTTGTCCAAACCATTTTTAAACCCAGCTACGCTAACAGCTTTTATTACATCCTCCGGTAACAAATTCCAGAGTTTGATTACACGTTGAGTGAAAAAATATTTTCTCTTAGTCTGAAATAGTTTACCCTGTAGCTTCATTGCATGTCCCCTAGTCTTTCTATATTCTGATGATGTAAACAATCGATCTACGTTTACCTGTTCCATTCCATTCATTAATTTATAGACCTCTATCATATCTCCCCTCAGCCGTCTCTTTTCCAGGTTAAAGAGCCCTAACCTTTTTAGCCTTTCTTCATAGGAGTATCCTTCCATCCCCTTTACCATTTTGGTGGCTCTTCTCTGAACCTTTTCTAATAACGCTATATCCTTTTTTTAAGATACAGTGACCAGAATTGCACACAATATTCAAGGTGCGGTCTCACTATGGAATGATATAGAGGCATTATAATATCTTTTGTTTTATTTTCCATTCCTTTCCTTATGATACCTAGCATTCTATTTGCTCTCTTGGCTGCTGCTGCACACTGGGCCGAGGGTTTTAACATGATATCCACGATGACACCTAAATCTTTTTCCCGGGTGATGCTTCCTAATGTGGAACCTTGCATTGTGTAACCATAGTTTGGGTTGTTCTTCCCTAGGTGCATAACTTTGCACTTGTCCACATTAAATTTCATCTGCCATTTGGATGCCCAGTCTTTCAATTTATCAAGATCCTTTTGCAATTTTCCACAATCCTCATGGGTTTTAACAACTTTAATTAGTTTTGTGTCATCTGCAAAGTTGATAACTTCACTCATTATTCCCTTTTCCCGGTCATTTATGAATATGTCAAAAAGCAGAAGGCCCAGCACAGATCCCTGAGTTACTCCACTATTCACCTTTCTCCATTGTCTCAGCTCTTTAATTACACTGAGTGTAAGGGCCCAGTGACAGGAAGGCATGTGCATTCATGGTGCAGCTTCCAAAAGCTTCTAGAAGGAGCCGGGAATGCTCCCACGCGGTCTGCATCAGATGACATCACCAATACCTTAGGGCTTTTCTTGCTATCCATGGAGAACATCTGTTACAGGTGAGTAACTACATTCTCTATGCATTCCAGGTATTTGGATAGCATAATGAAAGCATGTCCAATGCCATTTCATGCCCCGGGGCAGGTATAAAGTTGGATGGGCTTAGGACATCCAGGGCATTTCTGAAATCGGGCATGGACGTCCAAGTATTTTGAAACACCATAGACATGCCTACACCATGCCCCTGTTCAGCCTTGAATGTCCTCATGCCAGGGACGTCCTTAGAACCACTTTATAAAAGGGCTCTTTGGACATTTCCATGCTTTGGACATCTGTTTGCCCATTTTCAGACATCCAAAGAATGAATAGGTCTTCTAAAATAACCCCTTAGTTTCTATTAACATTTTACACTGTAATTTTACACTGTGATCAATAGGCATGTATGAGATCTCGGTATTTTCTCAAATCACAGCCCCGAATAAGGCATAATGGGGACAATATCTTCTCTAGGACGTTTGTTAGAGTCGACGAGTAGCTTACTGGTTACAGCACTGGATGGGAAGCTGGGATTCAAATCTCACTGCTGCTCCTTGTGAACCTGGGCAAATTGCTTAACTTCTGTACCTGAATGCAACTCGCCTTGATCTAGTACTGAAAAAATGTGAGATATCTATATCCCTACTGGCAGTGCCTTGTGGGATAAGAAATGCATATGGTACCTCCTTTTTAATGAGAAGGACTTGGGTGAAACTTCTCTGGCTGACTTCTCAGCCTCAGGGCCGGCCTGTCAATTGTGCAAGAATGTTGTTCGCACAGTGCCCCGCGCAAACTTCATTCGCACACAATGGATGGCTTCAGAGGTGAGCCGGAGAAGCCATGTGAGGCCCCGGCTCAGCTCTGTACAGCCACCAGCATGAAAAGCGCCATTTTTCCCTCACCCTGGCGGCTGTGTTACTGTGACGCGCGCAAGTGCCAGGGCATGCCTTTTAACCTTTCCCAGCATTCAGTGCGCTTCACAGTAACACAGCCACCAACATAAGGGAAAATGGCACTTTTCACACTGGCGGCTGTGCAGAGGTGAGCCAGGGCCTCACGCGGGCTTTTCCGGCTCACCTCTGAAGCAGTTTAGATAGGCATGGGGCTCTTCAGGGTGGGGGGTGTCTAGGATTGGACAGAAAATGGCCGATGGGGTGTTAGGATTGGAAATGGGCTGATGGGGGGAAGGGCTTGGACTTGAACTGGGCTGATAGGGGCTAGAATAGGACTGGAAATAGACTGATGTGGAGTATGAGAGAATTGGACTAGTAGGGAGCGGATGCTGGATGGGGCTGGAACTAGAAGGAAGCTGATGTTGGGGGAAGACTAGATGGGGACTGAGGATGGAAGGGTGAAATTTGAGTGGATGAAAAAGAAATAAAAAAAGAAATGGAGGAAGAAGCAAAAGGGGAAAGATCAGTATGTTAAAGGAGATGTAGAGAGAGAGAATGAGAAAATACTAGAAGAGAGAAGAAAGGACAAATGGACAGCAGACAATGGAGAGTTAGCTGAAGACAAAAAAGAAACCAGAAGAAAGTGGCTGGAGCAATTGCAACTGAAAAATAAAATGCCCAAACACCACAAGGTAGAAAAATACTTTTTTATTTTGAATTTATTAACTGTAATATGTC
This sequence comes from Ichthyophis bannanicus, assembly GCA_033557465.1. NCBI lineage: Eukaryota > Metazoa > Chordata > Amphibia > Gymnophiona > Ichthyophiidae > Ichthyophis > Ichthyophis bannanicus. The sequence continues at coordinate 809,474,103 of CM066036.1, forward strand.
AGCTCTGGGAAATGTGCATTGCTTATATCTCTGCGTTTTTGTTTAGTACAAAAGGAAATTAATTTATAGCTTTATTTCTCCAGTGTTGTATGCTCCAACTTTGGCCTTTGGCGTTCCCAGTTTAATTATTATCTTCCTATTTCTAAATTATGATCCCTTGTTCTTTGTTTGGTGACGGTCTGTGTTCTGCATGTGTAACTGAGCTGAGATATTCTGTTTATGTAGTTTCTATTTGACAGTGCCTCTTGCTCTCTTTCCCCTGTAGGAGATGTATTGGTATTCTCTGAGATGTATTGGTTTAATATTTGCAGTGTTGCCTTTTGATAGGTAGGGTTTGGTGCTTTGTGAATCCTGGTAGTGTTATTACGATACGGCGGGTTTGCTATGGGTTCTAAATGGGCAGTGTTTATAGTACTTCCTAATGTGCCTGGCGGTTGGCACTAGAGTATAGTAATGTAGAAATCTGGTAGTCTTCCTTATCCATACACTCATTAAGAGGCATGTTTACTAAAAGTTAGTGCACGTTAACATTATGCAAATATTTATGCAAATGAGTCTTCGCACATGGCCGGGCACCCCCATTGGGCCACCCCTGTCCGGCCTACAGTATTTCCAGCTTTTCTTAAACACTTTATCTATTTGTATTTATCTCAGGCCTTTCCAGTAGTAGGCTAAAGCTAATTACATTCAGGTAGAATAGGTACTTCCCCGACCCTGGAGGGATTGTAGTCTACCTGATGCAATGGCCTGCTAAGTGACTTGCCCAAGGCCACATGGAATATCAGTGGTATTTGAATTTATTTATTTATTTTATTTAACAATTTTTCTATACCGCCTTATCTTAAAATCAAGGCAGTTTACAAAGAACTTCAATTTACAGAGAACTTCTAAAAGTAACAATTAACACTTGTTCCAATACATAGCAACTTCCTTAGCAAACCTAGGGGGGGGGGGGGGGAGAACTGGGAATGATAAATTATAACTTCTGACCCTCTGAAATAAAATGTCACCTTTTGATTCACTCTTGCCACTTAAAATCTTTTCACTGATTCTCCCAGGTATTTATCTTTTCTATTTATTGTCTAGTCTGTAATTTTCACAGAACAGAGGCTGTCTGTTATTTTATTTATTTATTTATTTATTTAGCATTTCTTATATACCGCCTTTCATGATATCAAGGCGGGTTACATTGAACAGTGGTCCCTCTCCTTCTGTGGCTCCTTCCTTTTCTGGCTCTCCTGTACCCTTGGTCTCCACCTTTCGATACCTTGGTGTGCACTTTGACTCCGACTTGTCTTTTCATTCCCATATTTCTCACGTTACTAAATCATCTTTCTTCTTTCTTCGTCAAATTCGCTCTATTCGTCCTTTTCTCTCCCCCTCAGCTTTGGTCATCCTGGTTTTGGCTTTAGTTATGTCTCGGGTTGACTTTGCCAACTCCCTTCTTATCGGTCTCCCAAAATCTCAACTTACCCGACTCCGGCGGATTCAGAACACTGCTGCACGCTTGGTCACATGCTCTTCTCCCTGGGATCACATAACTCCTTTACTCTTCCACCTCCACTGGCTGCCTATCCCTTTCAGGGCTACTTTCAAGATTCTGATTCTGACCCATAAAGCCTTCCATACTAGCACTCCCCAATACTTAACGGATCTCCTCTTTTTCCATTCTCCCATACACACTCCCCGTTCTTTCCATCTCAACCGCCTCACCCTCCCACCACCCTCTCGCGCTCACCTGCAGTCTACCCGCTCCTCTGCCTTCTTTTTTTGCCGCTCCCGCCCTCTGGAACGCTCTTCCCCCCTCCCTCCGCCTCGAACCACAGTTCAATAATTTCAAACAACAGTTAAAAACCCACCTGTTCTCCTTAGCCTTCGACGTTCCCTCTCCTTTTGTCTGATTAACTCTTCTCCCTCCTTTTTGTTTTTTCCTGGCCTATCCCCTATCTATGTGTTGTCCTGTCTTCTTGATCTTTTAGCTGTTCTGTCAAACATTGTAAATTCCTTTTCCTTTTCGTTGGCCTCGGCCTTCTTTTATTGAATTTTAATTGTACACCGCTTTGGTTCTAGTGAAAGGCGGTTTTTATCAAGTTTAATAAACATAAACATAAAACAGGGCATTATAACTTGGACAGAACTATTTTACAGGGAACATCTGTACAACACTGCATACACCTGGTAGCAATTATTAATAGTGTAATGATCAATGTATATGCAGAACACTTTTGTGTAGTGAGCAATGTGTATGACAGTAGTAAGATCTGAAATATGACCATATTCCAGGGTAGAGGTGTTTAGACAATTTGAGGAGTGGTGAAGGGATATACTTTACATTTGTGGTAGAGCAGGGGTTCTCAAATCTTTACCCCCACCCCCACCCCAGCCAGTCAGATTTTGAAAACACCACAATGAATATACATGAAATAGATTTGCATTCACTGCCTCTATTGCGTGCAGATTTATCTCACACATATTCATTGCAGGGTCTTGAAAATCTGACTGGCTGGGGATCTCCTAGGACAGGTTTGGAAACCACTATGGTAGAGAAAACTAGGAGAACGATTCTTGATGGAAGGGGAGGTACCAACAACCCGAGCCAATCCTGGGGGAGATGATATCGGATGACCATAAGATGAAGAGAGCGACAGGGTGATGGGAAAGGTCAGTGGAATACCTCAGTGTATAGAGAGAGAGGTGTAACCAATAAACAAAATGGAGTTGGTAATTCTTCCCTAAGTTTCATCTGAAACGCTGTGTCTAGATCTTGAGGCTGTATCTTCAGAAGGATGTAGACGGGTTAGAAGCAGTCCAGAGGAGGGTCAGGTATTGACTATAAGCCTAATGAGGTAAGACCTTCAGGGACTAGAATATATGAAACCTGAAAGGGGAAATAGGGTAAATGTCAAAGACGTTAACAATGCCTTAGAAGCAAACTTTTTTATAGTAGAAAAGAGGTTCTGAAACAAGGGGTCAGGCCATCAGACTGGATGGGATGAACTCTAGAGTAAGAAACAGAAGCAATCTCCATGCATGTAGAGGAAGCATAAACGGTTTTGGACCTTAAAAAGCCCAGAGCCAGGTGCAGAGTCTGTAGCAGACAGGAAATGACGGTGAAGCTGATACTGCAGTAGAATTAGAAAAGGGCAGAGACTGGATGGACCTGACAGTCTTAATGTACCATCGATTCTGTGTTTCTATGAGTAAGGTAACGTTGGGAACCTGTGTTACAAAAATAGAAGGAAATGTCTCTTCTCCCATGTGCGCCACATGGAAATAGCGAACTCTCGGGGTACGCTGGAGGCTTTTTGCACGGACAGGGTGCTGCTGGTGCGCAGATCTGGAGACTGCTGGGATAGACGTCCAGACCTTAGCTCTGCCACTTACTGCCTGTATTCTCCTCTTCACTGTTTGAAAGCTGTCATGGTTCTCCTCCCTGTAGTTTATTTAGTGTCTGTTTCTGAAGTGCTGTCAGCCTAGTGCTATAGAAATCCAATGCATTGTTATTAGTGTGAAAGAAGACAGATTGGATGTAGATCCTCTTACCTCTGCCAGCCCAAACACTGCTTGTACTGACTTCACTCTGGACTGGGAATTTGCTCTTGATTGCGCTGTTACATGAGGGCGGGGAGGGGATAGATTGCACTCTGAATCTCAGTACAGGGTCCTTGAACTGTGTGTTTCCCATCTCTTTGTTGATGTTGCCTAGTGATGCCTGGTGCTACTAATCTAATTAATGCCGTACGTGTCTTGAAAGCCTGTATTTAATTTCATTTAACAGCTTCATTCTTACTTGGGGACTAAGCGGGAGATGCCTGGCTCTTGGTGTCTGGGCAGCTTAACAGGAAACCACTGATGTCACGAGGGCCCGTCCTGCCAGCCCCTTCCAGCCCTTGCACCGATTGGTTCATGTGATATAGCTTCTGATTGCAGAAGAGAGTTGAAGGGTCAACCCCGCTGAGCTGGCCTTTGTTGCTGTGCCTCCTAAGAGCCCTGTGAAAGCTAGCTAAGGAGGAGAGGCCAGGGGTCAAGGTCTGGGAACATCCTTGGCATCCCAGCTGCAAACAGCGGGAATCCATTAGAGCCCCTAGGTGTAGGAAGATGTGGAGTGACACTTTAACCAAACAACTCCTTTCTAATTCTCCAGGGCAAACTTTAAAAGCCAAAGGCTTTTAATAGAACCCCACTGTCTGAGACACCTTTTTTTTGGCTTGATAATACTTTTAAAAGGAGACCCCAGGAAGCAGAGCGTGTTTAGTGTGCTGTAAAAGTACTGTTGCATTCTCGTTGGCATCAAATTTACGAGAATTGTTCCTTTGCTCTCTGAAGCACATTCCGTGATGAACGTTTTTGTGTTTATCTCAGGGAACATAATCTTCAAATGGATTAGTTGTGCACATTTGAGTAGCAAGTCAAAATAAAGTTCACTGAGACAAAAATCAAATCTCTTTGGTCTATTTCCTGGACGTTATCTAGTATGTTAAAAAAAAAACAATGAAAACATAATTGTTTGCTCTCTCTCCTTGCTCACCCAAAATAAGATCAGGTCGTTGGGGGAAGGGGGACATGAATGTCTCCAGATGGGTTAATTTGACAGGAATGAACTTCGCCCCTATTCCAGAGTATGCTGTAGATGATTTCAGTCTTTCAGATATGTGGCTAATACTCAACAATTGCATTGCGCCGGAGAGAGCGGCCTCCTGGAGTTCAGAAGGTGTAATATGCACAGAGAGCAGATAGCAGAGCTTTTTGGCTGGATCTACCAGACACCTTGATGGTTTAATGTTTACACACTGATGACCAGACTGTTCACCAGATTTCCTTGATCAGCCTTGTCCGTGCAAAACATAGCCATGTCAGAAGGCATCTTTCGGGATAGAATGCCCCTTAAGTTATAAGCTTCTTTTGAAATGAACAGTTTAATATAATTATAATTTCCAACCCAGATCCAACTCTCTGAACCTTTTAACCCCCTGACTTTGCCTAGATTAAACAGGAAATAACCACGTAATCCTGTTCCAGCCACAAGGAATTCCAAACAAAAGGCACAGCAGCCAAAAATGCCCTTTTCTTAATTTCCACGTTCTTCTTCTGCTTTACCGTAGGGATGACAACATGATCCCGCTGACTGGAGCGTAAAGCTCTCCTCAGTTCATATCGCCTAAATTTATCCTGAAGACAAACTGGGCCAAGTCCATGCAAAATCTTAAATTCTGCCATAGACACCTTATACTGAATGCAGCTTCTCACTAGCAACCAATGCAAAAGTTCAATAAAGCGGTAACAGAAGTTCACCTCGGCACACCCAAGATCCTCCTCACTGCAGCATCGGGTACAGATTGCAGCCTGGCAGGAGCCGTTTGGGGAGACACAAGTAAAGCCTTTTACAGTAATAAAGAAGGACTAATATATATGATATAGCCACCATCTGAAATAACTTCTTTTCAAATAGAAGACTCATTTTTTTCACAAGCTTCAACTTAAAAATACATTAACCACATAAGAAATCTGAATTTCCATATTGAAAGTCGACTCTAACATAATCCCAAGGCTCTTAGTCTTGAGCACTAAAGGACATTCCCCAGAAGTCAGCCTTAAGGAAGGGCTACTAACCCTAGGAACATCATTACCAATCCATGATACTTCAGTCGTTTGAGTATTCAACAACAGATTGCTGATTATTACTTAATAACCAATCTTCTTCAAACCCTCATCCAACTGCTGCATCCTAAACCTCTTATCCCCCTCAATGGGAAAAACCAGCTGTATGTCGTCAGCATAAACAAAACAATGAAATCCTAAATGACGACACAATATACACAGGGGCTGTAAATATAAATTAAACAAGAGTGGAGATAATATTGTAGGGATCAGACATCGTCTGGCCACTTTGAACCACATCAGATCTACCTTGAATGAAAGATTCTATCCACTGAAGAGCCTTCAATCAAATGCACAGCAAAACTACAATGCTGAATTAAAATTTCCCAGTCAAGCATGTCAAAAGCCGCTGATAAATCGAACAGTAAGAGCACCACTTCACTCCCAACATTCCTTTAACACAGCTCTTCACCTTGCACAGCCAGCAAAACAAACTCAGTCCCATGACGTGGATGAAAACCAGCCTGGGCCAAAATCCAAGATCCGATTATCTTCTACAAAAGAATTTGATTTCACAAAAGCTACCTTCTCAAGCACCCTCAACAAGAAATGCAGATTAGATATCGGTCTATAATTAGAACACTGCAACGGGTCAAAATCCTCCTCCTTAAAGGGTTTACGCCTGTGAATGGACACTTATGCTTCCATTGTTGGTGGTCATCACCATGCTGTAAGCTCACGCATCAATCCTAGTGCGTGCACTTTCGGTTTGTGTGTGTGTGTACAGGGGCGGAGCTTAGATTGAGCGTGGGCGGTATTAGTAAGGTATACTGCTTAGGGTCCGTCATACTTGCCCAAGGGAACCCAAAGATTCACATCATTTGACAGCTGACGGAACCATAGGGCATCCTGTCCATAGGGCGTCCTGTGCATTTCTTTAACCTGGACTGTAGCATGGCAGCTTCCAGTGGGAAAGTTGTTCCCTTTTATAAAGTTACAATTTAAAGAAAACCCACAGCATAAGCGAGTCAGAATGTGTTTAGACTGCATGTCTCTTGAGATTCCTATAACTGAATTATAGGGCTTATGTTTACTTTTTGCATTCAAGTCTTGCTTTGCCATTATAGTCCCTAGATCTGAAGGGCTCTTGAGGCTTGTATAATTTAATTCGGGGAAGCTTTCATCCCATATGAGAAGAATTTGTCATGCTCCTCCCTTGAATTCAGATATGAGTTTAAATCTCTTCTCTCTCTTCTCATGTTATTAATCCAGGTTACCAGACTCAGTTTTGCCGACGTTTGCTTGAATCCTAAGGAACGACTGTAGCAGCGTGCTTGCTTGTATTGGATGCCCGTTTTGTGGACCAGTAACATGGGAATTTGTACCACACATGGTGCATAGCTGTTGCCACCCTGACGTCAAACCATCAGAAGATTCTCATCTATTCCTGGTTTTTCTCTTTTCTAATCTGATGTATTTAGCAAGACAGAAAGCACCAGGCTTTATTGGCTCGGGTTTGAGAAAACCAGGACGGAACGTCATTTTGTGATGACATGTCATCAGGGTGGCAAGTCAAGGCTATTCCATGTTCGGAGCGAAATCTTCAGCATAACCATCTGCAGCCAGTCTCTTAGGCCTCGATGCACTAAGTAGTTCATTAGGAGACTTTACCAAGCGTTGGCACACAGTGCTTTATTGCGTGCACTAAAACGTCTTCTCCTGAAGCAGTAAACTAATATCTAGCAAATTGCAGCAGCATTAAAAAGTGTGTGTTGATAGAAAAAACAGCACAGACCCCCACAGTAATATGCAGCCGTTTGGTGCATCGCACATAAAATAGCTCTTTTCCTGTAAGTGTGTCAGCAGGGATTGGCTCACACACTGATAGGAGACATTAAAAAAAAAAAAGAGGCTGGCCAGACTGCCTGCCCACCGTCCTTTACCCACACACCATGAATCCAAAATTCCCTGCTGGCCCAGTGTGCCTCAAAACACCTTCCCTCAATCCTCTCTACTGGTTCCTCCCCCCAAATTCCCACGGCATTCCCCCTGGGGCTGTCTGGTCCAGTCCACCAGTAGAGAGGGCGCCCTGGACTCTCTTCCTGGATCAATTATACTTACCTGGTCAGGGATGCATCCAGTGGTGTCGCTCTTCATACCATGATCTTAAAAAATTATTATTATTAAAACTTCCTATTTCGCTTAAGGCTGAGAAGCATCTGAGCAGTGTACAATGACTAAAATATGGAAAGGAACATCAATTAAAACATAAAAGAGAGACTGGTGACATATGACCCCCAGGTGTGTGTTGGGATGCACTGCTGAACAACAGAGTGTTTTCCTTATTTGACAGACTGACCCCTAGCTGTATGTCCTGATGCTCTGCTAGCTGGTGCTGGGAGCAGGGGCGAGTGGGCATTGCTCTTGCCTTCTAACATTAGAGGTAGGAGTAGGGGGTCAGGGCTCCACTTGGGCCACCAAAATTCTTTTGTGGCTTCAGGGGAGCGATTGGGCAGTGCAAATGGAGCACTTGAGTCACGAGGGAGCTCTTCAGGGGTGGGGGATTCTCCACAGGTCCAGGGGTAGCTAGGACAGAGTCTTTTGCCATCTTCCTTTCAGAGTGAGCCCTCTGGTGCTGGTTGATGCCAGGTCTTTGCTGTCCAAACTGAGGACTCAAGGTGAGAATTAGGAACCACAAGAAATCCAAGGAGAAGGAATTGCAAAATTTAGTAGTCAGGGCTGGTGCAGGGATTGGAGGCACTCTAGGTGGGCCCTCCATCCTGCCACCCCCATGGCCCCTCCCCACACCCATGGCCACTGCTGCCACCCCTCTCAAGGGCCTGCAGCAGCATCAGTGGCCCCAAAACCTGATGAAGCGTGTACTAACACTCCAGTGCTGCTTCCAGTTTCAGAGGGGGATGGAAACGGCACATTGTGAGCAGGAGAAAACCTTGATGCAGCGCTGCGGTGTTAGTAAGCGCTGCGTTGTGGTTTGAGGGCTATTGCCACCACTGTAGGAAGAGGGAGTGGCAGCTCCGACAATGGGCTCCCTCTGAGGGTTGACACCCCAGGCGACTGCCCAGTTTGCCTGTTGGTAGTGCTGGCCCTGTTTGTAGTTCTTATGGATGGGCAGACTGGATAGGGTGTGTGGTGTTTTCTATGTTTCTATGAGCCTGGAATCATGAGCACAGGACATTCACCAAAGTAGCGCAAGGCAGGAGAAAAGCCAAGCCTCAAGCAGATGTAGAGCAGGATCTAGGAGCATCCAACAGGGTGGGTCAGGATCCGAGGTGCAGCAAGGCGCAACGGACAAGATGATACCAAGGTGCTCCTAGTTGAAACGTTTGACTCTTCTGCTTCTGAGTTCCATGTTTCTTTGAGGCTTATGGTTAGAGAGTGTTAATTTGAATGTGATTATGTGATGATCAGATCAGAGCGTTGGGGGACATATAATATTTTGCTCTAGCATTGACCTGGGGGCAAAAACAAGGTCCGGTGTTGTTCCCTGTTGACGTGTAGGTGTTTGCAGCAACTGTTTGTGGTGCAACGACTCCATGGCTCTGAGAAACGATTTTGCTTCCATGGTGGTCGCTGAGTTAAGGTTGAAATCCCAAGGGTTATCAGAGGTCTGTTAGGGATCGTGGATGTGCACACTGCTTTGAGCACAGAAGAGTTGGTCGGATTTAGCTTTGGGTGCTCTATATGTCAGGCAGATTGCAATGTGCTTGTTTGCTATGGTGATAATGTTGCACTCAGCTGTACTGGTTGCTGAGATGGTATTAAACTTGTGCTGACTTTTTGCCAGTGCTAGTACTCTACCTTCTCCCCTGTGTTTTTGTGGGCCGTTGAATGCAGTGTATGTGGTGGGGTGATCTCATTCAGTAGGGCATGTTTCTGTAATGCACATTATGTCTGTCTGGTGATCTTGTAAATAATCTGTGATGATGTTTGTTTGGCTTATTGACTGACCTCATGTTGATAAGTGCGCAGCTTGCTGGTGTGGTCCGTATGGGGTTGATATGGCCGGTATTTGTATGGAGTGGGATGTGATTGAGTCTTTGCATGTTTCTGTTTGGAGTCTCATGCCATGGAGCACGATGTCTTCTATTTGTTTGTTAGTATGGGTATTCTTAGGTTGGAGGTTTGTATTTGTGTGGCCCCTATGTAAGATGAGAAACAGTAGTAGTCTCAGGAAGGTAGTGGTGGCTTTTAGATTCATGTTGCTCTTCACTTTTGTGCTTGTCCTCTGTGAATATTTCTATTGAGTGCCGGTGATATGAGTGCTGCCGTGGTGGGTGGCAAAAGTCAAAGGGCAGCAGATTCAACACTCTTACCTCCTGCTTCTGTTTACCTCTGTGGAGCAGGCTTTCTGTTGCACGGCTAGGTGAATCACTTCAATTGGCTGGCACTCCGATGCGTTCACTGTAGCGTGCCTTTAAGCTTTCTATGAGGTCATCGCTTATGAATGCCAAGTTTCGACAGTCTGGCAGGCTGCGGGGTGGATCCCAGGGGGATCGGAGTGCATAGCAGCAGCACTATCAGTGACAGCGGGTCTTTTTTTATTATTTATTTATTTAACATTTTTTTTTGTATACTGCTTTTCAATTTATCAAAGCGGTTCACAGAGAACAGAACATTATTACAAGGAACGGTAGTAGAACTATTTACATTTAACTGTTTACAACTCTATAACTATGTACAAACCTTTAGTTGAGGGAGACGGTTCTGTGATGAATTCAATCCTGTGGTTGTGTATCTCATATGCTGTTCTAGTGTTTGTTGAAGAGGTAGGCTTTTAGATATTTTCTGAAGTCAGCGATGTCTGTGATCTCTCTTAGGTTGAGTGGGAGTGAGTTCTATAGTGGTGGTGAATAGTATTCAGATGCTCTGTGGAGTACTCTTTGTGTGGAGTTAGGTGATATGGAAGCTATTGATAGGGTGTTTTGGTGGAGCTTCCTCCTTGAGCGTGTGTTTGGTACTTTTCTGATTATCTCATTTAAATATTTAGTGCACTGATTATTAAATATCTTGAATGTCATCATTAAGGCCTTATATTCAATTCTGGATCTGATGGGTAGCCAGTGGAGGTCTTTTAAGGCGGGGGTGATGGGCTCGTGTTTCTTTGATCCTGTAATCAATCTGGCGGTTGTATTTTGTGCCAGTTGCAGAGACTGAGTTGTGCTATTGGGTAGGCCTGGAGTATCATGTTGCTGTAGTCTAGCTACGGGGTGATTATTGCCTGGCAAACGGTTCTGAAGTGACTCTGTTCCAATATGGGTCGTAGGTTCTGTAGGATCTTGATTTTGTAATAGACCTTGGAGGTGGTTTTGGTCCAGGTGTATTCCCAGATATTTTACATCGTTCTTGATTGGGATTGGGCAGCTTCCAATTAGTATATTATTTGGGGGGATAAATGAAACATCTCTTGTGATCATGAGGGCTTTAGATTTCTTGTAGTTGATTGTTAAATTTTTCTGTGTTAGCCATTCAGTTGCTTCTGTGATGCATGTGGAGATGGGTGAGAAGTCCGGGGTGGTGGTGTCTATTGAGGAGTATATCATGATGTCATCTGCGTATAGATGATACTGCATGTTGTGGTTTTGTATGATCTTGCAGACTGGTTGAATGCATATGTTGAAGAGTAAGGCGGATAAGACTGAGCCTTGAGGTAGGCCTTGATGTAGAATGAATAGTCTTGATTTGCTGTTCATTGTCTTAAGTGCTCGCTTCATTGATTGATTGATTACTGGATATCTTTGGCGGTGTTGTAGGCAATTGTAACAGTAGAAGGTTTGTGGAAGCACAGCAAGGCATGCACTTACGTCCTCGATATTTCTTTGCTACCAAGGCTCCAGTTGCAGGCAGGGGACGTTAGCAGAGTACTGTTTGTCTTTAGGGTTCTGTCATCTGTGGTTGCTCTCAATGCTGGTTGTAGCCACAGGATGAGTGCTCCTAGATGGTCCCCGCCTAAGGGCCATGCCAACAGGCCCTCTGGCGAGGCTCTCAGGCATGGGCCCGGCCAATTAGGCTGAGGAACAGCAACTCACTGGACTTTAAATTAAAGGCGCACTCAGGCATGGGCCCGCGAGTATGCCTGAGTGCGCCTTTAATTTAAAGTCCAGTGAGTTGCTGTTCCTCAGCCTAATTGGCCGTGTCGGGGGGGGGGAGCAGGGAGGGGCTGCCTGCTTGCTCCCTTCTGATGCCACCAATCGGGTGGTGTGGAGAGAGGCTGGCACCTGAGCATGCCTTCAATTTAAAGTAGATAACATGAGGGATCTAGCTAAGCTCAAAGAATGGTCAAGAATTTTGTAGCTGAGATTTAATGCTAAAAAAATTCAGGGTCATGCATTTGGGCTGAAAAATTCCAAGAGAGTGATTCAGTATAGGGTGTGAAGTACTTCTGTCCATAAAAGAAGAGCGGGACCTGGGGGTGATTGTTTCTGATGATCTGAAGGAGGCTAAACAGGTAGAAAAGACGATGGCAAAAGCCAGAAGGATGCTCAGGTGCATAGGGAGATGAATGGCCAGCAGGAATGTAAACCGGAACTCCATGGGGTGTTACCCTACTTTACCTGAATGTTATAAGTGTCATTGTGGCTGGGTTACCTCAGGTAAGCCACCAATGGGAACTTCCAGCTTACAGAGAAAATATTTTTTTTTCTCAGTCCACTTTACAACTTCTTAAACCTTAAATTCAAATCAGAACTTACCAAAGGAGTGAGAACCAAGGAACCACTTGAACAAGTTTAACTTTTGTAAAAAAAAATCTGATTTTAATTTTTTAAAAAATAGTGCCAATTCAATTTTTGTAAATAAACAATAACAAGTAGTCAAGTATTTTCCTGTGAACAATTCTTACAATGCTTCTATTCAACAGTGGTACAATTTGCCTCTTTCAAAAACCACGCAGGTTGAGAGGTTCCAGTTATAGTGGATAATAAGACGCAGGCAGCATCATTTATATTTTGAGATACGAGTTTTTGTAATCCCCTGAGGAAACTTGAAAAAGTGAAACGCAGAGGAGGCGCCAAGGAGAGGCGTTGGGATATAAGCTAAGCACATTGCTGAAACGAGTTAACAGCATGGGATATAAGCTAAGCACATTTTTCTGAACTATGTCCACAGCAGTGGGTCATAAGCTTAGCATATTTTTGATATACTCTGTCTCAGTATAAGTATAGACGCGGTTTGAGAAAGATCATTGATGCGAATGGGCACAAAAGTTGGACAAATTGAAGTCTAAAAATAAGTGCCATTAAATCTGAGACCTTTCACAAGACGATATATAAGAAACTGGTTAGTTCTGATTAAAGAGAGTTAGATCACAAAAATAAGTTTGTTAGAGCTTATTCAGACTCTGAAGATATGAATTGAGTGAATATACGTTATATCACTCAGAGTAATAGGCCATTTCTGGTTCTTTCAAAAACAGGCAAGTATTAGTTAACCACTTTAAAGCTTGATTTTCTTTACTCCTTAGTAGAAGAAAAGTTCAGTTCTATCATTGTAACTTTGTAAGAATTGGTAAAGACACCTTTACTTCAAAAAATTCAACTACTAGTAGTGCACCAGTGTTTTGCCAAAAAGAAATAGTCACTGTGGTGTGTCAGTCACTTATCTCAAATCTTCTTTCCAGGTCTTGCTGCTTTCTTCACATTGGGTGCCTTAGGATCCCCTCTGCTCCAGTGATGTGCAGCTGCAGTTAGGATACCTACTACCTTTCTTTAAAAAATCTATAAAAGAAGCTATCTCCCTAGCTGTGTGTGTAGTAATTAGAAAGTGTTCCTATTTCTGTTACTAGTGAGATTTCCTGTCTTTCCCTCCCACAGAACCCTTTGTGCAAAAATCAGTTTTTCTTTAGGTATGTGCCAGAGTCAATCCTTACCACTGCCAATTAGTTCAGGAAAACTATACCAATTGCCAATAAATGTAATTCTTTAAATAAAGCAATGTTTTTTTTTCTTTCTTCAAAAACACATTCAATTCTTCACTCTTTTAAACATATATGTCTCTTCTTCACTGAAACAGGTAAACTGTATCAGTATTGAACAATTCCTGTGAGCGATACTTAGTTTTAAAACAAATCACTACATTGGGAGTTTTATACCTTCAACTTTACATTTCCTTCAATGCTTGAAGGACTCCAGTGCTATAGAAAGCAAATCTAACACTGTTGAACTTTTATTCAAAACAGTCCTCAAAAATTAAACTCTCTCTCAAAAAAATCACTTCAAATCCTCATTCAGCTTGGTTTTAAAACTGCTTGACTGAGTTACAGAGCTTCTTCAGTCGTATTCCTGTCACCAAGGGAAAAGTTTCCACATTTAATTTTCCATTTTCTCTCCAGCATTTATTCCATCTTCTTACACATTCCTCTTGTAAATAATTCTCAATTATTACAGTTCTGATATCAATTAAATTTTTTTCCAGATTTTCCATACAGACACTTTCTCTGGTATGTCTTAATCCCTCAGTACTCTTCCCAATCAGTAACTGAAGTTCTTGCACAAGGATTCTATCCTCTCTGTAAAAGTGTTCTTACACCCATCTCTCTCTAGAAACAACCCCTTCCTACCTTCGTTTCAACTCACACAGCATACTTTCAATGCTCTAAAGCCCCTAGCAAAACTTTGCACACAAAGATAATTTAACAGGTCATTTTCTTTAAAGTTTGCTTAATATCTGTTTTATTTACTTAACAGGGTCATGCTTTTTATCTCCTTACCTCCTGTGAGCTCTCCCCCTGCTTGCCCCAGACTCAGTTGCTTCTTGCCCTGCTTTTTGTATTTACCCCTTTAACATGGTATTGAAACTGCAGTCGGATTCCCTATACATTCATATGTACATATGCCCACACATATTCCTTCAGAATCAGTAGAGATTTATTTATTTGGCATGTTTCCTTATTTGACATTTCATTGAACTAGCCAGCCTTTCATTTTAAATGTTTATTTCCTTATTTGAGATTTTACTGACCCTTCTCGGTTATTTTAAATGTGGCTGTCAGCAGGTACTCTTAACTTTTTTCTCTGACATTACATGAAGAAAGAGGTGATATTGCCTCTGTATCAGTCTTTGGTGAGACCTAATTTGGAGTATTGTGTGCAATTCTGGAGACCACACTTTCAAAAGGATATAAATAGGATGGAGTCTATGCAGAGGGTGGCTACCAAAATAGTCAGTGGACTTCGTCATAAGGCATATGGGGACAGATTTAAAGATTTCAATATGTATACTTTAGAGGAAAAGTGAGAGAGAGGAGAAACAAGAGATATGTTTAAATACTTCCATGGCATAAATGCACAGGAGAAGAGCCTCTTTCAATTGAAAGAAAGCTCTGCAATGAGGAGTCATAGGATAAGAGTGATAGACTCCGGAGTAATATGCAGAAATATTTCTTTATGGAAAGTGTGGTAGATATGTGGAACAGTCTCCCAGTGGAGGAAGTAGAGACCAGGGCAGTATCTGAATTCAAGAAAGCATGGGGCCAACACGGAATATCTCTAAAGGAATAAAAGGGGCTATAGTGGTTGGCATGGAAATGCAGACTAGATAGGCCACATAGATAGAAACATGACAGCAGAAAAAGACTAAGCTCCGACAAAGAGGCCTAGTCAGAGCAGAGTTTATATACAGATCCCAGACAAGCATAAGATGGCTTCGGAAAGGAAGTAGTTGGTAGCGTATAGCTAAGGCTAAGTTTGCCAATGAGATGAGTGGAAACCATTGACACTTGCTGACTCACATTGCATCAGAGTGGGCGGGCATTTGCAGTCCTTACAAGCGTGGCATCGCAAGGACCCATGCTTTTTTTTGTGGAATGTTAGAAGTCTGAGACCCATCGTCACTGGTGGCATAGGAGATAGCAAGCAGATGGATATGGGATGGGGGAGTGGATAGCAGAGGATGGGCATAGTGTAGGGGTCATGGTGGAAGAAAGGCATATGCTAGACAGGGAATGGAGGGTATGGGGGATAGTGAGCAGAGGCTGGAGACAGGATAGGAATGGAGGGCAGATGCTGGACATGCAGAGATAGAGATGCTGGACATGGGGTGGGGAGAGAGGGGGATGCTGGACATGGAGGGGATAGGATGAGAAAAAGAGGAGAGGCACCAGATGGTGAGAGGGGGGAGACAGGGCCAGAGAGAAGGGGAGAGATGCTGGACACAGGGAGGGTGGGAAAGAGAAAGGACAGAGTTAGTTAAAGACTGGGAATAATTGACTGGGGAAGGATGGGGAGTGAGAGGGCTGCGTTAAAGGTTGAACAGTGGTAGGAAGACACAGTTAAAAGATGACGATTGAGAACTGGATGGTAAGAAGGAGAAATGAAATCTGAGTTGATAGAGAAAACCGGAAGAAAGCTGAAAGAAAAAGATCAATGTCAGAGATGGAAGGAATTGAAGAAGACAGGAGGGGAGAGAAGTGGCAGATGGACCAGAAACCCTAGAGGCTAAGTTAAGAGAAGATGAGAAAAGCAGAAACCAGAGACTTGGATCAACACGATTAGAGAATAAAATGACCTGACAGCAAAGGTAGAAAAAATAATTTTTATTTTCTATTTTGCAACTGGAAAATGTCGGTTTTTGGAAAGTATCTGCCAGGAGTCAGGACTGGTGTTGGACATGGCTGGGGCCTAGCCCAAGGCAAAATTCGGAGAGAGGGACTGTAAAGCCGCTAGCAAACTGATGGGTCTTAGACCCTTTCTGGCAATTGTCCTGGTTGCTTCCCTCCTAATGCCAATCCTGACACCTGCTGTCTTTTGTTTTGTACAGTATGGGGGAGATTCATTTCTTTCTGCTTCTCTGGTGTTGCATTGCATACAGCGTCTGGCTTTCTGAGGGTTTAGTTTGATTTTTGTCTCTTTTTACTTTCTGTTCACTAATTGATGAAGGCCTGTGCGACCAAGACTGGGAATTTCTGTTTAAGAATATGTACTGATCTGGCTTGTCCTGCTTTCTGAATAAGTTTATTGATGTTTTAGGGCTCACAGAAATATTTATGATGCTGCCTTTTCCTCGGTAGGGTCCTTGTGTGAGTTTTGGAAGTTAATACTGGCATGTTAGATTTGTTCTTGGTCTTGAAGAATTTTTTTGTATGAATTCCACGGCCGGCTCAACTATTGGGTAGCCCAGGCGGCTGCCTAGGGGTGACAGCTTCGGGGTGGGGGTGGGTGGGTGCAGAAATTAGGGCATTCAAAGCTAAAAAATTGATTCTGACAGCTGGGGGGGGGGGGGGGCATAAGGCTGAATGTCTGCCTAGGGTGCCAACACTTTGAATCAACTCTGGGGCCGGCCCTGACTAATTCACAATATGCTTGGTACTAAGAGGGAGTTTTTCTCAGATGGTAGGTTTTATGAGGAAGGTTATAGCTCTGCACAGATTGATGGGTAAGGGGCTGGGGGAGGTTTGGTAGATGCAGAATATGAGAGAATATATGCGTGTTGGGGGGGGAGGCTGAGAAGGGGACTGTGGCTGAACAGGTGCTGAAGAGTCCAACCTCTTGTACCACTCCCTTGATATAGCCTGCAGATGCTAAAGCCTGCAGTTTACCTTCCTGTAGTTATTTTTTGGGGGCAGGGTAGGGGCGGGCATGGGTGGAGCATGGCTAGCCACAGGAAATGGGTTTTTCTCTTCGATAAAGTTGGCAACCCTAGAACTGAGTCCCCTGTAGGATGATAACAGAACTTACTGTTACTTATCATTTCTATAGCGCTACACAGTGTACGCCGTGCCGTACAGACACATGTAAGACACAGCCCCTGCTCATCAGAGCTTACATTTTAGTCAAGACAGACAACACAACTCCCAGTTCCTTCTTGAGTGTAGAGCTTAGTAGCTGGTGTGGAAGGGCAGATTGGACAGACGGTATGATCTTTATCTACCTTCATGTTTCTGTGTTTCTATTAGCCAACGATTCTGTTCTATCAGATGATGCATTTATTTAAGCCTAGAAAACATTTTACAGTAATTGCGGAAGCTCCAAGAAATTTACATAAAATGCAAATGTTCACCCATGATTTTGGTAAACGCTATATTATGCTGTATTACTGTATCTTTATAGTTTCCATGATGTAGACTGTGCTAGGAGGGGGAAAAGTGTCAAGCAAAAACTAAATAGAAATAGACTTTCCAATGAAATCACTTGTAAGGAACTGATATAACTAGGGCTACTTGTAGTTAAGTTTCATAAGCAAGTAGAGAAGGAGGAGGGTGGACACGTTCTTCCATGGAGAAGAGAAAATCACTTTCATTGATTCGTGACTTCAGTGAAAGTGACAGAGGCAGGTGACAGCTTATAGACTAACCGATTGATTGAGACATGAGCTTTCAAGGACAAGAGCCCACTGTCAGATTTATAAAGTGTAGTATACTGTAAGAGGTTGGAGATGGATGAGGACAGTGGATATAGACTATAGAGAAGGCATTGAAAAGTATAGGACAGGGTGTGGGAATGCAGTGATAATAGCAGAATAGTTCAGCTACTACTACTGATCATTTGTATAGTCCTAAGGGTGTACACAGCACTGTACAGAGACATCTAAGAGACAGTCCCCGCCCATCAGAGCTTACAATAGAATCAAGACAGAGAACACACCAACAGGGGACAAGGATATGACATCTGCCTCTGTCCTTTTTGCCGCTCCACACTAACATGGCTACCATTCTGAAAATGTTCACAACAGCCTTCTAGTTCTTAGGTACTATGATCAGTGCCACAGAGAGTTAACGATGATACTATCCTACAAGAGAACTATGATTTAGCCTGGGTCATCTTCTGGAAAATCTCACTATTAAGGTCCTGCAAAAGGCACATTTATAGGCTAAAGCTTTTTCAGTGGTTATTCTAAATTGTGGAATAACTTAGGATTGAATTTATAATGGGAGGTTAATTTATTAGCCTTCAAGAAAATGCTCGAGACCTTTGAGGCCCTGAAACTATATAACTTTATTTTATAGAATTTATTCTGCTGGTGATTTGTTTTGTTTTTTACTATTTTATTTGTTTTATGGGATTTATGTGCTCTATAATGCATTTGATATTCTTTTATATAAAATTTGTAAAAAATAAATAAATAAATAAATAAATACAAGTTCTTTCAGCTGGTAAGAGTGAGAACTATGGGGGGGGGAGGGGGAGGGGATATTCAAAGCATTTTAGCCAGTTAACATACTGTATCTACTAAGCAGCTAAAACACGGTCATTGCAGTATTCTGCAGCACTAACTGCTGAATATCCCTACTGACCGCTGAAAAAACGCTGAGCTAGTTTAAGCAAATTAAGTGAATGACTGTCTTAACTTTAACCGCCTCATGCTATTCGGCTAGCAGCTGAATATTACTGATAACCAGAGAGCGGCATTGTGGCCGGACAGCCTGGGTATTCAGTGGCGGAAACTGGGCATCTTCTATCACTAAATATCCAGTTTCAAGGCATTTTATTTTTCCTAGCTACCACTGCTGAATATGCCCCCCCCCCTGGAATTCTGTAAGGTTGGCTTTAGTTTTTTTTAGCGGTGGGAGGGGTGGGAAGTGATGGGCAGGGATCCTAGACCAGAAAGTTTCTGCTTCTAGTCTTGGCTGAGGCCTGCACCCTGATAGCACCGGTGTTCACAAAGATCACATGCGTTAAGCACATACTGTAAATAGGACTTCTGTATTTAGGTATTTATAAATTGTAAATTTGCATCTTTATTGCTTAGATAATTAGGGATCTTTGAAAGTACAAAAAATTGGTGTTTTTACTCTGTGTGCCTCAGTGCAGAAAAGGTACAAAACCAGAGTGGAAGACCCAAGGCAGACACACATCATTTTGCATTAGGTGTGTTTCGTTAGTGTTTATACGTAAAACCTAAAATCAGAGGTCCTGCCTATAATGTAACCAATTCCATATCTCTCCCATCCAGCTCTCATCAAGAAAATAATCCGTAATTCCTCAAGGAGTCGTCATGCACACCTTCTCTTCCTACATCTCCCCGGGTTGCTCTCTGGATGGTTCCCTTTCTCCTAAGTCCTCCCCATCCAACTCTCATTAAGGAAGAGCTGAGTGTGTTTTCTCTGTTTCCTTCTTGCTGTCTGGTGATCATTATGAGCTATTATTTACAACCTCTTTCCTTACTCGTTCCCATCTTGTTCTCATCAAGGTTCTGGCATGCAAGGTCACTTGTTTGATTTCTTCTTTTCAATTCTCACTGGTGATTCATCACACAACCCCCTGCTCTCTCCTACTCGAATGCCAAGTTCTGTAGAAACCATTTTTCGCCAGGAAGACCAGATGCTGCACTTTTAAAGAATTACTCCCAGTGCTTAGCCAGTGCCAGCGCTCATGGACTCTGTCATCCACCTGGGAATGTGAGAGCTATGTTGTGCCAGTTTTTGGAAGGAAAAGATGGGTTGGGCCTGCTTTCCTGTGTCTTGTATCATGGAAATGAAGAACAAGCCAGGAGGCCTTCACTGAATGCAGTGGCCTGGAATATGGATTTTGCAGGTCAGAACAAAAAAAGAATTTAAGAGGCCAGTTTTGCTGTTTTCTCTGTCACCCAGTCTAGGATATCTGCCCGGGAAACTGGGTCCCCTTGCTGACTGAGGGCTGAAAAGATCCTATCCCAAGTCTAAACCCTGCATTGCCACCAGGAGATGCAACAACAGCGATTACAATTCTTTCCCCAACTGCTTGCTGCTCAAATTCATCACCTTCATGAAGCCTCTGAGCCCTGTTATCACCTAAGAAAAGACATGAACATGGGTCTGCCACTGGCCAGCGTACAAGGTGCATTTTTCCACCAGAGTGACAGACCTGTCTTGTAGGACCAGGGGCGGCTCAAGACAATCTGCTGCCTGAGTCGAGAGATGAGCTGGCACCCCCATCCCCCTGGCAGCCAAAATGGAGGGCCCTCCTCAGAACTCTATTTAGAAACCAGGGGGTTCCTTCACTCATAACACCAATTAGGTGGTTGCCCCAAGAATAAAGAAAGTAATACATTCCCAGGCCATATAATTCTTTAAAAACCTTTTTCAGTACTGTTTTTAATGCAGAAAAAATTGTAGCAGCTTAATTATGTAGCCAGCAGCAAAACTAATACATGAGCCCTCATTCTCCATCACTGTTCGTTGTCGACATGGAAAATAGAAGAGACATGAGCAGATCACCACTTCCACACCCTCCAAATGTACATCTGACAAAATGAGCATTTTTCCAATGCCTTTTGTTGCCTGGAGCAGGTATAAACTGGACACTGCTCAGGATGTGAAATTCAGCAAGGACATCCAAGTTCTGGGAAAGCCTGGAGTGGAGGAGTACCTTAGTGGCTAAAGTACTGGCCTGGGAGCCAAGAAGCCAGTGTTCAGTTCCCACCAGCACTCCTTGTGACCCTGGGCAAGTCACTTAACCCTCCATTGCCTCAGAAGAATCTAAGTTATCAATGTCCCTGTTTAGTGTACAATACCAAGGTTAAATTACAATGTAAACCACTTTGACTGAAATGATAAAGCAGTATAAAAACCTGTTAAATAAATAAATGTCGACTCCAGGCCTCCATTCAGAATTGCAGGTCCTCATCCTGGGGACGTCCACAGAGCCAGCTTCTAAAATGCCTCTTGGGACATCTTCATGCCCATTTCACTGGTCAACAAATTTTTATAACAGTCATGTTACTGAAATAAAAATAGTCATTTCTTATCAATTTTTATATGCTGAACACGAATATGATGGTGAAATTGCAAAGTTGGCTCTAGTTTTTTTGTAATCTACAAGAATTAATGTTTACATCACGAAATGCATGTCAATAGTAAATATAATAGGGCTTCGGTTAATACCTGTAAAATACCAAGTCATAGACTACTTAGATTTTTTCGCCTGTCTGTTGTACAGCTGTTCGGGAGCTTCTCTGGGGAGTGTCCAGCAGTAGTCAGCCAGCATTGTAGTGGACCATTTTCCCTGGTATCTTTGCTCCATCGTTGCGATATCCTGGTGAAAACGTTCGCCCTGTTCATCACTAACCATACCACAGTTGTCAGGAAAGAAATTGAGATGGGAATCAAGGAAATGGATCTTTAGAGACATATTGCAGCCAAGTTTCTGATACTGCATCAGCATGTCTTCTACTAGTTCCTTGTAGTTTTCTGCCCTAACATTCCCGAGAAATTTTGTTGACACTAGGCGAAAAGCATTCCATGCTTGTTTCGCATCATCCTGCAGCAAGTTGTTGAACCGGTCATCTTTGAAGAGCTCTCGAATCTGAGGACCCATAAAAACTCCCTCTTTAATCTTTGCTTTGCTAAGTCGAGGGAATTTTTCATGCAGGTATCGGAAAGCTGGCGAAGTGCAGTCCATGGCTTTCACAAAGCTTTTCATCAAACTTAGTTAGATGTGAAGGGGCGGTAGCAGGATTTTGTGAGCCTCAACCAGAGCTGGGTGCTGGATATTCTTCTCTCCAACTGTTACATTTTGTCTGCGATTCCATTCCTTCCACAAGTAGTGCCAATCCCTTGCTCGGCTATCCCACTCACATAAGAAGCACATGTATTTTATATATCCCTGCTGCAGTCCCATTAAAAGGGCAACT
This sequence comes from Ichthyophis bannanicus, assembly GCA_033557465.1. Lineage (NCBI taxonomy): Eukaryota > Metazoa > Chordata > Amphibia > Gymnophiona > Ichthyophiidae > Ichthyophis > Ichthyophis bannanicus. The sequence goes on from CM066036.1 coordinate 809,496,264, forward strand.
ACCTTCAAGTCACCACAGAGGTGCCAGCTGTACTTGTTATAGTTAATGGAAGTCAGTAGATGCTTTAAGTTATCATATGTCTCTTTCATGTGGATGGCATGCGCTACTGGAATAGATGGAAGACGGTTTCCATTGTTCAAAAGCACAGCCTTCAGACTCAGTTTCGAAGAGTCTATAAATAGTCTCCAGTCTTGTGGGTCATGAGTGATTTTTGAGGCATTCATGAGGCTTTCAATATTAGAACAGAATACCAGATTACTTTCCTTTCTGAAGAAAGGCTCCAACTGCTGGTGGCACTTTCGATATGGAGTAATGTTGACATCTTCTTCTAGAAGATTCCATTGTTGGAGTCTTGATCCTAGCAATTCTGCCTTGTTCTTGGATAAGTCCAAATCACGAACCAGGTCATTTAGTTCTTCATGTGTTATTCTGTGTGGAGTTGATAATGCATCCCAGTGAAAATCTGGGTCACTGCATGCTGACGGACCAGGAGAAGAACAGGTCGGCTCACCCTTGTCCTCATCAGATGAATCAAGAGAATATTCTGATGGAGGTTCTGGAATAGGAAGTCCCTCACCATGTGGAACTGGTCCAAGCAGACGGAATGTTTGGGTAGAGCATGCTTGACTTCTTTTGCTTTGTTATTCCGCTGGAAAGAGGAGGAACCAAGCAGCAGTAACAGTCATTTATGTGGTTGCTTGGCTCTCTCCACACCATGGGGACTGCAAACGGCATTGATGGTCTTTTGCGATTCGACCAGTGTGAAAGCTGTGTTGTACATGTAGAGCAGCATATATGCGGGGCCCAAGGCTTGTCTTGGTCACCAATCTTGCATCCGAAGTAAAGATGATATGCCTTCTTCAGTTGAGAAGTGATACTTTTCTTCTGGTTGGCAATGTCACTTCCCCACAAATGTAGCAGAAATTGTCAACGGTTACTGTTCTGTATTCTACCTAAATGGCTAAAATTATATGATCAATAAAAGTTACATGTAACAGTAGCTTAAACTGTCTCACACACAGTCTGAAATATTTTAAATGCTCAACCTTTCCGACTGCGTATAATAAACTGCTGACGTCAGATGGCTTCAGCAGCCGTCTGGCAGTAGTATTACATTGCATCAGAAAATGATGCAATCAACTCTGGATGATGTGTGCATGCTGGTATTATGCAATGTGATGCAATATTACATCATTCAAGGCTTATTTGGGATGTTGTTGATGTCCTACTGGATAAATTTACACAGTGAAATGTCAAAAATGAACTACATGCAATATCTTCAAAACGAGAGCCAATAAAATTTTTTAATGTTATATTCGTGTTCAGCTCACCAAGATACTACAGATTAGGGCCTTTTAAAGTCAGTAACGATTTCAATGTTGACTAGTGATCAGGCATTCAAAGCACACATAGGGCTTCTAAAATAACTCCCATATTCTACATCCAAAGAAATCCATCTTCCACAATGAGTGCAGAGGACATTTCCCCATTGAACTCAACATACAAAAAATAATTTTTGATTCTGATGTCATCTCAGTAACAGCAATATAAATCCTCACCAGTACTGGCATATTGTGAAGAACTCTGTAACAATTACTCAGAGCCTATAGAGAAAATAGGCGTACCTGCTGCTCCGTGCTGGTCACCCCCTCTATGCTTTTGCTTAGGGGTACACCTGCCACTCCATGCAGATCACCCCTCTCTATTTGTCTATTCCACTCCATTCATTATTTTATAGCCTTCTATCATATCTCCCTTCAGCCATCTCTTTTCCAAGTTGAAGAGCCCTAACCTTTTTAGCCTTTTCTCATAGGGAAATCCTTAAATCCCCTTTACCATTTTAGTCGCTCTTCTCTAATTCCTGTTACCACTTTGCCATTCAAGGCATCTGACAGTGAATGACCATCCTCTGTATATTCAGACATGAAGGACCAGGACCTAGAGATATTTGAAAGTCTTCTTTTCTAGTTCTACCAAGCTTATGGTCTTGTTGGGATCTTGCTTACTGTGATGATCAGACCAGATCCCTGGTGACTCTTGACAGCCTTTAACTAAAGGGTCACCTCCTGATCTCCTTGCTGATAACAGATCTAACTGATCCTCATGTGTTGCCCCAACATTTTCTTGGGGGAGATCCAAACTAGCTACAAATTTCAAGAACTGGTTAAGAAATGGGTTTACTTTCTGGGATCTGCTGGGTAGTTGTGACCCAGACTGACTATTGTTGGAGACAGAATGCTGAGTTTGATGGACTTTGGTCTGACGCGGCATAATTTATGTTATGTTTTCTAACGTCCTCGTTTAATTTCTGACTTGGTAGTTATCTCCAGCAATGTTAGAACTAGGGTGGGATCTGCTTCTTTGAGCTATCATTTGAATTGCTGGGAATTTTGCTCACCTGTTCTGTATTCTCCCACAATGCTTCCTTAATTGGGTCATCACAACAGCCAAGCTTGGACAGAAGGTCATGTAGTCTGGTTCCCTTTGGAACCTTAGAAGCTGGCCATGACCATTTAGGTGTTGCTTCCATGCAGTGACCATAATGCCCTCTTCCCCAGAGCTGTGAATGCAGCCTTCATATTACCCCTACTTTTGTTAGTCCTAAGGGAGTGGAAGTCCCAACCTGAGAATTGATTTGAAGACCTTCTGTAATGTAGTGGGTTGGTGTCTTTTCTCATGGTGTCCCTGTGCAGCATTTTTTTTTCCCAAACTTTATTTATAAACACCATGTAAGAACAACAGGCCAAAACAGCAAACAAGCTCCAGGAGGGGGTGAATTCTTATCCCCGTCCGGGAGAACAAGCAGGACATACAGGTGCGCTTTTCCAAAATCAACCCCCCCTTCCCATTCCCCCCCTCCCCCATCCCCCCCGGTGTGCAGCATTTATTATCAAAGCCACTGGGCTCGCCCCAAAGTCATGTTTTTTTTAAGATGAGAATTGTCCGTGATTTTAAACAGGAGTTGCTACGCCCAGATGCTGCTGCAGCATTCGTCTGTGTGTGGCCTCTGGTCCTTGAAATGCTGCTTTTGTCCTCCACATTTACAACTGAGAGCAGGTGGTCATATGTGCTGCGTTTAGCTCAGTTCGACCCTTTAGTTGGTTTGCATCAGATATGAGTGAGTCTGGCCTTTAGATCTGAGAGAGGGGCAATGTTGTTTGTATTTAATGCCATTACTATTAATCTTTGTTTTGACCTCAGAGGAGCATGCACTGAGCCTTTCTGTTTCTTTGTGAGCTGGTGGTGAGAGGGGGGATGAGAATTTGGGAAGAGAAACATCTGGTTCTAATTAATTCTTCATCAGGCTCTTTATTTAATAATTTCCTGCCTGATTGGTACATGCAGTTCAGTGTATAGTGAGTGTGAAGCACCCTGCCTCCCTTTACCTCTTATTGTCTTTAGTCCTCATTCTTTTCCTTTCTCTTTGTCATGTTTTCTTCACTTCTTCATCTTTTTCAGTGTCTCATCTGCTTTCTCCTTCTCCTTCCTTTTCTCTTGCCAGTTATCATTTTCTCCACTTCTTTTTTTCCTGTCCCTTCACTTTTATTTTCTTATTTCTTTATCGCTTTCTATTTCTCCTTTTACATTTTGTGCCTCATTTCTGCGTGACTTTGGTGTCAGACGTTATGACGGTTGCACGAGTTTTCATACAGAAGAGTGCGGAGGAAGCTTCGCAAGTTTCAAGCTAGAGTGGTGAGTTGGGCCTCTGCCTGCAGAGCAGAGTGCTGTGCCAGAGAGAGGGGCACACTTGTCCAGAAGTGGCCTTTTTGAATTCTCTTACCACTGGCTGGGGCCCCATGTTGTCAGGCTCATATCTAGAGGTCATGAGGTTCTTCATTAATGCTTGTTGGCATCAGGATATAGGAGCTGGCCAAATGCCTACCCAAATTCTCTGCGTGCCAAGGGTTTTGTAAACACTTTGACTCAGTGGCTACGCCTCTTCTCTCAGAGGGAGAGCCGCAGGGTTAAGCACAGGGCTGGGAGTATCTTCAAAGTGACAGAACGTGTGTAGTATTTTCTCAACTGACATTATTATTAGTTTGGGTAAATCATAGTGAAAGGGATGAAGAAAACTGGATGCAGGTCAGAGGCCGTCAGTAAAAGCATGCGATAATAAGGGTGGGCTGTATTCTGAGGATTAAAAGGAGCTTTTCTCCCAGAAACTCAGGCTGGCACAGGCAGACAGAATCTTTTTATTTAAGACTGCACCTTCTTCGGGGATAATCTGTTTATTCATTAATTGTATTTATTTATTTAACAAGTTTTTTTTTATATCGCCTTATCATAGATTCAAAGCAGTTTACAGAACTGGAAGTTTACATTGAACAGGGATGATAAACTTGGGTAAACTTGGGTAGTGATCATACAGGAACTCAAAATCACAGTGGTAAAAGAGCAGGAGTTGTAGCATACAGCAGGGGTTTACATAGGGGGAGGGAGAAGGCAAGAAAGGGGGAGGTAGCCTGGGCAATGCGGGAGGAACATAAGATCAGTCAGGGCATAGGGTGGACAACCTCCCAGAAGGTCATGTCAAGGTGAGTTATTGCATGAGTTGAGAGCATAGTGTTCGGTAAAGAGGAATGATTTTATAGTTTTCCTGAAATCCCTCAAGTGTTGGATATCTCTTGGGTTTTCAGGAAGTGCATTCCAAAGGGACGGAGAATATACTGAAAAAGCCCTATTACATGTCACTTGTTTTGGTGCTTGGGATGAGTACCAAGTTTTTCTTTGCAGTTCATCGAGCTCTGTTTCTAGTACCTTATTGATGAGCGGTTGCAGAATGATTGGGGAGAGTTAGAGAATGGCTAAGACCTAGATAAGATTCTCAAGAGCAGAGATGTCTCTCTCCATACAAAGATTCGACTTGTTCAAGCCATGGTATTTTCAATAACATCATATGGATGTGAAAGCTGGACAGTGAAAAAGATAGACAGGAAGAAAATTGATGCCTTTGAATTATGGTTGCTGGCGGCGAATACTGTGTATACCATGGACTGCCTGAAGAACAAACCAGTCGGTACTAGAGGAGATCAAACCTAAGCTTTCTTTAGAAGCTCAGATGACAAGACTTCGACTTTCATACTTTGGACACATCATGCGGAGAGAGAGATCATTAGAGAAAGACATCATGCTTGGCAAGATAGAAGGTCAAAGCAAAAGAGGAAGGCCAGCAATGAGATGGATCAATACAATAACAGCAGCTTCAGGTACCAGTCTGTCAACAATGAGCCGCCTGACTGAAGACCGAACACAATTTAGGATAGCTATCCAGAGGGTCGCCATGAGTCGACTCCGACTCAACGGCACTTAACAACAACAACAGAGAATGGCTTTAAAGATTGTGAGCAATGTTTTGAATTCGGAGTGGATAAGTACTGGTAGCCAGTGCAGCTGTTTTACAGTTGGAGTTGTCTGACAATTTCTTGTAGTTCCTGAGATTATATGTGTGACTGTGTTCTGGACCATTTGTAGTGGACTGATGTTGTGTTTCGGGAGCCCTTGGTATATTACATTACGATAGTCCAGTATAGGCATAATGATGGCTTGACAAACTATCCTAAACTTGCTATCATTGACTAAAGGTTTGAGTTTCTGAATTATTCTTAATTTGTAGTAAATTGATTTAATTATTTTGTTGATTTGCGACTGGAAACTTAGGTTCTGATCTAGGGTCACAACTGGTACTTCACCTTGTGTTTGACTTCTAGGTCATTATGAATGGTCAAAGTCTTGGGTGGGATGAATGGTGTGCTCTTAGTCTTGAAGAGAGCCTCTGATTTCCTGCAGTTTATAGAGAGGATTTGTTTGCAGAGCCATCTAGTGCTTAACTTGCATTCCTTATCACCCCACTAGACCAGTGCAGATGACTGCGTTGTGTTCCCTTGCCAGCAGGTAGAGGCAGACTTGAGCATCTATCCATGATGTCATCAGTAGGTGACATTTCCCAAGCAGTAAGCAAGACTAAAAAACTCAGAAGCCATTTGTGTTTGCAAGCAATTTTTTGGAACAGTTATCACGAACAAGTATTTGGCTCTCATACCACAACAAGCTCTGCATCAGAACATCAACTTGACAATACACTCAATGGTAACTGGACCCCCAAACCTGGAGTAAGAGTCTTCCAGGGCGAGTTCTGGACTGCTGCAGCAAGATTCAAGGAAAGAAAATTATCAGGTATGTATCCATGCAGTCAGAACCAAGGGTGGCAGGAGGATGATGCTCTGGACTGAACTACGCCACCAAAGGTGACCGCTGCTCCAGCTTCCACATGCAAGCTGTACTGCTTTATAAAGCCATCACAGAAAACCAGGTGGTCTCCTGGCCAATATCCTCTGGAGATGCCAAAGCAGACTCCACCTAAGAGGAGTGACTCTGACTCCCTCCAGCATGAACTTTGCGGCCAGCGAAGATGCTGAACCAGTACCCTCCTTAATCCACTGGACAATTGAAGACTTAGCTGCTGCCTGCCCATTCCTCAGACCACTAAAGAATATGAAGATTCTTCCTCTTCATATTCAAGATACTATGAAGGCTTCGCTTGCATAATTCATAGTATTTTAGTGATTTATGTGTGTAAGTGACCACTTATGGTTATGTAGTCAGTTGCTATTCTGAAAGTACACATATCAGACCTATGGTGCATCCATTCACTGTTGGTGTGCACAGGGGCGGAGTATAAATTTACACATGTAAAACGTACTTTCTTGAAGAATCTAGGTGTGGGCATTTACACCTATCATCGAGCAGGCATAAATGCTCATGCCTCGTTTAATACATATTTTCTATTACTTATACCCTTATTTATTTAGCTGTATTTATATCCTGCTTTTCACCGGGTCAAAGTGGTCAATTGGGGGATACATTTAACACGAGGGGATATGACACACATACGCTAATACTTACAGGGAACATGGGCAATGGAGGGTTAAGTGGCTTGCCCAAGACCACAAGGGGTGCCTATAGGACTAGAAATCCTAGTCCCTCCGGCCTGAAGTACCTTGTTCTAACCACTAGACCACTCCTCCCTATTTCAATAAGGTAAATTACATGCATATATTACTTTATAAAATAGGTGCAAAATACTTGTGTTAGCCTAGGCGCCCCTTTATATAATTACCCTCTGCCCTATGAAAGTGCTTGAGGAATCATTCCAAATGACATAATGTATGCTTTTCTCTTCCGAAGATCTCTGCGCGTGCCGTAAAATTGAAATGCGCTGGCTGTGCTGTGGCGATTGTGAAAACGACTGACACACTCCACACTGGCATTGTCAGGGAACTTGATTTGGTTAAGTGTAGAAGGGACTGTGGAGGAGTAGCCTAGTAGTTAGAGCACTGACTTGGTAACCAAGAGACCAGGGTTCGATTCCCACTAGCACTCCTTGTGACCTTGGGCAAGTCACTTAACCCTCCATTGCCTCGGAAGAAAGGCCTGGCAATCTACTTCCGGTGACACTGCCAAGACAACCCAGAAGCTGCTGGGTCTCCAGGAGTCAGGACTGACTCAAAGGCACACATTACATTGCAGAAGGGACTAAGGATCTATTACCTGCAACGCGGAGGACAGAGAATCGCCTTCTTGGGGACCGGGTGGACAAAGAAGTCAGAATGGGCCCAATTCCCCCCCTCGCTGTGATTTTCCTTTAGCTGCCTCTTAGTTGTACGCTGACAGAAAGCTCAGGCTTTAGTGGCAATAGTACTGGCATCATGCCAAAGAGAGCTTCCCTCCGGAGTCCATGTGTAGGTAACCTGTCGAGGTGTGTGTGGAAATTCCTCTTTAGCAGGCCTGCGGTACCTGGTGCGATTGGAAATAGTCCTGTATCTTTCTGCTGCATTTCTTTGTTTCTGACTACATTTCCTGATACTTGTGGATCTTCTTCTTCTTCACACGATTGCTTGACAGTCACACCTCTATTATCAGTGCTGTTTAAGTATTTTCTTTTCCTTTACTACTATGTCTGATTTCCTTGGATCCAGCTTCTTAGGGCCATGGTCCAAGTGCTTTTCGGAAATGGTAAAGTTGTAGTGCAGTGGATGAGACGTACCACCTTATTGTGCTTTTCTTTATAGAGATTTTCTGCCATCAGAACTTGAGATGAGTAACTGTTTCCAGCTCTATACGTCTGTTTTGTCAGCTTCTTCTATGCATGCTGCCATCCCTCTTGTTCGTAATCCACTGGTCCCGAGCTGCAACTATGTCTCTTTCTTCAGTTTCAGTTCACCTCTCCTTAACATTCATGTGTCCTGGATTAGCTCTACAAATGGTTCTTGGAGTAACAAGTTGTGTTTCCCACTATATTAGTGCATTTGCCACTTGTTCCTTGTTAGATGATCTAATTATTTGGAGAGTGTTTTCGGTTGTCTTGCAAATTTTGTTAATTTCCATATGTACAGGTAGATTTTCCCTCATTCCTTCTACTGGTTGGAATGCTTGTCTAAATTTCATAATGGTGTCAGATACTGTGTGCTTACTTTCATACTTGGGTCAGTTGATGCTGTTAAGTAGACCTGGATGCCTGTGATAGTATTCTATATGTAAAATCTATTTCTAGGAAGCCCATTTCTCTTTCAGCTTAAGGAATGCAGAATCTTCATATGCACTGCTTCTTACATATTATCCAGTGGGCATAGAGGAGTTTTATATCATTGTAGGACTTCTGGTGGTATTTTGAAGAGAAAGTGGAACACTTAGAAATTGGAAACAGTACAGGGCATTATCTTGTGTTCTGTAAGACTGTGTAGGTACTCAAATTTGAATTAAATACAGCAGAGGACATTGTCTTTTGCATGGTGTGTCCCTGTAGGAGCACCAGAAATCTGCTTGTGAAATATACGTAGAGATATTGTGAAAAGGGAAGGGGTAGAATTTCAAGTCTCCAGCTTTTCCTGGTCTCTTCTGTGGAGCATTCTGTGTAATGACTACATTACATGGCCCGGAGATTGTGGCTTGCCCCAACTGAAGTTTGCATGTTGTGATTAAGTACAGTAGTGCATTTCGGTCTACACTCCTCTGCAGTCCCTACTGTGCCTCCATCTTGAATTTACAGGTAAATGCAGAAAGACTCCACGCCTTCAGATGCTGTTACTTGAAAAGCTGAGTGTGAATGGGCGGGTGGGGATAGGAAGAGAAGATATATAGAGGTGATGGATAAAGAGAAGTGAGGGAAGCATAGAAAGGCAAAAAGCATGAGAATGAAAGAAAACGGAAAGAGAGGGAAGTGGTGATGGAGGGAGGGCACGAGGGGATTGAAAAGGAGGGTAAGGAAAGGCATATGCAGATGTTGGCCTGGGATTTGCAGTTCTAGCAGAATGAGATGTGCCTTTTCCTCACTATGTGGTCCTCTTTCTTGCGTGCAGTGTGTTTGTTTAGTGCTCTTAGTGTGGTCACCATGTAAATGGTACGAATAAAAGAAACAGCCCTTGGGTGGTCGTAGACACACATGGAGGGAGAGGAGGAAGGTACAGTCCACTGCTCATTCTCTGCTTTTCTAGAACGGCTTTTGGACGGAAGCTTTAAGGTTCTGTCAGAAGGGGAGAGCGGGAACGAGGGGAAAACATCGTGAGCAGGAGGGGGTGGAAAGGATACGTAATAAAAGGGAGAGAGGGGATATAAGTTTAACCTCCTTTCTGTGTAGTCCAGGCAGATACTGTAGGGCTCCTGGGCAGATAAGGGAGCCCACCAGTCCATGGAGCTATTCGCCAGAGTATCTCGGAGCTACTGGAGTGATAAGTATCACAGTTCAATTTGAAAGTTACTTGGTGATAACCAGCATTTAAAGCTTTGGCACATGACACACTCTCATTCAATCTTCTCAGAAAATAAAGTCCAGGACATAAGTTTCTGTTCTGAACCAAGGGTTTACTGAAAATTAGAATTACTGATGTTGTTGTTGTTAAGTGCCGTCAAGTCGGAGTCGACTCATGGCGACCCTCTGGATAGCTATCCTAAATTGTGTTTACGGATGGTTTGGGACTTATCCTGGCGAAGGTCCGTAGACCCTTGTTAGAGTGGTCCCCAGATGTGCACTACTTGCCCCATTATGGGCATTGTGGTTTGGGGTACCTGCTGGGTATGTGTCCCCTGGATGGGACACTGTGGTACACAGTGTACTGGGCATATTGACCTTGCTCAGACACTGTCATGCTGATTTCCTATTTCTGTGTTCCTATGTGGCACCTGGGCGACAGCCTAGTCCATCCTGTGCCCCAGTTGCCACCACTGCATGTCCCGCCTGCAGCCCCCTGTGACCCATTTGCACCATCACCATAGTGGTCTTTCATACTTGGGCACTATGCTGTTGCTGCAAATGGAGCACTACTATCACTTTTCTTGGGCTCCCTGCTTATGCTGTACATTGCTGACACTTAAATGGTTTCTCTCTCCTGCAAATGTGCATCTAACGGCAGGTTTTCACTTGCGGTAATGTTCGGCCCTTCATGTCCCCGTGTTAGTGTAGCAGAAGGCTCTCCCCGCCCATTGACCCATTCTCTCTGCCCTCTCTCCACCCTCTGAGGGAGTTACCACAGCCGGAGACGTTAACACTGCATCTGGTAACGTTAACGCACGTTAACGTAGCCGCTGCTACATTACTGCGCTTTAGTAAACATGCCCCTTAGTGTTTGTGGGAGGAAGTTCCATAATGTGGGGGAAAATAGTGATAAAGCCCCAACCTCCAGACCGAAAGAGCACCCTGATGATTCACCCTCCCTTGCATCCAGAACACATCTGAAATGACCACGAGATTACTAAGAGACCACGATAATACAATAAACCACAAACCAACCATGACCCTAAGAAGAATCTTGTCAAAACCGAAAGGACAACCAGAGAAAGATGGAAGGACAAACATTATGTACAAAATTCAATGTGGTGACTGTGACAAGAACTACATTAGCCAAACAGGAAGAAAACTATCCACCAGACTACACAAACATCAATTAGCAAGCAAAAGACATGACCCACTCTCCCTGGTCTCACTCCAGGAAGACACGGAAGGACACAAATTCAACTAACACAACCAAAATTATACTATGAGCACAAACAGAAAAAAGAGAATTTCTGGAAGCCTGGTTTTCCACCACAAACTCGATAAACAGACATATCGACATAGACCCAGTCTACCAATTCCTGTGGACCAAAGAGCTGAGTCATCCCCAACAAGGCTCTGAAACAGCAACCACGCCCCAGCAAATCTCAGAAAAACCAACCAATCAATTCCCAAGAACCAAAGAGCTGAGTCAATACCTACCCCAATATAAGTACAAACGCAAGAATTCAAGCGCATTACCATCTGGAACCCTGCACTGATGATGTTCCCTCGAATGGTGATGAAATATCTGCAATCAAACTATCAAGCTCAGATCACAATCCAACATCATGTTGGTTTTTTTAGTGCTTGCATTATAGAACACTGTGCAATGAAGCTTAGAGCAGCGTTCTAACACAACCCTTATTGCAACGAGGCCCGAGTATCTAGAAAAGAAGAGGAAAGTCAGTCCTCAGATGATGAGATCAATTTCCCTTGAATCTTATGAAATATATTCACAAAAAAAATCTATGGAAACATTAGGTAAATGTGGGCCAGAAGGAAAAAGAGAACCATAATTGACTGGAGCAATTTAGAAATGACTTGAGTTGTCTAGGACCAATTGAGATGAGAATAAAAAGGTCTTTTTTTTTTTTTTAAATACCCTTTTTGTAGGCCTGGTAGTATTCCATACTAAAGTGCAGATTTTCCAGGGATTTACATTTACGTTACCTCTTTTCGCACGTTGTGCCTGTTTTTTTTTAAAAAGCCTGAGATCATGTTGGAGCCAAGGATGACTATGTTTTGATTGCAAACTAGATGGTAAAACATGAGGTTGGGAGAGCCTAGATGTTGGATTAAATATGAGAACTGCTATGTTCATAGATTCAGCATGGTAGAGAACCAACAAAAACTGACTTTGATAAGGAGCAATGCCCTACTAGCAGTCCTCCTACAGCTGGTAGCTGGTATACACAGTATCCCAAATCTTCTTTCCTCCTGCAAATTGACTACCTGCTTCTCTGATCCCATTCTCACCTGTCTACGAAGCTCTGTTTCTTCCACCATAATCCCTTCCATCTGTCATATCCTTAACCTATTGCTTTCCACTGCAACTGTTCCTGTGGCCTTCAAACATGCTCTGGTCACACCTCTCCTCAAAAAGCCCTTACTAAATCCTGCCTGTCCTTCCAGCTATTGGCCTATCTTTCTCCTCCCCTTTGCTTCAAAACTACTTGAATGAGCAGTTCATTGTCGCTATCTTGACTTCCTTTCCTCTCAAGCCTTCTAGATCCTCTGCAGTCTGGCTTTCATCCTCTACATTCCACAGAAACGGCTCTTGCCAAAGTCTCCAGTGACTTGTTTCTTGTCAGATTCAAGGGCCTTTACTCGATCTTCATTCTTCTTGACTTTTCTGCCGCCTTGACACTATTGATCACCAGCTTCTCCTTAATACGCTGTTCTCACTTGAATTTAGTGGTTCTGTTCTGTCCTGGTTTTCTTCTGATCTCTCCGATCGCATTTTAGTGAATGTTCTGGTGGATCCTCCTCTACTGCCATCCCACTTTTAGTTGGTGTACCTCAGGACTCTGTCTTGGGAACTCTACTTTACTCTTTCTACACTCAGTCCCTTGGTGCACTTATTTCCTCCTGTGGTTTTCGGTACCATCTTAATGCTGACAACTCTCAGATCTACCTCTGCACCTGAAATCTCTCCAGGAATCCAGGCCCAGATTTCTGCCTGCTTATATGACATTGCTGCCTCTGTGGCTCACTGTTGTCTGAAACTGAGCATGGTCAAAACTGAGCTCCTTATCTTTCCCACTAAACACACCTCCCCCCTTCCTCCCTTCTCTGTTTCTGTGGATAGCTCTACACTCCTCCCTGTTTCCTCAGCTTGCAAACTTGGGGTCATCTTTGACTCTACTCTCTCTTTCTCTGGGCACATCCAACAGATAGCTAAAACCTGACGTTTCTTTCTCTATAACATCAGAAAAATTTCTCCCGTACTTTCTATTCACACTACTAAGACCCTCATCCACTCACTAGTCACCTCCTGCCTTGACTACTGTAACCTGCTCCTCGCTGGTCTCCATCTGAATCATCTCTCTACAGAGTACATGATCTAATTTTTGAGCTATCTTTTCTCAGTGCAGGGGGAAGAGACAGGGAAAACGTTTTCAAAATGGTCAGATGCGGAGGGCAAGAACTGATGTTTTCAAGCTGTGCTAGAAATCTTCAGACATGATGGCTCTGATTCTCTCTTCAGTTCTCTGGTTGTCTGACTATTGTATAGTTTTGGCAGAAGAAAACTAGACTGTGCTGTATAAGGAGAACATCCAAGGGTTATAAGGCAAATGACCTATGGAGTGTGGTAATAATTCAGCTTCCCCAGTCAGAGGCTGCTGTCCAAATACTAATTTAAAAAAGTGTTTCGTTCAATCTTCTTTTTAGAATAAATTATCTATGTATCAGCACTAATATTAGGTCTCAGATTCGACTTGCACTCTGTTTGGACTTGCGTCCTTTCTTACGGTGCTGTCAATAACATCAATGACCTTAGTGCTTTTTAAATTCCAGGTATTACAACAATGTTGAATTTTAACAATAAATTGTGACTTAACTTAAAAACCTTATGCCTTCTCATGCAGTTTAGGTAATCTGGATCCCAACGCTCTATTTGTGGCGCCGTGTCGGCGTTTCAAACTACTGTTTTCTTCAGGAGATCCTACCCCAAACCTAAAAACACAAACAACACTCTAAGAACCTATCCATTATCCCTTATCACTATAACTTATTCTAATAAAACCACGATCTAAAACCAACTTACTTTATTTGATGCTGCCCACGCTCTCATGTATCTCTCTTTCAAAAAATGGTGCCTAAAGCTCTAAAGAACGCCGCGCATGCGGGGTGGAACACTCCTCCCCCATTTAAACCTCTGCTTCTATCTACCGGCACTGATTATTCTTCTGTCATTGGGTATCGTCATGATCACATGGGTAAATCAATCTAATGTACTCTAATTGCACTATTCTTGATTTATTCCTATCGCTTATGGAAGATTATTTTCTATCATGCTGTGTTATGAACATGAATTTATGTACAAACCTGCCAATCTATAGTTAAATTAAGCCCATTCGGGGTGACTGTATCTAACCTATATATCCAGCGTTGTTCATTCAAAAAGAGGGTTTCATCTAATGTTCGACCCCCATATGGATGTACTATTTTCTCTATAGCAAAGCAACTCAGCTGTTCAAAAGTATGTCCTTGAGATAGGCAATGTGCTACTAAAGGTGCTTCTAATCTACGGCATTTCAAGCGGCTACGATGTTCCCGTATTCTTACTCGTAAAGTCCGAAGAGTTTTCCCTACGTACATTAAGCCGCAAGGACATTGGAGGCAATACACTACTGCCTCTGAAGTGCAATTAGTACTAGTTCGAAGAGTATAGTGCTTTTCGTGATAAGTAAATCGTGTACATTCTAACATTACTTCACAAACATCACAATGTCCGCACTGTTTATGACCTACTTGTGTTGTAGTGGGGGTCAATGATGGAAGCACCGTGGGGCTAAGATAATCCTTTAAATTTTTGCCTCTCGTCCACACACATCTGATCTGTCTATCACGTAGACCCGGAACTACAGCCAATACATTACTATATCTATGTAATAATTTCCGTATATGATGACTCAACGGAGAATAAGATGTTATTAGATTAACTGTATCGTCTTCTATTTGTTTCACTCTCTTTGGCCTCATAGTTAATAACCCTGACCTGTGATTATAAAGTGCTCTATGATATGCACGCTGAACTATCGGTCTGGGGTAACCTCTCTCCTCAAATTCTTCTCTCAAAAGGCTTCCTTGTTGTTTATACCTATGAATATCTGAGCAATTACGTCTAAAGCGTAAAAATTGCGAGAAGGGGAGAGAGTTTTTTAATTGTTGCGGATGTCTACTATGATAGTGGAGAAATGTGTTTCTATCAGTAGGCTTTCTAAATACAGACGTATGCCACTGATCCTTTCCTCTTGTAATATGCACATCGAGATAATTAATCTCGGACGCATGGTAATTATACGTGAACTGAATGTTAACATCCCTTTGGTTCAACCATACCAAAAATTCCAATAGCTTATCTATAGTGCCTTTCCATAACATGAAAACATCATCTATAAACCTGCGCCAGATCAATAGATGTTCCAAAAAGGGGGACTGTGATATCCAGCGTTGTTCAAATGTACCCATGTAGAAGTTCGCTATGGACGGAGCACAAGTCGCGCCCATAGCGACCCCACTAATTTGTTGATGCAGTATACCTTCGAACATAAAATAGCTACGATAGATGGCCAAACGAGCTAAATCTTCTACAAACTTCATATGTTTCAATGATAAATCGCCCCGCTGAGCTATTGTATCATGCACCACAGCTAGTGCAGCATCCTGTGGTATACTGGTATATAGCGAGGTGACATCTAGAGTGACCAGCCAGGTATCCTCAATCGACGCCCACTGTGCTGCTTCTGTCATAACATTTAAAAAAATGCGTTGTATCACGTAAATAAGACGATATTGTAGAAAGACGTGGACGCATGAAAGAATCCACATAAGTTGAAAGCGGTTCCAGCATACTGCCCCTCGTAGACACAATCGGTCTACCCGGAGGGTTTTGTCTACGTTTATGGATCTTAGGGACCGTATAGAATTTGGCCACTATTGGAGAAACCACATTCAAATATTTAAATTCTTTTTTTGAGATTAGCTTATTCTCTAATGCCTGTTTTGTGAGCTGTTGAATCTCCTGTTGTATTTCCTGTTGGGGATCCTCTAATAATTTTTTGTAAGTTAACTCATCTTCCAACTGAAGTAAAGCTTCCTCTACATAGGCCTGTCGATCTAGCACCACCACCGCACCCCCTTTATCCGCTCTTTTAATTACGAGATCAGTTCTTTTTCTCAGGTCTCGTAAAGCTTGATTTTCTGTTAATGTGAGAGCTCCTCCTACTAATTTGACATTTTTCTCTAACTTAATTAGATCCTGTGTTACTAACTCTCTAAAAGTTATTAACCCAGGGTGAAACGGGATAGGGGGTATCCATTTAGATCGTAAAGGGAGGGGAACCCTATCTAATGGGGTATCCTGGGGTGCTGTTGTTTCCAGAGTGGACTCCTGTGATGTTACTGGAACCCCTCTTTGTTCTTCTATTGTTGGACTTTGAAGAGCAAAATAATATTTCAGATGTAATTTTCTCAAAAAATTTTCAAAATCTATTCTAAACTGGAAGGAGTCATGTTGAATACTCGGTACAAATGAAAGACCTTTATTTAATAGCTGTATAGCTGTGGGGGATAAAGGTTTCCCTGATATATTTTCAACTAATGGAGCTGAGACATCATCGGATCTATTCACTTGCGCTGTTGTCCTGCTCTGGTTTTGGATGGAACTTCGGTTTTCTTTTTCTTCACTGTGTCTTTGCCTTGCTCGAAAAAACCTTCTCGAGAGGAAACACTAGTATCTGATTGAGACGTGTCTCCTGAGGAATCGTCAAAACGCACTTGTTTCCTGTTCTTTTTTAGTTTCTTTTTAGTGTCCATCCAGGGATATATATAACCCGTAGAGTAGTCCGTCCCATCTCTCTTAAGCTTCTTCATCTTCTTTAACATGGTCTCTTGTTTAACTTGCTGGATTTGTTTCTGCGCTTCTTCAAGTCTCTTATTATAAATTAGTGGGGTCGCTATGGGCGCGACTTGTGCTCCGTCCATAGCGAACTTCTACATGGGTACATTTGAACAACGCTGGATATCACAGTCCCCCTTTTTGGAACATCTATTGATCTGGCACAGGTTTATAGATGATGTTTTCATGTTATGGAAAGGCACTATAGATAAGCTATTGGAATTTTTGGTATGGTTGAACCAAAGGGATGTTAACATTCAGTTCACGTATAATTACCATGCGTCCGAGATTAATTATCTCGATGTGCATATTACAAGAGGAAAGGATCAGTGGCATACGTCTGTATTTAGAAAGCCTACTGATAGAAACACATTTCTCCACTATCATAGTAGACATCCGCAACAATTAAAAAACTCTCTCCCCTTCTCGCAATTTTTATGCTTTAGACGTAATTGCTCAGATATTCATAGGTATAAACAACAAGGAAGCCTTTTGAGAGAAGAATTTGAGGAGAGAGGTTACCCCAGACCGATAGTTCAGCATGCATATCATAGAGCACTTTATAATCACAGGTCAGGGTTATTAACTATGAGGCCAAAGAGAGTGAAACAAATAGAAGATGATACAGTTAATCTAATAACATCTTATTCTCCGTTGAGTCATCATATACGGAAATTATTACATAGATATAGTAATGTATTGGCTGTAGTTCCGGGTCTACGTGATAGACAGATCAGATGTGTGTGGACGAGAGGGAATATTTTAAAGGATCATCTTAGCCCCACGGTGCTTCCATCATTGACCCCCACTACAACACAAGTAGGTCATAAACAGTGCGGACATTGTGATGTTTGTGAAGTAATGTTAGAATGTACACGATTTACTTATCACGAAAAGCACTATACTCTTCGAACTAGTACTAATTGCACTTCAGAGGCAGTAGTGTATTGCCTCCAATGTCCTTGCGGCTTAATGTACGTAGGGAAAACTCTTCGGACTTTACGAGTAAGAATACGGGAACATCGTAGCCGCTTGAAATGCCGTAGATTAGAAGCACCTTTAGTAGCACATTGCCTATCTCAAGGACATACTTTTGAACAGCTGAGTTGCTTTGCTATAGAGAAAATAGTACATCCATATGGGGGTCGAACATTAGATGAAACCCTCTTTTTGAATGAACAACGCTGGATATATAGGTTAGATACAGTCACCCCGAATGGGCTTAATTTAACTATAGATTGGCAGGTTTGTACATAAATTCATGTTCATAACACAGCATGATAGAAAATAATCTTCCATAAGCGATAGGAATAAATCAAGAATAGTGCAATTAGAGTACATTAGATTGATTTACCCATGTGATCATGACGATACCCAATGACAGAAGAATAATCAGTGCCGGTAGATAGAAGCAGAGGTTTAAATGGGGGAGGAGTGTTCCACCCCGCATGCGCGACGTTCTTTAGAGCTTTAGGCACCATTTTTTGAAAGAGAGATACATGAGAGCGTGGGCAGCATCAAATAAAGTAAGTTGGTTTTAGATCGTGGTTTTATTAGAATAAGTTATAGTGATAAGGGATAATGGATAGGTTCTTAGAGTGTTGTTTGTGTTTTTAGGTTTGGGGTAGGATCTCCTGAAGAAAACAGTAGTTTGAAACGCCGACACGGCGCCACAAATAGAGCGTTGGGATCCAGATTACCTAAACTGCATGAGAAGGCATAAGGTTTTTAAGTTAAGTCACAATTTATTGTTAAAATTCAACATTGTTGTAATACCTGGAATTTAAAAAGCACTAAGGTCATTGATGTTATTGACAGCACCGTAAGAAAGGACGCAAGTCCAAACAGAGTGCAAGTCGAATCTGAGACCTAATATTAGTGCTGATACATAGATAATTTATTCTAAAAAGAAGATTGAACGAAACACTTTTTTGAGTACTACAGAAAATCGTTCGGAAAAAGAGACCTCATTAGGTTGTGTACAAATACTAATTTAGGCAGTCAAACCATAGCCAAGGACAAGCATAAAGAGAAGATGTGAAATTGATATAAACAAATTTCCCTCATCTATGTTACCTAGACC
The DNA here is from genome assembly GCA_033557465.1 of Ichthyophis bannanicus. Lineage (NCBI taxonomy): Eukaryota > Metazoa > Chordata > Amphibia > Gymnophiona > Ichthyophiidae > Ichthyophis > Ichthyophis bannanicus. The sequence goes on from CM066036.1 coordinate 809,515,059, forward strand.
CTTTTCTCTAATTTTATCTCATAGCTAATCAAATGGAAATTGCTAGAATTATAGCTTGCAACTGGGAGTTCTCAGAGGCAGGCTGGTCACTGGAAATAACATTTATTCCTGACAATCTCCAAATATGGGCATCAAAATCTGGGGAATCCTTTAGCAGAAAACTTCACAGAGATGAATGCCACAGTCTGAACTCTTAAACAAAATAGTGGGACACTCAATTTGTTTCATGATTCTTACTTTTATTTTGTTGTTGTTAAGTGCAATAGAGTTGGTGTTGAATCATGGCGACCCTCTGGATAGCTATCCTAAACTGTGATTGGTCTTCAGTCAGGCGGCTCATTGTTGACAGACTGGCACCCATAGCTGCTGTTATTATATCGATCCATCTCATTGCCAGCCTTCCTCTTTTGTATTCACCTTCTACCTTGCCAAGCATGATGTCTTTCTCTAATGATCTGTCTCTCTTCGCATGATATGTCCAAAGTATGAAAGTTGAAGTCTTGTCATCTGAACTTCTAAAGAAAGCTTAGGTTTGATTTCCTCTAGTACTGACTGGTTTGTTCTTCGAGCCGTCCATGGTATACACAGTATTCATTGCCAGCACCGTAATTCAAAAGCATCAATTTTCTTCCTATCTATCTTTTTCACTGTCCAACTTTCACATCCATATGATGTTATTGAAAGAACCATGGTTTGCACAAGTCGAATCTCAAGACATCTGTGCTCTTGAGTCTTGTCTAGGTCCTTTATAGCCATTCTGCCAAGAGCAGTACGTTGTCTGATTTCTTGACTGCTTGTTGCTTCTTTATTGATAGTTGATCCAAGTAAGTTAAAGTTGTCTACTATTTCAATTTCTTCTCTGTTATTTTATTAAGGTTGAATCATTTTGGTTCTTTGTCCGCACTTTTATTCCCTGTCTCTTCTCCTGATTTAGTCCAGCTTTTCCAATGACAGTCCTCCGACTGCGAGGCACAAATGGCAACTCTTGCTCTCTAGGATCTTGTTCTTGTGTGCCCTTTGGCAGATGGCGGTTTTGGACGATGGTCTGAACTCTTTCCGTCCAGGGTCTGTGAATGGTGTTTAGGCAGCATCCCCAGGCCTGGAGAGAGGGACCTGAGTACAGGAACTGAGCCTAAGCCTTTAGCATCTCACTGCTGCTAGGTTAGGTACAAATCTTTACTTTGAAGTCATTACTTTTCTAAAATCATTTAAACTTTTCCTTTGCAAATCACGGCAACTCTACCACATCACTTCCCTCCCACCTCACTGGCAGTAGCCTTATTTTTTTTTTCTTGTTTCTTGATAAACTGCTTTCCACAAATAGCAAAGCAGTTTACAATTCAGGTATAAGATGTAGTGGAAGGAGAGCATGGGAATCGAACACAGTGGAGAGTGGGTAAAAGCGGATAACGAGGTTCAACGTAAGGGCAGGGATGAGAAGAAGAGACAGGGACGTGATCAATTTGGGGAAGTGTTGCTGCACATCTGCGGAAAAGTGTGGCAGATTACCTGGCATTCATTAGTCGAAAAGACACTACATACATTCTACCACAGACCAATCCGATCTCATTCTGAGTGATGCTGTCATTTATTTATTTCAGGATGCTTGCTATACCACTTTTAAAAATGTATCAAAGTGGGTTAAAATAGTAATTATGCAAAGAAAAGTAGAGAGGGAAGAATAGCGAGGCCAAAGCAGGGCATATTAGGGGGAAGGGGGATAAGGAAAAATAGGGGGAGTGAGTGAGTGCAAAGCTGAATGACTGAGGAAACGAGAGAGAACAGTTGGGGGGAATGGTTACTGTTTATCTTGCCAAAGGTTTGCGTAAAAGAATAATTTTGAGACCCATTTTAAACTTTTTACAACTGGATTCAGTGTGGAAGTAGGGTGAGAGGGAGTTCTAGAGTGAAGGAACAAGGAAATAGAATGCGGAATGACAAGGACACTCAAAGGTACGGAAGATTCTCATTGGGAGAGTGAGTGGGAGAGTTGGAAGAAGGGATAAGATGGGCGGAGAGGTAGAAAGGAAGGCCACTATAGAGAGCTTTGTGAAGGATGAGGAGGATTTAACACGTTATGCAGTACGTAATAGGGATCCAGTGATGAAGGATGTAGAATGCAATGAGACAGTGTTGTTTCTGGGATCCATGGATGAGTTTGTTGATAATGTTCTGGAAAATTTGGGAATGTTTAAGGGAGTTAGCCGGGAGCCTTGAGTATACCATATTACCATATTCGAGCCTTGAGAGAATCAATACATGATCTGCTGTAATGAGGGCATCTTGATTGAGATAGGATTTTATGGAGCAAAGCTGGAGGAGGAAAAAAAAAGCAGGATTTGATCACAGAAGAAATAGGGGGATCAAATGAGAGAGAGGGGTCAAAGAGGCAGTCTAAGATTCTGAGGGAGTCAGTCAGGATAAGATCCTGACCTAGAAGTTGACTACTACTGAAGGACGGATGTCACAGTCAGTGATCCACATAGTGTGGGATTTGGAGATGTTGAGTTTAAATTTGTGGGAAGTGATCCAGGGTGTTATGGCATCAAGACAGTTGAGTAGTGAGAGATTGGGGGAATAGAGACTGAATGGGAAGATGAGTTCAATATTGTCAGCCTAACATTGACCCCTAGAGATTGGATTAAGTTAGCTAGAGCGGAACGGAGGGTATGGTACCCTGGAGCATCCCACAGTGGAGAGGTTGGGTTGGAGAGGTTGAAGAATGGAAGAGGACTAAGAAACATCTATAATTTCGGAAAGAGGAGAACCATTTAAGAAATGTATTTCTGTTGCCTATTTCTGCAGTGAGATCAAAAGCATCTGTGATGTCTAGGGACACCACGGTCTAAGATGATGTGGATGTCACTGAGCATGGCCGCAAAAGTAGTTTCCAGTGCTCTATCCCATTCAGAAGCTGGACAGTTTGGGATGAAGAGCATTCTGGGCACTATGTTGCAGTAACTGAGTGAGGATTACCTTCTTTGTAAGCTTAAAGAAAAACAGATTAGTCATGGGTCTGTAGTTGGATGGATCTGAGGGGATGAGGTTGGCGCACTTGAGCTTGGGAATGATGATTGCATTCTTTCAGGAGGAGG